>JAGPOW010003395.1:44135600-44160525 GCA_030014935.1 Caiman crocodilus | reverse complement strand
GTGTATAGGTTGTATAGGTTGACCCCCATATTTCTGTACAACAAAGTTAGGATTTTTATAGCTCTGGTGTATAAGTCTACCACTCCACTAGGGAAGGCAGCAGGAGGGTGGCAGGGTGCTCTGGCAGTGGGAGAAGGGGGTGAGGGTGATCTGCAAGGTGCTAGAAGCCTGGGCAGGCTTGTGGGAGTTGCAGAGAACAAAAGATCAGGCTAATTAAACTAAGTATCATGGGAAAGAACAGTACCAAAATACAAAAATGTATCCTGGACACACTATGGACAAAGGGTTAGGGCATCTGCTGCTTGTGCTAGGCAGCCATGATATTCTATGCAGGTAGTTGAGTCTGACTGAGAGTTATAATGAAGTCTGACCAGTACAGCTGTGTTAGAAGTTGCTTTGGTTACTACAGGAAGTAATGTTGAGCTACCATGAATATTAACCAAAGGCCTAGACTGTACTGAGAGCCAGGCAGCTATGTGGTGCATCATTTACTTTCATCCTGCTCAACTTCAGGGATGTAAGTATCTGTAGCCTAAGGCCTTGGAGCTAATGGGACCAGATTTTCAAGGACACACAATATTTTACTGCACTGCAGAGCCAGCTTGATTGTTTTCTAGCTAATTTTAATTTAAGATTAATATTGCTTTTCATGATCTCGTGAAAAGAAATATTGTAGTTAGTGGGCCTCATGCCTAATTACTTTACAATTATCTTTTCTAAGGAGATGCATATTAATATGTATTATGGAATCTCTCTTTCTCTCTGCTGCAGTTCTGGGCTGTCAGTGTTTCTATTATGAACCTGTAATTTCAGGGATTTATAACTTTTTGCACCCATAAAAATTTGCTTGAGCCTGCAACTTGGCATAACGGGGTCCCAAGTCAAACTCATCAATATTCTGTTTTTATGCTCTCAAATTTATTTTTTAAAATGGAAGTTTATTTTGTATTCATCTCTTGCAATTTGTAAATCCAAATATTGGTCAGCTATTGATACATGGTATGGACTAATTCCATTTTCTTTGAAAAATGATTTCATAATTTTGTTGTTGAGAGTAACCAGAATGCTCACACTAAAAATACCTTGTAAATTTAAATCCATTTTAAACTTTTTTTTTCTCTCTGAGCAAATAATAGGGTTTTCATTATGCACCTCAGATTTTAAAGCTACTACGCTCTGCGGTCAGATGATCACAGACTCTGACCGTTCTACCCAGACTGCTTTCTGCATGCCTGTTTGAAACCAACTCCAGCTGCCCTTTTTACTGAAGGAAGGCATTGACTCAGACCTGTGCCTCATTTTTGTTGTGGTTGCTAGATGGTCCTGACCAGTTAAACAAAACTATGGTGCATTACATTGTAAAGCTAAGAAATTCCAACTGAGCCTTGTTTCCAGAAGCTCACCTTTGCATTAGTATTTTGTTTTGTTGAAGTTATATTTACTCCCCCTTTTCTGACATGCTGTAACTAACCACTGGAGTTTTCAGGTCCTAACTCCTGGAAATGTGATAACATGATTTTAGCTTCTGTTTAAAAAATAAAGAAAACTATAAATGAAAAACTTGACCGTGACCCACATCAGACAGAAGCTGCACTGTCTGATTGAACATGCAGATAGTCTGAAACAATAGCGGTAAAAGGTGTGAACCTGTGTTAATGCTGCCGTGTCAAGGAGTTTTGACATGTGGGCAAGGCAACCTTTTGGGGCTGGAGCTGTAAGAACCATATTTATACCCTGACTGGCGGTGAGGGAAGGGTAGTGATTTGACTTATCCATGCTAAATGATATCTGAGCTGCTGGTCAACCCATCCCTTCACTCTAAGCATCTTGTCAGGAACAATCTCATCATCCTTTTTTTTTTTTTTTTTTTCAAATGTATTGTCCTTTTAGTCCATTTATCCTCCTTTCTGTGATGTGTTTGATAATTAAGCTCCTAATCCACATCTTGCTCAATACATCAGAAACACTACTATTGACATTCAGTGATCCAAAGCCCAACTGGACATCTGTGACTGACAATTTAAATAGTCACATGTTTGTACAGTATGCTTGCTTTTTAAATACAATTTTTTCAGGGGTGGAAGATAGGGAGGAGGGCAGTGGAGCCTCTGTGAAGGCAGTTTCTTGGCAACCAAATATTCAGCTATAACCTTGATGAGTTGACTTAAAAATAACTAGATGGAAGAGTGGTGAAGAAAACAGTAAAAAATATTTCTCAGAAACAAACAATTTAAGCAAACATTCATCAGCTGTTTACAGTATTTTTTTTTTTTCTTAACTAGACTGCTGGTTAGAATTAGGTGCTTTCCTGAGCTCACAGTTGGCATGGGAAAAGCTGCTAATTGGACAGGGTGAGGTGCAAGAATTAAGAAATATGTTACTGCTTTGCACTACAGTTTTTGCAAAAGGCATTGCAGGTAAATCAGCAGGAGCTAAAAAAGCATTCAGGAAAATATACCCAAGGGCATTAAGTACTCGATGGATTTTTCTCCTAGCAAAGTAAGCATCTAACTGGTTTTCCTATATGCTGGGCTACCAGACATCAGAAATGACCGCGCTGAATTTTACAATGCAGATTTATTTTTCACTAGGTGCATTTTACTGCAGTTGACTAATTAGCTCCACATTAAAGTGTCACCATCTCCATGTGCACCAGTATTAGGGCACAGTGAATTAATTACATCTGCCATAAGATAGTATTATTAGTGGCAGTACTATCTTACAGGGGAGTCATTTACTGCACAGAAGTGTACATGTGGGTGGTGACCAGGACTTACAGCAGTTTGAGCCAGCGGCGGGGTTGGGGCATCGGCCACACAGCTCCGCAGTTTTGGCACTGGTGCCTCAGCCATCCCCTCTTTCACTTGATGCCATGACCCAAAACTTGGGCCTATCCCCACTGTGTGCTGCCAGCCCAGGGCTGCTCCACCCTGGGTTCATCAGCTGTGGTTCCAGAAACATGTGCAAATGCTGTGCCTAGGACCAGCTGACTCCAATGCAAACAGCACCAGAGTTTATCACATTGCCTAAATGCCATGTGTAGGAGTACCCATTGGCTGGATCCAGACATTCAGACACATGCAGTTTGTGGCACTGCAAACCTCTTTGAGAGACCACAAACTGCATACTGGGCATGATTAAAATCCTGCACATCCCCCTGCACTGCAGATTTGTTATGCCGGTACCCCCAAAAAAATTAATGCTGCAAAAAAACCCGAAGTAGCATATACCACAAGAGCATGAGCCCAAAGAGACAGACTTTTTGTTGTCCTGGGAGACTCCCTCCTCTCGTTCTGCCCTAGCTCCTCCAGCATGCTGGGAGCTGAGATGAGCAGGGAAATGGCAGTTTCCCTGAAGTGGGGTATTTTGCCCTCCACCAAAGCCCACGGCAGGGGTATATATAGTGGCAAGAAGTGGTGGCACAAATTTATGCTGCTGCTTTTGTACTGTTACAAGCATACACCTTTGCATGTAACAATGTATTCAGTAGAGACAGTTCAGTAGGTCTTAGTGGCAGTTTATCAGCATCCTCAAGAGAGGCCACATCAATTTATGATTAAGGGACTGGACCAGGACTTGGAAGATACTCCTTTGTTCAGCTCCTGGTTGTGCTGAAGACTTTGTGACCTTGGATAGCTTGTTTATCTGTGGATCTCCCCATATGTGAAATTGTAATGACAGTACTTCTTATCCAATTCCTTTCCTCTGTTGGGGGGGGGGGGGGGGGGGGGGGGGGGGGGGGGGGGGGGGGGGGGGGGGGGCCCCCCCCCCCGTACAAGCCACTTAGGAAAAGGATTGCCTATCTTGCTTGGGCCTATAGATGCACCTCTAATGTAAAGCAAAGAGTTGCTTAAGAACAGAGTAATTTTGCAAACCAAAAAATTGAGTCACTACTATTTGACAAGGTTCAAGGCAAAACATTTTTGCTGTATTCCACCCCCTCCCCAAAGAAGAAAGTTATTACATATTTGGGGGGAATATTTTTTTTCAGGTTTATCACTTTTCTCCCTCAACCCCATTATTCTTCCATTTTGCACAGATGTCCATGATGGATTCCTTTTTCTGTTTTTCCTCCTCCACTTCCTCTTCCTCCTGAATATGGAGTTATGAGGGAATGAAAAAAGAAAAAGTAAAAACAAAAAACAATTTTTAGCCATTAATTCTTCTGTCTTTAATGGCACACAAGGAGGAAAATCCTATATGAAAGAGAACTCAGTTTTTAAATAGCAAATGCAATAACTTCAAATTGAATTTTGTTTTCTTTTTGTTTCACTAGATATTTCTCCATATAAAAATATAATATTTTCCTGTGGAAAAAAATGACTCGCTTTTCTCCAGCTGGAAAATCTCATTTTTAAAAATGATCTAGCTGTAGCAAATATTCATAAATATATAAATTCTTTATGCATCTCCATTTTTAATGTATTCAAATGAGTTCTAGCAGCAGGTGGTACATTAATAGAATATTAGTAGAGTTGGCAGAAGAAGAGAGCATGCCTGCCCAGTGACAAGGTTGAAGGGCATGAGACACAAGTAGCAGCCAGAATTGCATCTAGTCTGACATGCACAATATATGTATTTTCCTCCATAGCAACAGAAGACTTCCTGGATAGCTTAGTCTCACACAGCGCTGCCTGAGGACCACCAGCTGTTCATCCATGGCATGCTGTTGGATTGCTGTTTAAAATGCCCAGAGATTGATGATGATTGGAAATCAGACTTGTTGACTGTACAGTCATTTTTAATATTTAATGGGCAAGCTGGTCATGTTCCAATTGTGTTTTGACTGTAATAGCCAGATCTTGAGGATGTATGTTCAGTGTGTCCAGGAGGAAGGATCCCCTGATTGAAGTTATTGGCATAAGTATCCTGGACAGAGTGAATTTCAGGTGTCCTTCTATTTTATGACTTTGTTCTAACACCCAAGGCTTATATAACTGGCATAACACAGCACAGGCCTGCTCAGTGGCTTCGGTAGTGGGAAAGTTTGCCTGCTTTACATACGCTGCATTGTGCACAAATCAACCAGAATCAGGGCTCTGTTCCTTTCTACTGAAATGTCTGGTATGCTATAGATAATTGGACTTGGATTGCTGCTTTTCCAGCTCAGCCATTTACAAGCTTGATTAAATTCCTGGCCATAAAAAGAAAAAGGGTTGTTGGACTGAATCCATGAAGTAGATAGAAACTTCTTTGCCTACAGTAGAGGAGAATGCATGGAAATTAAAGAGTAAATTTTTTCTATGTAAATTCATTTGATTTCTTCTAGGATGCTGAATTTGATTGAGCTCTCTCGCTCCGTCTCGCTCTCCATAGTGGGATTTTGAGCTAGGGATGGATGGTGCTGCAATACAAATAGGACTAACTGGCCCACAAGTTGGTGTACCTGATATCACCAGATATGTTATAAATATTGAATTAAGGCAATCTCACTGTAAGTACCTTATTCAATTGGTACTGTGGTGTGTCTTACCATTGATAAAAGTAGTATTTTCAAGATATTTGTTATAAATGATAAAAAAATGAGTTTCTTCAGCAAAAAGAGATGCTAAAAAGAATGTACATCCAAATCATGTCGTTCTCTTGAGACTTTTGTACTTACTGTATATTTTTAAAGTAAAATAACCTACCCCAAATCATCTTACTCTTTTACTAACTCCCCACCTTAGAGTTAAAATTCTTCTCCATTTTCTATTTCTAATGAGAAATTAATGGACTTATAATGTACTTTTAGAGTCTTCAGTTTTGAATTAATGAAGAACCCAGTTATGATGAGGAGAAGGAGTTTATGCAAAAGCCATTATGGGACAACTGGAGAAAGTGTAGTCCTGGAAGTCTCCTTTTGTTTATACTACTTAGGCATTGAAACAGGAGCCTTCTAGTAATCTCAGTAGTCAGTAGGGCTTGGGTGAAGAGTATGCTCCAGCTCCATTTGGGGATTACTATACAAAAAGGCAGGGATCTGCTGGCTACTTAAGCTGCAAAAAGAGGGATACATCTGAGGCGAGGCAGGGGGAATCTTTAGGGTACGGACACTTAATTTATGAACATAGCAGGGCTTGAAATGGTAAGGGAGGTTGTGTGTGTACCTGAGATTAAAGGTATAGGTCTGTAAGTACAGGTGGGAATGTACAAGTGGAAATATTTCAGTCCACTTATATCAATATATGTACAGGTGGTTGTTGTCTGTATGTATGCATGCACCTATATAAAATATTCAGAGTCATGGGTAGGTGGATGCCTATAAACTGTAAGACGAATGATCACGTCAATTTTTGAAGCATGGTATTAAATGCCACAATAAAGTATTAGTTATAGATCAGTATTTAAAAACACAGTTGTTTAAAATAAGATGAGGTCAAAGTACAGTGAGTTTTCTAGGACTGAAAACCCAATATACTAAGCACATTTTTTAAAAATGGACTATTTTGTTCCCAGCTAGGAACCTTAACTCTTTTGACTAACTGGCCATATCTGTAGGTGCTATGTTTTGAAAATCTAGTTCATACTGTACAAACTACATTTTCCACCTATAATTCATGTTATTAATGCTGATGAAGTTATTCTCCTGGTGCAGTTTTTTTTTTTTTTGGTCCATTTATAAATCTTTTATCCACTGGCCTTTTTGTTCTGCTGTCCAATCTAAAAGTATTCTTTGGAGGATGTTAGCCATACACCAGATGAATGTACAGCAAAAAGAACAAAGCTATTTAATAAATTAATCTTAAATGATGCTTGATAGTCAGCCATCATTAAGCAGTATTTCTTATTTTTGAGCCACTTTTCTCCAAGATTGTCAGATTTCACTCCCCCCTCCACTGCCCCTTGTTAAAAATTGAGGTCTTTCCAAAAGAAACTGAAGATCAAGGTCATGTCTAAAGTTGTTTAATTGAAAATGCAAATGCTGTTTGATCTTTCCCTGCACTCAGCTTTTACCGTTGTAGTTTTACTCGATACCATGTTCAGTTTGGTAGAAGGGACAGAAGGCTAAAATGATAGTAACTAGGGACTACCTCCACTAATTTCCCTTTTGTATTGGAACTACTTAAAAATAAACTTTTACATGTTTCAGGAAAGTTAAGAGACATGCTAAAGAAATTGATCTTGCTATTTCATACACTGAAGTGAGACGACTTTGAGTAGTTTTCAAACCTGAACCCTGGTAATTAGAACTATGAGCTGTGGATTTAACTGCCAGTTGTTAACTCCATTTGTATCACATTTTCCTGGGTGAGAATGTCTGTCTGCAGTGAGCTTGTCAAAGTTATTTACAAGTTGTAATGAAAGGTGTATCATTATTTTTTTTCTATTCTGGATTGAGTATATTATACGTGCTGCAATTACAGGCTTAAAGATTCATAGCCAAATTGTGTCTACCATTGATCTAATTGAAAATCACAGCATCTTCTCCTGTAGATTCCCAAATACTGATATTTGATTAAAAGGTACTGTACCAACTTATTTTTATATTCTTTCCTGAATTGTGTCAAACAACAGCACAGAATCTTCAGTATTTTTGCTTTCAAAGGTGCCCTGGAAAATGTAGTTACTTAAATTCAGGAGCAGGATAGTCTAGACAGAGGAGCACAAAGGCTGGGAGTTGGGAGATGTGATCTGCTTGCCTTTTGTACACAGACTGAGTATGTCTGGTTAATTCTGCAAATATAGGGATAATAGTCTGGGAAATCTGGTTAGAGATTGTTTGAACAAAGATATCTTGTAAGTGAAAATGTTATTGTTCTTTGTTTGCAGTTTATTTTCATGCATTGCATCTTACTGAGGCTTTTTCTTTCTTTTCTACATGATAAGATTATCTATCTTCTAAGTCAAACCAAGAAACACCTCCTAATACTATCTCCTTCATTCCTTTCTCTGACACCCAGGTCCCCATTACGCCATCCGGTTGTCCTCAAATCACAGCAACTTCCTTTCAGAGCCACTTTCCTGTGTCCGACTCTCCACAGCCAGCCCGTTTTGCAAAAGTCAGAAGAGGATTTTATGGAGTTGTATTATTCCCCCTAGAATTACAACGTGTAGGTAGCATCAGATTAATTGATCATGAAGCAGACAAAGATAGCAATGAAAACACATTTATTAAAAATACTGAAGCTAAAGAGATGAAGGGGAAAACAGAACTGGGAAGGGAGGTGTGGGGAACAGAGTTCTTGTAACTAGTGCTGGGTGTTTCTCAGATGAAATATTCCTGCCTCAGAAATCAATGAGAGAGAGAGAGAATCTGTAGCTTGTTGAACTTGTATAAAAGGCAACCCTCCAAGGTAGCCAGCCCAAAGAGGCTCTAAGGAATTGTAATTATCTAGGCAGCTGAATCTCAAACATTTATCAGAGCCCCCAGTCTGTTTTGTCAATTGAAATAAGAGAGAAAGCCCAAAAGTTATTCAGTTACCAGTAGTTACTCTTGAGGAGCACTTCAGACTCTTTCTTCTCCCTCTTCTCTCACAAAGAAAGGTATTCACAATGCTTCTCTCACTACCGCTTTTGGGAATACATACCCTCCATTGACATCAGATCATAGTGCGTGTTATGGTTGAATGTTTTTTACCAGGTTTAACTTTACAGATTGGTATTGTGGTTGTTAATTTCAAACAATGGACCTGGTCCTCATGTATACTGTGGCCTTTCTTTTCTATATTTCTCATAGGGTGTTTTGTACAAAAGAAGGAAAAAGCTAGTCAGGATTTTTTTTTTTTTTTTTTTACCTCTTGTACTCGTGAGGTAAACTCGTAGCAATTGTATTTATGAATTAATAATGTTTTTGTTTGAAGCAGGATTTATAGTCTGTAATAGGGCTTATCCAAATGTTTAGCGTACTTTCTGATTCACTGAAATTTTTAATTGATCTTGTTATTTTGTTCCCTTTCACTTCAATTATTCTCTTATACACAGCACAACTTGTTGCACAATCTTCTTCCCATTTCTTCATGCCACTAACTTAAAGTTTTCATGCCAGTGAAACTCCTTTTCATTGCTCCATTCTTCCAGAGACGCCATGTCTCTAAAGTACATAAACTAGAGCTAGCCTTTGGCTTAAGCAATTCAAACAAAGATGACTTAGAAGCAAGTTGGGTAACGGAAGGGGGACGAAATAAATCATAATCTCATTGTTACTAAAGGGGCTTTAAGATGTTGCGAGATGCTGTCTTAATATATGTCACTATGGCCTCTGGACTGAGCCTAGCATCACTGCTAAGAAACAATCCTCACTTGCTCTTTGTTAACGCAAGCATATAAATTAGGCAGCATATACAGCAGAGGAGCAGGCTTGGGGAGCCTAATTGAAATGCTGGGATAGTGTTCAAGTCCAGTCTTAATCACTTCGGCCCCCTCCTGAGCTGCCTAAGTGGTAGACTTGGGTATGTGGAACTGGCTGTGTGTGGAACCAGGTGTGAGCGAAGCTTATTTCTTGGTGACAATCGTGGTCGCCTCCTGAAGGCTGCAGTAGTCTTGGTGTCTCATTTTCTCCAAGCACCCAAAACACTCTTTGCATTCAGTCTGATTACCTTTCTGATACTAGGTATCCTGCAATCAAAGGTATTGTTGCAGCATGAGCAGAGCTAGATTTGCAGTAAAACAATGCAGTGAAACTAGTGCAGTAAGACTAGCTGCAGCCCCCTAAGTAGATACTTGCTGATATGTTTTCATTGCATTATTAGTCAAAGGTAAAGCTAGGGTAGGTTTGTCTACCTGTGCTGCAAAGACACCTCTCACTGTAGTGTGAAATACCCTAAGTCTAACGAGAAGAGGGCAAGTTTTCTTTCTCATGTAGCAGCAAATTTTAGAGAACATGCCTGCTGAACACTAAGCATACAGCACATTCATGGTGATTTAGAGGTGCAGTGTACTGAAAGCAAGGGCATATGAGCTTATGAGATGTACAAAGTTGGGGGAGGGAGGGCAAATTGTGAAACTAAGTTTAGAAAGTAGTTCCTCTTTCTCATTTCCTCTTTATACCAAATGTGAATTTAATCAGCCTTGCTAATGAAGCAAACTTATATTTTTCCAAGCTGCATCATATACCCAACGTTATTACCATATGCTACTAAATATAAAGTAGGAGAGATAGGTAGTAGTGGAAAAAAATGTAAAACCCATGGCAGAGTACTTAACAGCTGTTAAAATAAAATGAACAGCACTCCAAGATGCATGTCTAAATTTATTAACTATGAAATCTGGGAATTATTTTAGCTCAAGAAACTGCTAAGGCCACATTTGGAAGTCTGTTTGTAGTTCTTCACATCTAATGGCTCATGTGGAATGGCTAATACAGCAAAGAAGAAAATAAACCATATGGCAAAGATAAAGATAGAGGGACTGGAGGATAATGGTTATTCAGAGAGACTAAAAAAGTACAGTGAGTCATTCTTCTCCAAAAAAGCAGGAAATAAGAGGGAAGCACGATGACATACAATATACAGAAGTCTGAACGGGTGTTTATTAGGGCTGTGCGAAACGGCATCGTCCCATTTCGATTTACATTCCGAGGATTCAACAGAACGGCATTTTGTTTCAATTTCTGTTTCAATTCAAAACTGCTGTTCCATTTTGTTTTGCCCATAGGTTATAATGGGAAAGCTTGAAAGAGCCTCTCTTGGCTGACAGGCAGATCAGGGGCCTGCAACGCTGCGGGGGCTGTGCCAGTCCTCCAGGGTTGCAGGTCCCTTATCTGCCTTCCAGATGAGGGAGGGAATCTGAGTGCTGCCGCCTGGGACCAGGAATCTGGGAAAAAGAACTGACTCCAATTGCTCAGTTTCCCTCCCCAGCTGGGGAGGGGAACTCTGCTCAGCTGGGCTGAGTTGCTTTCCCCAGCTGTGTTGCAGAGCTTGGAAGGGGAACTGAGACTGGGCACAGTTTCCATCCTCTGCACTGTGATCGGCTTCCAGCAGCCCAGCTGTGGGAGGCAGAGAAAGCCAGGATTGCGCTCCCGACCTGACTGAGCCACATGGGGCTGCAGAGCTGCTGGGAGTGCAGCCCTGGTTCTTCCCTGTCTCCTACCACCTGGCTGCTGGCTGTGTCAAAACTTTCAAAACGTTTTGACTAGCCTCGTTTTGTTTCAAGGCTGTTTCCAAGCCCTTCATTTCATTTTTATTTCACTGTTTCAAGCTCGAAATCAGTTGAAACAGTTTTGAAACAAAACAGCTGACAAAAATTTGCGCAGCCCTAGTGGTTATAAAACATGAACAAGGAAATATGAACTAATAGGAGCAGTTAGGTATCACTGCTTTACAACATGATGACTGTATCAGAGAATAAACTGTTATGAACCACCAGCAGAAAGCGTTCTAAAGAGTTTGACAACCAATGCAAGGAATAGTCATGGTGAAGGAATAGGAGAGGGGTAGGTAGATACAGGTGCCACTTTCTATCCACATCTATGGGTAAAAGTAACTTTACTACCACTACCACTTGGAGACAAATGAAGAAGAAGGGGAAAAGCAAGAAGAATTGTCTTTTTTTTAAATAAAAATATATGTCCCTCCTCTACACCTCTCAAAAAGCAGTATTGTAATATTTTCTCCAGAAAATTACTAACATTTTTTGATACAAAGACACGTGCCTCTTTTCTTCATTCCTATTGTGTGAACAGGGTTGGATCTGATATCCCTTGCCTGCCTTGTGGCTTAGGTGGTGGTGCACAGAGTAAATGATGAACCACCAACTCCCTGCTGGTCCTTTTAACTAGTGTATGGATTATGATGTTATCTGCAACAACTTCAATTAGTTTACACAGTGGTCTTTTAAGGAGAAAAGCAGCAGGAAGGGTAAAACTTTAAAAAGGACAAATATCCTTTTTCTATGTATGGATGAGGAAAGAATGAAATAAGCCCACCAGTAATTAATATTATAGAGGGGTTTTTTTTGGGGGGAGGCGATATTTTTTTCCTCCCTCCCCTCAGTATTTTCTGTCATATTGTAGTAGTTTCACACACTTGAATCAGCTGCATCACTTGCCCCCCCAAATCTGGTCTCCACAGGCATAGCCTGCTTAGAGCCCAACTTTTCAATTTTGCTGATCTTACGGTGAGAAACTCACTATTCTCTCATCTACGATCAGCCCGCACATGCACTGCTATGTGTGCCAACTACTTATCCTCTTCAGGCCCAGCTTGGTTTAGAGGCGATGGCATCTTTTCCTTTTGGCAACCTGTGACCAGTAATGGACAGCCTCAGATTTTCCATTTAGCAGTTGAAACAATATCAAAGAAATTTTAAAATAAAACTTCTGCATAGAGATTTGGGCTCGTGTCATCTGACACTTCAGTCCAAGCTATGGACGAGTCCATGACTGAAGAGTCATAGCTCTTCAGTAAAAGGAAAAAAAACAGAGCTACTTGCATTCTCCTGGCATCAGACTGGTCTGGGTGCATGGAGAAAATGAGACGCCAAGACTACTGCAGCCTTCTGTGTGTCTTCACACTCTTTTCTGGGGACGTTCTGGAGCAAAAAAAGGCAGGTCTGTTCAAACCATTTCCTCCGGCATTGCCTGTTAACAGTTAAGTGCAAGTGGCTAGGTAACCATTACACTGGTTGCTGCCTCTTTTCACTGATACCCAGTCTGACGTATAAAACAAAATTTCCCTTGTTATGGATGTTACAGTCACTTTGTGGTAGTGACAGGGCCCAGTACACTATCACCGATTATTGAAGAGCATCCTTATGTTTGTCAAAGATGCATCTATCGTGTGAACTCACTGTCCACTGCAGCAGTATCCTCAGGTGTGCTAATCGACTGCATTCTATGGCAATGCTCTGTAATTGCATTTGCTGTGAACAGCTAAGGGCCTTATTATACTGTGAGCCACAAAAGTGTTGATGGGTGTTGATGTTAGCTCAAGTTTGGAGCATCCATGCATTCTGGCCAGCAGGAGCCTGAAGGACTGAAAGGTAAGAATCCCTCTTCCCTCGCCCCAGTTGTGCGGATCTGGGGTGCTGGGGAGGATGAAGGGGAAGAGTGAGCCCACCCAGACCACGGGGAGAGGGAAGTTGGGTGTGGTGCTTACACTAAGGTGTAGCCTAGAGTGGCTAGACCTTAGTGTAACACAATCTGGGTAACATGGATTGGAGAGAATCCTGCCCTGGAGCAGTATAACTTTGAACTACTAAATAAGTACTTAAAACTAATTTCGGGTGTTAGTGTGTAGACAATGCAGGGTTGGTTAAGTGCTCCAAGGAGCTGCCCAGAATTACTGTGTAACCAGTTTTCTGAAATTAGGGACTTGTTATCTCTGTCTCCAGGTGGGTAGACTTCTAAAGTGGTAGATTAGTGCTGATGTAAGGGAAAAAATTGATGTCACCACATTAGGCAGATTTGCTGTGGCAGGATGTTTCACACCACAGCTGATCCATTTTATTTTGTATTATACACATTGCTCAGTGTAGTGCAGAACAATGAGTGACTGTGTTCCTTTTGCCCAGGGATTCCCCATGACCCTTGCTCCCCTGTGGCACACAGAGGCATGGGTTGGCCTGGATTCCAGCATGGGACTTGGGAAATTCCTGGTGCTCCACACCTTCATGCCATAACCCATGCCACTATGTGAAGCAAGATGGCATGCATCCCTGTACAGGTACCAGAGTGGAAGCATGGGGCATCAGCAATTCCCAGGGTCCTGCACCACCCCTTAATGACACCTACAGATTTGCCCTATGCTGTAGGAAGAAAAAAGGAAACGTATTGTTTAGCAATACTGTCTTTGGAGACTATGCTCAGAGTTTGTGTATGAGGTGGTTGTAGGTAGTTCTGTTTTGCTCAAATGGACCTAAATGTGGGTTTTTTCTTTGTTAAAAAGTTGTTAGACTTTTCCTGTGTTACTTACTTGGACTATCCTTGAGGTAGCTTGTAACTTATGAAAATCAAGAATGTAAGTGTGTGTGCTAAGCAAACAAAGTAATTTGGGTAAGTGTGATATATTTTATTAGGCCAATTGAATAGTTGGGGAAAAAATGTTCTTTACAAACTTGCAGGCACAAGCACGCTTCAGGCATAGGAAGAGTCTGCTGGTGTTCATCTCATGAGAAATGTGACACATACTAGAACCCTCTTTTATCATAGTTGAAGACTGGTTTATACAGAAGTTAAAAAGGCCATACAAACCTGTTGAATACTGATCTGCCTATTTAAGGGGTTTTTGGTGTTATAATTATCATTGAATCAAAATGGCTTGCATAAATAGACCACAATTTTTATCTACACCCTAGAGAGTAGACAAACATCAGCAGACTCTCCCTATGAAGAGTTGTGCTTGTAAAGAGCAATATTTCCAACTACTCAGTCTAATAAAATATATCACATTTACCCAAATGACCTTGTCTGCCTGTGTCCTTAGACCAAAATAGCTACAATCAATGCCCCCTAAACTGTGTGTTACATGAATATATTGAGACAAGGAATGCGTCTTAACTTGGCAGTTGCTGTTTTACAGAAGATTAGGATACCTTACTTCTCTATTTTCTGTTTTATAATTTAGCCCCTACATATTCTATAAAGCCACTGTGCAATTGTAGACAACCATAACTGTACCTTTACAAAGTTTGTGGGTATTGAATTAGCTGATATCTTGGGGGGGTGGCGAGGGAGAAGAGATATTTAGGCTGAATTGCAATATCAAGAAAAGATCAAGTGGCAACAAGCTGATCTGAGAACAAAATAATCAGGAATCTAGAAGGAGGTTTCTAATAACTAAAGGAGTGAACTTTTAGAAAAGTTTTCCATAAAGAGTGGTAGGAACAAGGAACTGGAAAAACTTCACGATGGAGCTGAACAATTTTGTGGAAGAAATGGTAGGATAGGTTAGGGGTGTTTTGGGGTCAATAGTCGGAGTATGTAGTATGTTAGTTCAGACACTGGATATTGCTATGTGTGGTTGAGAGGTAAACAACTCTGTTTGGGAGATATCTGGTAACCTCATCCTTCAGTGTTTCTGATGGTCATTTTTAAGTTTCAGGAAGCATTTTGTTTTTTCCTGATTAAATGCTTTTTAGGCTTCTGTTATTGTATATGTGTATTTGCCTCCCTACCTTTCTATGAACCATTGGACAACGGCCACAGATAGGGTGTGGAGGTTTGGGTTCCTTCTGGTACTCACAAATGCCCTAAACTCTGGCTGAATGATCTGTTCTGCTGATCAAAGTCAACTTAATCATCAGTTTGGGGGTCTAAAAAAGATTTTTTTTTTTTTATACAAAATATATATAAATTTATATAAAAAGGACTGTGTGGGTTTTCCTTCTTTGCCAGTACAAGATGTGTTCATCTTCCTAGCAAATGGTGCAGAGCAAATATGTGCAAATGGTGCAGAGTAGTCCATGGGCTAACTCCTAGTATGTGGCCCCAACTGGAAATGCATAGAGCCCTGCACTCCATATTGTAGCTGCAGCCCTGGCCCTAAATCAAACTGAGCCTTGTACACAAGGTTAAGTCACCTGGCCCACAGGGGTTGGGATTTTTGTTTGAAGGAGTAGGAGGGAGGGTGGGAGAGTTGCAGTGTTCATATTTATTTTGTTTTCTTAAAGTGTTCCCTGCCTAGGATGTGAGAGAGGGACTAGAGGGACAATTTTTTAAAATTATTTGGATAAATGGTTTGGATACCTGTGAATGCAGGGGACTGAACTCGAGGATTGGTAGGCCCCTTCTAGTTCTTTTGTAGGAACAAATTGCTCTGATTGCTCTTAGGTGGACCAACTTTTTGATTCATCTGACCATGTCTCGTTTCTGCTAACTTTTTGGCCTTAAATTTACCTGAAACACACAAAGATGGCATTTTTAGGCCACATCTGTTCCGTTTCCCTGTTTAGCATGGGACCACCACTGAGAAACAAGCCTATGAATTTCACCCTGCTTGGCATGTGCCCAAGTCCAAAATTAGGCAGAGCGCCTGGTGTGGAGAGTTCCCTGTAAGAGAGAGCCTGGTGTGTGTGCTCAGGAAGGACCACACTGTGCTGTCTGCTTTACCAGATTGCAGGCTTGCTCTCACCTGAAGCATGAGGAGCAGAGGGTTATTCCTCTGCAGGGGTCCTGTGCTTAGTATGGAGGCAGTGCATAATAAGAGTGTCCATCTGAGGGGTCAGTGCAGAATAACAATTACATTTTATAATAAAGGAGCATTAGCTCTTTTGCATTAATTTCCCCATGTAATGAACCTTAAGACTCTCAAAGTTTTGTGACTAGAGCTGGTTGGAAATTCTCCAGCAAAGCCTGGTTGAAATTGCTGCATCAAAAATGTTTTGTTCAAAACAACTGGGATCTAATGAAGATTCACTGAAAATAAGGCAGGGTTCCAAGGATTCAGATTCCTGGTACACCTGTGCAGGGCCAAGGACCCTAAAACACAGAAATGGCCCCCAAGTTACTGGACAAGGAGGACATCTGGTATCTTTCCCAAAGCCAGAGATGCTCGCTGTTGGGTCCCTTTCACCAGTGCAGAGCACTGACAGGTCCGAGTTGGAGCTGAGACTCCGGGAGTCCCCTGCGGTTGTTCAGCAAAACTGACATTTGTGTATAGTGTAGTTTGAGCTTCCTGTTTGAGAGGCGTGAAAAGATGACACCCAGCCATGTCCATCGAACATAAATTTCCTCTGATAATTATAACGCTAAAACCAATTATTAACAAGCCTTCTTGCGGAAATGTTGAAGAATGAAGTGAAGAGTGTAAAACACTTTTTGATGTCAGTTTAATTGCATCTGTCAAGAGACTGAGTAGCTTAAAGGTTACAAAACAGGGAAAAAAATTATATGCCTTAATGTGTTATGAGAGAGAGCATCAAAGGCATCAAGAAGCAGCCTGCATTTCTTCAGGGAAAGGCCAGATCTGGGGGGAAGATGAAAGTTTTTCTTATCGTGCTGGTTTATGTCCATCATCTGGCTGTTCTGTAACAAAGGCCGAGATGTTATGATATTGTGAGAAATATGACACGTACTAGAGCCCTCTTTTATCACAGTTGAAGACTGGTTTATATAGATGTTAAAAAGGCCGTACAAACCCATTGAATCCAGATCAGCCTATTTGAGGGCTTTATCACTGAATCAAAATGGCCTGCATAAATAGGTCACAGTTTTTATCGTCCATGTCCTGCCCAGTTTATCTGAATTCTGTAATTCATTAGGTTCATAGCAGACTGAATTTAGTGTAGACTCATGTTTGTATGAATACTTACGCTGTACACAACTTGGCCATCCTCCAAGGTCCTGTCAACGTTGCCTCCACAGTACATCTGGGATCCCACTTGTCCTCATTCAACACATGTCAAAGCTAGAATTTAGTGCAGTGGTGAATGGGTGCCCAACACCATCTTAAGATCTGTTTCTTAGTGGCACATTGAGTTTGCCCCAAAAGTTATTCCATATTGCTGTGTATGATGCTAGGACTGGCCTGAGCTTTTATCTGTGTGACCTCCACAATGCTAGGATCATGCTGGCGTATTGTTACACTATTCTGCACAGCAGGAATTGGTCCATTTGGGTCGCATGTTCCCGAAACAGCAGACTTCAGCCTTACAGAATGCTGCTATAAGCAGTGCTATACAAACATGGGGACTTGCACAGAGAGCTTGGATCTCCTTCCCTCTGGACAGAGATGAAGCTGTAGCCAAAAACTAACCTAATAACCAGGTATGGAAAGGCATTAAAATAATGCTTAAGGGGGGGGGTCTGTCACAACATGCTACTCAGTGTGGCAATAAAAATTAGGAACAGGCCCATATGTAAACTAAGGCCAATATAAACTAACAGGTCAATATGTAAACTAAGATAAAAAGGACTTCCCAGACTTCTCCTGCTATGAGGAGCTGGGAAAGCTTTTAACATGGGACATAATCATTGAACCCCTGGTTAAGGTACTTTTAAGGCCCCATCCCCTTAGTACCTGAGGACCTTATAATCTCTGACAAAACTTACCACTGTTTTAGAGATGCAGAACTGAGGTGCAAGGGAGGGGTGAGCAATTATTTTGGCTGGAGGACTGCTTAACAAGTTTTGGTGAGCTGTTGAGGGCCTCAAGGGTGACCCTGGCCCTTGACAAATTACCTGTCCTCTGTTCACCATCTTGGGACTGGAAGTCCTGCCCCCTGACACTTGCCATGGGAGTCCCTCCCCTTCTATTCCTTTGGGGAAGGGGATGTAACATCTTAAAACTGAAAAAAACCCAACAAATTATATACTAAAAATCAAAAATCCACAATAACGTTATTTTTAAAAATATTTTTGTCCTGATTTGTGTGTTTGCACTGTGTACACTGGTGACGTGTAGGGAGTGCACGTGCACCCCCTTAGAGCAGCTCGGTAGTGGTGGCTACTTCCAGCTGCTACCACTGCTGGCCCCAGCTTCTGGCCTTTAGACTGCCCAGCGAGGCAGTGGTGACAGTGCAGCCCGGTTTGACATGGACTCTGGGCAGATGCAGCAAGAATTGCCCAGCAGTGGCAAGGGGAAGGGGTTGCTTTTTCTCCTGCCATTGAGCAACAGTTTCTGCCTGGCACCACTACTGCTGCTCAGCCCAGATGGGCAAGTCTGGAATGGGTGCAGGGCACACCAAGTCAGGGCTGTGTGCGCTGATCCCCGCTAGTACCATGAGGCTGGGAAGGAGCAGTCAGAAGGAGCCGCTGTTGCCCGGGCTACCTAGATAGGCAGTCTAGCTGCAGAGCCTCACTGCATGCTCAGGGGTAGCAAGACACACCATGACTGGGCAGCACATGGTCCAAGTAGGGCAAAGAGACCCACCACAGGCCAGACAAAGCCCCTCCATGGGCTGGATCTAGCCTTTGGGCTGTACTTTGCCCACCCATGAACCTGGGGGCCCCTGGCCAGATCTAATAAGTGATACTTAAGTGGAATTTAGGCACCTGAGTCCAAATTTACAGCCCTGAACATTTCTGCTCACTTGCTACCTAACCCTGCTTGGGAGGCATCTACGCTCCGTTGGCACATCACTTTCTGACTTTAGTTCCTTGTACACCAACAATACTGCCACATGCCTAGAATTGTGTCTTGACAGGACCGAGCAATATGTCCTGTCTTGGGCCTAAGCTTAGTTAGGATCTAGTAACAAACTGTTTTTCCATCTAAGGTTTTGGGCAGTAGCGTAACCAAGGAGGCTGTGGGGTTGACCAGAGCAGCAGCCCTGGGGCCACCTTTGCTAGTTTGCTGGTTGGGGGAGGGCACAAAATCAGCTGTTACGGTGGGAGCAGCTGATCACATTGCAGCAGTCAGCTTAGCAGGAGCCGGTCCTGCCCTGGGTGCAGAACTGTACTGCTACCCAGTTCCGGGTTTGGACTAATGGAATAGACTCTCTGCAAACTGGTCGGCAGATTATAACTAAAATGCTTTCTAATTAAGAGCAAGAAAATTGACCCTCTCAGCTATTTGGAGAGTAACTTCAGCCCTCGCATTAGTAGAGTTATTGAGGTGTAAGAGAAGACCTGAGTCACCAGTTGCAAGTCAGTTAGGTGTCTCCTTCAGGAAGTGCTTAAATGATACAGCCGGACTGTACAGCCCTGGACATGAACCTCACTGAGGACACCAACCTGTGTCACGCTGGAACCAGTGGCTGTCTCACAGAGAAGAAAGTTTTCTTAAAGAACTGCATCATAAAGAGCAGCTGTGATTTTCTGTTACACGTTGCCCTTTTGTGGCACTCTGACAGTGAAAAGGAGCTTTATTGAATATGGAACAAATATCCCCCTAAGAATGCCTTCCCAGATGCTAAGTAGGGTAGAACTGGAGTAAGACTGGCTTTGCCTTAAGTCATGAGCATGACTAGATTATGCTTCACAACTAATCCATGCTTGCTAGGGCCAGAGAAGAAAGAACATAAATCGGCACAGAGGCAGGTATATGACTCTTAGATACAATTTAAAGGTAATCTTGTCCATCTACTCTGTTTATGCTCATGTGCAGGAATTGAGTAACAGAACTGGGGCCAGCGTTTCAGTTTATCCAAACTCATTCTGGAGGACTCTAATGTACTGTGAACAGGTCCATTGCATTTTATTTGTTTTAAATGAGTACAGCTTGAATGAGAGCAATATTGAGGATAATCAGTCTTCTCTATCAGCCCTATATTTTGACTTGCAGTATTATGACAATGATGAGCTGCTTCTTACATCCTAAAGTGAAACTTAATTGCACATATTTTTCATAATAATCTCCCTGGGAGAGCACCTGCGGTGTAAGCTGATTCCAGATATGGTAGAACCAGAATAGAAGTGCAATTCATCTACAATTAATCTTTAAAATGATCATACATTAGATAGAGAAGATGAGCCAAACTGGCTAAATTATGTTCCTGCTTTCTTCTTTGGAGTCTAATTCAATTAAAAACATGTCAAGAATGTTCTATGTTCCTAGTTTTCCTGCGCGTTTGAGTTGCACGGACAAGGGTTTTTTGAGATTTCTCAAGAGTATCTGTTTGGAAAATGCTATTTGAGTCAGTTAAGGGGTCATGCTCAGAGACAAAAGGTGATCTTTTGCAGTATTCATGACTGCATTCAAAATACACCTTTCCAATGAATATTCAGTCCACGTGCTGTTAACAAAACAGCCCCAGTAAATGGATACAACATAAGCACCATATTTTTCAGCTGCATTTTCAGCCAGTTGTGTCAACAACTCTACAAAGTAGAGTAAGTGACCCAAGCGACCTTGATGGTTTAAATATAAAAAAGCCAAAGAGTCTTTTCAGATTAATTCAGAAGTCAAAGATCCTGTCCTAGGTTATGGCCTGTTTCATACCACACTGAAGTTAGTGACAGTCTTATTATATCTAAATACAGTTCAGACACACTTAAAGGAAAAGCAATCATCCTGATGTGTTTCCTGAATGAATGTCTAGCTTGTTAAGATATTTATCACCAAAGATGTCCTTAGATAAACTATGGCAAATGATCAATTTGGACAGGCGATTTCATGTAGCTCATTTGAAAGAAACTTGAGCAATGATGTAATATAATGGCAAAAAATGTCTGCAGCAATTTCAGGCTGCGTGGCTTTAGAGCATAGTGCAAAAAGTTAATTTCCCTTTATGTACAGTACTGTGCAACTGAATCCATAATGCAGTGTAATGACGATGTGTTCATTTCTGATGCTGACAAACTGCATAGATGTCAAACTATGAAGAAGACTAACGCTAAATTTTGGTAAAGATGGGACACCCGTTAGGGCTGCGCAAAGCTTTGGGTGCTGATTTCAATCCGGAGGAAATTTTGGCCTGCTTCGGTGGCTGAATCTCAGAATTGAATTAGGAGACCAGTTAAAAGGTCTGAATCGATTTGAAGCTCTCCAAATCAATTTGGAGAGTATTGATGATTCGGGCAGTCCCTCCTGGCTGCCTCAGGGAGCTGAACTCGGACTCCATGCTGGTAAATTGGGGGAGAGGACCGTGGGGGGGGCTCCTGCCAGGCCTTACTCCCACCTGCTTTCCCAGCTGCCTCAGCTCCTGATTGTTTTAAAAAAAAGCCCCAACTTACTGCCAGTTGGAGATGCAATCTCTGTTGCCCCCACTTCCCTACACTATGGGGTGGGCTCTGCCACAAGCCCCCCTCTCCCAGTCCCTGCCCCCATGGCTGTCCTGCCTGCCTCAGCTCCTGGCTCTTAACAAAAGAAAAAGAGCCTCACCAGCTGCTGCAGTGGCCTCAGGGCTCCTCATGCAATGGAGGGCAGCAGGGATTACCCCTCCCTCCCTGCCAGGCAGGGAGTTTGGGGGGTGGAGGTTATTTGTTTTTTGGTTTTTAAAGGCCTAGGAGCTGGGGTGTGTGGGGCAGGCTTGGGCAGTGAGGGGGGAGAGGTCAGGGGGCTTGTGGCAAAGCCCCCCATGTGGCATGGGGAAGTAGGGGGCAGCAGGGATTGCCCCCTCCCCCTTTCTGGCAGGAGCTGGTGAGTGCAGGCTTTTTTCCCAAAGTCCTTGGAGGTAGGGCAGGTGGGGCAGCCATTGAGAGTGGGTGGGGGGATGGGGCCTGTGTGGTTGGGAGATTCAAGTGAATTCGGCAGCAGCTGAATCTTTGAATTGGATGTGAGTGAATCAGTTTGGGACAGTGATTCAAATTGCCAAATCAAATCACTGTCCCCCAATTTGGCCAAAACCGAATCCGAAGCAAATACAAGCCACTTCGCACAGGCCTGAAAGCCATGGGAGACTGACTAGTCTGCAAATACTTCAAAATATAAATATCAAGGAGAGAGAGACATGTGCTATTTAGGATAAAGGAAGGGGCGTATAACCTGGAGATAGCGGATGCCGTCACTAAGGAGTACATTTAAATTCTTATTAAGCCAGTAAAATCCTGGAAGTGGGGGTGGAGTACTCTCCCAAGGCCAAGATGAACACCTTTTATGGCTGTAATGTACAGCTAGACCACACAATTAACTAGTCAATATAAAGGAGGGGAACCATTTTGCACTGCCAAACAGAATAAAACACTTACTGGATCACTTCCTTTTTACCTTCTATGATCCTATAGATCATATGCAGATTCAACAGAACTGTACAAGCTGCAATGTAAAGGGTCAAGAAAAACAGGATTAACATCTCTGCTTCTGAAAAAGATGACATGGGAGCTTGAGTGATGTATGACTGATGCTTACTCTTATTCATAAGGCAACATCTCCATAAACGCTGCATTTTCTACCATTGCCACAATAAAACAACATTGGTCTGTTTAGTGTGATCAGTGCCACCTTTTGAATCACCAGTGTTGCTTCTTGCAGCATTTGGATTTTCCCAGAGTGTGCCCCATCCAAATATTGCATAATCACACGCTGTTTAATTTATACAATTTTAGGAATAACTATTATAATATTATTCTATACACAGAATCAAAGTGAGATAGTAATATGCACTGATGTTAAGTAGAAAATAAAATTCAGTGGCATAAAATTTATTCCAATAGTCCAACGAAACTAAAGGCAAACAAAACCTCAAAAATACTTTTATTATAGTCTTTAAAATTGTATTCCTTATGCTTCTTGAATGTTTTATGAAAGGAGCTATCAACCTCATCAAAAACATTGTGACTTTCAGTGACTGACTTTAAGATGCTTTATAGCTTAGAGACACAAATACAGTACTTTTCTAGTTTTAGAGCATCTGCTCCTGAAGTTTACTATTTTGCAATTATTGTAAAATAATTAGTTAAACAAACGCATCCTGTTTGTTTTTATTACCTGAAAATAACCAGCCAAAGACAAGGTAGCGCTTTTTAAAGAACATTTTTTCAAACAAAATAAAAATTGCTGAACATAAAATGTGTATTCATTATGTAAATTTTTATTCCACTCGAACATTAGATTTGTTTTGTTTGCAAAGTTAAATCTCTAGTAAAATGTCATTTCAGTATAATGATATTCATGAATATTGCAGCAGTACCTGGCAAACAGTCTTGAACTGAGACTTCATTGTACTTGGAGCTGTACAGTACTTGTACAGTACAACACTTTTCAATGCTGTATTTATTCCTCATGGTATTAGATTGCACTTAGATTGTATTTAGGTTACATAGCCTGTAAGCTCTTAAGATTTGAAAAGATGTTTGTTCTGTGCTTTTGCTAGAACAGCTACATTATGTTCTATGAGCTGGATTTCTTGGTACAAAAGCATTATATAGCCATTCCTATTTCTCAGATGGCAAGATGGGCAAAGTAACATACCCGTTTTCTTCTCCTTTCATTTTCTTCTTTAGCATCTCTGATTTTTCTGACTGTTTGAGATAGGATACTGGTTGAACAAAATGTTCTGATCCATTATGACAGTGGCTGTTTAAAAAAACCCAAAACAATTAATGACTGAAAAATATACCTTGAGAATTTAGATGGGTTTTTTTCCCCCCCTTTACCCAATGCACAACAGCAGCAATGGAAAATATAAAGCAAGTGATGGAAAGATTTGGAGTTTTGTCACACAGGACCATGTTCCAGGTTATCCTTAAATCATCATAAAAACACTTAAAACAGGAGTGTTCACCATTTAAAGAATGTTAAGCCATCATAACTACCCTCTCTGGGTGTCTATACCTGAGCAGGGAGGTTGCTCCCATGCACTGTAATTACAGTGTGTTGGAGCAGACTCAGTTGAGTCTGCTGGAGCGTGCTGATTACCATGCTCCAGCAGTCTCCTTCATTTTATGCATTGCCATCCCTGTATTTCAAGATAGTGGTGGGGGCGCTGTATCTAAAATGGCCCCCACTGCCACTTTGAAGCTCAGGGACACTGGTACAGGAGGCCCTGCAGGCGCTTTAAGTAGAGTGGTTCTTGGAAATGCACTCTAATTAAAGCACCCTCTCCACCATTCCTGGAGCATGTGTATAAACACTCTCTGTTTTAAAGGTAGGCCACTCAGAATCAGGATTATCTCTGAAACATTTTACCCAGGCCCTTGCCAGGGTCGGGGGAGGTGAAATGTTTTACTTTAGTTCCTCCAGCTTCCCAGGATGCATAGCTCCTAGCCACTCTACCCTTTCCCACCCTGAAAACTCTAGTGATTTCTCCTCCCCCTCCCCCACTTCCACATACAGAACAACCATTCTGAGCAGCTTAATTGCAGAGAAACCGTGGAGCCAAGGGAAGTATGCCTCTACCAGCTGCATAGCCTCATTGGTGGATGGCCAGTTGCTCTCAGCTTCAGTTTCAGCAAAACCAGAGAGCCTTGGAGAAGCATGCTTTCCTGGGGCTCTCAGTCTCACTGGCATTGATACAGTGGCTCCTTGGTGAAAGTGGAGCTGCCAGGGAGTATGCCCAGGCGGCCCTGCTTTACACATGGAGCCACCATGGTTCAGAGAGCCATGCTGGTCTTGCTGAACCTGATGCGGTGGCTCCCTGCCCAGTGCAGAGCCATTGCAGGCTAGCTGTTACATTTATAAACATGATTCACAAGATACTCCCAGAGATTTCAAATAAAAATATATAGTGTTTAAATGCATTCTACCCC
>JAGPOW010003395.1:44123286-44135500 GCA_030014935.1 Caiman crocodilus | reverse complement strand
TGCAACAGAAAACTTTCCCTATTATTTTTCTATACTATTAAAAAAATGAATGAAAACTAGGAGCTGGCGCTTGCTGAGGGTTGCTTTTGAGTCTATTGAGAGGTGCCTCAAGTAGCACCTTGCCCAGTGTACCTAAGCAAATCCAGCTCACTGGAGATAGAGGGGAATAGATAAACAGCTGCTGGGCAGGCAGGGCTGAGTAGGGAAGACATGGCTGAGTACTACCCAGACTGACAGAAAGGAGAGCCCAGATAGATAGTAAGCACCTAACAAAGCCATGCTTAGCTCTTGACATTTTTTCATCCATGTATTTCAATGTGCTTTCCAAAGGAAGCTCAAAATCATCTCTCTCAATGGGAAAGAGGCAGAGAGACTTCTTAACAGCCTAGCAGGAGAACCAGGTCAGTTTTTCAGACCAACAGATCAAAGCATGAGCTAGACAACACTCTTTCCTGCCTGTTTGGGTCCTGTCATTATATGAATAATATCAAAGGATTACCCTCAGCTGAAGCTGAGGGACATGTTTCTGCCTATGCTTTATCTACTGTGGAGATACATTCAGGTCTTCATTTTCTAGGGCACCTTTTAACCAGTGCTACATCAACCAGAGAAAACACATTCTCCTTGCTAAATCTCCCTTCTTCCTTCACTTCCTTTTGCTCTGCCTCTACATGCCCCTTATATCCCCCCTCCGCTCCCCCGAGAGGTGAGAGGAGCAGTAGATTCCTGGCGCTTGTCTGTGCCTTTGCTTCCCAGGCATGTCAAGGTGAGTTGTAACTGTGCAAATCTGAGGTGACATTAAACCTTACGACTGCTCTGAAACTGCTCTGACTTTATGATGGCATAATAATTCAAAGGTTTAAAGCGTTATAAAGGTAACCTGTAATAGCATCTGATGGTACTCATCAAAAACAAGCTTGATGGCACCCTCTTGGACAACATACACCTTGTCTATCCTAGAGTGGCATATGCTAAAAGAAGGGGTTTTCTGCTCACAGAGCTGCAACAATTTCCTGAATAGCATAAGCTAAAATCACTCCCTCTGTGTTGGCACTAGGACTCAGCTATGTTGGCACAAGGATTTTTACTGGTAGGACTATGTAAGCTGGGTAAACTTTTAATTCAAATTTCAAAATCTTGGAAAATGTCATAAAATGCAAATTTCTTCTTCTGCATATTCTGACTTATGGCTACAAATCTTTCCTTCTTTCTAAGTATGTCATTGTTTCTTTCTGTTCCTTCATCAGTATTCACCTATTGTTTCTAGATTTTGATACCTAAATTCTAAGCTGTTATGGACCAAATAGTATAAGCTGTTCTTATTTGTACAGCACCTAGCACAATGGGCCTGAAGCATTAATTACGAGTCATTGTTGTAATTCAAATAAGAATATTTTTGTCAAAGCTAGCACTGTATAAAATTGCACAAAATAAATATTGGGGCATCTTCTGGATATTTTAGGTTCAAAGGGAGCATGTATATTTCTTTGCAAAATCTTGTAACAACCAAAGTAGGCTACTTTCCATCCTAAACCTCAAAAGAAATTATGTTTCTCTACATCTCACACACCCTTTTTATGGTGTAGTTCTCTTACCCTCTTGTTAACATAGTTATATGTTTGTGTTACGGTTTTCTGTACTGACACCAAACAAATAGTATAAGCGAAGCTGTACAGTCACTTTATCTCTGGCTATCGCAAAGATAATCATTTTGTCTCTGAAACTCCCATTTATTCCTTTCTAGTTTAAAGATAAGTGTTTAAATGCAGTGGCAAAGGAAAGTCTTTCCCTACATGTTAAAGAAGTGGAGACAGTCACTTACCATATTTACTCAAATCCAAAACTAGTTCTCTCCCCATTCAACATGAGGGCAGAGAAGACCCTTGTCTTAAATTGGAGTACAAAGTGCGGGGTAGTGGGTGAATGGAGCAGGTGGCTATTTCATCTCTGATTCTAGTCCCAAACCCCAGTCAGGAGCACAGTCAGACCCTCAGTAGCTGCCTGCCTTCTCCTTCCTTTACACTGTTTTTTATGTATAGAAACGCTCCTTTGAGTTGGGTCTGGGTGGTTCTTCCCCCTGCCAAAAACCTCCACAAAACCTAAACAAAAAACAAACGAAAAATAAAACATTGAAAATACTTTCTTCTCCCTTTGAGGCCTTCTCAGTTAGGGTCAAGTCTTTACTATGAGCAAAATTACTCTTTGACCTCAGGCCAGTCATTTACCCTCTTTTTGTCTTGATTTTAACATGGAAATGTGTGCATTATAACCATTCCATACATCATTTACTGGAGGACTGTCATTCTCATATCAATCAAGGGACTGCCAAAGACGAACAATGAGTTGTCAGGGATGAGCCTGGTTTGAAATTTTGGTCTTATATTTGAATTTTTCATTTTAACATTTTGTCTCTCTTTAAATTGGAAATAAATACTCTTATAAGCAATTATAAACCTTCATATTATCCGTTTGATTCTATGACTGTGACATTGAAGTAGACAAGGAAGAGAGTGTGTATATTTGTGGACATGTGAACCCAAATGAATCTGAGTCACCCATGTTAAGCACCCTGTAACGAAATACGTTGTCCTTTGAAGGAGAAATAGTCCACCCTGTTAAGAAAGCACGGTTGTGACACATTTGGCTAAGGAAGCAATGTCCCATGGGGAGCATTGAAAGCTCCCAGAAGAAAAATAAGGAGAAAGGGGAAGGAAGCTGTAAAGGGAACACATTACAAGGAGAAGCCAGACTGTTTTGCTGGGGCAAGAGCCAAAAGGGTCTCTCTTTCTAGTGTCTGGGAAAGGCCAGAAGGATTTGGTTTTGTTTGCTTGTATGTCTGTTTTGTTGAACTTTGCTTCAGAGAACTGGCTGAGGAACTGCTCTTAGGGGAGCAAGTTATCCTGTAGAAGCCAGCAGGCTAAATAACTTACATAGGTATGTATATAAGCTTCTCCATAATAGCCCCAGAAAGGGGTGGGGAGGGTATACACATAATCTTAGCCTGTAAAAGGCCAAGAAGCGACCTTTTATAATAGCCATAATAGCCTCAGGAAGGAGGGGGGAGGGTACGTACATGAGCATAGTGGCTCTGGTAGGTGGAGAGTTTCCCATTGTCATTTGTGCACTGTAACCAACAAGTATGATTTAAATCAGCTTAAAAGCTTCTCTAGCTTATGCAGAGCTATCACAATTTTGCGCACTAAATTAGGGTCCTGTTTCTTTTACTTCATCTTTCCTACAGCATCTGCCTAGTAGGTCTCAGCAAAGGAGAGAATCTGTGTTCATTTTAATACTCGAGTTTGGATTTAAGGTACTCACAAACTTTGTAATGATCCTGATTGTAAGAACCCCTGGAGGGTGTTGTATACATGATCAAGCACCTGTCCTGTGGAAATGCACAGGTGTATGTATGTCATTGCTCATCTATCTAAAAAAATATACCATATGCTACTTTCTTTACATCAGGTACTGCAGACTAAAAGTATTCATTGAAAAGGGAGCCTACAGCATTACAACATATCTGTTTCTTCCCAGGGCTCTTTTTAACACTTCTTCTTCTTTTTTCATGGAATGTCAGTGAAGCTCACTTAAGTGGGACCATTATTCAGTCAATTATAGGCATTTGTTTCTAAGCAATTACTTAGCATCACAAAGGCATATAAATATTCTGCCTACACTAGGAGTCAAAAGTTGAAGAAGTTATATAAGTCCATGTACTATTGCTTTTTGCAAAATAATATACATTTCACCTGCGGTAATGATTATCAGTGTCACTTGACTCGGAGACTGAAAAAAAAAATCTTAAAACCCTGGATCTCTAGCAGGAATAGGGATTCAGCCAGTATAGCATGGGCCAGAGACAGAGAGACTTGCAGAGAGTCAGTGGCCAAAATACTGAATAGTCCTTATGTTGGGGAATTACTCAATAAAAGTAGCCAATTAAAAGTATTTATTCCACCAAAATCAGTGTATTTAAATTCCAGAGAGAATGGAATTCAGATTTCAGGTCTATGAACTTTATACTAAACGAACACACTATTTGCCCAAAGCATTTATAACGAGTAGCTCCATCAGCTCTTAAAAAGTGGCTTGATTCATTTTTTTATCATTTGTTTCAAGTGCTTGAGCTAATACTATATACATTTGTGAACAGATTTCTCTGATTTGATCATAGTGTTGATTAATATTGCAGAAAATGATTTTACAGATTTCTATTTGGATTCAAAATATGATGTTATTGGCAAGCTTTTTATTCCCTTTCCACAAACAGCATTAGTAAGTTTTTTTCCTCAGCAAAATATCTTACAAATAGGCATTCAGTGAATACTTCAAGTTGAAAGTTGTTTGGATGAATTCTTATACCCTAAAATCAAATGAGTAGCTTATAAACCAACCAAAGTGAAATATTGTGGGCCAAGATTTTTTCAACAAGAGGTTGCTAAAAGTTAGATTTCTTGATTAATTTGCCCTGATTTTTAAAACTGTTGAGAAATCAATAGTTGATTGACTCTGACTTTGTTTGGAGTTACTGAGGTCTCATTCAATAGCTAGTTGGATGCTGGTTTTAAGACACCTATATTTTAAAATGCTGGTTTATACCCATTCTTCAGTCCTAGATGGGTCCAAAGTTTCAGGCCTAAACAAAACAACTATTTGCCTCTATTAAATTATTATATATTGTCCTGGGGTGACAGAGAAGAGGGATCGGGAAGCCCCGCCCATGGTGCACAGCACGAAAAAAAATCATGAAATAAAGAAGAGGGCACAAAAAAAACGACTTACCTGCAGGAGAAGCAAGACCAGAAGGATGAAAAGAGCTTGTGTAGTTCAATTCCCAGGTGCTTTTGTGCAATTAAAGCCAGCAGGTGATGTCACAGGGATGTGCTGGCCAGTGGGGATAAAAGGGGTTGCTGAAAGTGAGGTGGGGAGAGCAAGTGCGGAGGTGGAGGCTCTCTGTGCCAGCAACGGGTAGAGCTGGCACAAACAGGGAACTCCCAGACGATGGGCGGCAGCACTGAGGGGACCAAGCCCTTGCATTGAGGGGACCAAGGCAGGATTCTGGGAGGGGAGGAGTATCATTAGGGTGACTTTCCCTTTGTGCCTCTGAAGAAGTTCAGCAGTAGAGGTTCCAGACAATGGAACAACCAGCACCGTGACCCAAAGGATCAGGCTGAGATCTATCTTGGGGAAGCAGAAGGTTTTCTACCCAACCACTCCCAGGTAGAGGAGCTGGGCTGGGAGCGAAAAGGCAAGAGGGACCCTGCAGGACCAGCATCGGGGGAGTACTGCCAAGCACAAGCAGGAATGTGGGAAGAACCAGCTGGTAGGACACCAGACGGGAAGACCTTTTTGAGGTACATTTTTTTTTCTTTTCTTCATTTCATTTCTTTATCCCTGCTCGACAGGGGAACTCATGCTAACCCCAGGAATAAAGCCAATAGGTTCAAAGGGGCCTTGGGCATAAGGCCAGAAATAACCAAAGATCCTGACCCAAGGTGGAGAGAGGGACACAATTAGGTACAAGATACATCCACTAAAGGGAGGTAGCCATTTAGACCTGGCACCCCGCCAGAGGTTCTCATAAGGCTGGGGTGTAGGGGAGGTGGAGCCCCATGAATATCCTGTGAGTGGAGTGGTCATCCCTGAGGGGACCTTTAAGACTATCCCCCTCCACTGAAGTAACAGTCACAGACATGGAAGGCAAGTTCAGTGGAGGCCAGAAGGACAACCGAAGCCCACCTTGGGGTGACCATGAAGCCAGATAGCACACGCCCTCCACAGCATAGGTCAAGGCTGCATGCGAGTGGGCATTCGAAGCCAGGTGGGCATGCACATCAATGTCTCTTCTTAATTTTAGGTCCCCTCTACATGTTACAGGTATTGCACAATTAATTGGTTAATTGCATACCTAGAGACTGGCTACACATGCAAAATACTGTAAAAAACACACCAAAAAAACTCCAACCACTTATAAAGTTAGACCTCGAAAATGTGTACTAACTTTATACAGGCAACCCCTACTTAATGCTGTTTCAATGTAGTGCTATTTTGCTTTAATGCTCATTTGAAATTAATACCCGATTTCACTTGGCACTCAGTGAGTTTCATTACAACACTTGTAGTCACCATCTTGGGCCATTAAAACAATTGCAGTTGCCATCTTGGGTCATCAAATACCGTTGGTTTCACTTAATGCTCAGTTTTTCAGGAACTAATTAAGAGTGTTAAGCAGGGATTGCCTTTAACTGGTTGCTATTGAGCTTTAATTTGCACATATAACATGGTCTTCCCTGCATCTACGAGTGCCATCAGCTGTTAGCTCCCAGCCATAGGGGTGAACCTTGCTCAGTCAGGGCTGCAAGTCCCGCAACTTCAGGGATTCTCAGCTCCAGCAGTTATGGACTCTGGGTCCTGACAGCACCCTGCAGCTGCTGGGACTCAGAGTCTCATAACTGCTGATGCTGGGTCCCCATGGTGTGCATCCCAAGGTGGGGAGATTGCCGCAGGTAGTGGGGATTTCATACACCTCCAAGGCTGGGAGATCATAACAACTACAGCTCCTAGCCACAGAGTTGTATAGGAGGCTGTTGTGGCTGAGATCCCTTCAGCTGAAGGGAAAGCATGCTTCTTGTGCAAGCATATTTTTTGCCCGTATAGGGGGAGACAAGGATCAGGCTCTCCCTGTACCAGCAATAAGGCACGATGGGATCTAATGTACAACCCCACAATTGTGCTTCTTGCCCTGCATGTGTGGCATGGCAGGAGGCAAGATTGTGTGAATTGTACATTAGATGCCATTGCACCTTTACCTGCACGTGTATCCTATAGAACGTGTTTCATAAAATTTTATATGACTACATCTTTTGTTTTCTTGAGACTAAATAGCTGATAAAAGAGAAAACATAACATCTCATTTTTCAGTGATAATGGAGGAACATTGCTAGCATTTGTCAATGTACAATCTCTCTCTGTAAGAGCCAAATGTTGTCATTACCTGTCAACCGCCCTTAGTGAGGGCAGCCAAGTTCCACAAATGTTAACTGAGGGCAAGAAGCTAACAATAAATTTTATGTGAGCTCTTTATTGAGAGGATTAAGAAAAATGCTTGGGTTTTTTAAATACTTTTCAGAACTGTTAATTTTCCATTTCATTCTCTCTGTCTCAGTAGTGTACTGAGCATGCACCCATGGTTCATAAAATCCTTAAATAAAATTAACAGCAGGTACAAGAAACTTTTTTCATTGTGCCTCTTAGCTATAGAATTTCCTCTTAAGTAAACATGGATAAAATCTCTTCATAAATTTAATGGATTGCTTATTTTTACAGGCTCAACCCCATTTCATTAAAGTATCTACAGACTATGCAACAAAGGTATCTTTATTTCCCAAACAATACTTTAGCATTTTTTTTTACATCCTTACATAGTTGTATTGGAACAAGGAGAGTCTCTTGAGCTCACTCTGGAATCATAGGCACTTACACATGAAGGCAGACTGCTCTGATGCCCTGGAAATCCAGCATGTCAGAGCAGACTTGATTAATTGAGTTTGCTGGAGCATGCAAACTGATACGCTCTGGCAGCCTCGCATGTCACATGTATCAGCAGCTCAGTACAGCTCCACACTGAAAAAATGGTGGTGATGCACTTTGAACTAAAACACTCTCCAAGTAATTTAGTTCAAAGCGTTACCCCCATTTTCTCAGCATGGAGGTGCACTGCAGTAGTGGTAGAAGAGATGCATGGATGCTTTTTAATTAGCGTGGCTTGCTAATTGAAAGTGCCTAGCACCACGTCAGAAACATGCGCAAAAAAGACCATAAGAGCCTAGGAGCCCTTAGTAGGTTTTGTACCTATAGATCAGAGCACTAAATAGAGAACATCTAATTATGTGAATGTTTCCTTTTTTGGAAGATAGATAGTATAAATGCACAGATCCACTACCAATACAAATGACTCCTATTATTCCCATCTATTTTCTGGCTATAATCTGGATTTTTACATCTGATGTATCTAACATTTGCCCTGTATGTCTTCCTGAAGAATTTGAAGATAATGTTGTTTTTCAAAATTGTGTTTCTCTTTATTCTGTCTTTTTGGGCTAAGCCAAAACATTCTGCAGTCAGTTTGTTTTAATAAAATGGGAAAGCAGGATGATATGTCTAACTGTTGGCCTGTTCATTCAGTGACCTTTAGTTATAGCCTCCCAGCAGACATTTTTAAATGCACGTGATGCTACAGCACTCTAATTAGAACATGGGGCACACTCAGTTAATCAAGGCTGCTGCTATGCACTCTAATTAGATTGTGTTAGAGCATGTGTATAGGCACCCATTGTTTTTAAAAAGGGGTCTCCTTGCATGAACTGAAACTGAGTTTCTCTTCCATGAAACAAGTGATTTAGTTGGTAAAGTAGTTCAGCTTTTGCCAAATGGGAAGAAGTAGGACATTTTGAGTTTTTCAAGAATGTTTTTTTAAAATGTGTGTAATGCCGATATTTTCCAAATTGCATAATCCTATTTCCAACAGTGGCTCAGGCACTAAGGATCCCGATCCCTAATGAAAATCAGTGGAGATTAAGCTTCTAACTCTTGTTGCTTTCAGTGGAAAGTAGGCATAGAAAAACCCTTTAAAGATCTGGCCCAAAATGCTTAATCTATTTTGAAAATGAATTTGGAGTAATTTTCTAAATCACCGAAGTACTTACGAAAATGTAAACTTTACTCGTGAGTACTAAAATGTTGAAAACTGCGGGGCCTGCAGCTACATTTGAGGAAGAGCTGAGTTTGGTCAGAAAGACCCTTTATATTGGAGTGTTTTATGTATTCTTTTTAGGGGATGTCTTTATTGCCTGTACTGTCATTCTTTCCATGGTAGAGTGTATTGTTTAGTCTCTTTGAAAGGTGGTACATGAATATATTAACACAATATACATGAGTGTAAGAATCAAGACTCTTTGTCACATGATTTACATTCCCTGTCTTCTTTCATAATAACGTATAAATGAATAGTTCGACTGAAAAAGTTTATATTTTTCCTTCCAATTACTAAATCTTTGCTTAAAGATCATTAGCTAGATGCACTGAGACATTTTAATAGAATTAATACATATTGTTTCATTTCAGACCAATCCAAAATAATATATGAGGAAACAGAGCTGCTTAAACAATTGTCAGATCCCTGGAATACGGTTTCAATTAAGCACGTACAACTTAAAGCTTGTAAATAGACTATTTGCAAAGCAGTATATTTGCAAATTATGAGTGCTGCTGTATTGAATCCAACTGTATTAAGATAATCATCAAGTGATCTAACTTGCAAACAAATTAACTGACACTTAAGCAGTTCCAGTACCACTGCGTTCTGTAGGCTTGAATGAATTCCATCAGCAACAGATTGGAATTCTCTGATTTCTGAAGATGTTCATTGAAGCTGATGGGAAGAAATCATTTTCACGTCCTTTCCATTGTCTCAGGCTGTGATTCTGTGATACTTCTGCAAGGTGCGGCGTTCAGAATTATGTCAGGATCGTGGGAGAGAAACAGGGCATACTAACTTCTCTTTGAGATGGGACCAGATCAGAGTAGCTTCATAAAAGTGGGTTCACTTGCATGCTAACTATGTTACACAATGAACAATTAATCACGCAATACATTTAGACCAACGGCACGTGAGAGTAGTCAGCATGCCATAAAAATGACTATTCAGGTATAAAAAGAATCAACTGGCTACAAAGTTAGTTCTTGAATATGTGTAACAACTTTACAGCTGGTTTCTATCCAGCTTTAATTTGGACATGTTGCAGGGCCCTTAAACTGCAAAGCTGAGGTTAGTTGTGTGGCTAAGGAGAAATGGACTGGGGTTCAGGACATTTGAGTTCAGTTGCCAGGTATGCATTAAATTTCTTATGGCAATGCTTTATTAGGGCAATAGATAAGACTGTGAATGCTGTTCTTAAGCATAGCCTGCCCACTCTTTTCACTTCTACTTATGCCAAATTTAAGGTAACATACCCATCTTAGAGCAATTCTGAATGTGTAGCCAATGCCACTCTTGGACTCTGGCTTGGACATGTTTATGAATGTGCTCAGAGCTGCTTTAAGGAAGCTACATGGTCTCATTTCTAGGATTTTACATGAGCAGCTTAGAAACATGGACCTATTTCCTAGTTGCTGTCCTAGTGTGGTGCACAGGTGATGTAGACAAGCCCATAAGGTCAAACTTCAACCCATTAATTTTCCCCCTTCCCCTCTACACCCCCCCCCCATGAGCTTTCACTAGTCTGATACCTACTTTCATTTGTTACTTTTTTTTTTTCTTGAAAGAGACCTAATTTAAATGAATCTTTGGATCTGAATGAGAGAACCTGAAAAACCTCCAAGCAGCTTTTCCCCTCCCTTGAATTCTGATTGGAAAACAAAAATGCTATTCCACAGGACATAATGCCAGTTCAAATTCTATTTTCGCTCATTTCACATGGAAATGTTGAAAATATGTAATGTCTTATGGAATTATTATATCTGTTTTAAATCCAGAAGTATTAAAATATTTCATTGTGATAATGTTCATAGCATCATAGAAAGTAAGCATGGGAAAGGCCGTATGAAGTCATCTAGTCCAGTCCCTTGATCCAGGAAAGAGTATCCCTGACTAAAATATCCCAGGCAAGTGTCTGTCTAACCTGGTCTTGAAAAAGAGTAATACCTTGAAACGTGTATAACATAAACTTCAATGTAGATTAGCACATTGCATTTAATATTAATTAAGTTAGCCAAAATGTTTTACCCTGTCAGAACAAAATATTTTCATATTACTGAAATGTGATATGCAGCATCACCATATTATGAGGAAGTAAACAATTATTTGAATCAGCATTTTTCAGGTGAAATAGATTAGTCCTGGTAAACAGTCTAATTTTTTAACTTTTTGCAAAGAAAATCTTTTCCCACTAAGCCAGCCCCCTAATGTTTGTCTGTTTTTGGCAGCAGTGTCCTATTACTATATTGTTGTTGTCATTGTACTTTACAATCCCCTCTGGTATTGGGAACAATCACATTATTCTTTCAAAATTTGGTCCCCAGGATAATTCTATCAGTTGAAGTTTGTTTTCTTGAAGCCAGAGTTATAAGTAACTAGAAAGGGGAATTAATGAGAAAAGATACTGAAAACAGAAAAACAAATGGAGGACCATGAATAGAGTTACTTATAAGTAATGCTGGTTTGAATTTTCAACATTTTGTTCTGTTTTAATGAGATTTTTGAAGAACATTCAGAAAAAAAAAAATCACCATTTTTCAAGCTGTTCTACTTGCACTGTCCCCCTATAATTATTCACTTCTCTAGCAGGCAGTGTTTGAAGGACAATTCACCCTGTTGTAAAATGCAGAGAATCAGTAATGATTTTAATTTTAATAACACCTATGCCTCTGCATCCTGCCAAAACAGGGGTGTCATTTATGCATGCATGCATACGTAGCAACCAATTTTACAAGGTACCAAAGTTCAGCTCTTGCTAAAAGCAACGTCTTACAATGTTCTTATGTTAAAAAATGTAAAGGGTTTACACAAGCTCAGTTAGATGAGACGAGTTGCATTTTTTCATACATAATTGTAACTATTCAATTCCGATCAATAGTGTTTCTTTTTTCCTCCTCAGCCACAACCATCTAACTCGAAACATTTTGACAGTTCAGACTGCACCCTACCGTGCATGAAAATGTCAAGGGATAATGTGTTGTTTTTCTTGTAAAAGGATCATCTATTTTCATTTGGTAGCAAACAATTTAGTTGGTGTCTCTAGGAGCTGTAGGAAATACTCAATTTTTGAACTGCTGCCATTAAACATTGTCCTTGTGACTTTATGCTAAAAAATGTTGTTCATTATCTATAGACAGAATTCATTAAAATAGATTTGTCTCACAGGGGATACGTGAAGCTTTATTCTACTTAAGTTAAAAAACCACAAACAAACCCTGCTCATATATTTTTCTACACAGAATAATGGTTGTACACTTGACGAGCTAATGTAGCAACTCTGTTCTTAGCTTGTAGCTGGTATTGCTAGCCTAGAAATGGATGAGGTTGTGGAGGGGAACCTGCCTGGAGGCCATACTCGTGTGTTTCTGAGGGCACAGAAATGAATTATTCTGAGGCAGTTCAGCTGTGCCCATTTTGTAACAGTTCACAGCCACATGCTTCTGGGTGTGGATGCAATAT
>JAGPOW010003395.1:44099931-44118350 GCA_030014935.1 Caiman crocodilus | reverse complement strand
TTCTCTGTGCTGTAAGAGACCAATGTGGAGGGCTTTTTTGACCCCCTGGATATCCATCAATCAAAAAAACCCATAGGGGAAAAAAAAGTGGAGTGGCCCACACACAGTGGCAGTGTGTGCTGCCCAAAGCCAAAGTCTGGCCAGTTGCAGCCACACTCTGCCGCTGGCTAGCCTCTTTGTGACATGATTGTCACTGGAGCTTTGGGAGGCCCTTAGGACCCTAGGTAAGGAGGCTGTTAGGGCCAGCCTCCCCTGCCCCACCTGGGGTAACCTGACATGCACCAGAGCATGCATGGCTCAGGCATTCTCCAGGGACAACTCGTGGCGGCACAAGGTGTGCCACCTTTACTTGTTCCCAAGCAACCAAACATCTGCGCATGTCTGGATGAAGACAAGGAGGATTTATAAACCCTTCTTTTTTTTGTACCAGTTCATTCCAGAACTGCAGGCTTATGATCTGGTCTGTACAAGGACATCTATCAACCTGAATTCCCAAAAACAACTGGTGATTTGCGGGTGAGAAACCAGGGACATCTTAAAGGTAAATACTTTGTCCTTTTTAAGATGTCTCGCACACAACCCGAAAAGCTGAGGCATACAATGACACTAGCCCTTTTGAAAACCAAGAGAGATTGTTTGTTTCTTTCCACAGAAAGGCTTGTGGACTGGATGCAATACTTAAAAGGGGGGAAAAAATAGAAGCATTACAGAAAAAAACAAATGTGAAATTGATTTGAAGGGAGTGATTTGGAGGCTTTGAGCGCTTGCATCTCTTTCTACACGGTGAAGAATGATGGTTTGCTTTGTGCTCCATTTGGCCAAGCATTTCTTAATCTTAGATGGATTACTGTTCTGCTCAATTCAGGATGAGGGGGAGTAATCGATATGATGAATAACTGTACATACTCCAAAGCAATGGGGTGAACTAAGGTAAGGCACTTCAAAGGATTAATTTTATCTTCCAAATCTATAAATCAGCATATCCCATGAAATAATTTAATGCAGGACAGTAGCGGCTCATGAAAGTACATCTTAGTCCTGTGGGACCTGAGTGTACTCAGTATTTCATGGGACTGGCCTCAGCGGATCAGATTGAGCCCATCCGATTAGCTGAAAACTACTGGTAATTTTTAAGTCCACTTTAGTGCACCTTAAAACAAAGTCTCACTTCACCATCAAAATACAATAAAGGTCATTTATCAAGGCATTCTGTGAATAATAACTTCATTTTGTACTCCGTAGATGCCACTGTGAAGTGTCTTTTGACATCCCTATTCTGTCCTCTCCTTACGTGAAGCAACTTTGCATCATCTGAGACTAGCTCTGTAACCCTGTTAATGCTTGCAAGCATTCCCCTCTGACAAACAAAGGACTGCATTTAGATTACAATAGCAATGTGCTGTAATAAATTGCAAAATCATAATGTCAATAAGTTATTAAAATCCCATTTTTGAACTGTGTGTTAGTTTATTCACTTTTATTTATTATTTTTAGAGTAGGGCTATAGAATTCAGTCTTATGGACAAACCGATTCGTCATCAGCTTTTCTTTTTGGAAATGATAAATGAGTTTATTTTGAAATAAAAGTGGATTTCCCTATATTATACATTTATATAGAGGTACCGTATTCTAGTGTATATTGATTGCTCTTTCAGTACATCATCCCACTGCCACCTCAGAATCCGTATGTCAGTTCCCTGTTGGACCTTGTCTTGATAGGCTTTGTAGTCAGGCATTCTGTGATCATCCCCCATCTTTTATTTGCATTTCAAGCAACGTAACTCAGCACCTCCAAGAGGCTATTTTGAAATTAAGTGAAACAGAAACGAATGATATTGTTAATGGATATGAGGGAACTTTACTGAAATCTCTTCTAAATTTTTTCTTGCTTTAACCCATCACAAAGTTGCCTTATCTGCTTTATTAGACCCAGGCTTGGCAGGATTCGGTTTTTATAAGTAAACACTGATAAATGTTGATTTCACCTCAGACTCACAGACCAACAAAACCATTCCCGTCATTAATAATCAAAATGTATAGAAAGGGGATGTAAGAAAAATGATGGCTGATGGATTGTGTGATGACAGGGGAAGCAGTCCTACAGAACCATGCTGACTGTAGTTGAGACTGCAAGTCCAGAAGCCCCAGGGGACTGGGAACAGAGGAAAAGGGAGTGACAAAGTGGGTGTGGGAGCTATGGGCAAGTGGAGCCAGGACTGATAGCAGTTCTGCCGCTCAGATGGTGGCAGTCCTACACTAGTTATATTTGTCAAAGCAGTCTGTACTATAATAATAGTATGCTGTAAGCAAACTGCACTATAGTAATAGTGTGCTGTCATTAATAAATTATGTGTCCCTACACACCTATTCTCATGAAATCCTGAAAATTTGACTCCATAAAAATGGAAATAAATGCTTCAAAATAAAGATTGATATTATCCATCAAAATTATTTAAAAAAAATTGAATTCTGCCAAGCCTAATTATACCCAACTGGGAGTTCACCCATCATCTTATCTGTAGGAACAGAGAATGTTCCCAAATCCCTTCCATTACCACCCCCATCCCCACCCAAGACTGCCTTTACCACCAAACCCTTCTGCTTGCTGACCACTGACTTATAAAGGAAAGGATTGCTACCTCTGTGTAACTTGGAAAGTAATTATGACAGAGATACAGAGCTGGAGTGAGAGAGGTATTAAGGATGGTCAGGAAGCATTTCCCCTCTCTTTTCCTTTTCACCTGCTGAAAACGAAGAAAAAATCCTGCTTGCTCCTAGTATATTTAAGATCCTTCCTAGATCTTCAAGCTTTGTAAAGACCTACCATTTTCTGTTTCTTTGGTTATAGTGACTAGCCCTAAATCCTCAACTGGAAGAATTTTGAGGCAAGGGAAGGGGCTGAATCTCATGTTTGACTTCTCAGACGTCTCCTGAGGGCTGTGTTGGCATGTTTGTAGGGCCTGGGTGAAAATGGAAGTCCTTATGAGTGACTGAAGGCTCCTAGAAGGAAGCCACAAGCTGCTTGAGACTCCCAAGATTCCAAGTGTAAATTACCAGTATTGAGGCTAATATGACCAATTTGTGAATGATAGAAGAAATATAATTGAGAAATATTTTGTTTATTGTAATAGCTGACTTATGAGGAAACTGGAAGTGTTTCATTCCATTCAGTATGGGTCCTTGCATAAGTTGTATCCTGTGGCATAGCAGTAGAAACAGGTAAGTAAGATGCATCTGTCCGACCTCTGTCCCACCTCTGTTATAGACCCATTCCCAAAGAAGTCTTTTGACTGAGGAACAGCAAAAATATTTGTCAGTCCCTTAAGCATTTCATAGAATCATAGAAAATTAGGGTTGGAAGGGGCCTGAGGAGGTCATCTAGTCCAACCCTCTGCTCAAAGCAGGACCACCCCCAGCTAGATCATTTCAGCCTTAAAAACTTCTAAGGATGGAGATTATACCACCTGTCTTGGTAACTTGTTCCAGGGCTTCACCACCCTCTTAGTGAGAGTTTTTCTTAATATTCAACCTAAACCTACCTTGCTGCAACTTGAGATCATTAGTCCTTGATCTGTCCTCTGTCACCATTGAGAAGAATGGTTCCAAAGAGGATGTAGCTAGAGTCTTCAGGTAGTGAGTTTTGGTTTTGAAGGAATACATGCATCATTCCTGATGTTAGCAACCATTAGGATAGGTGGTATAATGATACTGCAGTTACCTGAAAGTTTGTATAGTTTGCAAAATCAGTTAGAGTGGAGGTATTAGAGGAAATGCAGAATCCTTTGTATGTCAACATAGGTTGCAGCAGCATAGGGACTTCAGCAAATCTTTAGAGAGAACTTTACCTAGGACAGGTGCAAAGCTGTGTTTGGAATCAATTTATTGCAAGGTTATGTGTCTGGCTCATTGCCTTTTTTTGAATGATCTGTAATTTTCTACAATTGGACAATTCTGCCTGGAACATTTTAATTTTGTAGGATGGAGGCATTGTTTCTAAATGCATTGCTTATATGTACAGGAATGATATAATAGCAACCTGTTGTGTCCTCCTGCAGCAGCAAGGGAAAGCTCCATGCTCCTCAGTTGCACACATGGATTATGTTGACAACACAATCTCTAATTTAAATTCATGTTTATCTGCATCTGATATCTTTGCATCAATGAATACTAATCAAAGCAAAATTAACATACTAGTAAACAAACATCCATGTTGACTAAATTTCATCTCACGTAAGATGCTTTACTGTGCAGTATATTAACCTACTGAACAGTAAGGCATCACCATGTAACCATGCTCAGCAACTACTGTGCGGTAAATTAGGTTAATACACAGTTTTTTACTACCTTTAAATACAGGTAGTAGATTAACTGCACATTAGCTACTGTGCAGTACCACGCTTGTAGAGACTGACCAGGAGGATTTGCTTCCAGTCAGCCACGCCAGCAAGGGGCAACGAGAGATGGAGGAGTTCATTGTCCCTGGTCCTGGCTGTGTTCATCTCCCCGCTCCCCTGAAGAACCAGAGGCTGATCAGCCCTTGGACAGGGTCTCTCTCTGTCCCTTCTGTCCAAATGCTGCATGGCTCCTGGGTCCCCATAGGAGACTGGAGCTAAGCAGCACCAGGAGTGAGGAGCTTTCTGCTTTTCGTCTCAGCTGGGGGCTTATTGGCAGCTGCCCCACTTGTGGGGAAGCTGCCAGTGAGCCCCTGGTTGAGTGGGGATTCCCTGCTCAGCAGGAGACTGGCTGGAGCTGTTCCACTTGTAAAATCCCCATCCAGCCAGGGCCTCACTGGCAGCTGTGTGTCCTGATGTGCATGGGGCTAGGGAAGCTCTGCTGGCTGCAGAGAGAGCTGGCTCTTGACCCTGTGCACATCAGGACTAGTCCCTGTGCCCCCTGCAAACCCATGGGCTAGCACCCCTAAGGAGCATGGAGCTTTCCCTTGCTGCTGCAGCAGTACACAACAGGGCAGAAACAGCCCTGTACCTGGCTGCTCCACTGGGAATGGTTTTGCTCCAAATAGGGGGCACATGTAGATGTGCTCTTGGAAAAGGCTTACTGCTCGTGTCCACACATTCTTTAATATGCTGTAATTGTGACACATAAAGTTAAATGCTTGTAATAACAGATACTAACTTAATGTGTTGCAATTGGTGCTACTGCAAAGGAGTATCAGTGCACATATTTTAGGTGACACTAATGTGCAGTAGGCTAATTGTACTGCACACTAGTGCATTAGCATAGCTTTTGCCTGCTGTGCTAATGCTCAGTAGAATTGATCCACTGCATATTTAGCATCTCTTGTAGATGCTTCCACTGAGCAGTATTTTACTGAGCCTATATTTCATTAATAGCACGTGTAGATGTACCCAGTGATAATGAACCTGACAAGCTTTGGAAAAGAAGATGAGTTTGTTAAGTGCAGGGTGCTGCACTTGGGCAGTAGTAACCAGCAACACACTTACAAGATGGGAAACTCCCTTCTTGAGAGCACAGACGCAGAAAGGGATCTTGGACTCGTCATTGACTCCAAGATGAACACAGGCCGACAATGCGAGGTCATGGTCGGCAGGGCTAACCGGACTCTTTTGTGCATCCACAGGTGCATCTTAAGTGGAACCAAGGAGGTGATATTCCCTGTCTACATGACACTGGTCAGGCCACAGCTGGAGTACTGTGTCCAGTTCTGGGCACCCCACTTCAAGAGGGATGTGGACAGCATTGAGAGGGTCCGGAGGAGGGCCACCCGCATGATCCAGGGACAGCAGGGCAGACCCTACAATGACAGGCTATGGGACCTGAACCTGTTCAGCCTTCACAAGAAAAGACTGAGGGGGGGACCTTGTGACCATCTATAAACTCACTAGGAGAGACCAGAAGGGTTTGGGGGAGACCTTGTTTCCCCTAGCGCCCCCTGGGACAACAAGGAATAATGGCCACAAGTTGTTGGAGAGTAGGTTTAGATTAGACATCCATAGGAACTACTTCACGGTTCGGGCGGCTAGGATCTGGAACCAATTTCCAAGGGAAGTGGTGCCGGCTCCTACCCAGGGGGTCTTTAAGTGCTGGGGTCATTTGAGCCCAGTTTTCCTCCTGCCCAGGCAGGGGGTTGGACTTGAAGATCTACAAGGTCCCTTCTGACCCTACTTCTATGATTCTATGAGATAAAATACAAGACTAGTTTTTCTCATGAGATTTCTGGTACCTGAGCCATGAAAATGTTTTACAAACACTTGCTTTTACCGTCTGGCTTTCATGAAACCCAGAAATATAGGGGTATGTGAAAATAAGGATTACTGACCACACACATCACATCTTCTACATTGATCAGGGATGTTCTAGGCATAGCTATGCATTTGTACTGTGGGTTTTTCCCATTGTTTTTATCTGGACTTTGATGATTGCTATGCAAGGCTGGGAAGTGTGTTCTTTTTTTTTCCCTGGCTTGTGTTGTTACATGTACCTTTTTCTTTTTTTCCTGCCTTCCTCAGAAGCACTGGGTGTTGTCTGCAACCATGACTGGAATATTGACTAGGACTGCCAATGTCAATGACTGGGACTGCCAATTTCAATGCTTCTGCTGGGGTCTAAACATGGAGTTTCTTGGATAGAGAATCTTACCCCTCAGAGTCAGATTAATCATCGTAATTTGGGTCAGGAAGGCATGGTCAGATTGGTATGGACTGTGGAGGATTTTGACTTCCTCTATAGCCATGTTGGAGGATAGTCATCTCTCAAGGATATTTTCACAGCCTTTGCTGAAACAGAATATTGGTCCCTATGGTCCTCTTAATTTACCTGTAGTATGTTAGGGTGTATATATCTAGTGGTTATATGAGGGTCGACTGTATAGTTTTACTAATAGGTTAGAGACAATGGACTTGTATAGGATAGTTTGGGTAGGGATGATCCTTCCTCAGGCAGAGTTGGACTACTACCTCCAGACTGGTTAGTAGAATCACTCCAACACTTTAGGCAGGTAACTCAGAGTGTGTTGCAAGCTGCACTTTGGCTGTCCATTAGGTGAAACAGAATTCTGCCCATAATGGATACAAAATATTTTCTGTGCCAGAAGAAAATTACTTTTAAACATTGACTTCTTTAAGCATCACACTTTTCACCCTCCTTTTAGCACGCATATGCTAGTGAATTTGTAAAGGGTCAAATATAATGTTGGGTGAAATAATAGGATTAAAATAAGGGCCTCCTGCCAGAAGCTAAGATAATATGATTGTAAAACGTGGAATTGGAGGCATAGTGATGTAGATAAACCAAATGATAAGGAGAAAACTGGATTAAATTCAGGAGCTCTTGGTTTCAAATCCTTACCTCAGCCCACTAGTCTGTGTTGCCTTTCTCTATGATGGATGGCTGGCCAGAAGGCCTAAAAAATTGAAAATAGAAAATATATGGGTTATAAATCATTGAAGTTTCAACTTGCTGAAGCACCTAAGCTTGTGCTTAAACATATACTTAAGAGTTTGCTGAATTTGGGGCCAGAATCCTTATGCTTCATTTGGCAAGGGAAAAGATGTACAGTGGTAGGTAAGTTACATTTTATATATAAACATTTTTCAAATTGCTACACATATAGTTCCCAAATTTCTGTGATAAGATTTATTTTGACAAGCAATGACTGGGTAGGCTATGGGAGGACAATAGGGATATGGTGAATTTTTTTTCATTCCTGGAATATCTTTCAAAGTTCACTGATTTATTTTATTTTATTTTTTACTCCCCTTTTTTAGCTCCCCTTTAATAAATGCATATAAACAGGAAATCACCAAAAGCTCTAACACTCTGTGAAATTGCTTATCTGTGCCTTTCAAATGTCCAGGCATCATGGCATCGAAGTACCTCTTTATGATTGTCTTCATCAGAGGAAGTTCATTTAACACAACGCTCAGACTGATTGTAAGCCCAGTTCTTCCTGACAAGTGGAAACAGGATCCAGAGTACTGATATAGTTCGTGAGTGTCAAAAATATGTGGCTGAGGAAAAAGAAAAACTAACAAATCTCTGCTACGATTTGTAGGAATAGTTATTCTAGTTTCAGCTTCTTGCACAGTAGTATGGGCAAATATATTTTAACTATATACTTTGTATATTTAAAATGCATAGGTTCTTTCATTTATACTTAGTGGGTGCATCTACATGAGATGTTTACTGTGGAGCTGCCTAATTAGCTCTGTTGCAGGTTAGTACTTATAAATGCAAGTACTACCTACAGAGGAGTTCTTTAGTGCATGGCAACAGATGTATAGTTGCTGACAGGGCTGGCTGGATCATGAGGGTGCTTCAGTGTGGGAGCTGTCTGTTGGCTAGCCCCACACGGGAGCACACTCATGCCCTAGCCAGGCTCTCTGGAGCATGTTGAGCTAGGTCAGAGCAGACCTGGGCTGGCAGGCTGACCCCGTCCACCGTCCCCTGCCCCAGTACGCTCTGCCAGTTGGGGCTGCTCTGACCCTGTTCAACGTGCTGCTGTCTTAGGATCATGTGTAAATGCGGGGCTTGGGCACAAGAAACTCCACCGTGATGTGCTCTAGAGTGTATTGCTTTTTGATAACTGCATGTGTAGGTGTGCCCAGTGCTTCCTACTGCACTCCTGCCAAGTGCATTAACATCATGAAATACTTTTAAATTCTTATTATTTTAATAAATACATTTCTGGCACATACTTAAAGAACCTTGCGGTTCCTTGATGGCCTACACGTGAAGGAGTTCCAAGGCAGTCTAGTGACCTGGTAATTAGACTCCAACCTTCATTATGATTAATATCAATAAGAAATTAAAACAAGGGGAGTTCAAAGTAAATTAGGCATTGATGAAGATGGAGAAAGGGAGTTAGACACAGAGAATGAGTGTGTTTTCATTAAACAAAAGTATTTTATTTGTTGCCTTTATATTGTTTTCCTGCTGTAGCGACTTCAATATAAATGGAAAAGCACTATAATAATAATTGTTCTGCATTCAGTCACAAAGGATATTCTGCTTACTTATTGGAATAAGTATGATTTACACCTTGAGATAATCAGTTTACTTGGTTATGACAAAATCTAAGTCACTTCACTTATGGAAATGTCTCTTCAGTGAGATTTGTTTGTAAAAGTGATAAGGCAGCAATATTTCACTTCTAACCTCTAAGCTCTTTGCTTCCACAGCTCTCCCATTTAGCATGCAATCTCAGACTTATGAATTACTAGACACTTGGGCCAATGCACTTTAGAACATTTAGTACTATTAACTTTAAGTGTTTTATTTTGTTTTTATACGTGTTCAAAAGAGGAGTTAAGGTATACGTAATGGGTTAGGTTATATATAATGAAAGAATATTATGCAGGACTGGTATTAAACAGTTTGGTGTCCTAGGTCACTGCTACACTACAAAGCAGGGACACTCACAAGGGTTCTAGCCTCCAGAAGATGGTGAAAAGGGAGTGAAAATTTATCATGGTAGTGTAGCACGTTCTCAGTAGAACTTTTGCTGCTCCTGGCAGTGAGGCATAATGCTCTGAACTGAATGGCCTTCCTGGGGCTGTTCTGACTAGTGAACAAAGAGCTAGAATGGAAGTATCCCTGAAGTCTGGCACCTTAGGGTGCAGACAGATGTGCAGTTCCCTGCTGTAACTCATAACCAGAGATCCTGGTTTTCTCTGTTTAAAAATTGCAACTTCTTTGGTTAAAAAATCCCAAATCCACGATTAAAATGAATGCCACTGTATATGTAGGTATCAATTAAACATAATGTTTTATTGATATATTTACAATTTTAAAGCAATTTGGAAACCTACCAATGCTTACTTTTATTCTAACAAAATAAAGGGCTTAGTCTGTCTGTCTGTCTGTCCATAACACTTTTGATCAAGTGCATATGTTCCCCTTGTCAAGGGTTAGAAGTGTGACCACATGCCAGACCAATGCTAGTTTGAGAACAGATGATGTACAGCATGTGCACGTGAGAAACGAGTGAACAACCACACGAGCGGCGCGTGATTTTACAGTCTCTGCCTATCAAGGGCTACGTGAGGAGCGTGACTGCCTGGCCAGCGGGCATGCTCTCTCGAACACTCCTCCTGTAGCCTCCTCTGACTGACCATGTAATCTATAAAAGGGACTGCGCGCTGAGGCGTGTCATCCGGGTTCCTCACAGGGTTCTGAGGAGGACTGAACACCCTCTTCTGAGCCCAAGACCCCTAGGCTGTAATTCGTAATTCGTGATCCATGATACCCTTATAATCGTATTACCATGTTTTCTCACTCGTGTACTGACCATCATCTTCGCTCATACTGACCATCCGAACGATTGAGCCCTCGCACCTAACTGTGGGTCCAACTGTACTTCAACCGTGGTTACCGTTTGCAGTTTACCATTCATCTGTATCATCTGTTATCGTTTCTTCATGTGTTTACGGTAAGTAAAATTCAGATTTATTCTACCTTATTAACTGAGTCGGTATTCCATCTCATTCCCGGACTGACCGAGGAGTTGGTCTAACCAACCACTGTAAATTCACCTGCCCACGCCATGGCATTCATGGCAGACACCCTGAGAGGACTGGCATCAATTGGCTAGGCAGTCTCTATCTCCTAAGGCAGGGAGACAGAGGTGGAGGGAACTGTTATGATTTATTATTTACTTGCTCCTGAATGCCTATCAAAGCTGATAGGAGCCAGAGGCAGTAGCACCCAGGCGAATCCCTCAGCATGACTGAGCACCCTATCCTTACCCATCCCCAGCCATTCACTGCTTCGTGTCCTTGCCCTGCTGTGGCAGCATGTGATTCCCAGCTGTGTCATCGCCAGACCAGAGAGCACAGAGCCATGCCAGTAGGGTGTGCGTGTGTGTGTGTGTGTGTGCGCGCGCGCGCGCGCTTGGGCAGCGTGTGGGGGTGTGTGTTATGCAAATAGCCTTTTTGCCTTTTGCTTTTAATCTTATGTATTTTCTTGTGTTTTTCATTGCCTTAAGAAACTCCATTTTGTATTGCTCTGTAGCTTGATATAAGTGCTTGATCTTCACATGCTGTATGTGTGAGAGAATGGGTGAGAGCATGTCTGTGGAAAAGGAAAACATCAGCCAGTAACTGGCTAAAGAATGCAGGCAGATAAAAGACCAAAAAAAAAAAATCTGCCCCAGAACAGCAAAAGAACAATGGCAATTGACCTTCAACAAAGAACACAGTCATAACACAGCAAAAGCCCAGAGGATTGGGTGAATTGACAAAGCTATAAAAGATGGGGCGAGATGCATTGATTTTGAGTCTTGTTCTGCATGTCATCCTGGAGCATTGGTTCATCTGATGAGATGGATCAGCAGGAGCCCAGCTCCTACTCGTTATCAACTTGGCTGGCCACTAAGTTGATCCGAGCACTGATAAGACTGGTAACGCATACCAGCACAGAACAGAAATTGGGGTGTGAATGTGGTGTATGTGTGTGAATTAAGTGCTTAATCAGTAAACACAGCATCATGTCTTATCTTCCCTCATAAGGTCTTGCTCACAATTTGAGCAATTGGCAATTCATATAACACGTGCAGGAGCAGACTATATGTGCGTGGGGGGGGGTGCAAGCAGGGGCAGGGTGGGGAGTGTGTGTTCATAAGGTGAATCCCACATGCACACTCCATCATACTTGCACTGCCATACATGCAGACACCTATACCCCCTCACATAGCCCAGTCACCCTCCCCCACACACAGCCCCCCATAAATCCCACACCTACCCACATCCCACATATCCACACACACACCCACATGCTCCCTCACATCTCATAACCACACATGCACAGTCCCTGCGCAAACCTATACCCACCCTTCACAACAAACGAGAGTAAGACTTAATTTTAAGCTATTATACGATAACCTCTGTGTACACTACACAAACATGTAAATCTGGACAAAAATATTTTTTGAAATCAATTTATGAATGCAGTAGATGTTTCCTTTTTAGAATATAGTTTGGTATTTTTCTAGTTCTAGGACAGAAAAACCTCTTGCTGAAAGGACTACTTCAAGGGGGAAGGAGAAAGAATTCTGGTGGCAAAGGTCAGGGATTGGGGGCGGGACTTCCAATCACAAGATGGTGACCAGGGGGTGGGGCACCTGAAAAGGGGTGGCGCTACCCATGCAGCCCTGGACAGCTTGCCAAAACTTGGTTAACAGCCCTCCACCCAAAATAATTGCCTGCCTCTGGTTTATATGGTCAGCCCTCAAGGGTGAGTGTCGGTGGGGCATGTAAACACTCCCTGAAACACTCTGGCATTCATGATGGGAAATAGGCTAGTATTAAAATAAATTCAAAGTACCTATACATTTTGGTATTTGATTTTGGGATTTTTATCAAGGAAAATCAGAGCTCCCCCTTTCCCCCTTAGCTCACAGAATGCACCTCTAGGCCCCACACTTCCCCCCCTACCCATGCCAGTGCCACTCACTCTGTACCTACAGCCCCCACAGCTCTGGTGGTGCCCCTCACTCACCCATAGAGCCCCCCTCCCATGATCCCAAGCCCTACTGGAGGGGGTACAACTCTGCTCCATTGCTCCCCCTGTTGCCAGGTGGGCAGGGGACACTTGGCTAGGGTGGTGTGGAAATTGCAGCAGCAAGGAGCTTCCCCTTTTGGCTGCGCTCTGCCTTGTTGTGCTACCTCCCACCCGCTGGGCTGTAGAGGCCGAGGAGGTGGTAGGGAGGGAGGCAGACAGGTGGGCAGCCTGAGCCTGCAGCAGGCAATCTGTCCCTGACCTGCACACACACATGGGGGCCACATGCTCTCTGTCCCCCCCAAGAGTGTGCACAGCAGCAGGGAGCCAGCCTAACTCCCCAGACAAGCCACCCATGGCTCCATCCTGCTCCCCACTGGGACCCTGAGGCCACACATCCTGGCCCCAGCCCCTAAGGCCCATGCACCAACCCAGCTGGGCAGCAGCCCCAACCCCAGCCCTGCCCTGCTCCATTGCTCCCTCCCTATGGGGGGGGGGGCTCAAACTCCCTGCCTCCCCACCAGACTTATCTTTCGGAGCTGCTTTCCAGGCTGTCTGGAAGCCATGTGCATGTGTGAGCTGAGGAAGAAGCAGTTTATGAGCAGGAAGCAGGTACTTGCCTCTAGGAAGGACAAGACTTAAAGGGCCCTCCCCTGCTGTCTGAAGAAAGTGCTTTCCTCATGTCATTAGGTATTTGACATTGGTGCATGAGAGGAACATTGTGATAGCAGAACTTGGGCTACCACAGCACTTCTGTTTTCTCATCTGTTATTGATCCAAGAGGAACCAAGAAACTTAAGTAAATTCAGTGAGTTGCAGAAGAGTTTCTGCTCCCCCTTTCCCCCAGTCCTCCCCAGCAATGAGTTAAAGATGCACAAAACTGCATGTATGGTAGATCAACACATTGACATCCAAACTTTTGGTTACATCTGCACCTCAGACTTCTGTGGACTGTAGCTTGTGCATCTCTAGTTTTCCTGCTGCATATGAGTGCATATGAGTGTGGGAAACAGCATATAGAAGAAATGGGCATCTGGGAACAGAAGGATAACTCTCTTATCTTGCTGACCACCTCCACCTGTGATGAAGTCCTAGAATAGCCCTGAAGGAGAAGAATTCCTGCCAGCCTGAACTGCTACAGAGGAGAAGACAGAGACGTTGGAAGACAGCTTAAAACTTCAAGAGGCTTGGGAGCAGCACCTGAGGCAGAAGCAGCATGCCCGGACTTTCCTGCTGGTTGCAGACAGTACCCAGGGTCGGGGCCTCCACAGTGGGGCTGGACAAGTCTACATTCTGTGGGAAGGAGGGAGAGAGTTGGCACCGGTTGTATCAGCAGCAACGAGGGTCAGAATAGCCACAGCATCAGCTCCACCAGAAGCAGTGGAGGGGCTGTCAACAGAAAGAAAGCTGGCAGCACACACACGAGCAGCAGCAAGGGCTGGAGCACCAGTGGCAGAACCAGTAGCGACAATGGAGGCCACAGCAACCAGGACAGGTGTAGCTGCAGCAATGATGGGGGCCCCTGGTAGTTTGGCCACTGAGTCCAGCTGTTGCAGCATTGGCATTGCAGCGCCCCAAGTGCCTAAGTTCCATTGGAAGTCCAAGACTGGTTATCTGTTGGGTGTTGAACCCACTGAAGACAACAAACTGGAAGTAAGTCAACCACAGAGGCTGTGGAGCCCCTGGTGAGTGCCCTGAGAACAGGCCCAGGCTGGGAGATGAGCAGTGGTGAGAATAAGTGTACTGCCCAGCAGACTCATTGCCAGGGTGGAGTCTGTATGACAAATAGGCCAGTATAGACACACTGTGTTAAAACAAGGAGAACCCAACATCCTCAGTGAGAACTCTTTGTGATAGACTGATTGCCCTGGTTCAATCATGCAAGCCCACTGGGTTTATTCAGAGCTCTGAAGCACTTGAATCATTTTACTCATGAGTGACCACGTGAGTGGGGTGGGAAATGGATGGACAGAATTGTTTTACTGCTCCCCCAGTAATGTAGTTTAGTTTTGTTTTATTTATTTGTCTCCCTTTTTTATGAAGTTCCATTTTTAATAGCTATTATTATTACTATAATTTATAATTATTTCTTTCATTTTTATCATTGTCACCCAAGAAATTTTACTTTTACTGTTGTTAATTAGATTTGTGTTTTATTACTTGGATATTTTTTTCTTTTAAATGGCTCCCAGAATAGAAGGACCCTGCACAGCTCCAGTTACTGCAACACCCCCCTATAAATCTCAGATATGAATGGTCCACAAGCACGTATATCAGCATCAAACTCCTTTTCTCATTCAGACTTGGGCACCAAGATGGTCCTCGATTTTGATTCTTTATTACATAAGGATCAACCTTTAGAGGAAGGTATACCTGGAATAGACAACAATCTCTCAGACAACTGGAAACATCAGAGTCTTCCTTTCCACATTTGAAGATCATGCCCTCTTGACAGCTAAAACAATTTAACAGATTTTTCTTTGAATGCAATTGTTATACCTTGAAATAGGAGATCTAGAAGTAAGGTTAAGAGGGGCTGAGGATAACCTGAGTGAGCAAGTGCACATTGTTGAGAAAATAAATCTTATTGGGAGGCAGCAGGATGATAGGGATAATAAAAGCCCAGACCAGCCAGAGGTTATGGGGAATGGTGATTGGTCACAAGATACCAAATCAGACTGCTCCCATTTATCAAGGTGGGACAGGAAATATCATTTTAATAAAAGATACTATGGCTATAACAGTATTTTCCCTACTCAGTGGTTATATTCCCCTTTGCAACAGTCCTGAGAGGGTAATGCAGTGTCTAGGAATGCTACTTTCCACAAACGTAGGAAGGAGGGGCATTACAAATGTAATGTTGCTATATAGGAATTCAGTGGTTAAGAACTATATGATACAACTATGCTCCCACTCGCTAGTTTCCCTGGTCATGAGGAGAAACAGGGCTCTCATTAACTGGGGAGTTCAACCAGCAAGGGTTTTTGCTGTCCCTGAAATCTTACCCATTTGTAAAAAATCTCCTATTTTAGGCCGTCACAAGAGAGACCGCCAGCGCAGTACAGTCATCCTAGAAAAAGATAAAGAAAAGTAAGTGGGTTCCCGAAACTAGAGGGGTCAAACCAATTAAATATTAAGATAATTAGACAGGAATGTACACATTTGATTGAATTGGACTCAGCTGATGGACTGCAGGTTGATCTCATGGAGGAAAGGGAGATATGTCAAGACTCTTATTTGGGCAGGGAATTATCTCCCCTGGCTTCTTTTGAAGCTTGCCACTTAAAGAAAAAAAAAAAATCCTGATTTGCTTGAGAACTCTCCAGGGGATCTAATTAAAAATGAACCAGAAAGATCAGCATGATCCCCAGACCAGCAAAGAGAATCAAGATTCACCAGATAGGCAGGAGGTGAGGGGCAAACCAGATCATTTTGTGGTACAGGCCCCTCTTATCCAACCTAAAGAGCTAGTTATTAAAAGGCCCTTGTAATTAGCCCTTGTGAGAGTAACATTGACCCAATTAATTTTGAAGGGCTTAACAGAAGGGGTATTGTTTCCCCACTATCTGGTGACAGAAAATTTAGCAGCAGCTTGGAGAAATTAGATATGCCTCTAGAAATGGGAATGGGAGGTCTGGGTAAGGAACTTGCTGAGCAGAAGGACTTGAGATGCCTATTCTTTAGCAAGTTACTTCAAATAACTCAAGATATCCACTTGTCCTATCCAAATTCACTTCACTTGAACTTGAGAGGGAAAGAAGAGGTTTTGGCATTCCTGTTGGAATTAGAAGTGAAAGTAATAAATCAGGATGTGAAACATCAGGGACAATTTATAATGATGTATAGATGGCTCTTGGCATTCAGCATTCATAGACCTCAACCCCTCCTGGGAAACTGCGCATAAGGATAGGAGCAATTACTGGCAAGAGTATAGGTATCTGAACCCACATGAGTTGGGATATAGTAATCTAGCTCAGCCCACAAAAAAAGGCATCCCACGTCTGTAGCAAAGATTGAAAAATGGATAAAAACAAAAGGTCAAGGATAGCTTAATTATTACACAGATTAGTAGAGAAATCTATTTGATGGATGTTTCAGACAATAGTCGATCCAATAGGAGAACCTCATGCACCATAAATAACAAGGGGCGCGAGAAAGTCTCCCCCCCACCTCAGCAATTTCTATACCGACAGTAATTAGCAAACAAGATGTTATAGATAGGTCTATTCCTTTAGACTGTGATGGTGCTGTTTTTCTTGCCTCACTTGAGAGAGAAGTTGAGGATATAAAATCATCCTGACTCAGAAAGCTCCACCAGAATAGCCTCAGAAAATTTTCAATTATCTCGTGGAATGTGGAAGGAATATTGAGCAACCTGGTGACAGAAACTTCAAGGCCTTTTTAACCAGTCAAGATGTTATAGCATTGCAAGCAACATGGTATAAAGAACCTTTCTTCTTAAAAGGTTATTCATGATTCAGTTTAGTCTCCCTGGCAAAGCAGGAAAAAGGAGAGATGGCCCAGACTAGGTCTTTTGACAATGCTGGCAAATAATCCAGGATGGATTGAAAAACAACTAGACACTTGCCTCAATATCTGTCTATTGATAGATTTACAATTCTCAGGACAGGTTCTTGGATTATTGCAAATATATATATGGCCCTGGCTTTGAGAAGAAAACAAGCTAGTGATAAATAGGATTTGCTCATTGAGCATCTCGAATCTATACAATCAGAATATCCTATGGACAAATTGATATTAGTAGGAGATTTTAATGCTAGAAAAGGAGGGCTGAAATGGGAAGATGAGGATTATTTGCTACTTAATGAGATTTGGGGAATTGATTTGCCATATTCAATGACGTAGGGATTAGTAATGCAAGTCTAAGATTACAGATGCTACTGTTAACACTGAATTTAAGATAAATTAATCAATGACCTCAAAGGTTTCAATCTACACCTCCATTGGAGGATCAAGTATCATTTGTTTGCACGCTGATTGAACCCTATGTGTGGGGGGGATATAGATGATTTTGAGATACCATTTTGCTTAGAAAGTGACCACCTCCCTTTACTTCTCAACCTTAAAACAGAGCTTGATATCCTTCCAGTCCTTATTACTGACAGAGGGACACCTATATTTGTCAGTAGAAAATTGAAATGGGACACCTTTCTAGTCAAAAAGGTGGCCAATAAACTTCATGCTGAAAAGCTAAATATTTTAAGAAATTTGGTACTAATAACCCAAGAACCAGAGGAGATTTTAGAGCATTACCAGCAAGTTAAAGATCTCCTATACTCACTCCTCTTGGTACCTGTAATTTCCCATCCCATATAGACATTTAAAGAATGAGGTGCTTCCTGGTTCAATAAAGAATGCATAGAACAGAAAAGGTTCCTTGGGTGAATTTGATTCTTTTATTAGATCAACCCAAATGGTTGAAGAATACTTATTAAGCAAGCTTTCGGGTTCAAAAACCCTTTGTCGGGCTAAGGAAGCTTCAGCAGTCAGCGTGTGCTCTTCCTGGATGGAACAAAAAGTAAAGAAGCCAGGGGCTGGGCCGGGCTGGGGAGTCGGTTGCCAGGCAGATTATAATGTATCAAAAATCCAATGTCTGTGTTTATTCCATGGTCTCTAGTGTCCAGGAGGCTGATGAAAAGGAGCTCATAGGCTCGTCTCTGGGAAGTGCTGTGTAAATTTCCCTTGAGGATCAGGACTGAGAGATTGAAGAGAGAGTGGCCGTCCTCTGAGAAATGTGCCCCCACCGGTAACTGAGTGTTTCTGTCTTTGATGGATTTCCAGTGTGTTCATTCTGGTGCACAGTTGTGTTTGGTGTCTCCTACATCTCTTCCATCAGGGCATTTGGTGCATTGGATGAGGTATATTACATTTCTGGAGGTGCAGCTGTAAGATCCTGGGATGCTGCTGGCTCTGTTGTGGGGTGT
>JAGPOW010003395.1:44083584-44099831 GCA_030014935.1 Caiman crocodilus | reverse complement strand
TGCTGGTTCTGTGCAGATATGTATGTTGGTCTGTGGGTTTCTTGTATACTGTGGTTTGTATTTTACCCTTCTGGATACTGATCATTGTGTCTAAAAAGGAGATGTTGGTGCTGGAGTATTCTAAAGAAAGTCAGATGGGGGGATGGTGACTGTTGAATTTCTGATGGAACTCAATCAGAGATTGCAGGTTCTCACTCCAAATGATGAAGATGTCATCGATGTACCTTAGGTATAGTAAGGGTTTGATGGTGAAGTTCTTGAGGAAGCCTTCTTCCAGGTGGTTCATAAAAAGGTTGGCATACTGTGGGGCCATTTTAGTGCCCATAGCTGTTCCCATCATCTGGAGGAAGTGCTGATTATTAAAAGTGAAATTGTTGTGTGTGAGGAAGAAGTGTATAAGCTCAGTAATATCTTTGGGTCTGAATTCTGGGTTGTAATCTTGTTCCTGTAGATATGTACGGCAGGCTTGGATGCCATCCTGGTGTGGGATGTTGGTATATAGGCTGGTAACGTCCATGGTGGCTAGGAGTGTGCTGCTGGGAAGGTGGTCTGTGTTTTTAAGTTTCTGTAGAAGGTCTGTAGTGTCTTGTACAAAACTTGCTCTTTGGGTGACCAGCAGTTTTAGGATGGATTCGATGAAACCTGATATTTCCTCAGTTAGGGTCCCATGGTTGGATATGATAGGTCTCCCAGGGTTCCCTTGTTCGTGGATTTTAGGGAGTATGTAAAAAGTCCCCGGGTTAGGTAGTGGGGGGGATCAAGGTCTGTAGTTTTTCTTGTAATCTTGATGGAAATGATTTGATGGTATTGTTGAGTTTTTTGGTGAAAAGGGGAGAAGGATCTTCTTGTAGTTCTTTGTAGTAGGTGGTGTGAAAGAGCTGTCTCTTGTCTTCCTTTATGTAATCCTCACGGTTCAGGATGACTATGGCTCCTCCTTTATCTGCTGGTTTTATTACTATTTGGTGGTTAGATCTTAGAGATTCTATGGCCTTTTTCCCTAGTAGAGAGAGGTTGCTGTGGTGGTGTATGTTGCTGATTATTTCATTGTTCATTCTTTCCCTGAAGCAGTCAATGTAGCAGTCGAGGTTAGGCTTTCGTCCACTGCGAGGTGTCCAATCTGATGTTTTTTGGGACTTTTTGGCATTGATCCTTTCCTGAATGCTGTCAAAGGATGAGTTGTTGTTGGGAGTGGGTTCAGTTTGGTCGTGGAAATATTCTTTGAGGTGCAGGCGTTGGAAGAATTCTTCTAGTTCTCCACGTTGAAATATTTTATTAGGGTATTTTTCTGGACAGAAATGTAGGCCTTTAGAAAGGACAGGTTTTTCAGTTTTAGTAAGCGTGTGTGTGTGGAGCGGTTGATAATATTTGTGGGTTGGTTGCTGCTTTCAGTTTCATCAAGTCTGAGGTTGGACTGTTGTAAGGTGTTGGTGTTGTCCCTCTGATGGTTGTTTTGTGGCGGGGGAGCTTGTTCTTGGAGTAATTTGTTCCATGTCTTCTTTTTATGTAGGATGAATGCTGTAGAAAGCTTTTCGTACTCTCTTTGTATCCACTGTATATTGTCAGGGGACATGCATGGATTTCTATCTTTTAAGTTGTTGTAGTGTGTGACGATGTCCTTCCTGAGTTGGTCTCTTTTGGAGTAGAGTAGGTGAAGTAGATGTTTTCTAATTTTCACTGAAGTTCTTCTGCATAGCCGTGCAGCATATTTGGAGTCGTGTGTAGTAGTCAGGGGATTGTAGATGTTTAGTCCCCAGGGAATGAAGTTGTGTTTCTTGCAAAGGCTTAGAAAATATATGTCGCTGTTGAGTCTGGCTTCTTTCTTTTTCATGTTGTACAGTTTCCATGGAACAGAAAAGAACATTACATAGGAAAGCCAGGTACACTGGAACAACTTTTTGGAGTGAGTTTCAAAAGTTACGGAAAGCATATAAACTGCTCCTCCCGAAAAAGAAAAAAAATACATTACGACCAGTGAATGGGACAAACTGAGGTTGGCAATTATCACCAAAGACAGTAAAACCTGTTGGCTAGTTGTGTCAAAGAGAATGGCTAACTATAATTGTAATATTGAAAATAACATTACTGTGAACAGTTGAATAGAATATTTTTACAATCAGTTTACTTCTTTCATGGAACAAATAAATAGTAATCAAGGGGGTAATATACCCACTATTGATACAACTAAGTATTGGGTAACAAATTATCAAATAAAACATCTCCTTAAAGTACAATAGAAGAATAAAGCCCCAGGCCCAAGTAGAATAGTGGTGGAAGTTTATCTTGATAATATCAAATGATGGACTCTGGTCTTGGAAAATGGTATAACTCCATAACTGAGTTAGGCCAAATCCCAGATTCCTAGAAAGGGAGTATCATCGTACCTATCTTCAAGAAAGGTCTAAAAGATAAGCTAGAATCTTATTGCCTCGTAAGTTTAAAAAATGCCTCGGCTAAAATCTTTGAGCACCACTTATTATACCATCTCAGAATAGGTAAAAGGAGAAAACATATTATATGAACATCAGACCGGAATGAGGGATGGATATTCCACTATTGATAACATATTTATCCTTCAGTTCTTGAGACATAAATGTACGCAAATGCACAAATCGGCATTGACTGTTGCATTTGTTGATCTGTTAAGAGCTTTTGACAGTATAGATAGAAGTAAACTTTGGGAGAAATTGTGAAATTATGGGATTGGCCATTCTCTTTTGTATCTGCTGATACAATAACATAAAGATACATGGGCCCGAGTTAGGTGGCGCCTGAGGGGCAAACTTACAGATATTTCAGACACAAAAAAGGGTTAAACAAGGATGTATTTTGGCCTCTTTGCTATTTAACCTTAATATGAATGACTTATTGGAAACATGCAGGACACTCATTTTCATCCCCCAAAATTACAAGCAAACCCAATCCCTATTTTAATGTATGTAGAGAGCAATTACAACTTTTGAGCATCTTTGTGAATAAAATAACTTAAAGATAAATGATGATAAATCCAAAATAATGTTTTGGAGAAGCTGTTTGATTAAATATCAATGGAACATGGGGGAAATCATACTCAAAGTTGTTAAAACCTGTATGTGCTTGGGTGTGATGTTTACAGCTTTTCCATAATGGAAACACCACATTTGGTCAGTTAAAACTAAGGCAGCCCAATCAGCAGTGGCTATAAAGAAATTTTATGAGACCACAGCAGGATGATCAGTCCAAGCTCCCATATAAGCATCAGATCCTGTATGGTGCTGAAATATGGTGCTATGCTGACATTAATGATGTGGACATACCTCAGAATAAGCTTCTCATGGCTCTTCTGGGTCTTCATCCTTCAACTCCTACATCCTTCGTGAGATTAGAGACAGGATTAGATTCCATTTTAGCTAATATTATTATTAGAATTGTGGGATTCTGATTTAAAACCCTGCCTTTTCTACCATCTTGCTTGTTCAAATTGTGCTATATAGAAAATAGCATCAATCCCTCTTCTCATCAATCTCCCTGGCTAGCTTTTCTTTCTTGCACTTTTCCATTTTCCAGAATGGAGCACTATGTCAAAGACAATGAAAGAGTCTTCTCCCCCATAGAAAAGGTCTGAGTTTTCCAGAGGTTCCAAGACATTGCCAGGCAGAATGATTTTGCAGTGGCCAGGGCTACTTGCATTGCCACTCGATATTTCCTTTGGAAATCAGATTGGCGGGGAGAGGGAAGAAAGGTGTTCACAGCTGGATCTCAATAATAAATGGCAAATCTATGTGACTAGACTCGGGATTGAACAGACACCCACAGCTGTTTTAGCTGAACATAGACTTTCCATTCCAAGGGTTAAAAGATGTTGCCCACCCAGCCTGTCTAGGAGTTTTAGAAGACGCTATTCATTTTGTTTTAGAATGGCCTCCATATAATGATATAAGGAGAAAGTATTTATCATCGTTCTTGCAGAAATTGACATACTTCGCAAATATAGGCAAATTAATATGGCTTCTCCAGCAACCAGATCCATATTTAGTGAAATTGCCTTGCAATTTTTGCTTACAAGGCTGAAATGATCAGAGCTAAACGTCCTTTACTGTTGATGTGACTGATAAACGTTATCACTATATTTGTTTTTCCCTGTTAATTGTGAAGCTATGCACAACATTTTTATCGATTCATGATCTTGATTCATCACCATATTTGTACTTGCTTATGTCATTCCTACGAGTAGGGATAATGCTTTTATAATGGTTGGCCCTATTTTATTATAATAGTTGCATTTCTGTTATTTTTGTTTGAATGTATATTTTGGTTGTATGTCTGTTATGTTGTTTTCAGGAGCCTGGCTTTCAGCGAGAATCCTTAATAAACCGAATAAACAAATATATCAAATACATCTGCACATGGTTCCCACTGCCTGACCACCCTCCTCCCAGTCTCCCCAGACTCTTGCAGACTGGAACTCTGCCAGCATGCAGAGAGCTCCTTCTAAAAATCTGGGTTTTTTCCCCATTAAAATTAAAAATCCAGTTTTTTTCTCAGTAAAAAGGGAGAATCTGAGGGGGGAGGTGGTGGTTCTGTTTTTCTGTGGGAAACCCAGAAGTTCACTGTTGATTTTGGTGGGGGAATCAGCTTCCCCTAGAAACAGCCCCCCCTCCCTGATGCACTGCAGGTTTCAGACTGGGAGGGGGGAAAGGGAGCAGAGGGCCCTAGTTTTAGTGGTTCCCCAGCCAGCACTGGAGGGTGGGGTAGGTGAACTGGAGACCCCCACCTCAGGGACCCCCCACCCTCCAGTAGGGGCTAAAGACAACCCGGAACAAACTCCACTCCTTTTTCTGCCTCTCATTCTGAAAACAGCTTGAGGTTGGTTACCTAGTTAGCGTAACCCAGCACTAGCCCTGGAGTTGCATATAAATGGACATCTAATGTGTCTAACTGTCATTCAACTTACCTGAAAGCCTTTATTTCTCCCACTTTTTCCATGAACGTACAAACTTTAATATGAAGAGCAACAATCTCTTGCTCTAAGTAGGAATTCAGGAAATCATTGAGAAATGTTCCCATTCTGTCAGTCTGGCCTCTTCCTAATAATGCCCCTTTCCTTGAATAGCTGCACCTCTTCTCACTGTTCCTCTTTCCTCCAGCCTACATATTGAGAAATGATATTGCTGAAATTAAATAGCAGTAACAAACATGCCATTGCTTTAGAAGGTGTTTATGCATCAGAAAGCTTACAGATACAAAGTGAAGGAGATAGTTCACCTCAAGTATTGCTAATTATTTATGGGAAAAGTGAATCAAGTGTTACATTTCCTTTACTTGAGTATATTGTCCAAAAAACCAACCATGTAAACTTAATTTGCTGTATCATTTATCACTAGCACGAAGCATTCACAAATGTCTTTCCACAGACTAAGATTACTTCAAGCAAGCAACATGTACTACTTTTAAGTTATTACATCTTATGTAAAAGCATACACTTAAAACATTAATGCTCTTTTTTCATTTGTTAAAGGCCAGCAGCTTGTAACTTAATTCTGTTAACAGCTGATGGCAAAACCAGTATTAGAGTGCTCTGGGTGTCTAGTACTTTGACTGCAACATTATTTTTCTAGTTCACTAGGGAAGGGAGGTTGCATGGCTTGCTCGCTTGTTTGTTTTCTGGTTTCTTTTCCCCATTTATAACTGGAGCCCAGTAAGTTGGCTCCGAATTTTTTGTAAACAATGGGGGAATTGAAGGTTGCCTTGTTGCCTGTTATCCTTAGCAAGAAAATATTATTTTATTACACAACAGCTCTAACAGTCAGCTCTGAGTTTTCACTCCTCTCTGAACTCGGCTCTCACTGGTTTCAATGGAAGCTTGGTACTGGTAAAACATTTTATTAAAAATAAAACAACTTTTTTGCTCCATGAGATCTGTGCAGTGACTTAGTAACAGAGATGACCTATCTTGTGGACAAACTAGGCAGTGCCCTGGGCAAAAGAAGTGGAGAGGGAGCAGTTAGTAATTCAGCCCAGTTATCTATGCAAACATTAGAACGGGAAAACAAAAATATTTTGCCTGGGGCTTCAATATAACTCAGGCTGGATTTCGGTTTACAAGACCCATACTAGGTGGGAGAAGGTTAACGAGGGCCTGTGGACCTAATTAGCGCTGACTCATTACACCTGATATAGGTTTCAGGGGAAGGGATGGGGAAGATTAAGTGCAGGTGAGTGTTAACAAAGAGGTAGGTGAGATTTCTGTTGCTGTTTCTGCAAGAAAAGACTGGCTTTAGCCAGAAAAGAGAGTGATAGCTATGTGAGTTTATGGGATGACTGGGCCTAAGGCAGGGGTGGGCAAAATACGGTCCACAGGGCAAATCCAGCCTATGGAGAGACTTTGTCTGGCCTGTGGTGGACCCCTTGGTCTGGGCGCCATCCAGCCAATGGCTTATTCCAGTTTTCCCTGGGCATACAGAGGGATTGGCGTGGCTCCATAGGTGGGGTGCCTTTCTAAGCCACCCAGGTGGTAGCAGTTCCCTCTAGCTGCTGCTGCCACTGGCTTTAGCCCCATGGTACTAGCAGGGACTCCCATGCACAACTCTGATCCTGGCCCATCCCATGCCTGCTCTGGACTTGGCCCAGTGGAGTGGACCAGCTTTGGACCAGCTGGAATCTGCACACACAGCCCTGATTCCAGCCCACCCCATGCGTCTTCCAGACTCTCTTGCCCATGCTGAGCAGTGGCAGTGTCTGGACAGAAGCTCTTGTTTGGCATGATGGAAATGTGGCTCCTCCCCTTTGCCACTGTCAGGCATTTCTTGCTGCAGCCACCCAGAGCCTGCACTTGGGCTGCCCTATGACTTCTCTGCACTGCCACTGCTGCTCCACTGCGTGCCCCAAAGGTAGTAGAGAGGAGCTGCAAGGCAGCCCAAGCAAGAGCTCTGGGCAGCTGCCACAAGAAGAGCCTGGCAGTGGTGAGCGGCCACATTTCCCTTGTTCCAAGCAGCAGCTTTTGCCTGATTGCTGCCACTTCTCAGTGCGGGTGAGAGGTCTGGAGAAGGTGTGGGGCAGGCTGTGTTTGGAGCTATGCGTGCAGCTTCTAGCTGGTATGCTCTGACCGGGGCGAGTCCAAAGTGAGTGCAGAGTGGGCCAGGGTCGAGGCTGGGGTTGGTGCTGTACGCTGTTGGTGGCGGTGGGGTGGAGCCACAGGGCATGCGGTCTCTGAGCTGTTACAGGGGGTTGGTTGGTGCTGACCAGGCCATGGCAATTCTCCAGAACTGTCTGTGTAGCCCAAATAATTGCCTGCTTCTGACCTAAGGGGCCTGAGCAAATGACTTCTTTTTAAAGATAGGCTTAGAATAGAAGTGGATTCCTGCCAAAGGATCTCGGGATGGCTTCTTGGACCTTTGTATCTTGCCTGGAATGGTGGAAATGGAAAGTCTTAGCTGGAAAAGTAGAGCATCCCTGTGCTGGATTTTATGGGAGAATTCATATGTGTGTGGACTTTTGGTTCCCTGGGGACAAGTAGCAGTGATACACCTTGCGCCACAGCTACTTGTCCCTGAGGAATGCCTGTGCGATGTATACTTTGGTGCAGAGCAAGTTGCCCTGGAGGCAGAAGGGGAGCTATCCAGGGGTAAAAAAAAAGGAAAAAAATAAAGCAGTGCACACTCAGGCGGCATGCTCTTACAACGTGGAGAATACCAGGCTGTGCAGTACGTGGCGCTGCAACTGTGTTTACAGCTCCACATACCACACAACCACGCTCATCTGGACATGCCATATGAGGCAGAGTTAGTGCTTGTTTGAACACAAGGAGGTGCTACAGAAGGTGAGTTAATACACAGATTTCTTTCCTTAATTGCTCTAATCTGATCTGTCAAACGTTGCATGTGTTTTGTTTTTCATGCTGTCATGATGGATTGATGGCAGGATGGACATACAAGACCATGTATCTGGTGCATGGAGAGGAAAGAACTAGTAGACAGGAAGCGTAATGTGTATTAGGGCTGTGTGAAATTTTGCCAGCTGTTTCAATGCTGTTTTGACTCGTTTTGAGCTTGAAACAGCAAAATCGAAATGAAATGAAAAAAAAAAAGAGAGCTTTGAAACAGCTTCGAAATGAAATGAGGCAAGATGAAACGTTTCAAAATGTTCAAAATGTTTCAAGTTTCGAAGCTCTAGCTGGGCTTGCCTGCAGGGAAACAGAAACTAAAGTAAGGAGAGGGATGGGGAAGAGGAAGGGGGAGAAGGAGTGCGCTCATTGTTGACTGTGTAGCTGGCCAGGGACTGTCATCTTTTCCTGAGGTCCTTTTCAATCCCAAGACTCTGGGGAAGGGATGGAAAAGCTGCATAAAAGGTAGCATTGTCTGAACTTGCCTGATTTCTGCCCTGATGTCACATGAGTGAAGCTGTACCTTAACACACACACAGTGTCATCCACCCATGCCATGAGTTTTGCGTGTCAGCATCTAGAGGTGCAGGGCCCCAGAACCCATACTTCCTTTGCACCGATCTCCTTGACAGCTGGCAGACTTCATGGCTACAGCAGGGCCTAGCATGCCTACAGTTTTAACCCCCTCTGTGCCCCAAAACACAGTCCCACAAGCACCCATGTCATGAGTGTTGCCTGTCAGCAGCCAGAGATGCAGGGCCTCACAACCCAGAAGCCCCTGCTTCTAGCTCCTTGAAAGCTGGCAGGCTTTGTGGCCTCAGCAGGGGCTAACTTGCTTGCAGTTTTCACCAGTTTCCCTGAAACCCCTCCACCCATCTCCCTGAAACTTGTAGGCTTCATGCCCTCAGAAGGGACTAGCATGCCTGCAGGTTTGAGCCCACTGTGCCTTAAGACATATACATGACATGAGTTTTTTTGCTTTCAAGAACTTGAGGTGCAGGGTCCCTGAAACCCCTGCACACATCTCCTTGAATCGTGGCAGATTTCACACCCTCAGAGGGAGATACCATTCTTGCACGTTTCATCCAAATTAGAAATTTAGATTAGACTAGACATTAGGAAGAACTTCTTCACAGTTCGAGTGGCCAAGGTCTGGAACGGGCTCCCAAGGGAGGTGGTGCTCTCCCCTATCGTGGGGGTCTTCAAGAAGAGGTTGGATATCCATCTAGCTGGGGTCGTCTAGACCCAGCACTCTTTCCTGCCTACACAGGGGGGTCAGACTCGATGATCTATTGAGGTCCCTTCCGACCCTAATGTCTATGAATCTATGAAAAATCAGACCAGAAATGACAATGTTATAGGCTGTTTTGAGCATCCCCATTATAGCCTATGGGTGAAACTTTGAAACAGTGAAACCGCTTCAACAAAGTGAAATAGAACAGCTGTTTCGAATCGAAACAAAATTAAAAAAGAAACACTGTTCCATCAAAATGTTGAAATGCAAGTCGAAATGGAACAGTGCCATTTCTCAGTGTCCTAATGTGTATGTAATGTCCATCATTCAGATGAAAACAAAGATATGGGGCATATACCGTGTGTGTGTGTGTGTGTGTGTGTGTGTGTGTGTATGCATGTGCACATGTACATGCATGCCTTCTTACCCCCCATATGGATAGATTTAGGACCTGCACACATCCACATTACTGGCATGGTGGCTAGGCACTTTGAAAATAGCAGTAGACCTTCCCTGTGCCATTTCACAGGATTTCATACCTAGTGTTTTTAGTAGATGTAGGTTTAGGTCTATAATAGCTGCATTAACAGGAGGGAGAAATTGATACTGAGTGCTGTTAAAGTCCTCTGTAAAGGACTATTGATGATAAATGTCATGCTTAAAAAGATAACACTATAAATGGTCTGAAAACTACATTTTTCTCTCAGGCCCTGGCGATACAGTGCCAATGGAAGGGGTTGAAGCAAGCACTGCAGCAGATTAAAGTAATGAAAGAACTGGTGTGGTAAGTCTTTTTGCATTAATCCTTTGTCCTCCAGGCATTTTGAAAGGCTTCCTAATTGGCTATGATATGATAATTTTATCATATGTACTCAGAATTCTCTATAAAGCCTTGTGCAACAGAGTTCATTTGAACTGGGTGTCAATGAATTTGTCCTGTATTCTTTTTCATATCATGAATACACCAATAGTAGTAAAAATGGTTCATTCCACCCATCATCAGCAATCCCACACAGCTGAGGAAGATTGTCTTTCATAATTGCTTTATCTGTGGGTCTGAAGATGACTGACAAGGCCGATCCAGGATCAATAGTCTCTGTTGCAACTTGTGCATGTATTTCCATGTGGGATGGATAGTTCTGGATTCTTGGTTCAGTCTACAACATGCTATTTCTGCCACTCCTGCCTTTCCATCTCTTGTTCTCATTTTGAAGTTTCAGAGTACTGAGATCCTTGTAGCTGACTCTTCCTCTATTTGAGGTGGCCTTGGGCAATAGTCTCCAATGAGTTAATAATTGATATTGTATTTTTTATAGTTGACTTTGAGGACATTCTTGAACCACTTTTCTGCTTTCCTCATGTTTAGTCTAAATTCTATTTTAGATTCAGATTGCTTAATACATTATCATTCAATTTAGCTTATGATCTTCCACATGCCATATGTCCTAGAATCAGTGTTCATACTAAAGCAAAAGGTAGTTAAGATGCCAAACCCCTTTGTCATGGGCATTTTTCCTACTGTGTTTCTCTTTGTCCAAATCTTCTGTGTGTACAGGTCCCCCAAAATGTGCTTATCCCAGGGCATGTTCAGAAGATTAGCACACACAAGATTATTCCAGGTGAGCAAATTGGGCATGCGTGCACAGTGTTGCCAAACCCATTGTGTCAAAAATCAAGAGACATACTCTTAAAAATCAAGAGATTTGACATGTAAATCATGAGATGCTATTTGTGAACTATGAGTCAATATAGATGTATTGCCCATTGGTTTATAGATCCCCTTAGTCACTTATTTAATGTATAATGCATTGGATATTTATATAAAAAAACTATATTACTACTGTGGGTCAGGAGTGAGGGGCAGAAGCAGGGCTGGGGGGGGCTGTGGCTTGGGAGTGAGGGGGCAGGCATGTGGTCACACAGAAAAGGCAGCAGGAGATAGAGCCCCATCCTGCAGCAGGCAGCTTGCCTCTGCTCCCAACACAAACCTGGGCCACGTGCTCCATCTACCTCCCCCAGGGGTGTGTGGAGCAGTGGGGAGCCCCCACCCCATGCCTTTAGATGAGCTGCTTATGGCCCTGTCACATGATCCACCCCAATCCCAGGGCCCCCATTCACACCAGCCTTGTGGCTCATGTCCTCCACACCTCTTCCCTCTCTCCCTATGGTTTCCCGCTTCTCTACAAGTGCCAGAAGAAAAAAATCCTGATATTTCCGTGTTCTATTGGAAGATCATGAGTCAGACTCAGTTTCACATAGAAATCTAGAGTCTTGTGATAATTGTGCAAGAGTTAGCATTACCGCATGCAGCATGGAAGGATTATTGAGGTTGTGAGCATAACCTAATGGATGGATGGGAAAGTTAAGGCTTTCAAAAATTAAGGTATGTGTTTAGACTTTCAAGCTTATCTACAAAACTACCCTGATATTTTTCAAACACCTGCCAGGTGTTTAATTGTAGATCTGGAAGTCTATGTGTAGGTCCTCACTTTTGAAAATCTCAGGTACAGAGCCGAAATTAAGAACTGAACAGGATTTCAAGAGGAGAATGAATTAGGTACTGGTAGAGTAATGTAGACAAGATGGTCCAAGAATTGTACAAGAGGCACAGGTGTCTTTGGATGGGTTTTTTTTATTGGACCAATTACCTAGGTGAAATAGGTTTTGACATAATTTGAAAGGCAAGGCATACTACTTCAGGTCTGAGGAGAAAGAGCAGCATAGGGCTAGTGTAAAACAGTTGTATGAGGTTGGAGAGGCATTTCCAAGGCCAGCAAACAATTGGCAGAAGAAATGAAGCTGATTTTTGAATGACCAACGACCTATGAAAAGGGAGGATGGTCAAATTCAGTAATTGGGTGGGTTATAATATGCCAGCAGTAAGTCTTTGGTTTCTAGTTTCCAGCCAGCCTATGAAATTTTGTTCCCAAGTTTGCCTTTTAAAGTGTTGGTTAGATTTCCTCGAGCACAAGGATAGTACCTTCAGAAAGGGAGTAATTGTTAGGGATCTACTGAAATTGAGTTTTTGCATTTTTTAGAGAAAACAGGAAATTCTCCGCTTTTCCTGGAGAGCAGGAAAGTGCCTTCCCACCTGAAATTGGTGCAGAATTGCCTGGAGGAGGGGGGGAAAGAAAAAAAAAATCCTTACTGGAGGTGAGCAGCAATACGCAGGGAGCAAAAGGAAGCACAGGAAAGGGGCCCTGGGCAAAGTACGGCTCTCTGAGCCTGGCACAGTGATTGAGCCAATCAATTCATGCTGAATAGTCCAATCGCGGGGTAGTACGAGAGACTGGGAGGATTGAAAGAGACAGTGGATGCACTGTCAAGGAATGCACTCATTCATTTAGTTTATTTATATACATGTAAGACGATGAAAGCTGCTGGGGAAAAAAAATGGTTAGGAATGAGGATCCCACTGGGCTCCCAGGCAATAAGCAGCGTGATGAGGAGGCCAAAAAAAAAAAAGGCAACCTTTGGCACGATGGCCGCCTGAAAATAATCAGTGCCCAATGTGATTGTAAGTAGATGCCCAGTGATTGTTCTGTGAGACACGTGCTCCGAAAGATATATGTGTGTCTCTATTTTATATATTTCTAGGAGAGTTCGTTCTGGTGCATAGTTGCTGTTTAGTTTCATCCATATGGTTTCATTAGGGCATTTTGTGCAACGGATGAGAGATATAACCTTTTGAGGAAGGCATTTGTAGGATCCATACATTCTGGTGGTTTTGTTTTTGAGGGAATTGATCATAGCAGCAGTGGAGTTGTGCTAACAGGTTCAGAGTTTCTTGCTAAGGCAAGGCTTCATCCCGCTTCATGTGTGCTGAGCAATGGGGAGTTTGCTTTTGAGGATGAGTTGGGCAAAGCTAGGGAGCTGTTTGAAAGCCAGGAGATATGGGGCTGGAAAAAATGTCTCTCATGTACTGATCTTTGTCAAGTATCCGTTACAGTGTTTTGATTTTTCTGATCATTTCCAGTGTGGGGTGATCAGTGAGGGCTGTGAGGTCACAAGTGGGCTTCTTTTTTATTATATCAGGTTACCATGAAGTATTTGGATAGCTCTTTTGAATGTACAGTCTGTTCTCTACTGGAGCATCCTTGCTGTGTAAAAAGGAAGATATTTAGGCTGGCCAGGTGGGCATCACAAGTGTTCTTTGAAGAGCAGATGCAGTGATATCCAAGGGTATGAATGTCAATTAGAGCTTGTTTGGTACTTGGGAGGTTTGTCTGTGGACAATGCGTACAGTGGTTCATGTGTTTTTGTATACAGGGATTTTTAGGCTGCCGTCTTGGGTGCAGATTGTGTTATCTAGAAAACTCATGTTAGTGTAGGAGTATTCCAGATAAAGTTTGATTGAGGAGTTATAGTTTTTAGATCTGTTCTGGAAGTCAGTAACTGAATCCAGATGTTCAGTCCAGATGCTGAAAATATCATCTGTATAGTGCAGGTATGGTGCAGGTTTGGTGGTGCAGTTTTCTTTCTGCAGGTGGCTCATGAAGAGGTTGGCATATTGAGGGGCTAGCTTTGTGTCCATAGCTGTGCCGATGGTTTAGAGGAAGTGTCAGCTGTTGACAGAAGAATTATTCTGTGTGAGGACAAAGTCAATGCCTTTGCAATAGGTTGTGAATCTGAGTGTCGCCCATGATCTTGAACGTATTTCAGGCATGTCTTCATCCTGTTGGAAGAGTACAGGGTGATGACATCTATGGTTGCAAGCATGAATGAAATCCATGCCTCTAGGCACTTGTGTGCATATGCATCTAATCTTTTGAAATTTTGTCCCATACATCTTTGCATGCTTTTAATATAATCCTTCCTAATTTGCCCTTTGGTAATCAATAATTCCACCATCTTTATTTTGTTCCTACTATTACTTTAGTTTCTTTGTAAGTAAAAATAGCTGTAACTTCTTAATTTTACTTTATTTTTCAAAAATGGGGAGGTCTTTTTTGTTGGTGTTCAGCCCTGGTATCATCTGCCTTTGCAGGAAGCCTTCTGCAAGTCACTGTACAGATATTCTTCAAATATGCATACCCCCTAAGGAACAGGAAAGTGCCCTTCCCACCTGAAATTGGTCCAAAGTTGCCTGGAGGAGGGAGGAAAAAGAAACAAAAATCCTAAAGTCTTTGGTGAGGGGAAAGACTACTCAGCTATGAATATTTTGAGTGATAGGGGGAGGGGGAAGAGGGGGAGGGCATTATCTAACACCTCATAATAATCATCATGCATCACCATGACCTGACTATATACTTTCATTTATACTGTCAGGTCTCCATAGACCTGTGAGGTGAGAATTGGTTGCTTTCTCTAGGGAGAGGAAAGAAAGGAGGTATCTCATTATAAATTATAGCAGCAAACACCAGGTGACAGCCTGTGTGATTAGATTATACGGTCCAAAAGGCAGTTTGTAGATGATATTGGGTCACTTAAGGTTCACTCTGCAGGGCAAGGATGAATAAAATGATAGTAGTATAATTGAGTAGTTATTGATGGCCAGATGACAATGAAGTGGCTCCTAAATTTGACTTGACAGCAATTAGATCCTTTCTTCATGGAGGAGCAAAATGTCATGCATGAATGGATTAAGATCACCAGTCATTGTGGTAAAAGTATGTTCACATGTAAAAATGAGACACACTTTAGATTTCTTTTTTCCCTTAACTTGCTACACAGAGTCAATGCCACCTTAACAGCGTTCTCTCTAAGTTGCGTGGTGTGTACAGCTATGCAGGTGCGCTCATGCCGAGCTTCCAGGTGTGCCTCCATGGCCACGCATGCTGCGCATCTCAGAGGGAGCACTGCACCTTAGCTGATGAAAGTGAGATTAAAGCTGATATGTCTATACCTGGAGACATCTGATACCTAATCTCCATCCTCTCGGGCAGTGCTTCCCAACCTTTGTCTCAGCTTGACACTATTTATGACCCTATTTCCTCAGCATAGCCCCGCACACTCAACCCACAGCCCCCTGGTCCTGCTAGAGCCCCTCACTCCCAGCCCACAACCCCTCACCCTCCAAGGTTCCCCAGGGGCAGGGCCCACAGCCCCTTACTCCACCCCACTTAGCAGCACCCAAGCCCTGGCTATGACATGCAAGAGGTAGCAGCGGCTGCAGCCAAAGCAAAGCATGAAGTCCGACTTTCCCAACCCTCAAGCCCTCCTGCTGCAGGCAGCATGTCTGGAGCACAGCCCAAGGCTGGGGGAAGAAGGCAGGCTGCCCACGGTGGGCTTGAGGCACCCCACCTTGCTGTGTTTGTAAGTGAACCAAAGTCATGTCAAGTTTCCATTTTATATGTCAAGTCTCCATCTTATGTGCTTTGCCTGGGCATCTCATTTTATAACTGTATGAGTCGCATACCCCTCCCATGTAAATTGGTTCCCTGATGTGTGTGATGTGTGTGATTGGAAATGATTGAAATACAATGGTAGCAGGCCTCTACTGAATGGCCTGTAATGCCTGGGCCATCACCTCGCATTGATTCATCCAGGAACCATGGACCTCACCCAGGAACAGAGACAAGACCAGCATTGGAAAGACAAAAGACCCTGCAGAACCAGCAACTCTACCAACATACCCCACCATTACAGAGACCCGAACCTGCACATCCCTGCATGGAGCACACATGCTCAGTACACGAGGAGGGTGACCCTTGCCTGGCCATGCCTCCTGTCCGTAGGTTCACACAAGGTCTGCTCCTAGAAAAAGGGGCAGTAAAGACAGACCCAATGGGATGCCCTCACCATCTGGACCAGCACAATGCCACACCACGTGTCCACCCAGAGGCCCTACCAGTGACCCCCCTCTGGACAACACTCACTGGACAAGGACCCCTTTCCAGCCTGGATAGGTAGATATTACCTGCACACCTCCTCCTACAAGTTGGACTCTCTCTATCTCTCTCCTCCTGGACTTCAGTGGACTTCAGCCCCTGCACCAACCCTCTCTAACCCCTGCTGCTATTGTGGGTGTGGGTGTGTGGGTACAAGGGAACCAATAAAACATTGTGTCACCATCTCCCCTCTTCAATACAACCACTGTCATTTGCAACTCCGAGTTGGGTCATGTTTTACTGAATCCCAGTCCCTTTCTTATCTTAAATTCCAGCCCCTCTCTCTCTCTCAGCTCCGGCCCCCAGACCTCTCCACTAGTTTCCC
>JAGPOW010003395.1:44069508-44083484 GCA_030014935.1 Caiman crocodilus | reverse complement strand
TTTCTCCAGCAGCTGGAGCATTTCTCCAGCTCCCGGCACCTTCTCCAGCTTCTCCGGAACCATCCTTTGGCTCCCCATATCCAGAGCTCCTCTTTAACACCCACACTTTCCCTTAGTACCATTTTGCCTCTCCCCGCCTACCTTTTCAGCTCCTCCATAGCTCTGGCTCCAGTCCCAGACTCTGTGCTGGCATCGCCTCCCCTGTTCTGTAGGCTTTGGGTGTTGTCTTTTAATCAATTAAGATCAAGTAACCTAAAGTTAACCCCAAGCCTCAGTTCTTCCGTCCAGGCCCCTCTAGTCTACCAGTTATAATCCCAGTCCCAGTGACTTTCATTTCCAGCAACTTTCACTCCCTACACTTCTACTTTCTTACCTTAACCTCTCCCTAGGTATCCCAAGTACACCAAGCACATACATCCATACATATATAATATCACAATACCCAACTTAGAAATTCACTTGTGCGCATGTGTAGGTGGGTGGTATGTATGTAAATTAGTGAATACACCTATATATACATGTATAGATATCATTGTGTGTGTGTGTGGTATATGAGTAATCCATGTGTGTGTATTGGATGTGCAGGTGTTGGTAAGTGATTCAGATAAAATTGGTGTGTGTAGACTGTATGTGATTAAAGTGATGATAAGTGTGCATGAACCTAAACTAGTTATTTTGAATGAGTATGTACCTGAGTTGCTAGTGTGAGATTGTGTATGTGTGTGTGTGTGTTTGTGTGTCATATATATATATATGTCATTGTGTGCACGATATATGAATTAGTGATCTGTGTCTAACTTTTGGGGTGTATGGTGTATGTGCTTGATTTGGTGATAGGTATGCATGTTCCTAGGCTGGTTTGGATGTATATGCATCCGAGTTGCTAGTGTGAGGGTATATGCCTAGTAGGGGTGTATGCACCTAGTGAGTGTATATGTGCTTAATACATTTTTATGTGTGCATGTGCAATTGTATACCACGCCCTCCTGTCTAACAGCACAGTATTGAGATCCTGAGTGTTGGCCTGACCCCACAGGGCAACAACCTGACAGGGGATTTAATAGTGGGCTTTAACTACCTGAAGTGGGGTTCAAAAGAGGATGGAGTTAAACTGTTCTCAGTAGCGGCAGATGACAGAACAAGGAGCAATGGTCTCAAGTTGCAGCAGGGAAAGTTTAGGCTAGATATTAGAAAGAATTTTTTTCATGAGGTGGGTAGTAAAACACCGGAATAGGTTACCTAATGAGGTTGTGGAATCTCCATCCTTGGAAGTTGTTAAGACCTGGCTAGACAAAGCCCTGGCTGGAATGATCTAGTTCAGGGTGGTCCTGCTTAGAGCAGGAGGTTGGACTAGGTGACCTCCTGAGGTCCCTTCTAACCCTTATTTTCCATGAGTCTATGATCTTCCATCTGATTTTTTTTCAGAAACTTTGATGGAGAAATCTCTGGTAGGGGGATGACCTCTATGATGTAGAGTTCCTTTGAGTACAAGTGATTTACCAGAGTCAGCAGAAGGAGGAACAGAACAACACAGACTAAGTCCGCCACTGAAGGCAGGATCATCTAAGTCTTGCAGCAGAGGTCTGCTTTAAAAAGGCTTAGAGCACTGAGCATGTATAGCTTCAAACCTAGCCCACAATGTTGCTACTACTGCCAGAGTTGCAGCCTTAGTCGACACTTCCTTCCCCTCTCCCCAGTGCCATTGTTGCTTCTTCCGACCGCTCAGGCAGAGCCCCTTGAAGCAGAAATACCAGAGAATCCTTCTGGCTCCACAGGCCAGATGAAACAGCCCTATGGGCTGGTTGCTGCCACCTGGCATAAGGAGTATGGAACAGGTTGCTTTTTGGCTAGCTTTGCATCTTCTGCAGTACTGGAGCTGATTTAAGGCTGATTCATCCCTTCATGTAACAGTGAAAGCAGCCAGCCTATATTTCTCTAATATTTATGTCAATGGATACAGCTTTTTGTGAATTGTTCCATACTGCATGTTTCCTCAGGGGGAAGGGGCAGGACGTGAAAGTTGGAGGAGGGATGGGGAGCAAGGGAGCAATGAGGAGAGTAGCACCCAGACTTGGGGGGCTTAGGTTAACTTCTTTCAGGGGCTGCACGTGGGCTGTCAGTTGGATGGCCCTCTCTGAAGGTTTGGATACAGGTACATTTGAGGCAGTTTCAAAGGGGGGAATATTTCAAATTCTGTTACAATGTATTTCTTTTTTGGGGACAAGCCAGGAACCATGCAAATATAGAAAAAAGTCCCCAACTTTAGGTGCTACATTTGTTTGCAGCTTATCTACAAGTAACAATAGAATGTAAAAAAATACTGTCCTTTTGAAATATTCTCATTTAGAAATGGCTCCAAATGTACACATATCCATACCATAATTAGCCAATAAATTGTGGAGAACTCCCTAACTTAACTCCAGAAAAAACAAAGTGTTAGCATAGTGGACTGGTGCCACACTGTGGGCCTATAAACCTTTCCTAGATCCATCTAATAGGTCTATGGCATTCATCTCCTTCCTAAGGGATTTGGGACTTCCAAACACCTTCCACCCCCTGCTTCAAAAGATACAGACTAGCAAACAAATATCTCTACTGGAATTATTGTGATGTATATTTGCCAGAATAATAGATGTCTCCTGGAATATAAGAGACCTTGTCTTTTTCACAGCTCTTGGAAATACACCTTCTCCCCCTATCCCTCCACACTGCCAAAAATAAAACCCTCTTTTTATAAAGAAAAAGATGCCTTAATGTAAAGAAAATGTAGTTTCAGACCTTGACTTGTTCAGGCTCTTAAATGCACATGGGACTTCATCATATAGCACAGGTTTAACTTGTGTTTTGGTGCTTTGATAAACCAGGGTCTCAACTGAGTCTTCTTCATTGAGAGAGACTTTCTCTTACTGTATATAGGCACTGTGCTAAGTTCACTTGGAAAACTGGGAAACAGAATTTGTCAGCTGCAGAAATAAAATGCAGCCTCCTATTGCTCCCACTTTTGCAGGTCTGTTGAGAAGGAAGTCTGAAGAGAATCTGATTCTGTCAGTCGCGTGCTTTCTGCTGTCTGTCATCTCTTTTATTCTCTCGTCGTGGAAACCTCTGTGACTACATATGCAGTCATCAACTGAGGAGGTATTACAATGGCAGTGTAAAAATTGGCCAAACTCCTCCTGGATATTCCATCACTCATGTAGTTGGAAAATAGAAACAAACCACTTGACTGTTCTTTCTCTTTCCTTGTCATAGTTGCAGCAACTTGACTGAATGGTACTGTATTCTGCCTGTGTATCAAATCCCTATTTATTTCTGGCTTTTTCTCATCCTTCCTTGTTTTATAGCGTTGCCAGTCTTACAGCTGTATATTCAGTGTACACAAATATCTTATGTTAAAAGCATAGTGACCCTGGCCAATGTACAGTCACATTATGCACATATGGGCAAATGCACATTAGTAAAGAATATTACAAAATCAGGGTTCGGATAATCAGCATTCAGCTGTCTCACATAGGCATGAAGATGTTGAATAATACTTGCTATGAAACGGTAACACTGCAGTTTTAAGACTATTATGACTTTAAATTATGAATTTCCAAGTTGTATTAACATAGACTGAACAGCTGAACATAAATCAAAGTCATATTTCTTTGGCTAATTTGCTCCTGGAAAAATGTGAATGTTGCATGCTAAATTGCTGTATCATATCTATGTGTGGCAACTGGGTATTTGAATACATAAACAGCCAATTAAATGGGTACCTGACTATGTATAGATACCTGGTTCTTGCACAGAATAATTGTATCTCTAATTAAGTAGGCTGCCCTAAGAGTTCATGAAAATGCTGCAACCCCTCCCTCATATTGCTCTGGCTCAATTTAGAACAGAGGGAAACTCTGAGGAGCATCTCTTGCATTCTTCGCTCTTAGCAAGTATATCATATCTGTGTTGGGGCTAAAGGCGAATAGCTCTTTGTACTCTCTCTCTCAGCATACAAAACCATCCAGGACCAGGTGCAATTTGATGCTTGGTCAGGAACGGGTGCACATCGTCTTCCAAGAGATGTTTAGACTAGCTTGGGAGTCTCCTCTCGCACACTGCATGAAGAAGAGGCATGTCTAATTAGAACTTTCTGCAAAGAGGGTGGCTTTATCATTAGTTTGCTTTGCTAAAACAGCAACACAGAGATGATCACCTGGGCTTGGTATATTTCTTAAATCATCAGAACAATTAAAATGTAAGCAAATTCTTCATGCTTAAAACGTGGTTCTTAAAGGGAAAATTATCTCAGTGGAATTTCTTTGAAAGTGCGGTTTGGTATAGCTTTTTGCTCTGGAAATCTAAGCAAAAAACATTTTAAATTGCCTGTTTATCACAAACAGCAGTATGACATTGTATTTTTGTAGCATATTTTGCACAATGGTTGCAGATGGTCTTATAAATGAGGCCAAGACATATATGATTGTGATTGTGGTATGCCCTGATACCTGATAACTTAAAGGAAATTTGTTTTCAGAGAGTGCTGTGCATCCTTACTGAAAGTGGGCCTGTTAGGTCACATATACTGAAGGAAATAGTTAAGGACAAGTAATTTGGACTGGGCTCAATATCTAGATCAGAATTCCAAAAGCAACCACTGAAGACTGGCCTGGCACAAGGGCTATGGTAATTACAGGGATAGAGGTCTGTTAGGCCTCTACTGTGCCAGGGGTCTATGATTTGCTTGCACCTGAAAGGGTTAATCCTTCCAAGTATTGGCCTGTGGCCCAGCCCCACCCTGAGGCCCATTATTATTAATGGATACAAAGACCAAAGTAAGGGTTAATAAGCGATCTGTATTACAAGCCAAAACTAACAATAGTCATAGCAACGTGAACTAGTTAACAATCACTTAACAGAACACCATATCCAAATATATACAGAGCGCCATACTGGCCTGTCACCAGCCGTGGCAGCCAAGAACACTGACACCCAGGCTGCAGGGCCTATTGTCAGATCCCTGCCAGACAGAGTATTTCTATCCTTTCCTCCACAAGTGGAATACTTGGAGACCTCAAAAGGAAAGGGTGATACCTTCATTTCCCCATAGGACAGGTAAAGTATCTCAGGTGGAATTTCAGTGTCCCCACACACACACCACTCAGCACCTGCACTCCCAATCTTCCCAGCCTCTCCAGAGGAACAGCATGGCACAAAACTCTCAGGCACTCAGACTCAGCTCACACCACTTCTCAGCAGACACACTCTTTAGCACATACGCAGACATGCATGCACATGTGCTCCAGCACGCTCACACACACACACACACACACACACACACACACACACACACACCAACATGGTGCCTCACACGCCGCCTGCTAATCATACCATGGTCCAATCGCTGCTTGCACATCTCAATCAATTAATGTCACTTAACAGTATCATTTTCTTGGACCACTCATATTCATTATCACTTCAAAACTTATTAACATAAAGTTCCTGCTCTTTGGTTATATAACAAGGTTTCAACTGTGCATGCCTCAGTTTTCTAAGTAGGTCATAGTGTCATCAAGGTCAGAAGCTTAGATGTTCCAGCGACTTCTAACCTCTGGCCATCCTATGCATATGTAATCACTATTATGGCTAGGCCAGGACTCACACTGTTTACACCACAGGCATACAATTTTTTTTCCTAAAAGGGTTATTCAAAACACACCAGTACAGCAGAAAATATACATTTATATACTGTGGTTGCAGATGACAGGAGAGATGATGCAATTACAATGGAAATGATTGCCAACAGTTGCAAACCATACTGTTTAAAAGAGATGAACCAGGTTTTTGAGACTATTAGTGTTTTTGTGTGTGTTTGGTTTTTAGAGTGGCTCTGAACCTCCAGAATTTCCATAGACTATGGTGAATAAATTAGATTAATATATTCTTTTGTCTGTATTTATGCTGCTTCCCTCACCCATGCAAAATGACTACAGCTTACTGCATTTTCGCCTAAATTGCTGTGTTTTAAGTCAACAGTATATGATTTTTTGTTCTGTTTGGAGCAGGGGGGTGGTTAGCCACTAAATGCAACTTGTGTATATGTTCACATAAACTTGGAAAATGATATTTCTGCAAAGAGGCTATTTTGTCTCAATTGCAGAACAGTTTTTTTTTTCCCCCCTAGAATTGATTATGATGCAGAGCTGCTGTTCTGATTTTATTTTTTTACTTCCTGCTCACAAGTTGCTCCCTCTGTTGATCATTTTGTTGTTTTAATAACTGTCATGAGAAGTAATAGTCCTGGAAAGAAAAACAGTCTTTTGGATATGTGAACCATTCACATGTAGTACCAAACACTAGGCCTGCACCAATTGCCTAATATTGACTTCGGATTTGTATTTGGCTGATTTTGAGGGACAAATTCAATTCAGTGTTTCAAATCACTGTCCTGAATCAATTCAGCCAAAGTGGCTGAATCTCTGAATGAAACAGGTCTCATCCCCTGCCTGCTTTCCCAGTCCTATCAATGGCTGACCTGCCCAGCTCCAGTGCCCGCCCAGCTCTTAAAAAAAAAAAAAGCCCTGTACTCACCAGTACCTGACAGGTGAGGGGGAGATCCCCGCTGTCCCCCATTGCTTTTTGCTGTATAAGGGCCTCTGCCATGAGCCCTCAGAGGCCCTGATGGCTGCTGCAGCACCCAGTGAGTATGGGGCTTTTTGTTTTTTTTTAAAAAGCTGGGACATTGGAGGCAGGCAGGGGAGCCACTGACAGAGCTGGGAGAGCAGGCAGGAGTCAGGGGGCCTCAAGGGAGCTGAGGCAGCAGGCATGGGATGGGGCCTAATGGGGGTCCCCCAATGGTCCCCTCCCACCCCGTTTAGCCCCCCTACTTACTAGCATGGAGCTCCCTGCAGCAGCAAGTGGGGACTGCCCAAATGTCTGAATTTCTCTGAAGCTCTCTGAATCTTTTCCAAATCTATTTGGAGAGCTTCAGATAGATTCAGACCTTTTTATTGGTCTCCCAATTCAATTCAAATTTGAAGATTTGGCTGCCGTATAGGGCTAAATCTCCTCCAAATGGAATCAGGATCTTAGGCTTTGCACAGCCCTACCAGACACTAAAGCCCAGATCCTATTATGCATATAAGTGGACTTAGTTGCCTGAGTGTGATTTTTTTTTTATACCACTCTCTTCAAGTTAATGCAAAAGGTAGATGGGTTCTCTGCCTCCTCGCTGCTTTTTTGTCATTTAAAGTTAAGGATAAGATGAGGGTGTATTAAATAAATAGATGCATTAATGGATTCTCTGTGACTCAAGCAGGATAAGGGCATGCCTCCATGTGCGTCACAAACTGAATGCCTCACTTGTGTTAAAAAAAGGATATGTAGAAAGAAATACATCTACGGATATCTAAAGGAAAAATCAGTGCACCCTTCCTTTGACCCCTGGCACTCAGGCAGAGTAAAGGCTAAAATTCCATGACCTCTTTCTTCTTCTCTCAAAGAGGGCAAAATCTCAGAGGCTACACTGAGAAGGAGTCACTCCCGTTCACCCATAACCTTCCTTTAAGGTACTAGTGTCTTTTCTGGTTTTGATCTGCCTGGGTCAACTCCTCCCCATGCTGTGACCTTGCAGCCTGGAGAAGAGCTGAATGTGTGGTATGTGGTACCACAGATATGGTACCCTGCAGTGCCATGTACTGCATGGCCACACTCATCTGGATGCAGCTGTGCTGTCTAACCTGACTTGTGTCTTCCCAATTCTGTAGTCTGTGGTCTGATATGAAGTGTGCTGTTCTCATCTGGCTAAGGCAACAATTGAACAGAAAAGTAGGAAGGCTTCACTTTGCCAGAATAATTTACCCACCTAATGGAAGCATTTTTTCTGTCTGTATATATAAACAATTCATTCTTCTTTTTGATCAACTGCGTAGGACACTTTAAATGACCCCTGGGTGGCCATCATAGAGGACAGTCCAGTTGTTCTCTGTCCTCTATTGATATGAAACCTTTCTGATACGGACACCATTATGTCCTCTATTTTTCTCTTAAAGGTAAAAATAGAGGACATAAAAGTGTCAGTTTCCATATCAATAGAGAACGGAGAAGCAGAAAACTGGAAAGTCCTTTATGATGGCCACCCTTGATGAGCCACTTGCTTGAAAAAAAAGGGTCTCTTGATCAGCTCCATTTGGCTGCATTTGGCAGCCAATTCAGCTATTTGCCGCCTTGTTGGGTTTCTTGCATCCTACATTTACAAGACTTTTGAAGAGCTAAATCAGTGTTTTCCTCTTATTAAAGATCCTGTTCCTCAAAGTTTAAATTTTGTATTATAAGCCTTTCTTTTGAACCCATGGCCAGCTGTCCTTTGTCATAACTATTTGCCATGGTACCCTTCCTAATGTCTTGTAACTTCTTCCAGGAAACTGGGAGAGCTGCAAGCTCTCATGGTAGGCCCACCATATATTGCATCTTTCAAATACAAGGTCTCATTAAGTCTCCCCCAAATTTCTCTCCAAAATGATTTAGAGTTTCTATCTTAATCAAACACTTAATTTACTGATTTATTTCCCTAAAACTCAATCAATGAAGGCAAGTAGAAACTCAATATAGTAGATATAATCAGAGCCCTTTCTTTCTACCTTAATTGAATATAATAAGTCAAGGCATCACCAACAGTATTCCTGGTGCATGGTTGAAAGAATAAAAGCAAGCCATGTCTTCACCATTAACCTTAAATGCCTAAATAGATTATGCTAGACGGACTCTTTTGGTTTGAGTTGATATCTTTTACATAAACCAACTTGGAGGTTTCCTGATGTTTCTAGCAAGTTTTCAGAAAACACAATATCCTTTTTCAAGCTAAGTGGAGTGCAGAAGGGGTAACTCCCCTATGCATACTGGAGAATCCATCAGTAGCCTAGTACACACAGGGGAGTCACCCCCTTCTGCACTCCATTTAGTTTGTGTTATCCAAAAGCTTGCTAGAAACGTCAACTCACCTCCAAATTGGTCTAATAAAAGATATCAACTCAAAACTAAAGACTCTGTCTAGCATAGAGTCCCAGACCAATACAGCTGACCCCAAAAGAAAACTCTTAAATATGTTATGCTACATTCAAGGTGATGCCTGTGGACAAGCCGACTGCTCACTGTCACAGGGTTCAAGCTTCTTCTATTGCTTTACTCAGAAACATACCTTGGCATTTGCATTGCACTATCATGTTGGCGCCTAAATCTGATGCAGCTTTCAGGAAACCTTTGTTGCAACTGATTTTTCAAATCAAATTCTAGATGCCATCTAAAACTGGTGTACTTGCTAATTGCTTACAAATAAAACATACATGTGCAAAAAGCACTTTAAAAATAAAGTATTACTTACCTCTTCTGTACTTATCTATTCTTCAAGATGTGCCCTCCCTTTTCCTTTAGACTCCAACAGTATGTGGATCACTCTATTGAAGGAACTGAGAGGACATGTCCACACATGCAAACACATGCGCTTGCAGCAGCTCAAATAAAATGGATGCAAATATGAGCTGGTGCTTTTTGCCTCAGTGCATATGCTTGGACGTGCCCTTTGTTGAGGAGCAAATTGTTCCACTTGGGACAGTTCTGCCTGTCTCCTCCTGGATCTTCTGCTAGGGGGAGCTAGAGCCCAGGGCTAGTACCTGTGCTGTCTCCAGCAGGATAAAAAGCCTGCCCTGGCAAGTAGCTCAGGGCTACTAGCTGTCAGGAGCTTCTGAGGCCCAGCCAATTCGTACCTGGGGACACTACCCCTTGTGCCAGCTGGACTCCTGAAGCAGTCCTGAGAGTTCCCTGAACCCTCTACCCACTGCAGCAGTCTGGCAGTGGGGGCTGCTGCCTGGCTGTGACCTGATGTGTGGCATGTGCACATGCCAGACCTGGATGTGGATTGCACAGCCAGTAGAGGCATCTGTCCCTCTGAGCCAGCTGCCAGTGGACTGCGGTTGGAGGGTTGGCCTTTGTGTGGCACTACTGCCATTTGTGACCCCTGCCCGGCCATCTGGGCAGCTATCACCTGGAAGATGTTCCGGGTGTGGTGGCCTGCTTTGAACTGTCAAAGCATGTCCTCCTGGCCACATTTGGCCAGGAGGTCAGCCACATCCAGATGGGTCCGAGATGCCAGCTCTGAGCAGGCAGGGTCCTGCCAATGGCATCCCTAGCAGGAATTCTGGTATTCCCTATTGGAAAACTGAAAAATCCTCGATTAAAAAAAAAAAACCTCCCAAAGTCACTCTGTAAAATAGCCACAAATCCATGTTCCTCCAAGAGTAAAACAAAAGACTAAGGAGAGAGAGAGTGAGTGAGACAGAGACAATGATCAGTTGGACAATATTTTATTGCTCTATCTATAGTGTTAAAGCAAGTCTCTTATCATAATAGTAAAGTGGACTCTAAATACAGGTTTCATGAATTCATGAATACATATTTTGCTGCCCTTCCACAGGGGGATGACCCCCACACAAGGGGTTGGTCCCCCACACGGGCTATGGCCCCCCAACACAGGGTTCAGGCCCCATACAAGGGCTATGCCCCCCAACAGGGAATTCAGCCCTCCCAAAAGGGAGTTCATCCCCCACACAAAGGTTTTAGCCCCCCAAAAGGGGTTTCATCCCCCAGATAAGGGGTTTGGCCTCCCAACAGGGGGTTCATCCCCCATGCAAGGGGTATTGCCCCCCAATTGGGGCCAAATGGTCCCCACAGGGGCTACCACCCCCTTAAAAGGCCCACATTCCCCATCCCAGCCCCCACAATCGCTGCCCCACCCAGCCCCAGGCCCTGCTCCCCCAGACCACCTGATGGGTGCCTCAACCAGCCATACCTTCCAACCTCTACCCCCAGGTCCCCAAGGCTATCCCCACAACCACAGGCACCATCTCTTAGAAAAAAAAACAAACAGAAAAAGAACAGAGAAAAAAGGGGAGAAAAAAAGCTTCTGCTCACCTTAGAAGTGGAGGTGGCGGGGCTCCAGGGCCTCCTGGCAGAGCCCTCCAGGAAGCACAAGACAGCGAGCACAAGGCAGGAGGGCCTGGGCAGGGGCCACTGGGGCTTTCAGCCTGCCCTGCACTGTCCCGGTGGGGTCCCAGTCAGCCACAAGGCAGCTCCCACTGCTGGTAAGTGTCGGTTTTTGTATTTGTTTGTTTGTTTTTACATATGGGGTGAGGAGGCAGGGATGAAGCCAGCCAGGGCAGGGGGAGGTGGTCTTGGGGGGGCTGGCAGGAGGAGGGGCTGGTCATGGCAGGAGTCAGGAGCCTTGGGAGGGCTTGTGAGCGGAGGGGCCAGCCATGGCAGGGGTTGGAGGCCTTGTGGGACTTGCAGGGGGAGAGGCCAGCTGTGGCAGGAGTCAGGGGGGCTGGGGAGTGGGTGGAGCCATTGGGGGTCCCCTCCCCATGATTCCATTCCCCCTCCTCCAGCCACTCCGACCCCTTACTCACCAGCACCAGAGCCCTGGTGCTGAAACATGTGGCCTGGCCTGCCAGGTGAGTGGCTAACCATAGAGATGCTTTGGCAGCCAGAGCATCTCCATGGAGGACCCAGCCTGCAGTTGTCCCAGACTGTGCCCTGCACTGCTTTTTTAAGCTTCAATTTTTTTTTTTTAGCCCCTGGATATCCAGGGGTCTAATTTTCTCCCGACACAAACATTTTTTTGTTCCCTCATGTGCCTGTTGCCCCACCTCAAAGGGTTTTGAGGCAGGGCAAGAGGCATGTGCGTGCTCATGTGGACACACCCAGAGAGTGTAGAGTATTCTGATCTTTTGGGCAAAATCACAAGGACAAGTTAGATGAATGAGCTAGCCCTTCAGGCACAGGTATCAAAGTGGGTGCTTCTGGCATGCATGTGCTTACACATGGAGTACCTATTTGCACAATTCATCTTAAATAACATTAACTAGAGATTTAAGCAATTGCTATTTAAACCCAGAATGCTTTAAGCATTGGTACAGAGCCCACCTCCAGTCTAATTGTAACTTACTTTGTAGTCAACTGTGGTGCATTGTGGATCCCATTCAACTACTTAGTCATGATTTATACAGCTGACTGTATCGAGTACAAGACATCTTAACATTCCATTAATTTCAGTGTGATGGCAGCAGGGAGTTTGCAGTGGGGGACTGATAACAAAGAGTTCACAGTCAGTAATTTCAGGTATGGTTACTCTGTTATCTGCAAGGCCCACAGGGTAAACTTTCAAAGTAGTGTGAGAAGTTGAGTTCCCACATTAATGTTACCATTTATCAAAGTCCCAGCATTCTACTTTGAATATATATTTCTAAATTACCATGCTACTTGTAACACATTTCATTCAGCTATATCTATAAACTTTCGGAATAAATGATTAAATGTAGCCCTTTGTTTTGAGAACTATTCACAGGCAACATTTCAGCCTGACAAACATGTATATGCTGTTTTTAGATGTGTTTTCAAACCCAGTAACAACCTATGAAATTATTACAAATCATTCACTTTAACTATTCATGACTTGTGGCATATAATTGGTCACTTTAGTCATCAGGGTGTATTTTTTCTGCTCTCTGAATGGTAGGGTCACACTTTTGAAACAGGAAAATAACAAATAGTCACTGATGAATTGCCAATAATGAACAACAGAAAATAATGAGTTTGGCAGCTTTACATAGCTATTTATATGGAGAGCTGCTATTTTAATACTTTTATGTTTTAATAGAAGAATACCACATACATCAATGGTCCATCAGTTTAAAATAATATGACATTTAGAAGTTCTATGAATAGACTTTCTTTCTTTTCACCATTCAGCTACCTGTATTAGTTCCATAATTATAAACATAGCATGACTGTTTTTATAATTACAGCTATGCCTGCTAATATCTGAGCAAAGCTCTTCTTAAATTGCTTAGAATAAGTATTCTAATTATTGCTATTCTTTAAAACCACACTGTTTAAATAACAAAACTCTTTTAAAAATCTCTTAATTGTATTTTTCAGGTCTACAGAATGGTAAACAGGGTTAGAAAGTTGCACAAACAACCTTTTATTTCTTTTTAGTTTTCAATAGGCACATCTAGACATGAAATTAATGTGCAACAATAAACTCCGGCACTTATTGCGCCAGAGTTTATTGCTCCTGGGCACCATGTTTACATGTACACATGGAACCACAGCACACTGATCCAGGTGAGAGCAGCTGTGTCTGGCAGAGGGCCCCAGGGGTCTGCCTGGAGCTGCTCCATGTGCTTGGAGGGGCTGGCTGGGGCACAAGGATGCTGCAGTGCAGAGCTAGCTGGCAGGCAGCACTGCCCTGAAGCAGCCTTGTGCCCCAACCATCCTTGTAAGCATCTACACATGCATTGCTGCACATTAAAGAATGCCACTGCAAGATAATACTTGTTTTTAAAAGTACTAACCTATAGCAAAGTTAATTAGTTTCCTGCATCCTAATAGGGCTACATGTGTCGATGTTGAGACACTGTTTGCATATACTGTGGGGGTGGGGCAAAGCACTTTAATTAGAGTGGCTTTCAGAAGCTGGTCTACTGAAAGCATCTGCAGCCTCTCATGTATTTAACGTTCTGCACTTCAAAATGGCAGTGGGGGCACTTTAACTAAAGCTCAGTCAGTGAGGTTTAGTTAGAGCACCCCTGTGTATCATTTTGAAGCGTGGGAATGCTGAATACATGAGATGCCAAGGCTGCTGAAACATGATAATTAGCATGCTCCAGCAGACTCAGCCAGTCAACTTTGTCTACTTTGGCACACTGTGATTACAGCAGTTGCAGCAGGCATCCTGCATGTCTGCAAGCACGCTGAGACTTTACACTGTGGAGCTAATTAGGAATCCATTTCTAAATACTTGGAGGAGAAAAAAATGATCAGGAACAGCCAGCGTGGATTAACCGGGGCAAGTCATGCTTGACCAACCTGACTGCCTTCTATGATAAGGTGACTGGCTCTGTGGATGTGGGGAAAGCAGTGAACATGATATATCTTGACTTTAGCAA
>JAGPOW010003395.1:44051298-44063482 GCA_030014935.1 Caiman crocodilus | reverse complement strand
CTAGGAGGAGTCCGGCACATCCCCAAACCCTCCTGGGGGGCCTGCATCCCTCTGGGAGGACTGTGGGGCTGTGCCAGACTCCTCCTGGGGGGCACAGGCCCCCAGATCTGCAGGTAGGGTTTCAGCAAGCTGCTGCTGGTGCCTGGGGAAATAGCCCAGAGCCTTTGCCATCACCAGCTGGCAGTGGCAGCCTGCTGACATCCTGCATCATCCAGGGTCCCGCACCCCCTGGGAAGAGCTGGGGGAAGCAATTAGGGAACTGGGGGAAAGATTGGGGAACTGGAGAATCCAACTGGGAACCGGAGGGATGTTCAGGGAAATGACCAGAGAGCTGGGGAATCAAACAAAGGGCTAGAGGTCAATATCGGAGCAGTCCATCCCCCCATCCCTCATCCTTAGTTTATGTTCAGCTGCAAGCAAGCCTGGCTTCAAAACTTTTGAAACATTTTGAGATGCCCTCTTTTGTTTCAAAGCTGTTTTGAAGCCTTTTGTTTCATTTCGGTTTTGCTGTTTGAAGCTCAAATTGCATCGAAACAGCTTTGAAATGAAACGCCTGACGAAATTTCACACAGCCCCACTCTATATTAACTGGAGTGTTCTGGTTTTATTCTTTACCAGTCCAAGGACAACCATTCAATTTTACAACTGCAGTCGGAATGAACATTTTTTTTCTCTGCTATTAAACATACCTTCCTAATATTTGAAGGAATCGCTTTTAGGACCTGGAGGGGCAGTTTTGTCTCCCTATCCCATTCAGCCATTGGTCTCTCCACCAACCTGTCAGCAAAGGTAGCAGGTGGAAAACCTTTGTTTTCACATTGGAATAGTTCAATTAAGGGGTTCTGTTTAGACATGGGAGGAGATGAAAGCAGGCCACAATAGGCTTTATTTGTTTCCACTAAATGTCAGTGTTTCAGGAGTGACTAATTTTCTCTATATTTTCTGTCACCATTTTTAAATATTTCCTTCCAGTTTCAAGGAATGTGACCTTGCTATTGCATTGAGAAGTACGTTGGAGAATATCGTTTCTCTGGAGTCTCAGTCTCTTAAGGGCCCTTTAAGCCATTTTGGTGGTTCAAATTGACCTAAAGCCACATTTTTTCCTAGTATTGTAGTAATTAGGGAATGGCCTGTTTAACCAGACTAGATTATTATAGTACAACCGCTAGACAGAAAGCTACTTTATAACTTCTATTCGCTTTGCTTGGTGGGAATAGCTTGTGTTAATAGGTTTATACCAGTAGACTGTGTCCATTCTCATGACAGGCTATTTACCCTTTGAAAACTACTGCTATGAATTAAGTTTGAACTTTAGTTTGAAGAGAAGCCTTGAAAGTCTATGAGAAAGCCCTTCTCTAGACCAAGGAGATTATATATATGCAGATACATATTCTACAACTGTTCTATTTCAACAATGCCTGCGCTTAGTTGGAATGACTAGAACCTGAAATTGAGGTTTTTTGTGCATTTAGAAGTTATGAACTGTGTAGAGAGAGAAGGACAAATTCATTTTGTCTTTTCTACCTTTGCAGCTATGGAGTAAGGCAAAGTTCAGCTCTCAGATAAATATCAGCAAGGAAATAAAGGTTAAAGCTAAATGCAATGGTGGGGGAAGGCATTTTGATTGAGATGGGCTGAAGGTTTATAGCTGCAAAGTTCAGATGGCAGTGTATGTCTGTACCAGCTCACCCATTCCTGCTCCCCAGGAGTTAAGACTTGGATTTCTGGCATGCTCAAGAGCAGTGGTTTGGAGCATACCCTCCTTGCCTTAATTGTAGGATCAATGCATGCAGAGTGTGAGAAGGTGAGAAGGGGCTTATTCTTTTGGCAGTGTAACTGAGCACCTTGCCATCCCATTGTAGACATACCTTAAAAGATCACAAACTCAACTAGGATTTGGTCAGTGAAGTTTGATTTGTGCCCAGTCTGAGCTTCTTGAAATGCAGACATTTGGAGAGGATCCATATCTGGGAATGGTCATGAATATTAATTGAAAGGGAAATATTTACAGGAATGTGCTTGTCTCCATCTTTTTTAGATTGGCTGTCTAGGGGCTAAGGAGATGAAAGAACAGCTATCATTGGCTAGCAGAATTTCAAGCTATGTTATTGGAAGCCCATAGCACGAAGCAATGAAAAGTTTCAGAAGCTGGCAGGAAATGTTGAACTTGGAAGTAACGGTGTTTTTTCAAGGTGTTTTATGTGGGACATGAATAGAATCATGCTGATATAGTCGAGAGCATGTGATAGGTTGCGTGTTTAGATGAAGGCTTCAAGAGAGAAGGTCCCCTTTTAAACGTGGGTACCTAAGTGCAGAACCTTTCATAGATATAGAGGAGACTGACACGCTCTGTTTTAAGATGGAGAAAACAATGGCCTCCTTTTGTGAATAGTCCCAGTAGTTAGGAGACTTGCTGATGAGTTGCCTTTTCTTCTCTGCTGAAAGAAGGAGGAGCATGACTCAGTAGCTCTCTGCCAGAATGCTTTTTGGTGGAAGTGACCATGTGTGCTGAACTCCGTGTTCTCCACGTCTTTTAAGTTTTCTCAGCCCACGCTTCCCAGTTTAGTCATATCAGGGCATTTAGGTACAGGGATGTCTACTTGATGAATCTCAATAGCAGCATATAGACATTTTAACATTCAGCACAGCCAGGATGCCACCTGTGCTCAGTACCAAAGCTTTTAGCTGCCTAAGTCATGCTTTTTCTGTACCTCAGTTTCCAGTCTGTAAAGTAGGGATAATAGCATTTCCTCCCCCAACAGGGAGACTATGAGGATCATTGTTATAAAGAGCTTAGGACAAGTAGAAAGAATTGTAGTAGATCTCACTTTCTGTAGTAGATGTCACTTTCTACTGTGACAGCTGCCTTTGCAAACTCTGGTGAGTGGCTCAGCTTACTGGTGGAACCAGACACCCAGGCAGCCTGTATACCCAGGGCAGGAAGCCTTAGGAGACACTGCCTTAGGTTTGCCTTAGGAGACATTGCCTTCTCTTAGTTCCGAGAATTCCTCCTGTGCCCTTGTGTGCTTCCCTATTTACCATATAAATGGCCACCCCTGGAAACTTTCTTTTCTGTATGGCCACATCAAACGCCAGGAATTATGTTGGCTTCCCAAAGAGCAAAGCTAAGATTTTCAAAGGTCCCTGAAGGATGTAGCTATCAACTTCCCATTGAAACAACTGTGTGGTAATTCAGTAAAAAAAAAATCCTCCCAAATGATTTTGAAAGACCTTGCCTAAATATCACTATTGTAGACACAGCCTGGGGAAAAAAATACTGCGGTTTAAAAGAGCCATTTGTTTACTAGCCACATATTTAAGAGTTGAACTAGTTTATGAACATTCAAGTTCCCTTCCCCCTCCTCCAACTCTCCCTACTCTAGTAGAGTAGATAATTTAATTTACACTGTAAATACTATGATGCATATTAGCACTGATCACTCCCTAAGTTCCCTAGTCTTGAGGGAGAGGGACTGGGACTGATTCTAAATAAAATATGAAGCTTCTTGATTTGGCATTCAGAGAGAGCTATTGTTAAAAAGTTGTGAACCTAGCAAGAGGAAACTCCAAACTTCTTCCACACTGCCCAGGAGAAACTCCATCAAAGTGTGTGGAGTAGAGAGAGATCACAGTATTAACCTTTAAAACCAGGCTCTCTTCATGCCAAGTCAAAGCAAGACCCTTCATATTTTACTAAGATTGGAACTTGATTGAAGACAACATTTTGCAATAGCAGGTTGAAATCTTAACCACCTCTCCAATCCTGGCCATGATAAACTAGTCCCAGGAAAAGTATACTTTGTACCTAGATAGGTAGGTATAGGGGTAACTGGAGATGTGAGGATATGCAGGGATGTATGGAGCCTTACTTTTTTTCCACTACTGATACCCTCCAAGGGATTTGTCATGACTGGAGGTCATGTGTAGAGGAAGGAACAGCAGGGCTGCAGGTGTGGATGGGATTTGGTAGTCATGTTTCACTCCATTTTCTCATTGGGAATATGGGCAGGCTGGGAACATGGGGGCAGAAAGCTGCAGTATCCTTCTGGATACAGCACCCTGTGTTTCCCCATGCATATTGGAATTAGACTGTACCTCCCTGAGATGCACTGGATACAAAAGGAAAAGAAACGTGAGAGAATTCAGAGAAGACTCACTCATAGGATTAGAGGCCTGAAGAGCAAGTCATATGAGGAAAGGCTGACAGATATGAGACTGTTCAGCCTAGAAAAGAGAAGACTTTGGGGGAGGTTTGGTGGCAGCTTACAAATATATCAGGGGAGAGCATCAGGGCCTAGGTGAACAACTATGCAGCAAAGCGCCCCAGGGTCAAATGAAGAGCAACAGTCATAAACTCCTAGAAGAAGGTTTCAGACTGGATATAAGGAAAAATTTCTTCATGGTTTGTGTGACTAGACCCTGGAATAGACTCCCAGTGGGGGTGGTGCAGCCACCTACCCTGGAGATCTCCAAAAGGAGACTGGATGCACACCTTGCTGGGGTAATTTGACCCAACAGTCTTTCCTGCCCAGACCAGGAGGGCTGGATTCAATGGTCTCACAAGGTCCCTTCCACCCTTACACTTCTGTGGATAGTTTCCATTGCCCTCTTTAGTCCTCTGTACCATCAGAGAGTGAGATACACAGTGAGAGCTAGAATGGTAACAAGTGGCCCCTACTTAGCATTAGTGGCAGTGACTACATAAACTGCAGAACAACAAAGAATATAGCCCATTGCCTTCCCGAGCTCCCCCTCCGCTACCACAGTGAATGCGGGTATTTGCTTCCAGCAAAGGATTGTGCACTATGAAGCATCATCTAGCTCTAACTGGGGGCGGTAGCATCCATCAGACTGGGATCTGCAGTCCCCTAAAGAATCAATAACCCTCTAATTTTCTGTCATTGATTTCTTAGTTCTTACACATGTGTAGTTTGATCTTACTCTGGTCCACTCTATTCACTCTAGTGTTTTAAATGCACATCAGAGATGTATTTTTAGAGATGCAACAGCAGTCAATTTTGTACAGCTGCCTCATTTGTGAGGCTGCAGTGAAAGGTCTGTCAGAATTTCTGGTGTGATGGTCCCATTTCAGGCTTTTACAGGTCAGCCATTTCAAATTACGTCCAGTGGACCTGGCTGTACAACTCGGCCGTGGAGTCAGTGTTGTTTTGCACAAAGTACAGTAAGAAGCTTTCCCATTAAAGAACAGCAAAACATTGATTTAGCAGTTTCATATGAAATTTCTGCTGCAATCTCTCTCTCTCTCTCTCACACACACACACACACACACACACACACACACACACACACACACACACACACACACACACACACACACACACACACACACAGAGGAATGTCCCTTGCCCTGGATTTACAGTGTGGGAAACTGAAGTCTTCAATATTTAAAATATCTTGTCGCAGAATGTAAATAGCCCATGTTGTAAACTGCTCAGTTAATTTGTTTCAACCTGAATCCTATCAGAATAAGGGCTAAGAGGATACCGTACCATAGTCCTCTTGCTCGTGAATTCTTGGGCCCTTAACTGACATTTTATCCAAAAGAACTTGGAGTTAATGTATCCTTACTCCTTGCCCTTCAGGCCTCTAAGTCCTTTCAAAGTGGTGGAACCAAGTTCAGGAGTCAAACGGAGCTCAGCTGGGTGCATGTGATCTTGTTTTGAATGCCCACTAGAGATAAAGCCTTACTTTAGTGTTGAGTGGATACAGCTTGATTGGGTCTCTGCCCTGTAATGCAGTCTTCTGTTTCCTATCTTTGCTTGTGCAACCCTTTGTAAGACTGATCCAAGAACAGATTGCGACAGTGTCAAATGAGCAAAGCTGCCCTATTCCAACAGAAGCAGGCGAATAAAGTTTCCCTTCCCCACAAGGCTTCTCTTTCAAAGGATAGCTGTTTTTCCTGATTGCAAGCAATGCAATCTATTGAAATCCAGTGTAACCCATGCCTTTGGAGCCCTAGTGAGACTCCTTACACATTCTGACACCATGCCCTTCTAACTTGCATAGGTACCCTGCATGCAATATTTTTTCTCTGACAGGGAGTGATTCATGATGTATGTGTTAGATAGGGGCAGGGACTACTTTAGCAGTATATATGATGACATCAGGTTCCAAATACATTTATCTTTTATAAACCAGGTACTGTAACTAAGGTCAGGGCTTCATTTTGTTGTTACAGGCCACGTCTACACATGCATTAATGTGCTTTTACTAATGCATACGGGTGACCCTCACCATTCGCAGGGGAAATGTTCTGTAGATCCCTGTGAATGGCAAAATCCACAAATAAGGCACTGCATTCATGAACATTGTCTGTGTTCAGGACCGCATTTGTCCCCAGTGGCTGCGGGGGGCAGGGCAGGGCATGGCTGCTGGTGTCAGCGGGAGCCCAGCGGTGGTAGTGGAAGCCTGGTGGCAGCAAGCGCAAAGCTCCCAAGGAGCTCCTGTAAGTATATTTAAGATGCAGGTTTGGCATTCATGAATATTTGAAACCACAAATGCCGAACCCATGAATAGCAAAGGTTTTCTGTATTAAATTTAGTGCCCCCTGTATGAGGTACTAAATAAATGCGCATTAGGCTGCACTAATGCACAATAGTGCAAGCACACACCTTTTTAGTGGTGCTTAATGCACACTAGCCTATTCTACTGCACATTATCATATTAGCATATTTCTATGCACCACTTTAATGCACAGAATAAGCTACAGTGCATTAAAGTGCACATGTAAATTTGCCCACAGAAAGCAAACTTTCTTAAACTACACTGTGAATGTAGAGATAATAGAATTATGGCACTATTCTTCATAGTTGTATTTTATATATTTTTTAAATTATTACAGAATAAAAATGGGGAGATTTTCCTTTGGTTTAGGCCTTCTTGCTAGAATTAATTCCATGTAGAGGGAACTGGGAACTGCATGCTGCATGGGATATCATTACTGGATTCTGGATCATAACTTTATGGATTCTGCACACTTAGAAGTATTAATTTCCAAGGAGTTCATCTGAAGATCAATTCCTCCAGCTGTGATTTCTGCATCCATTCACATTTAGTAAGGCCCTTTTGTATGTTTGATGTTGAGGTGAATTTTCATGTGTTAGTCTTTGCAAATAAATCAAAACACTTAAATTAAAACACTGTAGTCAGATGCTCAACAACTTTATAAATGGCTATTTAAAATGAGTGAGATGGAAATATTACTTTATCTTGCAAGAACAATGGAAATAAGAATCAGGCTCTCTGTAGTCTTTGCTGTCTTCATGGTAATTGCATTGAGTGTGTTTCTTTGATGTTTTATATAGAAGTTCAACACAACCTTTAATGCATTCCTAGAACTGTGAATCATGAGCATAAAGGTTTCACACAAGAACAAAAATAGCATGAAAATAAAGTTCTGTAAACCTATATGACCCAGGGGATAAGATGAAAAATGTTTATCTCTAGACCTAGGAGAAAATATACATGCGAGGGCAATGTGCACACACTCACACTTTATTAAGGCATTCTCTGAAACAAGCTTAAAAAAACCCAAAAAACAATGCTTACGTTGCAAATCCAATGCAAGAGAGAACTTTGTATTTAAAGAATGGTCAAATGCCTTTCAGAAAATTACTATTTAATGCTTGGCTTGAAGAAACCATGAAGTACTGTGTGAGATTTGGTTTCATGCTTTGATTTTCTTTTAAGAGAGCACTGCTCTAAAATAATAAGTTTTACAAAAAGTGTTTAAAGCCAAATTATGTAGACTATTAAACTGATTGCCTTTGTCTCCCTAATAACTTGGGTATGTGTTATGAATAAAGGACTGCATTACAAAAGTAGTATATGATATTAGAAAGATTTTTCTACTGTTTATTCTTTGAAAAGAAATGCAAAACATTTAGGGTAAAACCCTAAATTAAAGTATCCTCCCTTTTGTTGAGGGACTTGTCTGGGATTGGGGATGTCTGTGTTCAGTTCCTAATTTCATGTACACAATCCATAGATAATGCTCATGATTCAAGGCAAACTACTTGGTTGTTCGGTTAGTCTGGTTCGTTGGTCTCTCTCTCTCTCTTTCTCTCTTCTCTGTGTGTGTATTATTATTATTTATGTTTTTGGCTTTGGGTTTTTTTGTTCGTTTTTTCTTTTTATTTCTGATCTTTTAAAGGACAGCATGAAATAATTGTTTTTCTTTATCAGCATTATTTTAAATGTTCCTCTTTGGGAATATATTTTTTTTTAAATTTGGCAAATTGAAAATTCAAAACAATTTTTTCGGGTTGATCAACATCCTTTTGCTTCAATTAAATTGAAGGATCTCATGTGGATTTTGAGCCTTTGACGCTTTTAATTTATAAAAGAAAGGATATTTTGAAACAAAAATAATTTAAACTTGAATTAAAATGTTTCCCCTAAAAATACTGAAACCAGCTATATTGCATTTTTCGTATTTTATCTATAAATGAACAATTTGACAAAATAGGGTGGAATTTACAAAATGCTTGTATCATGTTTTCTACATTGTCTGCGCTGGGAAAATTTTTTAGGGCAAAAGCCTTTTTGCCCAGCTTCATTCATTGTCATTTACATCCTCTGTTTACATTCTCGAGCTGCATCCAAATCTGCAATGGCACAAATTTGTGCTGCTACTTTGTGCTCCAGTGCATGCCCCTGTATAAGTGGTTTGTGGCAGGATACTGCATCCTGCTTTGGGCAAATGTTCAGCTCCCAGCCTGCTGAAGCAGCTGGGGCACAAATGGAGAAGTGGAGATGTTCTGGCTGGCAGCCTTCATGGAGGACCAAGCCTCTGTTGGTTCCAGTGCATGCTGTTGTAGCGTGTGCTGGACCACTTTTTTCCCCCTGCTTTTTGTCGTTTTTTTTCTTTGTTTGTTTTGTTTTTTGCTACCTAGAAATCCTGGTAGTGAATTTTGGCCCTATGCAGCAAATCATATGCAGTGAGGGTCACATTTTAATCTTCCACACGTACGGTTTATGGCGCCACAAAATGCATATGCCTGCATGTGGGTACGCAGCCTCAAGGCATCAGAAAGGGACTCGAATTATGAGGGCTTAACACATTCGAACCCTGACATTCATTGGAACAGCAAGAAAATCAATGGTCCTGTTGAGCCCGGCAAGCCATAAGGATAGGTTGACTGAAGCACGCCAATAGCCCACAAGCGCAGGACCTGGCTAGCATCACATCCAACCACCAAGGACTCCCCAACCTGATAGACCAGGCACCCATTTACAAGTGGATTAACTTGAGGGGGTGGGATTTAACATAACCCATAGTACAGCATGAATTTCCAGTTCTACTAAGACTCCTTAAATTCTCTTATTTTGTGAAATGCAGAACTCTAGAACTCTTGGTTCAGAAATGATACCTTTTATTAGATCAACTAAGCAATTGCAAAAAATATATATATATTTTTCTGCAGGCTTTCCTGCTCATAATCCCTTCCTGAGGCTCAGGGAAAATTAAAGATGGTATGAAGTTCCCATAGGTACGAAATAAACTTCATTTTTACACAGAGGAAGCTGAAGGTGGATGTCTGTTTATCTGGGTTCATGAGAGTGTCTTATTTTGTGAGGCATGCTCTTGAAGGGACTTCCAGAGAACAACTCACAATGTAAGGAACCCAGGTTTGCAAATGTTGCATATAGTAAGTAACGCATGACATACGACAAGAGAATATTTTGCATGACAGCAATTACATGTGAAATTTTTGTGTATTCATATACATTCTTGGAAGATATCAAGTACCCTCAGTTCCTTACTGAGTCCAATGGACTCAACAACTTTCAAAAACAGTTTTCTTAGATTATTTTTGGGATGGTCTCCTGTATTTTTCCTGTTAACTGAGAAAGATGCATATATATCAGGAGCAACTTTTCCCAGTGAAACTAACTTACTCAGAATTATTTCAGAGAACTTTTTACCATATATTTGCCTTGTGAATTAGTTTTTGATACTGTTTTATGGGAAGAAAATCAGATATAACATACGGCTCAAAAATAACTGATTTTTACTGGCACTAGTAAAATGTTTTGAAGTGTAATTCTAAAGTGACCAAATGACAGTGTAAAAGGAAATCATTTTATTTAACAGATCTTTTTCTTGCATATCACGATGATGCCTAAATGGTCTTACAGAGACTGAGGTCCTGTTGCATTAAGTGCTGCATACGTTAGGAGAGTCCTTTCTCTGAAAGGTTTAGAGAGCATGAGAAGAGAAACAAAGATGCTTAGGATTGAAGTGACTTTTCCAAGATGAAACAGTCAGTGAGTGGTAAAACTGACAGGCTTGCTGGCTGCACTTGCAAAACTACATTTTAACATTTTGTTAGGCTTTCAGAACCAGCCAAAGGTATGGAAGAATCAGCTGGATGCCACATAGGACTTAGCTTCAAATGAATGGTTGACTATTTCGAATGCAGGTCAAACTCTAGGCTCTCCCTTCATTCCTCGGTTTTTGTTTTTTTCCCAGCAGAGTTCTGCATAGGCTAGTTGGTGCATAATTTGGAGTTGACATAAGTGTAACTGGAATATCATTTGGGCTGCACAAATGTTATATCTGGTGATGCTGCAGAAGCAGGAAAGAAACCAGCAGCTTGGCTTACAAAATCAGGTTGTGCTTACAGGGCCGGTAATTCGAAAAAAGGAGCATCTTTAGACTCTAAGGGTGCTTGTACATGGGATAGGGGTTTAATCCCCAAGATGTTATTCTATGCCTCCTAAATGGAAATGGTGGGGCATAGAGTAAAACCCTGAGGACAAAACCATTTCACTTTCTCCATCCCGTTACAGCATGGGACCTGATCCTTTTCTTTTGTCAGCACCAGAGCCTGCCCGTGGCTGGCGGTGGGGGGCGAGCTGCTAGTGAGCAACATCTGGCCTCATTTTGAAGGCAGCATCTGGTCTGATCCAATTGTTTCCCAAACCCACCAGGCAAGCAGGACCCAGCAGACTTCCGGTGGACGGGCTCAGAGAACAGTCATATCGGGCTGGGTGCTGCCTCTGAGTTGAGCCCACTAGCAACTCACCCAGCTGGTCCTGGGGGGGCATCACCAATGTGGAGAGAAGGACTAGGGCCCCCCACAGCTCAGGGGCCACTTGGCCCACCAGCAGCTCATCTCCCAGCCTTGGTAGGGAGGGTGGTGGGGAGCAGGGAGGCTCCAAAACAGCAAGGATTGGGCCCTTCCCTACTTGTGCCTGAAAGCAGGGTCCTGTGACTAGCAGGAGAGCTGGAGATACCTGAGAATGGGCTGGCTTGCCCTGAGGCAGTGAGGAAAGGTGGCAGGAGGGTTTCTGGGTGTGCTGGTGGCTGGAGAAATCAGCGGGGACGGTGCACAGGGTGTTGGAAACCTCGGTGGGCTCAGGGAAGTGTTGGATTGAGTGCCTCCAAGCTGGGGCGGCACCCATCCAGCTGGCAGACCGCCCAGGCTTCCCGCACCCTGTGCACCATCCCCACTACCTTCTCCAGCTGCCAGCACATCCAGCCACCCTCCTGCTACCACCCTGCACTGCCATAGGGGCAAACCAGCCCATTCTCAGGTGGTCCTAGCCATCCTGCCAAATGCAGGATGCTGCTTGCAAACAGAAGTGGCGAAGGGCCTGATCCTCCTTTTTTCTGGAGGAGCCTGCCTGCCTTTCTTGGGGCCAGTAGGTGAGCTGACAACCGCATCATTGCAATTTGCAGCATTGCAAGCTAAATTACTTCTGGATGTACTTTAGTTTGCAATGATGCAAAGTCATTTACAATGCCCAAAGGTCTTGCATATGTACACTAGCCATTACGCTACACAAACTGACATTTTCATTACATGTACGTGTTGATGGTGTCACATCTCTAAACACCCCAAGAAGATTTTCTCAAGTCTGTAAGCACCATTCAGATTCTGTCTCCTTACTCTATCAACCACTAAGGATCCACTCCACCTTTGGATTTCTTTGTGGGTACAGACACCACCATCCAAAACCACTGGGACACAGAAGGGAACACCTTTCTTTGTCTTTTCTTTTCTATTGTTTTTTATTAAGCAATTACTGCTTCAGAGTGGTAGTTCATCAAGTACAGTAAGTCTATGACTATTGATGTGAAGTGTGGGCTTTTTACTGCAGTTAAAAAGAAGCGCTCCATTTTCCCTCTTTGTGTGCAAGTACATGTGTGTGTGTG
>JAGPOW010003395.1:44035148-44048485 GCA_030014935.1 Caiman crocodilus | reverse complement strand
CTGGGGAATTTGCATGAATGCACATGGGCACTTGGCCCTCGCCCCAGCCTCAGATTGACTCCAAGAGGCTCCGAGATCTACTGATAGATCAAGATCCACTGGCTGGTGACCACTGATATAGTACAACTCCCTGCTTAAACACAGCAAGACCATCCCCAACTAGATCATTCCAGACAGGCCTTTGTCTAGCTGGGCCTTAAGGACCTCCAAAGACGGAGATCCCACCACCGCTCTGGGTAACTTTTTCCAGTGCTTTACTGCTTTCCTTGTGAGAGTTTTTCCTAATGTCTAACCTAAACTTCCCGTGCTGCAATTTGAGACTGTTACTCTTTGTTCTGCCATCTGCCACCACTGAGAACAGTCCAGCTCCATCCTCTCTGGAAGTCCCTTCAGGGCGCTGAAGGCTGCTCTCAGTCTTCTCTTCTCCTGCCTAACTAAGCACTATTCTCTCAGCCTTTCCTCAGAAGTCTGTATCCCAGCCTGCTGGCCATTTTCCTTGCCCTCTGCTGGACTTCCCAGTTTGTTCTTGACTAGTGACCAGAGCTGTGTGGATTTTTTTGGCAGATTTATTGATTTCTGTGGGGAGATGTGGTTGGAGCTCATAGGTTCAGGTTGAAGTTAGTGATAAGAATGAGGGGAGGAGTTTGCTTAAGTTTTCTTAAATGAAGCATTTTGCTATTTGATATTTCAGGGTAGATTCACAAGCAGCTATAGGTCCCATTGATTAGATTGAGGACATGATGCTGCTTGTCGTTTTCATCTTCCATCTCGGCAATTAAAACACTCACCTAGGCTGTAGAAGACCCAGGCTCAAATCACCTCTCTGTCTGACTCAGAGCAGAAACTTGAATGAGGTTTATCCCCTTTTATTCAAATGTCTTATTCTGAGACAAGGCAGTCAAGATCTAAGCAAGTTGGATCAGGGTGCCTTATTCTCCAGGGGTTAGAGTGCTCTCCTGACATGTGGGATGCCTAAGTTAAAAGTCCCTGCTCTAAACCAGGCAGAAAGAAGAATCTGAGTGCCTTAACCACTAGGCTACATGCAGGACAGGATACCACCTCCTCAGTATTGTGCATTCAGTCCCAAGTCCGCTTGTTGAATCTAGTTCTTCATTTCCTAATTTCATTGTATGAAAAATGATAAAAAATTCCCCAAGTTGGAATAAAATTGAACAACATATTGTTTGTAGCAAAGCATTTTTTTTTTTTTATAATTCTTTCCAAAAAAATTGTTTTGGGCCAAGTAAGCTCAATGCATGAATCTATAGATGTATTTATTTCTTTTCAGTTGAACTACTGAGCCCAAAAATCTATTATTCACACCACTGTATTTGCGACACATCTTAATATTTTCTAAGAGTTGAAGACACATAAATTTCCTGTCCAAAATATTCTGTGCTAGGCCAGTGAAATAACCGTAGGCTTTAAAACTACATTAACCATATTTTCTTTTTATTTACTTGCTTACATTTCCCATATCGGTGATCTTTTATGAATTTAATTTCAGGTATGTAAGTTTGGTCTTGCTTCCAGGCAAGTCAATGAAAAGAGTCCTAGTGACATAACCAATTACTGAGTCTAGTTGTTTGTGGAAGTAGCAACTATGTCCCTTAGATCCCTTGAGATTTCTAGTAAACATGAAATATTCTTCTGCCCAGCTGAAAAAGTTTAAAGTAACTTATAACATGTGCCCATTAAAAAAAATAAGATATAAGATTCAATAAAACCTTCATCTACCATGCAAGAGCATAATGTAATATTAGAAGTTTGATTCTCCACTGCCCTGAATATTGCAAAGTCATTTATGCTAGGACAGAGTCAATGAACTGTGGTTATTCTTAATTTAAACAGCATTCATACTTCCTTTCACTGGTATGCATAAGTAAGATACTGGAGAGCTCAGAATTAGAGCTATGAAGTTGAAACTTCATTTTACCCCAAACCAAAAAAATAAATTCTACATTTCACAAGAAAACAAAATAAAAGGATTTATTTTCCGATTCCTTCAAACCGTAGTGCAAATTCTGATAGAACTGGCAATGTTTTCTGTTACTGAATAATTATGTAGCAAACCACTTTCTTCTGAAGCTTTTTTTCAGATGGCTTGTGACATTTGACTTCAGTCAGGCAATCCTAAAGTTACATTACATTACCCTGTGATATAATGAAACCAGAATATTCTTAACATAGGATTACATTATTGATGCTTTATGCCTTTCCATCTTTGAAGAGGCAGCATGGTTGTTGCATACCAGCTGAAGCCAGACAAATTGAAAGGGATACTGGACTTTTTTTTTTTTTTTAAAGAAAGTAAGTATTCACTACTCAAGATGATAATCCAATCTAAAAAGAAGTTTTTGATCATCCATTATCATACAACAGAAGATAGGCATACATACATTTAACAAGCTGAGCTAAATGCTCCGTGCTGCTGTTTGGTCTTCCCTGAAGAGTCTTGTTAGCACCTGATATTTTGTCAGATGCGAGGGCAGCTGGCTAGACAAACTGCTATCAGCTGGCCCTCGTTACCGGCGTTGGCCTGGTTGCCAATGGTCTAACTCCCCCTTCTGTCTCCAGTTGGCTCCTGAGTGTGGTACTGTTAAGCAGCAGCCCTTTCAGAGCACAGCAGGTTACTCAGCCAGATGGATACTTTCTTCCTGTCTAGCCCTGAGCATCTGATTCTCTGTGCCAGATTTCCTTAGTCATGCCCATTTTGGTCTTGGATTTCTGTGCTCTGCTTCTTGCTTCCTGGCCCTTGACTCTTTGCTCTTCTAGAGTCCTGCCCTATTAAAGTCTATTCTTGGTGCATGACTTAGGTAGTGATGCCAATTTAAAATCCCTTCCATGTCTGTCCCTGCCCCTACTACACACACCCTTGCCATGATCTGCTCCTGATCCCTTGACTCTCTGTTCCAGTTTGGATCCTTACTTCTGTGGTTTTTCTGTTCCAGATCCCTGGGCTGTGACAAACTGCTTCCCCCATCCCTGCCCCTGAATGAGGCCATTACCACCCGTATCCATCATATCCCTGGCATTTGCTTCCCATAAAATTCGAGTCCAAGCTTCCAATTACTTATTTTGTGTTTTATTCATTTATATAGTTCTGCTTGATCACAAACTATTTGTTTATATATATTTTTATTTAATTATATGTAAATAATATATATAACTGTGTATATGTGTGTGTTTGTATGTATGCACATATGTGTTTATGTGTGTTTGCTTATATGTGTGTATGAAAGCTGAATCTTTGGAAGATCTTTGGAATCTTTCCAAAAGCATTTGGAAGTTTGGCTTGAAATCTCGTACAATAAGATTTGGCCGCAAGTAGTGTATAAAGAATACGCTGTTTCTGTTTGAGTGTTGCTTGATGATCAGCACTTAGATTTCGGGCCCCACCATGGATACTTAACTTACCACGGACAGCTTAAGCAGTGCAGTTGATGTGGCCTGGGAGGCCATCTGGCTGCCTTTTTCAACCTTACTGTTTGTTACAGATGCGGTAGAAATGGGCATCGAGCAGCTGTGTGTAAGGAGAAATTGCAATGTGGTCTTTGCAAGGAGCTGGGACGTATTCACAAACAGCGTCCAGACTCCTATGCAAATCATGCCAGGGAACCAGCAAAAGAGGAAGGGGAAAGCGAGGTGGAGAAGGAGACCAGAGACAACAGATCTGAGAGAGACACTTTTACTGTGGAAGAAACACCAGAGGAGGAACATTGGCAGAGCTCTGTTGTTGAGGCAGTGAAGCTGCTGACTGAGTCGCGAGGGGGTGCCCAGACAGACAGGGACTTACAGAACGCTGAAGACGATGACACTGGGGCAGTGGGAGAAGTTGTAACGGGGATGCATGAAGAGGAGGGAGAAATATCTGACATATTTGAGGGTAGGAAGGGGAGAGATGTGGAGGGACAGTATATGGAATGGGATACAGCTGGTGAGACAGGGAAAGAAATTGGTTTGAGGAAATTAAATAAATCCTGAAGTGGGAAACCAAAGCAAAAGAAAACAGGACTGGAGGAAGAAGGGCAGGAATTGCCTCAGGAAGGAGGGGCAGAGGGGAAAGACGGAGAACCAGTGGGGATTACTGAAAGCAGTCATGGGAAAAAAGAAGTGGGAGTCAGGGAGGTTGGGGCACAATTATCACTATCCAGCTCAAAAAAACTTTTAAAACAAGCTACAGGAATGTAAAAAGGGGGAGAAAGGATGAACAGTGGAACAGATGATATATGATTGGGAGTGTTGGTTTTTTTCATAGCTGTAATGGCTGTTACAATTGCCTCGCTGAATGTGAGGAGTCTGCATTGATGACAGCAGTGAGAGAGAATGCAGGAAACTTTACGGGGGCTGGATGCACAGGTAGTGGGACTATACGAGTATGGGTTGCCCTAGGAAATGCATTATAGTAACCTGGAAGAGAGGTTGGGGGAAGGACTGAGGTGATGGGGAGGGACTAATGGAAACAAGGCTTCAGGGTTGGGTTTGCTTGGGTAAGGGGATGCGGTGCTAATTAAGAAAGTGCACACACTTGAATGCAGTGAATGCAGAAAGCCCTCTTAGAGGTAGAGGACATTGAGGTGGTGTTTAACGTATATGCGCGGGCAGACAATGCCAAGCAGTTGCAGTTTTTCAAACAAATCAGAATGTGTATTGGGGAGTGAAAGCCGCAGATACTGATTAGAGATTTTAATTGCATTCTTGAGGAGAATGGGAGAAGAAGGGTGGGTCAGGGATGAGAGTTAGACAGCACTGGGAAATGGTTACAGGACTGGATTAAGAATGAGGGATTAAGGGATGTTTGGGAAGGGGAGGAGGCATTCACAAGGGTGGACCCAGGTGGCAGGGGGCAATCAAGGAGAGATTTTATTTTCATTTTGGAGGGATTGGAGATCAGGAAGAAGCAGATACTTGGTGTGGGCTTATCTGATCATCAGATGCTGTGAGTAGAGGTGGGTATAGGGAATGATGTATGAATAGGGAAAGGAACCTGGAAGATGAATGTTTCCTTCCTTGAGGATGAGAAAGTGCCAAACCTTCCAAAGGGCATACAAGCAGTGGGAAACCTTACAGCAGTATGTTTCAATGAGGTGGTAGTGGAGGGGGGAAATGAAGGGCAGAGTGAGGAAATGGTTTGATGTAGTGGGCAGTAGGAGGGCATGGGAGAAGAAAAGGAAATTGCAGTGACTGCAAGGGGAGGTCCACATTTTGACAGCATGACTGGGATGGGAAGGGAAGATAAAAAGGGAATGGGAAGAGGTGAAGGAGGGGATGGAAAATTGGTTTCACGAGCAGATTAAACATGATTTAATGGGAGAAGGTCTAGATTATGCCTTGGGGTCCCCTTGATTTGGCTGATTAAGGGAGACCGCCATTTGTGCTTCAGACTGAGAGAAGCACACCAAGTTCTTGCTGTGAGTCAAGTGCACTCAAGGACTACTAGGCCTGTGTTTCCCATGGGTGGGGGCCAAGATCATTCTAGGCCCTGAGTGGTGGCAGCATTACCCCTAGGCTTGCAGGTGTGCTCCGGGAAGGGGTTTGGCTGGATGTAACCTACCCCCAGGGAGGCACTTAGAGCATGGAAGGTAGTCAGGTGTGGTGAGATGAGTGGCTCAGCACAGGAGCACCCCCTGATGCCCTGCCCCATGTTAAGTTTGGGATGTTTGATCAGGTAAAAATGGCTGCTCAGTGCAACTTGGTGACTCTTCACTAGAATCCTCCCCTACACAGATTAATGGCAGAACAGTACAGATGTTCCTATGATCCAATCTGCAATTGTGCAGTTCACATTAAGTCATGTGATTGTAGATAAGGTGCTGGCTTTACAAATTTTACCCAGTACTGGGACCATGATCTAAGGTAAATTGGTGAGAGGAGGAGCAGGTGGGGTTGGAGCGCTTTTGGGTCTGTTTGGGGGTTACCAGGGTCTGGCAGGGCAGATGGTGGGATCGAAGAGCCAGTGGATCCTTGGGTTAGATTTAGGGAGTTGAGAGGTTTTGGTGGTATTGGAGACACTATCCAGTCCTTCCAACCTCCCCCTTGGGCCCCACCAATCCCCCGCCCCAATCCTGCCCACCCATTCTCCTACACCAATTTACTTAAAATGGGCTCCTCGCACCAGAAAACATGTATAATATTGGAACTAGAGCAGTTGGTGGGATCGGCAGGCGGGGAGCACGGACACGGGGCTGGGGAAAGTGGCTGGACTTTCCCAGACATGGGCCTGTGCTGCAAACTTGTATAGATGTTTGGTAGATCAGTTGTAACCCATTCCTGATCTAACTTAGCGCATCTTTCAGGTGAACTAAGTTAGACTGGACCAGTCATTTTTGCCCAGTCTAGTCTTCAAGGAATGTTTGTACAGTTTGGTATTTAAATTAATTTAACTAGAGATCTAAGTGTAAGGTCTGCACATGAGTAAATTAAATTAGAGTAGGCAACCATTTTTCCCCCTTATCTAACCTCCCTAACTTCTAAATCTACTGCCTGTACATACCCTAAAAAGATTTATGCAGAGGTTTGACTCTATCATGCTGCTGCACAAATTCAAGGCAAGAGTGGGGCTAAAAAGTAATGGAGTACTTTATTTTTGAGTATTGTTATGCTAGTTGTACTATTCGCACATTATGGCTTTTGCTGTTGGGAAGAAAGTCTCCCTCAGAAATGCTGTCAAAAACAATCTATTTTTATGATAGTCAATGGAAATGACAAAAAAGATCTTCAGGTATTTGCAACAAAATGCAGTATAGCTCAACTAAAATGTGTTTGATCTCAAGCATCAATAATCACTTAGCAAAAACATGTGTAGAGAGATGGGAGAAAAGCTTAAAAAAAATGCTTAAAAAAAGACTGATGTACAAAAGACCCTTTGATTTTAAATTATGCCAAACAAGGTTTGCCATGAACAGCTCATTTAAAACCCTGTCACTATTAAAATCTTAATGCATGCTGGGAATTCCACACCCCCTGTCCTATAATGTTACTCTTATTCATGTGAGTAATCCCATTGAATGAATGAAATTAATAGTTTGAGCAAGAAATATTTGCATGACTAATGGCATGCCACATTCAGGTCAGGCTTCGTGAAACCACACTTTACCATTAAAGCCACAGGGATAAAATGTGTTTAAAAAATAATTTCAGTTAGTACACTTTTGTTTGCATTTCAAAGGTTATGTGTAGGGAAATCTGCCTCTGCTGCAAATTACATGCATCACTTTTCCTATTCAAGTGACAAAGTTGTATTCCAAAGACTCTTTCCAAGGCTTGTAGTAGAAATCCTAGTGCAGTGTTTCTCAGCCTTTTTAGACTCAAGGCAACCCTTGCACCCCTTGATAGATGCAAAGCTCATTGTCAAACACACCAGTTCTTGTTTTCACACCCATTTCCCCACTAGCTCCAGGAAAATGAGAGCATTTTTTCTGAGTTTTGAGACCACAACAGGTCATACATTTTAATAGTATTAAAAATATTATTTGAAATCTCTGGGTGTGTCTTCTGAATCATGTTTGCATGACACCCTGTGGTACCCTTGAAAGGAACTCCAGGCACTCCAGGGTGCTATGGCACCCTGGTTGAGAATTTGTTCTAGTGGTTTCCTCTATGAAAAGCAAATTTTATTAGAGTAATTAGAGCACTACCTTTGAAACACTTGAGGAATACATCCATCTAAGAACTCTAAGGTTCATATTTTTTCTGAGTGATTGATTTTTAGATGGATTTTTAGTCTTTGGAAGCCCAGAATGAGATACCCAGAAAAAGCCTAATGATCAGAAAGTGCCAAATACCTGTCTCCTAAAAATCAGTATTCTTTAAGGTGTTTTAAGTTGGGTACCCAAAAGTCTCTTAAATCTCAGCCTTTAAGTATAGTACTGACAATTATTTCACCTACAAACAGTTAACTATTGTCAGATCTGTTTAGTAAGTTATTTGTAAAACTTATATAGAGACATACCTACAAAATAATATGTGTATCCAAGTTCAAGTCATTATGTGTATGGACAGATAAATCTCGGAAGCACTAACATTTTGACCTAGTTTATGCACTTCAAATTGGGAGCACTCCAATAATATACAAACATATAGGCCCTCCTCCAAGATAAAGCACTTCATAGCGTGCTGGTGCTGACATTGGGTTATTTTGTCGTTAGAGGGATGGTGAACAGGATTCTTTTCAACCTCTTGTGTGTGACAACTGCATGTAGTTGCTTTGCTTGTTCCAGGTTCCCTGTTCATGATCTATGGCTCCAGACTTTTCCAATTCCAGTATTTCTATATCTGGAATTCAGGTCCAAAAGCAGGGAAGTCTAGGTGCTGACATCATTGAGAAAAGTTCGGCTGTGGAAGAAAGGTTAAAACTTTTCCCTACCACAGAGATCCCTGGAACTGGTAATCCCCATTAACCTCCTTTCCACTGTCAACTACTTTGGCAGAGGAAAGTCCATGGCCAAGTTGGCCATTCAAATCTTGCGCAGTAGCATCCAGAGGGTCCTGCCATCATGCTTCACCAACCACTCCAGCTTAAGGGAGGTTGCAGCTGGATTTGTCTGGATGGGGGTTTTGAACTGTGTCATACCTATGCACTGAACGCCATGGTATGGAGTACATCAACCATGAAGTCTGCTTCTCCATATTGTTAGAGCATCATGGACTATAGGGGACATGTGAGCCACATGACCACTGGGTCTTCAAGAGTTCTCCTTTAGTGCAGGGAAAAACTGCTTGTGGCACTCCTTGTGTAAAACTATGAGGGCTGCCTATCCTCTTCTGTTTCTTGGCAATCTGACCTTACTTGTTTTTCTTGTGGTTTATGAATACCTGGATACCATACAGGTGTTTTTCACTTGACAGCTGACTAGCTGCCTTAATTGAATGACAGGAGAACTGTGCCTTTGGGCACCTCAGGGCAACAATGGAGGGTGCATGGTGTGCCTCTAGATGTAAAAGAGCAGTATCTGCCATGGGCAATCACCCTGGCATTGGTCCTGAGTGACTTCTGTGAGTCCAGGAGTAAGATATTCATGCAGGCCCAGAAAACAGAGCCCCAGAGAATCACCAGCAATACCTAGCCCCAGACCACCACAACTGTCTGGGTATTCTCGTGAAGGGGCCCCTGAGGGAGGCCAAGCTGCAGGGCAGGAGGAGGACTTTGTAAAGCCAAACAGAAGCAGAGGACAACTCAAACTAGCTTTGGACATTTTAAACATGCAGTTGCTGTTTTGATCTTAGAAAAAGGAAAGTGCTTTGCAAACAGGGAATGGGGTTCGACAGGCAGCTTGGAAAATAGAGGCAGTAAATAGAGGAGCAGCCCGGCTCTCTGAAAGTGGCCCAAAAGATGCCTAAGCCTGCCATCTGAAGCTCACGAGGCATCAAGATGGGGAAGAGGTCCTGGGGGGACTGAGTAATAAGGCACCATGCCATCCATTTGGCAGAGGGTTGGTGATGTCAGAGCTATCTTGTTCTGAGGGCTGATACATCTCTCACGTGACCTTTTTAAATATGAATAAGGATTCTCCAGGATTCTTCTGCCCCATCTGAAACTACTCCCTGGCCGGGGGTTGATCTGGGGGCTAACCATGCTCTTCCAGGTCCATGCCATCATTGCTGTCAGATAGATCTGGATTTGCCTCAGAGTCAGAAACAGAAATAGAATTGTCCCAGATGAGTATCTGTGAGAGCTCCACATATGAAAGGCACATCACCTGCTGGACTTCATAAACTGGGTTGGGACCAGGGGCTTTCATGTACCATGCTAACACTCTTGTGACCATGAGCTGCCATCTTGGCTGTGATCCACTTGACTGTCCTTTGTCCTTATCCTAGTGGAAATACGGTCTGTGACATCTGTTTTTCCCTGGTTGGTTGACTACTTCACAGATGAAACCCCTTTTTTTTTTTTAAGTGTAGATGATACAGTGCAGAGGAATGGGTGCTTTAACGTTTGCACCACTTGAGAAGCCAAATTCCAAGGCAGCATCCCCAAAAATGAATGCAGTGGTATGTCTTCATGCCTAGCTATAAAAAGGTAAGGTGTCATGTGCAGCTGAGCCTAGGATCTCAGGGAAGTGGAGTTAGGAGTGAGGCACAGAGGGAGTCACCTTGAGGCTCTGGAATGGTGGGTGGCTGGCAGACTAATCAACTACCTGTTGTGCTCTTCTGATGGATACAAATACAGCCTGAAAAACTTCACAGCAAAGCATTTCAAAGCCATTCCTGTTTCTTCTAGGGTGATTTTCGATACCATTCAGGAAGATTTGTACCACTTCATTGTTGTGCATAGCCTGTATCTTCACTATTTAAAGTTCTCTAAAGGTACTTGGAGCACTACAGAGGTTTTCTTTCTCCATACCCTGAGATTGTCAAATCCCCTTTGGCTTCAGTGGGCCTGTGACTGTTTATAGGACGAGGTCTGTGAAAATTTTGACCTTCCCATCCGTGTTCAGATAAAGAATTCAAGCTACTGCTTTCCATCTGAAAATATACTAGAGTTGCCATATGTTTTACTAGCTGTAGCTTGAATAACTGGAAATAGCTTTCTCTTTTGGTAACCCTACTCATTTTAACCAACACCATTATGTAAAGATTTCTCATTATAGGCACATTTATCACAAGTTAAGCCTTTTAACGAGATAGAGCATATTGTAAACAGCCCACACAATTCAACTTGGTTTTCAGTTGAGACCTATTACTTTTCTGATTATATCATATGCAAGTATTTTGGGGTTGATTTTATTCTGATTTCAGTAAACAAGGACCTTTTCATTTAAAAATGCTGACTTTGAGGGTCAGAGACAGCGATGAACAGTTAAGGTACGTGAGTGAGGATTTTTGCAAACAATTTTTAAGTTGTTAAGTACCCTTATTTCTGTTCATCTTGCAAGATTGTGCATGCATGCTAAATTGATCATCTTAGAGCCTGAAGCCCCTTACTTTCACAAGCAGTCCCACTGTAGCAGATGGGTTCATTTACATGAACAAGGAGCAGTCATCAGCTGTTGTCCTGAGGGAGTGTGCTATACAGAGACCTACGCCTTAATTTTAATTGATTGTGGTTCACCTAGGACAAAAAAGCTTGAGGCAGTTAAGTGAGGACACTTTTGGGTAATTTAACATTGGAAAAATGTAAGAGATTAGAACAGAATTTTTCAACAGAGGCCAAAGGTGTCGTCAAACCAATTTCCACTGCCAGTCAAAGGGTTTAATACATTTTTTTAACACTGGACAAGTCTGTTATAACCATCTAGTTATAATTCTTTCAAAATATGGGAGGTCTGTAGTTCATAAAATTTCACACGGTGCTTCCTGTATCAAGCCCATTATATCAGGATCATCTACAGCATGTTTTTTAGAAATATGCCTGATCTCGTATAGAATTAAAATGGTCTCCAGGGAAATTATTATTAATTACCCACATTGTTCAAATGTGTAGCTTGTTTAATAGACTGAATTTGTCTTGCTTCTGCTTTCAACCACTGGATCCTAATACTCCTTTGCCTGTTAAAGAGCCTCCACAGTCAGAAAGCTTCCCAGGTCAGCGCTTGTAGATGCTACTTAACCTTTTCCTGCATAAAATAACTCAGGTGCTGGGTGCAAAATGCCTTTGAAAGTTCCAACCCTGATGTTTTGTTGGAGAAGTGAATTAGCCTTCCAACCTTTTTTCTTTTAGATATTCAGATAGAAATCTGTTGTTTTCATCAAATAGCATGTCTGTTTTATGGTAAGCATAAAGACTAAATGTATGAGTAATCGTATACAAGCTCTGATCTATAAACATGCAAAATGTTGGTCTGTTCAGAGGTGGCTTAAACACCATCAGAGGTGGCCTCTGTCACTTGGAGAGAACAGAAACACTCCCTCCCCCTTTCCCTTTTTTTAACTATAGCTGAGGTTTGGGATTGTGGTTTTGGCACTGGGTTGCAGTTCCGGTTCCTAGCTCTTCTCCAAAATACCTGTTGCATTACGGCAAGTCATTTTACATTTGGTAAAAGAATTTAATGTTTCCTTTTCCCTTTGTTTAGATTTCAAGACCTCTGTACGTGCAGTGCCTGGCTTAATGAATCCTTGATAAAGGTTCCTTCCATTGTTACCATTATTTGAGTAGATACTTCTAAAAAAGAACAGGCACTCGTTTGTCCCATCTCTGACATACAGATCACCCCAGAGGATCAGAGTTCCTCCAAGAGCTCTCACCTTCATTCATGTTACATGAGGATCTGCAGAATACCTCTAGATTTCACAGCCATGGCTTGCTCCATGGATGGCTAGCTCTAAGCATATAACTAACTGTACACATGTGGCTTTAGGGATGAGCGTAGACTAGGGATGGAAATATGCAAATTCTGCTCCTTGTTCATAGGCCTGCCTCTGCCACCTCTTTTTCAGGTCAAATTTCACCTCTTCCACTGTGGAAACAGACCATTTTTTTGAGGAAGCTAGAGAAACCCATGGGCTCTCAATGGAAAACAATATTCTATTTCACTCCAGCTTAGATTTCACAGTCTAGCCCTCACTTAAAGTTATTTTTGCCTTTGCCATTTAGGGTCCCCCAAGGCTCGGTCCTTGGACCCATACTGTTCAACATCTTCATTAATAATGTGGACATTGGTGTCAGAAGCAGACTGACCAAGTTCACTGATGATACCAAGCTCTGGGGTAAAGCATCCACACCTGAAGACAGGAGGGTGATCCAGGCTCACCTGGAAAGGCTCAGCAAATGGGCCAACAAGAACCTGATGGTGTTTAACACTGAAAAATGCAAGGTTCTCCACCTTAGGAGGAAAAACCTGCAGCATCCTTATAGGCTCAGCAGTGCTACGCTGGCTAGCACTATGGAAGAAAGAGACTTGGGGGTCATCATTGACCACAAGATAAACATGAGCCTGCAGTGTGAAGCTGCAGCTAGCAAAGCAACCGAAACACTGGCTTGCATCCGTAGATGCTTCTCAAGCAAATCCCGGGGCATCATTCTCTCCTTGTGCTCGGCCTTGGTGAGGCCGCAGCTGGAGTACTGCGTCCAGTTTTGGGCTCCACAATTCAAAAACGATGTTGAGAAGCTTGAGAGAGTGCAGAGAAGAGCCGTGGGCATGATCAGAGGTCAGGAAAACAGACCTTACTGCAACAGCCTGAGAGCTATAGGGCTCTTTAGCCTGGAAAAGCTCAGGCTCAGGGGTGATCTGATGGCCACCTATAAGTTTATCAGGGGTGACCACCAGTATCTGGGGGACCGTTTGTTCACCAGAGCGCCCCAAGGGATGACAATGTCGACCAGTTATAAACTACTGCAAGAGCGTTTCAGGCTGGACGTAAGGAAGAATTTCTTTACTGTCCGAGCCCCCAAGGTC
>JAGPOW010003395.1:44023998-44035048 GCA_030014935.1 Caiman crocodilus | reverse complement strand
GTCCCTTCCAGCCCTAATGTCTATGAAATCGGTGTGCTATCCCAGATAGAGGTGCTAAGGAGCACTCCATAGAAGGGATAAAATAGTAGGAAAAGGCTTCACTGTGCTCAGAGATTCTTACACCTTCTGGATGGCAAGCAGGATTTAGACCTGTGTAAGAAGCCAGAAAATTGAGACGTTGAAGGAAATATAATATTAAAGCTCCTTCATGTCTTGAAAAATTAATTGAAATAAACTATTTGTTTCTCAATACATTTATGAAACCTGCATTGATGTTAAGGTACTTTGTTTAGCTCCTGCATGGATACTCTGTCTACTGCACACTTGGAAATGCCTTGTGGCCAATCAGAATTTCTAATGAGAAACTGAATGGATTTAAATGAAACCAAAACATGCACCCCTCCTTCAGAAACAAGGGTGTTCATATACGTATTTTCTTATTTCTAAACACTCTGACTTTATGGTGTTGAGGAGCCAAATTAAAAAAAAAAACAAAACAACAATTTGGAACAAAAACATTGTAAATAATGGGAATCGGTTGTAGGTTTAAACTTCCTTCTCCCCTCACCTACTTCTCCTCTGCTTCCTTCCCAGAGAATGGGTACTGATTTGAATCCTGAAAAATTATGGGCTCGTAAAATTGTAGCTTAGTATGATACAATACACTAGCCAAAGGAGCTTTGGATTACCATCTGACTAGCTAGAATAATGGGCAGTTTCTGTGATTAATGGAGTCTGCCCTGCTCTTCAAGATGTAACTTTATATTCCACTGAATGGCTAGCTGTATATGCTCACTAAATGTATATTTTCCATTCTTTCATTGTGAGTGATACCCGTTGTTTTAACTGTACCGCAGCCTAAGCCATGGATATGATACGTACTTACAAGTAAAGCTTCTGAACTGGGACTTATATATCCTCTATGGATTAGGTGGAGAGGCAAATGTATAGCACGCATTAACCATCAGGTTTCACAAACATCTTCTAGTGACAGTACAGATGGGAGAAATCAGGCCCCCCTTCTAGACTTCATGGTAATACAGGAACAAGAGAAAACTTAGTGTAATTGACAGGAAGCAGACTGATTTAAAATAGTTGAAAGGCCACCCATTTTTTTTATTTGTCGTCTTTTGTAATTCACTATAGCATTAAACTCTTGAATTACTTGCCAGATAATACCTCTGAGCAGTCAAAATGAAGGGGACATAATGAAAAATGAAATATCCATAGTTACATTATATAGGCTTAAAAATAACAAAAGGAATATTTCCATAAGTTTCAAGACTTAAATCAAGCAGATCTATAAAAAATATGGTAAAGATACTGTGGGATAAAGATACTGTGACCTACTTTGTAAAGTGACTTAAGAAGTACAGATGAAAAGCACTATTTGAAAATTATGCACCATTATTGTTATTTTAAGTGCTTTTTATCACTGCCATTACTATAGCGTCTGAGTGTCTCTTCGTCGCACCACTTCACAGCAGGAAAGTGCAACTGTTCTCATTTTACAGATGGAGAACGATGATGAATTGCATGATTTTTCAAAGGCCATAGACATGCAGCAGAACAGGGAACTAAATCCTAGTCTCCCAGGTTTGAGGGTACCCTGCTGGTAACCAGGGAAAGAAATTAAATAATTCTGTAGGAGGATAGTCTGGCTCTATAAGTGGGAGCAGACAGCTGGTAGCAGAAGCCCAGCTACAAGTGGTTAGTTTCTAAAGGAGTATGCACTGGCAGTTAAAAGCCCAAGAGAGAGAACAGGGAGGTCATGCTAGGGGAAAGAAACGGTCTATGAGCAGGAGAAGGACTGATATCCAGACAAGCTGGACACTTGGAAGGGGCCAGAACAAGAGGGCCTCTCCCGAGGCTCAGAGGAAGGCTGATTTGTTTGTGTGGGTAATGGCAGTGCTTGTATTTAAAAGGACTAGCTGAAGAGCCTCCATGGCAAAACCAGGCTGTGGAAAAGGCAGCAGGCTCGCTAATAAGGGCCTTGTTCAACAGTAACTTTGGGTGGCTCCTGGAGCTCTTAATTCCTGCATTGTTCACACCTGAAACTGGTTTTAACCACTTCTCATGCAGCTCAAAACTATGCCACTCCAGAGCAGGATTGTCTCTGACCTGTACTCCCCAGACTTTGTTACACTAAGGTGTAGCCATTCTAGGCTACAACTTAGTGCAGGCGTCGGCAATTATTTGGGCCTGAGGGTCACATAGGGAGTTTGGTGAGTTGTTGAGGGGGTCGGGGCGCTGACCTGGCCCATGACAACTCATCGAAACGCCATATGTGGGATGGGGCCATGGATGGGTGGGAAGGCGGGGAGCAGTGATCAAGAGTGGGATGGGCAGGCGAGGCTGGGATCACAAGGCAGGGTCACAGAGCAGTGACAGCATGGGGCCAGGCCCCAGGGCAAAGCCATAGTTTGCTGCCTGAATACTTCTGAGACAGGCACGTGTTCCCTGGGCAGAAGAGTGCAGGGAGCAGATCGCAGCTCTGCCATAGGCCCTGGTCCTGAACGTTTACCACCCCAGGACCACAGCCCAAGCCCCAGCTCCAGCCCTGGATACAGCTTTCTGCCCACCCACCCATGCACCCTGCCTGCACAGCTCCCAGCCAGTCTCCATGAAGATCCCGGGATCATGCGACCATGACGACATAATGCTAGGGCTGGGTTTGGGGCAGAGCACCCATGACTTCCTGGGTGCTAGATCCCAGGAGCCAGCTGTAGGGGACAGGAGGCAGGAAGAGGCAGGGGTTACATGCAACAGAGCTCAACCAGGCGATGTGGTCTGTAACTGCCCCCCATGGTGCTGTGCATGGGGCTAAGCCCTGCCTGCTCCCACCCAGGTCAGCCCACGCTGCCCTTCCACCTGTCCCTGCTGGCCAAGCCCTGGTCAGCATGTGTAGCTTACTAGCAGGGCTGCTCCCAGTGCAGCTGCAGGTGCTCGAATGCTGCTTAGCTCCCCTAATCTCCAGCTGCTCTTTCTCCTCCATCCTCTGCTGCACCATTCTGGGTGGAGAGGAAGCTTCAGCCAGATGGCTTCTGCCCCATCTTCTGGCTGCCTTCCACCCACTTGGCTACCTGCAGGTAGTTGTTCATTGCACTAGGTGGGTGGGGTGGATGGAAGGTGGCCTGGAGCTAGAGCCAGAGCCCTGCATGCTGGGGCAGGGGCAGGGGCAGGGGCAGGAGCAGTTGCTACGGGACTTGAAAGGAGCCGATGATCACCTGGGCAGCTGCACCTACACCGACACCGAGAACAGCCCTGCTGGTAAACTGTGCATGCTGGTCGGGATCAGGGCTGGTGAGCATGGACAGAAGCTCAGTGGTGCCTTCACTGGGTGGGGTTAAGCCCAATGTGTAACGCTGCAGGGGCAGCTGGATCCAGCCCATGGGCTGTATTTTGCCCACTTTTGCCTTATTGCAAACACCCCACCTGCCATGCCCTGCCCACCCCTCCACCCACCTCACTGGCCTGAATGCGGTCCACTGCCCTTCCCCACCCCAGCTTCCCAGCAAACCAGATCCCTGCTCACTGTCCCCCTTCCCTGGCTTACTTGTGGCTATCTGTGCTGTCTGTCCCAGAAAGGGTTAAACTGCTGCCCAAATGCCACCATTGCTGCTGCTCTCTGGGCAGAAGAGCAGCAGCATTAGAGCCAGCAGGTTAACCCTTCCCTTCCTGCTCCCCTGGGACAGACAGTGCTGTACAGGCAGTCACAAGCGATGCCCTGGGGTGGGGAGGAAGCAGGAGGCAGAGGGGAGCTCTGGGGCTGGGGGCCAAACAAGAGGAGCCCTGAGAAGCATAGTGGAGAGATTCATACCTTTTGGTCCTTCAAGCCCCTGATGGCCTGACATGACTGCTTCAGCCTCAAGCTAGCACTAACACTGACCAATATTGTAAGGTGTAACAGTGCCTGGATCTGCGTACAAAGTCCTTCCATATTTTTTCATTACATGATTTCTTTTACCATACTCTGAAGCATTTACTACTGTCAGAGAAAGAATACGTTGGTTTGCTCTGCTATGGCAGTTCCATCTTTTTATTTTCTTCCCCACTAATTTTTCCATTATATACGAGGCAACATAATCTAAAAATAGTGTCTAGCTTGTTTAAGGTCAGCCTCCTCCAGTGGAGGAAAGAAGTGTGGCATTTTGTAATCAAACCTTAAAAACATAACAAAGACATGTACACCCTTGATACATTTGTTTGACATGCTATCTTTCAAATGCAAAGTGATATTATCATCGCTCACTCCTATGGGCTCTTGTATGCAGTATGGTTGTTTATCTAATGTAGACAAATGAGATGGATTATCTGGCAGATGACAAAATGTTGCTCATTTCCTATACAACTTTTTCAAATAATCCCCAGGGGATATTATCAGGTTTTCTAATTGGGTATCATTACAGTGATGCTAAGCAAAGTGATGGACCAAATCTCCCACTCAGTTATGCAGCTATGGAAAGTCACTAGTGGTTTACTCTTGCTCAGTTTATTGCATGAATATTTATCAAGTGCCTTGTTGCAGTAGAAGCACTCTACTGCCTACTAGTTTTCTTTTAATAAATAATATTTGCCTTAAAAATTAAGGCAGGCACTTATCTACCAAAGGAAGTGTGTTAATATTTGGGCTGTATTTCTTATTGTTTTAAAAAAGACCCAACATGCTGCACGAAGAATCTTATTTATGGCTACAGTTTACGAATTGTAAGATGCATGACTCTGTTTGTTATTCTTCCTTTGAGAAAAAGACTGTATATTCAAACCAGGTATATCCACAACTGCATACCATTTTAAGCAATATGGCATGTCATCTGATGAGATTATGCTGCCTACAATAATGGTTCAAAACTTTTTTTCTGGCTAAACGTTTTCTGTGAGAACAAATAAATCAGAATAGGCAATGCTAAAATATTTCAAAAAATCATTCTCCTTTCGACTGATAGTTGATGTCAAAATACTTTTTTAACTAAAAAAAATATTTCATATATTTCATCCATTTCATGTTCTTGTTTTGCTTAGAAATTTCCTACAATTCTACTTAAACTTCATAAGGAAAAAAAAAAGTTAAATATGATATGTAAGGTGAAATATTTCAGGTTTGAGCCCCTTCTATAATCTGATGATTGAAGAAAATAGGATCTGTTTTCCATTCTGGTTTGACAGAAACCAGGTATGCTGCTGTCTACCCTGTCAGTGGGGTGGCTGTCAGGTACCCCAGGTTGCCCAGATCTCTGGATGCCCAGCTGGTATGCTCAAAGGTTCCTTGAGTTGCCTGATTTTCTCAGCAGTTCAGATTATCCCACGGGAGGGAAATTTTGTTTTCCAACCAGCAATACTTCTGAGTGGGTGCATCTATACGAGAGCTACACGGCTGTAGCAATGAGCTATGGCGACATAGCATTGGTGGGCACAAACTCTGACACTTTAGCACAGCATATTAATGCTTTGGCAAATACTAAATGACTGCACACCACCAAATGTGCAGTCTGGGAGACATGCAATGCACCTTGTGAGTTTAAAAATGAGATTAAGAGCTTAAGACACTTAAATGATTTTTAGAGCATTCCTTCTTTCATTTATCTTTTAATGGTAGGTACGTTACATTGGTTTGGCAGTTGGCGCATTTAGAGTGAGAGTGAGTGGATTGGCCATGTCTTCACAGCAGTACTTCTTGGTGCAATCGTAGGTGGTGTAGATGCGCTCTGAAGAAATATAGATATCAGATGTGGTAAAAATGTTTAACTTAAAAAAATTAATCTTTTTTTTTTTTTTTTTTAATTTGCCTTTCCAGAACTTCAGCTAATGCCAGTCAACTTAGCTCCTTTAACTCGAGCTGCTTTTTGGCTGCTGCTCTTGCAGTAGTCCCCAGTTCTCCCCATTTTGTGTACCGACTGCTTATTGCATCTCTCTCCTCCCTTGTACTTCAATTACAAGGATCTGTGGGCCAGGGATAGACCTTTAACAGTTTATAGGTTATGTTCTCAACATTGATGCTCAATTCCTCAGGGTTTAACAAACCAACCACTGTAAGCCTCATCCAAGGATGGGTTCAGTTCCTCCAAGCTTTGAGGAAAACACAAGTCAGATTCTGCTAAGTGTTTGCTTTTGACCTTGACTTTTTTTCTAATTACCTTGCACAAACATGAATGTTCACGGCTATTGCTGACTTTCAGAATTTGTGAGGAAACAGGGGGTGTGGAGCACTCTGCATGCAAATGAACAAAGCTAAGGGCAAAGGCTGAACGCTTTGTGTTGGCTACAAATGACAAAACCATTTATTAGAATGAAATGTCTTTCCTTCCGTAAGTTTTTTCTTTCGTTTCCTTCTAAGCCTTACATATCTGTCAGAAGTACTCGGTGCCTGCCTTGCAATGGCCACTAATTTCAGTCAGAATTCAGCTACTTAGGGATAGCTTTCTTTGTCCTTTATGAAATGTTAAAGTTCTGCTCTAATTTTAATGCCAACAGGCATGGTTGCATACATCATTTATGGCAGATCCTTTTATATCTGCTGTTTTACTTTACATTTCATGATAACGTTACATTCTCAACACATTGTGGCATTTTGACTTCTCATAGCTATGCTAAACTTCTCCAGGAAGAGTAGTAGTATTTTTTTTCTTCAAAATGACCTCTGCCTTTATTAAGCAATCATTTTTACCTTGTTTTGCTTGTTGAAATGTCTGAAAGGTTTGAATCCGCAAGGGAGCTAGTAGACTCATAGAATGATATTTGATTTTTGGCAGAACAGAGAATCTCTGGATGGGTAACTAACAGGGTCACATACAATAAAGATAAGTCAAGTTTGTGAATTGTGGGCCTCATAAGTCATTAAAATACTGCGCAGGTTAAAAGGAAAATGTGGCAAATACTCTACGGCAAATAGTGGTACTCTAAAATAAACTAGGCATTATGATAAAAATTACCAGTAGTGCCTGGAACCTTTTCAGAAAGGCATGACTTGGGGGACTTTGAAAAAATACTGTTTCATAAAAGCAATAGTAGGTACCATGGCTAAGTCTTTCAAGTGTCCACAAATGTGGGTGTGCCATGACTATCAGGGCTTCAACTGAGAAACTGAGAAATATTGAACACCCACATCTCCAGAGGATGTCAGTGGGATCTTCAGATGCCCAGCACTTCAAAAAGTCTAAAACCGGATTCCCAGAAACTGGCATGCTTATTGCAAGACCAACAGCCTTTCTGAGACTATGTAGTTGGTATAAGCTTTTAAATGTCTTTGTTAAATGCAATATTTAATTTTGACATTCTTTCAAGCTGCAAACGTAAGTATTGCCTTTCTGTACAGTTAAGCTTTATCCACAGTTACTAGTTTTCTAGCTTTGTACCTGGTCAAAGCATGATGTCACAACTCTTACAATGGATCTATCTTCATTTTGGGAAATGTTGAGGATTTATTAATGAGGGTGCATACCAATAACCATTTTTAGGCCATTATTTAGCCTCAAGAACATTCCCAGGCCTTGAGATGGAGGTTTGTGCCATCGCTTACTCTCCAATTGTTACCTCATTTATGCTCCCCCATCCCCTCCCTACTTTTTAGATTCTGGAGTTAGTGTTGCTTGCAATTTCAACAACAGACATGGTACAAGAGCTACCAGGTTATAAGGCAAATTCCTCCAAAATGACTAGGGGTCAGACTTGACAAATTCAACAAGGTGTAAACTGCCTTCTACTTCTGAGATTGGCGGCAACCCAGATTTACTCAAAAGACCTCTTGGGAGGTCATTGAAATGGAGCAAACTAGAATTGCAACCAGAAAATTAAGACAACTGCAGAAGTGGCCTATTTGCTCGGGCCACCAATGCTCAGTGGCAAACGTACCCCTGCATTGTGAGACTGGCGCTACAGAAAGATGATAAAAAGAAAATTACACCAATTCAGTGTCCAAAAGCCTCTATTAGTAAAAAGTATCAACCAACTACTGCACCCCTCAGCCCTTTTGACTACAATTTATATTATGACCAAGACACAAATCTAAAGACTCTGCAAGTTAAAATGTTCAATGTTTTGTATGTTAAATATCTTCCATTTTTCTCCGGTTTTGACTGTTATTAATTGCAGGGATGCCTCCTTGCTTTTAACTATTTTAGGATATAGATATCTATCTGAATGCTAACGTTATATATAAGAGCATCTGTAAAGGTTCACATGTGGGAATTTATCAGGAATAATTTCCAGAACCTAAAAAAGCTAATATTGCATTGCAATTTTTTTGTTTTTTCCCCTGATTTTAGAGAAACCAAACTGCCATCTGAAAGAGAAAGCATGCATGCCACTGACTCCAATTACAATAAGTGTTATGCATTCAGGTAAGTGATAATGTTTTACTTTGTACTAAAATATTCAGTCTGTTTAGTGGATATCCATGGTGCAGGAAGGATCTCTTAATTTAGAGTTTAAAATTAAACAAATAACTTATCTCTCCGAGTTCCTGGGTTAGAACTGTTGACTATCTGTTACATTAACCTCATGGTTGCTGTTTGCATTAATTTGGTGACTTGACTGCCAGTAATTAAAGATTTGACTTAGTATCACAGAAGTTGATGCCCAGAAGGGACCCTATGTATATATGGGAAATGGTTGCATTCCATACACATACCCCAATGTTTAGCCTGAAGACCTTACTTAGGCTGAAGCATTACAGTGCTGACAGCTGCATGTGCCACTGGCAGAGAGCAGAAGAGACCAAAGTGCCAAAAATGTGAACTATGCAGACATTTTTCTTCAAATTACCAATTTTTTTTTTTTAATTAAATAGGTTAATTTTCCCAAGAGCTTACTTGGCTTACTATACATTGATTCTTCACTTCTCACACCATTATCAGATCTATGACTACTCTTTAACGGTACAGAATGCTGCAGTTGTGAGGGAGCGCAGTTAAGAGTGGGTCTGAAACTTTTGAAATATGCTGCTCACCCTGTGGCTTCGCTTTTCCAATGAAGAAGAGATCAGAGACAAAGGAATTCCACACCACATACGGTACCCTCCACTTCCAGGTATCTAGTTTCCTGTGTTATTGGTAGCACCATGACTTCTATACCTTTCATGTCCTAAAGGGATATAGGTACTCAAATAGAAGGGAAAAGGAGGCCCTAGTATCCTCCCAAGAAGAGGAAGTGTTTGTGGGATGATTAAGTAGTAAGGGTAAAAGCCTACAGTTTCTCACTTAGCAGGGGTGGTGGTCTTTCAGTCCACATCTTACAATTTCACAGTGGGATAAAAGTAGCTACCTTTTAATATGTATTAATTGTTTTACTACGTTGTTATTTAAATAGAAATAATGCATTTGTCTATTTTACACATGATAGAAGAGGGTAATGAGCTCGAATTTCACAAGCACTGTATCATAATTACACCAGCCATTAACTCCCTAATGGTATAAAAAACTGGAGGAAAAGAACACAAACAGATTTCTTGCTGGGGTGTGATTCTGCAATGTGCTAATGGTTAGACTTCAGCTGAGATCAGGCTGAGTTAAGGATGCTCAGCATCATGTGGAAGGTGATCTCTTTGCAGAACAATGGTCCACTGAGTCTGGTATCCTATCTTCGACAATAAGTAAGGCTCTGGGGAGAGAAAACACAGGGGAGTAGTTAGTACAGTAGTCTGTGAGTTGCTGTTTTTTTATTTGTAGGAAGAAGACACTGTATATTTATATCATACAGATTTATTTCAAGCTCTGCTACTGATATAGTACATAAATCTGTGCAAGTCACTTCACCTTATTGTGCTTCTGCTTTTTTTCCTATTCATTATCTGTCTTGTCTATTTTGATTGCATGCTTTTCAATGCAAAGACTGGGGCTTCTTCAAGTAAGTGCACAAATCTTGCTCCTGTAACACAAATCATGAGGTACATAGAATCTCTCCCATCTATCTGACTGTACAATATTATAGCATTAGGGAGTGGAGTTATGCATTTCTTTGTCTCTTGGTAACCATAACTTTACACTAGGTATGCCGGAAACGTTCACTCCAATTTTCAATGTATATTACCATTTCCAATAAAATATTTCCAGTGCCACTAAAATTGATGCTATTTTTAGAACCTGAATTAGCTGTGTTTCTCCTGTATAGTTAAGGCATGAAAATTAATAACGCTTGTAACTTTACCTTTTCTTAGTGTATGTGCAGATACTATTTTCATTCCTGTAAATGTCTGATTTGACTCAAGATATTAATTTTGGTTTTACCAATCTGAACACCTGATAGCCAAAAGATTTTGGGAAGAAATCAAGGAAAATATTTTGTTGAAAGATTTTTATTGAACCTCCCACTGCAGCTCACCCCCATTGCCCCAGCACATAAGGCAGAAGCTACAGTAGAAGAAACTGCCATGCCAACACCTCTACCCTCAGCACCTGCCCATGGGTTTAGTCTTATCAGTTACCCACCTGTTGCTGAATGCTTGCTAACTGAACATAGGAGGATCTGTTTTTTTTTTATCTCAAATTGGTTGCCTGAAAATGGAGAGGCATAAAACCATTGATCACTTCTGAAAATGTAGGTGCATACATTTAGGTATGGCTGGGTAACTGCAAAGATTGTTTGTGTTCTTTGCTGTGAAAAAGAAGGTAAAATTCGCCTTACTCTGTCTTTGCCAATTAATTAACCATCAATACTGCAGGCTAGAAGCATACCCTAGGTATAAAGATTTGCATATTTAATAAATGTTACACTGCTAATATACAAACTGCCCACAAGGGTTAAAATCCTGGCACTGTTGAAGTCAATGGGAATTTTTCTATTAACATCACTGGGATCAAGATTTCATCTAAAGATTTTCTAGTTTCTGTGATAGAAATGCCTTGATTTCTTTTTTAATTAAAATGATTCTGTATACCTACGAAGAGAAACCAAAACAGTTTAGAAGGAAGAAAAATATAATATGGCAGGGCTTTTTAATTATTTCTGGTCCAGCTCTTATCATAGTATCATAGTACCTAGGGTCAGAAGGGGCCTAGAGCAGGCCATCTAGTCTGACCCCCCACCAATGGCAGGAAACGAGTGCCAGGGTCACAGG
>JAGPOW010003395.1:43976842-43990529 GCA_030014935.1 Caiman crocodilus | reverse complement strand
TCTGTGCCAAGGACAGGCTTCTAGCAGCATGTTAACTGTCCATGAGCATCCTGTTCGTGACGCCATGCCGCGCCAGGAGCCTTGTTCCGGCAGGCCCTGTATGCGAATCGGGTTAGACGCTAGCTTATCCCGTGCTAGCTTTGGGTTTCCCCTTATCCGGCTGCTAGACCGATCAGATTTCACGAGATCTCTTGAACGAAGGTACTTATGAATTGTTTCTGATAGTGGTTGTTTTTATTGAGATCACGTTACAGCAGACAGTCACCGAAGGGAGGGGGAAGGTTCTGGGGGTGGCAGGTGTTGCAAAAAATAATCTCTCAAAAACTTCACAATTTTCAGGATAGCTTTGGTTCATCTGGAAGCCCTCTCGACTTCACAGTTTTCCTTCCTGCAAAAAGGTTTCCAGTTACTAATACATTTAAACTCTTTCCCCTTTTCACCGTCTGCTAATCTATGTATAAGTAGCTTGAAAGAGAACAAAATATTTTTTCAGTCCATTACTTTTGTCAGCCGGAAAAAAAAGAATTAGATTGCGCATGCAAGTGTATTTATTTACCAAAAAAACATATTTATGTCAATCGGAAACTGTTTTTGAGTGTGTGCTGAATTCGTTGAACTGCGTCTGCTGCCAGGAAAGGAGATTTAATAATGAATGGGAAAATATTCTTTTGAAGGGTTCATTTTAGGTAGAAAAATGAACAAAAACAACAACAAATAAGCAAATGTTTTGGACTGACCTAAATATTATTATCCCACATTTACTTTGGCCAGTCAACTGGAAAATCAGTTTTCTAGACTGCTCTATGCTGAAGTTCTTGTCTGGGTTGGTGTTGCACTTTGAACCGACTAGCCCTGGGCACCGACCTAGACTGGGTGTTCTCAAGATCCCCTCTGCTCACATGTTTTGCTAAGCACTTCCCAAACCTGATGGGCAGTCTTTCGTCCTCCCAATGATCTCAACTCAATAGCACTGTAAATGTTCTGTTATTTACTTACTCTTATCACAGAATTTGGCATTGTAAATTCTCTCTTGCCCTACATTTTGGAAACAAAGACAGTAAATAAGTAGCCCTCAGGACAGAGCAGGGAGGACTTCAGTGCTGTGGAAAGAGAGAGGAACCCAGGAACCGGCAGGGGAAATGCACTGAATAACAGGAATATGGACTATAGCCACAGAAAGAGATCCTTTATTTTTTTTATATGCATTTCTCTGTGCTCCATCAGTAAAACACCAAAAGAATTCGCCGTGATTAATACTAATACAATGAAAGCTAAAAGAATTAAGAGATTAAACAGATTTATGGTGAAGTGTTGCCTCATCTTTCAGTCAAATGGGTAACAAAAGTAACAATAATTCAATTTACTTGTCAGACAGTTTCTTTTTTTTTTCTTTCACAATATACTGTGCATGTATTGAAAAGGCTTGTCTTGTCCTCCTATCATTTGGCACTAACGGTGGATGTATTTCTTCTGAAAAAAAAATGATGATGGCAGAAGAATAGGTTGCATCCTGATTTCTTAGTTTAATGCACAAACAGAGGAAAGATAGAAGTGAACTTCTGCTTGCAAAAGGAGCATCTTTCTAAATGCAGTGAGTCGTTCAGAGAAACAATACAGAAACAGACCCATGAAGGTTAAATCATTTTTCACATAACCGTTATCTCACTATTTTGTGATTGAATGATTGTGCCTTAAGAAGAGCAAACACTGTAAGATTTCTAATGGTTTCACAAAGAGCAGCTGTTCGTTTCCACCTCATCGCAAACAAATAATTTAAAATGATTGGTTCTCTAGGCCAGGTACAGATATTGCACTTATTGTGTGGTAATCACTCAAATACGCTCTACAGCCATAACTGAACAGATGATCAGGGAATGTAGAGGGCTGTAAAAAGGGCAGATCCTGCTTTGAGATAATCCAGGATGGATGTGGCATCAGACTTCAGTGCTGTAGGTTAGAGCACTGTAACAAAGGTCCAGGCTGATCTTGACAGACTCAAGAAATGGGTGGACAAGAACCTGACGGTGTTTAACACTGAAAAATGCAAGGTTCTCCACCTTGGGAGGAAAACCTGCAGCATGCTTATTGGCTTGGCAGTGCTATGCTGGTTAGCACTATGGATGAAAGGGACTCGGGGTTCATGACTGACCTCAAGATGAGTATGAGCTTTCAATGTGATGCTGTGGCCAGTAAAGCAAGCAAAATGCTGGCTTGCATCCATAGATGCTTCTCAAGCAAATCCCAGGACATCAGTCTCCTGTTGTACTCAGCCTTGGTGAGGCCGCCGCTGGGGTACTGCATCTGGTTTTGGACTCCTCAGTTCAAAAAGGATGCAGAGAAGCTTGAGAGGATGCAGAGAGCCACACGCATGATCAGCACTCAGGAAGACGGACCTTACGATGCCAGGCTGACAGTATGGGGCTCTTTATCCTGGAAAAGCGCAGGCTCAGGGGTGATTTGATGGCTGCCTATAAGTTTATCAAGTGTGTTCACCAGGATCTGGGGGAATGATTGTTCACCAGAGCGCCCCAAGGGATGACAAGATTGAATGGTTATAATCTCCAGGAAGACTGTTTCAGGCTGGACGTAAGGAAGAATTGCATTACCATCTGCCCCCAAGGCCTGGAATAGCCTGCCACTGGAGGTGGTTCAAGCACCTACACTGAATGCCTTCAAGAGAAATTTGGATGCTTATCTTGCTGGGATCCTATGACCCCAGCTGACTTCCTGCCCCTGGGGTAGGGGGCTGGACTCGATGATCTTCTGAGGTCCCTTCCAGCCCTAATGTCTATGAAATCTATGAATCCTCTCATGACTTGCATTCAGTCTCATTCCCCTGGCATTCCACAGGGCTTTGCAGCACCCTTCTCACTCCCTGTATCTCACCAGAGCTTGTCTCCTCTGCCTGAGTGCTGGGCTGGCCCTGCCCCCTGGCTATCCCTCACAAGAGTCACCAACACCTCTGTCCCTAGACCCACCCACATCCTCCCTCTAGTTACCACAGATCCATACACACAAAGAAAACTGCTTATAGCGAAATTTCTCGTATTGCATATTGTCATGGGTGCAATTGAGCAAGTTCTGAATGTTGTTCATCTCCTAATTTAGGCTCAAAGGGTGTCTCTGCATGTGCCCTGAGTGTGTGTGTGTGTGTGTGCAGGGGAGAAGGGTGTTTTCATTAAAGCTGCTCTAACTAAAGCGCCCAAAGTGTCTCGTGTTCAGCGTCCTGCACTTAAAAATGGTGGTAGAGGCACATTAACCAAAGCTCATTTCATGACCTTTGATTACACACCACACAATTTACAACTATGTACACTTTATTTACAAAGGGTTAAAGAAAAGGAAACTAATTAATAGTTTATTTTACTCAGAAGGCAAAGAGTAAGCAGCAGTTTTAGCAGAGGAAAACCCCCAGATCAGGGACAGGAGACAGCATGTCTTACAACCACTGCAGAAACAAGAAAAAAATCCTCCTTGTCAAACCTCCCCCCCAACCTCCCTTGCAGTCCAGGAAAGGGACACATGATTGAAGGATTGCCACTTGGGAACTTTTATCTCAGCCACTCAGCTCTTGCTGCTAGGGTGACTCCCAGGTAGCACACCTGGATAGCTTGGCAAGCGGCCCAACAGCACTTTTCCCTCCTCCCCTCTGATCCAATCTGTGGATGAAGTCCAATGGGCATCAGCTGATTCTGATTCTCATGATGCAGACATTCACTGTGTTGACCCCTCAGGGCAACGTCCAACCCCCTTTCTGCAATCATGGTCCCATCTTGGCCCCAGATCTGCATCTCCCACCCCCCATCCCAACTCCTGAAAGCTAAGCAATCCCTCCCCCTTGTCTGCAGGCTCTGTATCTGTGCATGGAAGGCCAGCTTATGGTGGCCAGCATGGTGGGTTCAGGACAGGCAGCCAAACAGCTGCAGAGTGCATGAAAGATGTGCATGTGGGGTGCCAGTGAAATAAAGAAGAGATGTTACAAGCTCTGGTCTCAGCCTGTGAATTCAGGCCACATAGTGTGGACTCCTGGTGCCAGTAGCTATGAGACTGGCATGAGGAATAAATTGTGATATGTATGGGGGAAATGGACAGGCTGGGGGATGCTGTCACATTGCATGATGGGGGTGGGCTTCAGAGGTTCTCCAACCTGCTATTTGGAGGAGACAACTCATGGTGCAGTGAAGCTGAGAGAGTCACGGCACCAGAACAGGGAGTTAATGTACATGGCACTCAAAGCCCTCTGGCCCTACTCATCTGGGGAAGGCTCCCAGTCCATGCAGGTGAGGAGGTAGTTGAACAGGGCTTTGCAAATTTGGGAAGCCTGCCACTGTGTGGGGCCAGGGCCACCAACATCAGTGGGGGCTCACCTTTTCCCTCATCCCTGTGCCACATGTGCTTACAGTGCTAGGCTTGGTCCATAGTTGTGTTCCTTTTGGCAATCCAGCTGTCGCTCATAGGGCTCTATGAGCTAGGTACATTGGGTGGCCATGCGTGGGACAACTGGCTGGTAGCTCATGGTCATGGGGGTGATTTGCATGATGAACCACTGCTGCATCTGGTCCAGGTGGTCCATCTGGTCCAGGAGTCCTGCAGTGTCCATTGAGACTCTCACATGGCAACCAGCAGGACCTGCTGCAACTCCTGGGTCTCCCTGCTTAGATGTGCAGGCCCGGAAATGAAGGTACATGCAAAGCATGATGGTAGGTGGTTGAGGTTGTGGTGGCCTGTGCCCAGCAGCCAATCTGAGGCACAGCCAAATGGAGCCATTCAATTCCATTCAGGAATCTTTGGAAGCACAGGGAGACCACAGGGCATGCTGGGAGGTCTGCAAGAGTCCTCCTCCTATCCCACCCCACATCTGCTGGGCTCTGCTTGTGCCGGCAGGCTCCAAGGCCCACCTCACCGAAGAGCTAACGTCTGTTCTGTTTGCTCCTAACCTACACTTGGGCACGTAGCTTAAAACTCAAGAGTTAAAGGGCTTCCACCTTGGGCTTCTTGAACTCCTGTCATAGCCCTACTCTTTGTCAGTAACAGCCTCCATCAAACAGTGTATTGTCTCACTAAAGTTGTATCTTGCAATGAATCATGTCTGACAAGGATTTTTTTTATTTTCTTTATTCCCTTCCCTTTTACACAGTAATTACATTGCAAATACTTCAAGGGGCTAATGAGGAAGATCAGTGTTTCACATCTGAAAGATATGGGTGATTTATGACTTTCATTACATTTGATGCAAAGACCAAAACCTTTGCATTTAAATGATCCCTCTTTACTCAGGCCGTATTTCATCAATTAGCCTCTGCAGATAAACTCTGTAAAATGATCATCTTAATAGTCTCAAATTAAAAAAGAGAAATCAATGAAAATAATCAGCTGGGATTGTCTTCCTTCAAGCAGCTTGCCTCTCAGACTTAGCATGAACAAAAAACAAACAAACAACAGTTGTCTAGAACAGGACGACTTCTTATGGGAACAATATGAATCCTGTCGTGAAAGATTATGCCTTATCTCTCTAAGTTGTGGTATGAGCACAGAATCATTAACTTCATTTCACCTCAAGGTTTGTTTAGTGGGATGCTCGCTGTACATTTAGATGTTGAGTGATGGCTTCAACAGTCGAGGCTCGATAGTCCTTATTCCTTTATTGCTCCCTGTTAGAGCTCATTTTGGATCCAGAATACATTATTCATGGATGGATACACTGCTAAGCCCATCTCCAAGATCCTTATGCTGTACACATTTAAGTTTCTCCTAAGTATAACTGGGGACATTCTTGAAGACAAGGAAGCTAGCCCTCATTTCCCCTTCATTATCAGTCTCCAGGGATAACCCACCCACAGCATTTACACTTATAGACTGTCCAGCTCAATTGAGTACTAGTCCTGACTGGGCACTCCTACACAAAATGCTTTACCATGCATTAGACTAATCTAATGTACAGTAAAGCATCACTGTCTACATGTATGCAGAACTAGTGCACAGTAAATTAGGCTAATGTGCCATTTGCTAGTACCAGAAAATACAGGTACTAGATTAACAGCACATTAGCTATGGTGCAGTAGCGCACATGTAGATGCTGACCGGGACAGTTTGCAATCTCTCCTGGACAGGTGGTGATCAGGACCAGCCCCTACACCCCCTGCAAGCCCCAGGGCTGTCACCCAGGGGAGTCCGGAGATTTCCCTGGCTGCTTCAGGGGAGCAGAGCAGGGCAAGAGCAGCCCTGGACTGGGCTGCTCCTGTCAGGTGCAGTTTGCTTCCAATGGGGATGTACATACAGACAGGTACCCCAGAGTGCTTTAATGAGCCTGAATTTTCTGCAAATAAGATTCAGGCGCATTAATTGCATGTGTAGATGTGCCCACTAGGTACTATTCTAACAAAAAGAAGTCACTATAAGTTAAGGTGAGTTTCCTGGAATTTAAGCAGGAATATAAGAAAAGAAGCGTGGGAGCGATAGAATTAAATCCAGCTAGCACACTCTAGTTGAGGAGGTGTGGATTACACTGGAAGAATAGTATGCACTGGGAACTTGTTAATAATGCTAGTCCACAAAGTCCACTAACAACTTTTCATTGCTATCAATTTTACATATCAGGCGCTCATGATGTACCAGACCATGATAAACAGTAGCTAAGATCAATAAGATGAATACGTAGCGAAGAATTTCAGGAGGCACCTACCTTTAAGCAGGTAATATGAAAACTTAACTTCAATGACACTACGTATGCTTAAATTTAGGGAGCACAGTAAATGATGGGTTAAAGACAGCTAAACGATTACCTCTTTTCCCCTAGTTTTAAAGCAAGACTTGTTGGTTACCCGACTGACGTGCTACAGCAAGAGAAATAATTACATAAACAGAATGTGACTAATGTGTACAATGTAAAACACTTCAGTGTGACAATGGAAGAACCAGTGTTTTCTCATTTAAGAGTGTCATACTGATAAATTGTCTGTTGCCAGGTACCAAGTAACAAAGCTACTGGATAGAAGGTTGTGTTTCTGCTAAATACATTACATCGAGGGAGCTGTTCATGCAGAATTTATACCCTGCATAAGGTGTACTTGCAGAGTCAAATCTTGGCGTACAGCTGTCCCTCTCATACAAAAAAGACAGCATTTATCAATGCTACAAATGTTTCTCTGAAGGCAACAGAGTACCCAGATGATGTATTTGAGAAGGGAAATGAAACTAAATAGAAGGCAGAGGATGAATTATTCTTCTCAATATATGTTGCTGGTGACATCTGCTATCAGCTCAGTTGACAACTATTTTTTTGGAAGTTGATTTTTATCATTTGGCTACACCCCTTACTTCAGTTTATGTATGCAGTATCTCTCCTGCATTCTTTTTATTAATCCAAAGAGTATTTATTCTTAACTTTTATATCCAATAATCCATGCATACATCAACGTCATTAAGAAGCTCATCTCCTCATCAGAATTCAGAACCAGACATTGGCATGTGAAAAGCAAAATGTAAGCACCCCAGCTGCCTCCCTGCATTTTGCCATAGAAGCAGGTACTTAGCATTTGTACTGCAGATATGGTAGTGATATTCATGTGATATATGCCATTTATTATGTACCTCTGCCCCATATCCCCCTCTCTCAGGAAGTATTCTAACCTCCTGTGTGACTTCAGACACTTTCATACAAACACAAAATCAATCTTGCAGAAAAATTATTCCACCCTTTGCCCCTCTCTTCTTAAATATAGAACCTCAACACAAATTGAATACATCTTTTTTTTTTTAACAGTATTTTACCAGATGTACAGCTAGGTTGTAAAACTTATCAGCGTATTATTTAAATAAGCAGGTGCATAGTCCTGGTGAAATAGACCTTACTAACTCCAGCCTTGAAACCAAACATGATGTGATACTGTTGTTTATGGCTGCTGACGGGCAGTACCTAAAAGAAATATACATTTGTATAGTGTTTTCACTGCGTGCACCTACATGAGATGTTTAATACCCATTGGATTAATTGTACTGCATGTCAGCGTGGCTGGAAAAAAAATGTGCCAATGAGCAGTAGATTAGTTCATTGGGCATTAAGTATCACAAAAAAGTGTTCATTTTTGCTAATGTATAGTAACATTGATTATGATGCATTAAATTAGTACCTGTTATTGCAGGTACTGAACTTAACACACCATAATTATGATGCATTAATGAACATGTAGATGTGCCCACTGAGTTTGAGTTGAATTCTGGTCTTAATAAGGTAAAGTATTAGGAGTAACTGATGGAGTTACATACATGTAAAATAATGAATTATTAATGAACAATTAATATTCTGTTTTTATATTTTTAAGCTAATGCGTACAAACTAATCTCACCTTTTAGTAGAGGTGTACAACAGCCATCATTGATGACAGCTACCCTTCCGTTTCACTTGAAATTTGACTAGTGTGATCATGTACTAAACAGTGAAATAGTAATTATTGATCTGGGCAGAAACAGAATGATAGCTTTCATTTTTGACCCATGCAGTCTTCTTTATAAGCAACACTTTGAATAGATAGAGAAAAAGAAGACAAAGAAAATGAAAATTTAACATCAACTCCCACATGAGTATTGCTAAATGGAATACTAATTAAAGAGTTCAGGTAATGAATTCTACTCAATAGTTGATCTAGAAATCCTCCAGTGAAAAAGTAGAGTGAGAAAAATTGCACAGGAGAATATGTCATATAACAAGCTGGCTACTGTAGAAGTTGTACAGAGCTACAGATTGCTCTGGCTTTCATTGGGCACCACTACACAAGACATTTACTGCAGACCTACCTAACTAGTTCCATAGTAAATTCTCTTCATCTACACACGAATCCCTGTTAGGCCACAGTAAACTAATTAATTCTGCCTTAGGTTAATACTTGTAACCACAAATACTACCCTATGGTGGCATTCCTTAATGCACAGCAACCCATATAGATGTTAATGGGGTTGGCTGGGCATGAGGTTGTTTCAGTATGAGGGTTTCTTGCCAGCTAACCCCCCCCCCCCACACACACACACACTGGAGCACTATTGTGTCCCAGCCAGCCCTTCCCTGCTTCCCCCTCCCAACTGGTTTGGAGCAGCCCTAGGCCAGCTCTAACACGGATCAGCATGCTTCAGTCCTAGGCTCACAGGTAAATGTGGCACCTGGGAGGAATAAACTGCAGTGAGATATATGCCAAAGTTTATTGCTCTGTGCTAATAGCACAAGTAGATTCACCTAAAGGTCATGTCCAGACAAACAGAAACATGTTTTCCCACGGAGGGCAAGTAGCAGTGGCATACCTTGTGCCCTGGCTACTTGTCCCCAAAGGAATGCCTGTGCTGTGAGCGTGGCGGGTTAACCTAGGTGGGGTAGGATAGGCTGAGGACAGCAACTGTGCTGGCTTCAGCAGCCTTACATGGGCTCCTGGGACCTCTGGGATCTGCAGCCTTGGCGTTCCTGCAGTAGGAAGCCTGGCCAGCAGCTGGACCATGGCTCTGTCTGGCCAGGCTCTAGTTTTGGGTGGCACACACTGCTGCCAAGTACACCGCCTTGCATTTTTTTGGTGTGGGATTTTTTGACCCTGGCATCTCCCCCCGAATGCCTTCATGTGCAGTATATAGTCACATACAGCATGTCTGTGCTTACCTGGACACACCCGATGTGCACTTTCCAGTTCTGATTTTCAGATGGGTTTCAGGGGTGGAGGCAAAATAGTTGGAAGTCCTATTCAGATAAGCATGCAGAAAGCTTCTAAACGTGTGTGTTCACAGCAGTTACTTTCCTGGCAGAGACCTTCTGAAGTGAGCCAAAGGCCTTCAAGGCTAAAGAGCCTGAGGTGCTCTAACTTGAGGTAAAGGGACAAGGTGCCCTAGCTGAAGGTTACAAAAGGCTTGCATTCTCCATGGATTGGGCACAAAGGCTGAACTGCTGCACACACTTTTAGGGGTAAATCTTAGACCACAAGGTAATTGCCTTATCACAGTGTCAATCCATGAAGGGTGGGGGATACTTTGGTAAATCTGTCATAGTGCCGACCCATGAAGGATGTAGATGCTACAGCATTTCCTTCTCCAAGGAAATTCTGTTTCCTACCTAATCTCTTGCTTGCCACATCTTTGATATACCAAAAATTGGAGAATTGGTTCCACCAAGAGTCAATACTTTGCTTGCAGAAAAAATGTTTGCCCTGCTAGCTGCTATGAGCCACCAAAAGTAAGGCCTGTTGACTTGACCCTCACAGAATCTGTATTGGGAGCTCCTCCACCCCTACACTCCTATCTCAGGCCTCCGTGTGTCTGTCCATGTCTAAGTGCTTGCTATGGCTGTGATGCTGGCTGGGTGCTGGGTTACTCAGCTTTGCTCATACTCCCCAGCTGAGGGCCCCAGATTTCATGTTTGTCTTTTATGAAAATCAAAAAATATGGGTAGCTTAGCTGCCTTTCACCTGCTTCCATGTTTATTCCTGTTAATTGCCACCTAATGATCTCGCCCTTCAGTTCTGGCATCTTGTATCCTCCCACCAGCTTCTAGCTTACCAGGGATAGCATTCTGTATCCAGCTGTTGCTCAGCATCCCTGCTGATGAACCCACATGTCAACTATTGGGGCTGTGGGGATTACACCTGCTATGGGTTAGGGATTTCCCTGAGCCCAGTTTCTGGCTGGTGGAACTTCCCTCTGTAACCAGGGCTCTCCTTGATGTGTGCCATGCTATTTGGCCCAGAAGATCCTGCCTGGTTGGCCAGAAGCACAAGTCTGGTGCTGCAGCACTTGCCGCTCCACCCATCTTTGCGGCTGCCAGGGGAAGTGTCTGCCGTTATGCCAGTAAGGAGAAGGGTACACGTGAGGAGTTTATTTTCTCCTGCCTCACCTGCTCTGCCACATGTCTATTGACACAGCTCCAGCCAGTCTGTCCCCTGGTACTTGGTAATGATTGTTGTGGTCTGAGATGGAAAATGTTCATCCTACATGCTGCTGCTGTGGGCAGCAGAAGAGAAGAAGACACAGGAGCTGATTACGTATTTATGTGACTCCTGCCTTGTATCATTCCTCACATGATTAACCAGCTGTCATCATTTGGAAGGACCAGTGTCATCATGTTGTCATGTCATCATGTGGTAGAGGCTGAGACCTATCTAGAGAAAGTTTCTTAGGAACATGAGTACCAAATATTGACTCCAGAGTGTAGTCCCTCCTCTCTAGAGTGTTGCTATATTGAGGAAATGGATTGTGAAATTTGATATAAGCAAATAGGCCAGAAAATGTAGTGATACATGAGTAAAAGATGAGAATTTAGAGATGGCTCTCTATAATGTCAGCGTGGGGATTGGGAGAAGAGCCTTTGGGATTAGGAAAAGCTGGAGGTTCCATTTTGCAGTAGTTCTTCATAGCTGCTAATAAAAGTGTTTGTCTCTTTTTTTTCCTTTGGGTTTTCGAAGTCTGAGCGATTCATACATTTCAAGAAAGCATTTGCAGTGAGAGAACCCTTGCCTGTGTTCTGTGTGTTTCCAAGACTGCAGATTGGATTAAGCTAAATAGAAAAAAAATCTCTGGCTCAAATATCTCAACATGTAGAGTTATTCAAGAACAGCTGTTGTGATCCAAATTTCCATTCTGCAATAATCCAAGTTAATTTTTGTGTATCAACAAGTCCTAAATGACGAAAGTATGTTTCTCCCCATATGCCTCTGCATACAGCATTTTTTGGCTTTTTTTAAGAACAATGACTATAAACATGTAGCTGTGATTAATGTTGCTGTAAAATAATTCTGATGTTCCAAACTCTCTGTAATTTAATTTTCAGCAAGGGAAGAAATATAAAAGCAAGCCTCTCTGCAATTAAACTCCAGAGTTTATTGTAAATCTCTAGTAACTACAGGTTATTTCTAATAAAAAACATCTCTCCCCTCTTAAAAATATTGTGATATATCTAGTTACCCTATAGTTGCCTGCATAGCTTATGTGTGCATGTTACAAGATCACACAGACATATTAGTGTGGCATTCTTCCTAATCAGGTCTGATCATTTAGCTCACATGAATTGCAATGCTAACATGACTCTCCCAGTTCTTTTAGGTGGGGACAGACATTCAAAAAGCCTCAGCCTGAACTGAGCCACGCTTTGCAGGTTAGTCTAAACTGCACAGCTTAAACTGATTAATAACTGGACAGACAGTCTGCAGTGGCTCAAGCCAGAAGCTGGGGGGCGCTAGAGCATGCCTGCCAGCCACTGTCAAAGGGGAGTGAAGAGAAGCTCCCTCCAAGGCTCACAGCCCTGCCTGCTGAGTGGAGGGGGCATAGCCAGGCAAAACACACGGGACCCCCGTGGGGGGGGTTAGCAAAACACACGGGATGCCAGCCACTAGCCCAGGGGAGGGAGGTGGACACCTGCTACCAGACTGAGGAGTGGGGATGGGAAAAAGTCCTTTCTCTGAAGCAAGACCTACTAGAGGGACACGCCAATTCATTAACACACTAATTAATATGCACAGAGGCTCATTAATCGTTTACACCCCACTAACGTTCAAAGTTTGTTGGGCACTGAAGTCAATTAAATCCCCTGAAAATTGGTGTGCAGCCCAACCCCAAAGTTAGGACACTACACAATCAGGTAAAGTTGAATAAGGTATGTATATATTGGAAAACAAATCCGCAATAAAACACCTGAGCAACAAATACCTAACGCCATACCTGTAACACCCAAATAATAATACACAAACCCAAGTCAACCACAATGACGCAATTATTGTAAAAGAATTGAATTAGCCTACGGTCAATCAACATTTAATTGTGCACTGTAATAACAAAGGACAATTTGCTTGCACTAGGTGCCAGGCAAGAGCACTCTCAGACGGCCTCTGAGGATGTCTGGGTTTGCCCTTCACAAGGTACTCAGCACCTCAGGAAAAAGGGAGGGGCGGTACATCACCCAACCGTGGTGGAGAGGAGGCAGGTAGAACGCAGGTAGGACGGCCCCTCTCATCAGATGCTCTTCCCACCTCCCGGTCTGGTCCTTCAGGTCTTAACTCTGGGCTTGCAGGTGCAGGGCTTGGATCTGCACACAAGGGACTCGCTTACCTCTGTGGCAGGCCAGTAGGGGGTGCTCCTGTGTTGAGCCACCCACCTCAATGCGCCCGACCACCTCCCAGGCTCTGAGCACCTCCCTGGGGGCGCCTCACATCTGGCCGACCCCCTTCCTGGAGCATACTTGCATCCCTGGATGGTGGCAGCTCTACCCAGTCTATCCCGCCTCCAGAGGGAATCTCCACCTGCTTCTGGATGATACTCGTGAGTAAGCTACCTGAGATCTAACTAGAGATATAGCTTGCAGTAACTCAGATGTGTGATCAAAGGCTACTCCAGCCACCTCTGATCTCTCTATGGGATTTCGCTGATACTGCTCAACTCTGTACCCTATTTCAACCCTACTTCTTGTAATGAATACATTTCTCCTTTGTACCTAGCATGGGAGACTTATTGGGAGTGAGTCTAGATTATGTCTTGGGGTCCCCTTGGTTCAGCTGACTAAGGGAGACCACTACTTGTGCTTCTGACTGAGGGAAGCATGCCAAGTTCTTGAAGTGAGTTAAGTATTCTTGAGGGCTACTAGGTCCGTGTTTCCCAGAGGGTGCCATGCCAGAATCAAGCCCATCCCTGGGTGGTGACAGCTCTACGTCCAGGCTAGCAGGTGTGTTCC
>JAGPOW010003395.1:43914564-43956804 GCA_030014935.1 Caiman crocodilus | reverse complement strand
CTCCCTTCCCATCCCCTTCCAAAGACAAAGAAAGAACAAATGGCACTGTAACAGGTTGCTCAATCATGGTGAGTTGTAACAGAGCCCTGCTGGGACTTGGTTGCCGCCGTCATTGCCACTGGAGCACTGGCAACAGCTGGTGCACCCATGGTGGAGGTAGGACTGGGAACAGGTCCTGCTGCTACCACCACTGTGAGAGAACCAGCAACAGATGTGGTGGCAGTAGGAAGAGCAGCCAATGTCATTGCTCCTGGGAGAGCATCAGCAACAGCAGGAAGAGCCGCCTTTGCAAGGGGATGGCCCCAATAATTGATGCTCCCGTCATGCATAGCAGCAGAAGGGACTTCTGCCTCCGCAAGTCTTTTGCATCAGTTGGAAGCAGCCTCTCTATTGCCATCACCTCTCTGACAGGTTCCTCTGGGGGTGGGGGAAGCAAAAAAGCAGCCCCTTGCCACCTCCTGAGGTCCAGTGTGCCTTTAAGATGGCTTTGAAGTGCTCTGGCCAGGAGGTTGTGCATGCACCTGCCTACACAAGGCTTTATTTTTTTAGTGTTACAAACAAATGAGTGCCCATAGCATATTATGCAGTCTGCAGTGCTTATGCTGGCAGTCTTTTCCCAGACCTTTATTTCTCAGGCAATTATTTTTTATTCGGCAAGGCCCAGATTCTTCCTTGATGGATACTAACTTCCAAAAGTGAAGCCCTTTCAGAGTTATAAAAGCATAAAGAGGTATCAGGAAAAATGCCTCGAAGTATAATAAACATTCTCTCTATGCTTGGATTGCTTTATACATATCTAAACAGTTTGTTAAGCAAACTTTTTGCTTGAAGTCCCCTACAGAGTGGTAATAAGCATGAGAAATTAGAGCCCAGAGGAGACACAACACTAGTCATGAATACTTCAAAATAAATAAATGAATACTTAAATAAACTGAAGAACAGGGAGGTAAAAAAAAAGTCACAGAGGAGTAAAGACCAAAATATAAGAGGTTACAGGAACCCAATGAAATCTTTCCTGAAAAATATGAACAACATTAAGGGGTGCTGTCTGTTCCCCTCCTCCTGCTTCTTTCTTAGCCAGAATCTTAGTACTCAACAGGGGTTACTACTTACATGAGGAAGGAAGCTGTGAGAAAACTCATATTTACTGTGCCTTGATGCCTGCTGCCTAATTGTTTCTCAGCCAGCTTGCCCAGTTTCTCCTTAGTCTGGAGCCTCTTCTGTCTTTCCTTCTGGTCTTCCTTTCACACCTCTAGTGAAGACTTTCTGCCCTCTGTTTGCCAGCCAATCAGCCAGCCCCCTCTCCTTTCCCCCAGAGAGTCAGAGAGGTAGAAGGAGCTAACAGAGACCTCAGGATATGGACCGCAGATCACCAGACAAGGAACAACACTCCTGGGTCTTGGAGGTAGAAAACTATTTCCACTGCTGAATCTGTTTCTTTGCATTTTAACCCCATGCAAATGTGCAGTTTTGCGTGTTTCTTGCTAGCTTCTCATATGGACAGTCTACTTGAACAGTTTGTGATGTTTAATCCAAATTACCTCAGATAAGTGAAAGCAATATACAAATTATGTTTAGTGCACTTAAAACCCTCAGATAGTAAATTGACAGCAAATTATGTCAACATGAAACTAAACCATCTAGTTACTTGTAGAAGGAATCTATTCACTGCAGCTTGTCCCCAAAATGTTGGAGAGTTGGCAGAACTGTGATACTTAAGCAAAATGTTTTTGTACCTATCATCAATGTGATTACTTTTTTTCCCCCTATGTGATATTAATGTTGTGCTGTATCCTGAATACTGCTGTGTCAGGGAAGCCAGCTGCTACATTTACATGACACTTCAGGATAGCTAGACACAAAAATAAGTGTCATAAAGGCAGTTTTCCTATATAGTAAAATAGATGAAATTTAACTAGAACTGAGTTAGAAGGACACTGCCAAAGTTTAAGCTTCAAATTATAAGTAATTTCGTATCTGCTTTTGTGTTTAGAGCTTAATTTCTATTTCACCCATTTTCTAGCTTTCAAAAATAATTTGTGTGCCATGAATTTTTTTTTTTTATGCCTGGCATGGAGAAAGCTGGATAGCTCACAGCCTTGGTAATGCAATATGGAGCCTTTCACCAAAGTCACTGATTCAATTAAAGACCATATTGGTGGTAATAAAAAAAATGTAACCCCATTAGTTCCTGTCTGTGAAGAAACACCTGTCTTTTTAAATGAAATACACTTTGGAAGTGGTTGCCTGTTCACTACAAAGCAGTCACTCTCAAATTACACAGATGGTAACTGAGAAGAGAATGTAGAGAAAGATAGTTAGCTGTGTTAGTCTGAAGTCAAGTAAGAGGCAGAGTAGATCTGAACCTTATAGACTAGTCAAGGTAGATATCTAACACAAGCTTTCACAGGCTGAAGCTCTGATGATGATCACCATCTGATGAAGTGAGCTTCAGCCTGTGAAAGCTTGTGCTATATATATACATTTATATACATATACACTTTTACTGAGAGTGCATGGTGCAAATCTACCCTGCCTTCTAAAAGGATGTGGCACAAGGTGGAAAAAGTGAAGCATTGATAATCTTATTCTTTTTATATAAAGTCAGTGGGCTGGATTCTCAGCTGATGCAAATAGGCAGAGTTTCATTAAAGTGAATTAGTTCACCTGGCCTATTAGCAAGGCCAGACAGATTTGACTTCAATGAGCTGAACAAAGCCCAGAAAGAATAGAGAGCATAGAATGAAAACAGGAGAAGGTTTGTAGTTTTAAGGGAAACTACATTAGGTTCAATTTTGTGTATTAAAAAGGTAAAGAAAGTGTAACTGATATGCTTAACAGAGTTCTCTGGTCTTTCATTCTCTTGTATGTAGTACAATAAAGAGACAAACCTTAATAAGAAAAAGTACATATCATGAAAACAGAAAGTATCTACTTGAATTGAGACAAATCCATGCCTAGAACCTGCTAAGTAGGAAAAAAAAGATGTGTTATTTGTAATTGTGCTGACATAACTTTGTTATAATGCTTTGACTCCTGCTGGAGTCTGAGAAGCTAACACTTGCAGTTAGCTCTCTGACACAACACCCACTGTAATATCTGTAATTGCATTTTATGTGATGTTTTAGAGCTTTCCATGTGGTGCAAAAGTTCTGCACCAAAGGAATAGCTAGAATGAACAGATGATTGGGAAAGCTGAAAGTCTTTAGTCCAGTTCTGCATTGTTGGCTGACTTCTGTCATGAATAAGGGCTTTCTTACACAGTAATTTTGGGTGGCTCCTAGAACTCTGACACCCTGGGTTGTCCACCCAAAATTAGTTTTAAGCACACTTTAGATAGCTTAACGATACTCCACTCCAGGGCAGGTTTCTCTCTTATCCATGTTACCCAGCTAATGTTCCATTAATGTGTGACCACTCCCCACAGATGAGCCATCCAAGCTGCAGTTCTCCCACCCCTCTGGTTTTGTGTGGACAAACTTTCCACTCCTTGAACTCTACTGTCCAGGGAGCAGTTCTGGCACCAAGACAACTCCCCCTCTCACCCCAGAGTACAACCCGTGCGAAAACCTGCAGAGCTCATGCCGGCTAGCCAGGTCACAGGGCATGGATGGATCCAGTACAGGATGTAGAGTGGGTGGGGGGTTTCAAGGTGGGGTCTGGATCAGGTCCCCATGAGATGGGGCTTCCTTCCTGGGCTAGGAGCAGTAGCTCCCCCAAGTAGAAGAAGAAGTGCCTTCTTCTACTGCTCCCACCTGCCAGCTGCCCTGGGAAGCATGGCTGGTACCCCGCATACCCCTGTCCCAAATCCCAGTTCATTAAAACATGAAACCTTCTTTTATTTACTTCCTCTTTATTTTGTTTTAAATTCTTCTCTTTTTTTTTTTTACTTATTTTTATTTTATCCTTCAGTAGCTGATTTCCTTCATCTCACCACCCTTCCCCAATCCTTTTTCCTTTTTTCCTCCCATTTTTATTACCCATCCCATCCAATTAACGCTCCACTTCTCAGTTTCATATTTCTGTCCCCCATCCCCAACGTGTCTCTCAAACACTCCCATCTAGAACAGGAATACAAGCCTGCTCTGATTCACCAGCCCACTATTGGCAACTTCCAGATGTAGGCCCTTGCTTGCCAGTCCTCTAGTGCAGAGCTGGGCAAAATTGCAGATCTGGCTGTCTGGTTGGTGGCTGGACTCCATTTCCCAGCAGCCTCTGCCTGTGTCACTCCAACAGATCTCCATGGAGACCCCAGGAGCTGTGGGACCATGGCAGCATGATGCAAGCATCTCCAAAGAGAGTGGCCCAAGTGACATGCTGGCAAGGCATGCAGCTGGCTGGGGAGCTGCTCTGGATTCGGAGCTGGACTCTTGCAGAGCTGCAATCTGATGCCTGCATGCCCCTTGGGTAGTGGGTTGCAGCCATTCCCTGGCTCCATCCTGCATTATCCTGCCACAAGATCCCAACCCAGGAGTAGCTCTCCACCCAGCCATGTGCTCTCCCAGCATGTCACTCAGACCTACTCCAAGGAGATGCTGGCCCTGTGCTCTAACAGACCTGTGGCTCCTGGGGTCTTCATGGAGACCTTCTGGAGCACCAACAGCAGGGGCTGCTGCAAAATGAAGGGCCCGCGAGTCTTCCTTTGCTTGCCTCTGCTTAAGGGCCAAGTCACAGCTGTGTAAGTGGGTGACAGTCCGAGAAGATTTTGAGCCTTAAAGTGTGACTTCTCCAAACTCATGCTAGCACGGACACTTATCAACGCTTGAGCAGCTCAAGGTGCAATGTGTAACAAGGCCCTAAAACACAAAAAAGTGAGTTTAATAGCAGTATATACTTTAGCATTTGATGCAAGTGTACTTGTGCTAATTGAGACTTTTTGTTTTTTTGTGGATTAAATGTGGTTCAGAACTAAGAGAATGAGTCTGCAATTTAAGACTGGTGGGGTTTTTTTATGAACTTTTTACTAAATGTAGTATAATCATATGCAAGCCAGTGGGATAGATTGAACAAAGAGCGTAAGGATTTCATAGTCTTATTCTATAACTATTCATTAGAAATAAAATTTGGGATACAATATTGGCAGCATCTTAGCTATTCAGTAAGCATTGCATGTAAAAAAAAAAGTGGAAAGTTTTGGGGAAAGGAATAAAAGAAATATATAAAATGTTATTCTTCTTTTAATAGGGTTTAGTATTTGAAAATGCATCATTCCTAGATAGCTTGCTCTCCTGAAACATTTGTTTATCTCAGGTCCATGGCTGGCACGTTGAAAGCATTTCTTTCTATTGGAGCCTGCTGTTAGGGGCAAGCACTGATATCTTGTCTAATGGCCTTTGGATCTGATATTTTCCACATTTTATTAATACCATTTATTTATTGTGATGTATATGTGTATATTTCAGCATTCTTTAAGCAGTAGTGAATCTTTTAGTGTTAGGGATTAACACTGACTTCATTAAGCTGTACTTGAAGTTGAAGGTGACTCAAAACACACAACTGCTTTGAAGCAGCTTTGATTAGGCCTGGGGTATGGCTTGCATCTAAAGAGGCTCAGCCCAGCCACTTGTGCTCTAGATTTAAATGGCAATTAAGTAAAATTATCTGTGATTTGTTCCAAGACAAAGTGTTAATTTGAATAATTCACAAGTACTTACTGCACAACGTTGGGGATGGTTGTCTTCAGGGTCTGGAGATGGTGAGGCACACAATGCTCTGATGCAAATCAAGCCATTTATCTTTTACCTGAGGGGCCAGTTCCCAACCTCATCAATCCCTGAAATTATGGCGTATATCTGAATGATAACTTTTTCACTGCAGTGCTTGCTTTGTACACCTCTGATAAGATGTTGTCCAAGGTGATCCTTATGTTTGTGAAAGCTTGGGACAAGTTACCATCACGATTCTTGTCAGTATAGGGGGTCATTTTTTTTTTCATCAAAACATGCAGGTGGCTCCAAGAAGAGAAGCAAAGAATGTTGCGGTACAGTTTGCTAAGGAAACGCATATAGTGAGAAAATAGGATGTTTGGATTCTTCTTTCAGTGATGACAATTAAAAAAAAATACTTAAAACAGAAGAATTCCATGCATAAATATATATGTATTGTTTTCTCCAAATAAATAAGTGAAAAATGCTCATTTTGAATTTGGGGGTAAACAGAGATTTTATGTTTCCTTCTTGCAATTTTCCTCTCACAGCTTTTTTTTCATTTAAAAAAAACCCAAACTTTTTCAACTAGAAAAGGAATACAAAAACTCTTGAGGAGAATACTAGCTAACAGAAAACAGGGGATACATCCTGGAAAAGGTTAAAAAGAAAGGGAGACTTAGTAAAAGGTTATAAAGAAAGGGAGACCGCAGCCAGCAAAGCCAACCACACCTTGTCTTGCATCCAAAGATGCATCTGGGTTGTCAGGCTTGATGGTTGGCTTATGTAGAGCTTAGATTATGGTTTGGATAGGGATGTTCCTGCCTCAGTCAAGGGGTTGGACTAGATGACCTCTGGCGGTCCCTTCTAGCCCTACTTCTCTATGATTCTATTAAAATTTTCTATAAAATACAATCTTTAATTTCAAGCAACCCTTAAGCTGAAAGATTTTGCTTGTGTTTTTATCAAGTGGTAGAGACTTGGTTTGATTTTGTATATGACAACTTATTCTGTGTTTAATGCGGTATGGTCATAGCTCATTTGAGAATGATGGTAGTCTTCATAAAGTCTGTTCCAGCATCCTATTTTGGAACTTTTGAGGGGTCAAAGAATTATGGGCCATATCCTGAAAGCTGTGTGTGGGAGCAAACAAGTGTTCATGGGACTAAGCTCAAGTTTAGGTGGCTTAGTTTAATCCACCCAAACATCAGTCAATATTGCTGTATGCAAGCATTTACCACTTCCAAGGAAGAGGTGCGTGGGCAGCCGGAGGAAACTAAGTTGTGGAGGGTGCTGGTTGCAGGGAGAGAAAGCAGCTTGATTAGAGTCATGGGAGTAAAAACAGCACGGGCCCAGTGCTGTGGCGTATGGATGCATTTTCCCAGCCCCAAGGCTGTGCTAGGGACAGACAAAAGTATTCATTAAGTTACCCTATGATGAACTAAAATTAGCTCTTGTCTGATCAGGACTAACTTGAGATCAGGCACACCATTGTTAGGGTAACGTAAGCCCTGTGAGTGCTTGCATACTTCAGCATTTAAATTTCCCTAAGCTTGGCTAGGGCAGTCTAAATGTAAAACTTGTATACATCCTCTGTGGACACAGCATGTTGCAGCCACTTAATACACACTAGATCCAAAACAGGAAGTAGCATCCTGGCTATGCTTACTCTCTCTCTAGCCATGATAGGCAGGAAAACTGGCTAACTAGGATCTTGCTTATGTGAATTAAGTCTCTTTGTGCCATGTCTTGAAGCAGTGCAAAATTGAAGCGTAAACAGTTGGTTTGAAGACAAAACAAAATATTTATGTTGCTAGAATGAAGTACAAAACATGGCCTATTGGGACAAAGTGGTTTTCTTCAATATAGGTTGCTTAGATACTAGATAAAGCTGTGTAGTGCCGTCAAAATGCATAGACAAATAAATACACATCGTAAATTTACTGCATTGTGAGCTGACATGACAAATGTTAAGTCACTGGTGCAAAATGGTGGCGTTGCTTGCATTGCGACAATGTAATCCATCTCAGTTTCATCAAGGAAGAGCAAAATATATGTATATATTTTAAGTGTCTACTGCTGATATTCTTTTACAGTGTTTTATAGAAATGAATCCATTTCTGCAAGATTGTGTATCTGGTGAAGAAAAATTCACTCAGGAAGGAAAAAAAATAATTGGGTTATTCCAGATTGCTAACTACTTGCTGTTAAGAGCTTCAATAACACTGCTATTTAGTAATCAGAACAAATAATAAGAGGGAAGTTAAAATTTGCCCCTGCTCCCCACCACTAGATTGGTATAAAATTTTGGAAAACAGCTTACTACAAATATTTTGATGGAGCCCTAGACTGAACAGCAGAAAATTGATAGAGTTTACTATGTGTTTTCTTTAAACACATAAGGGCGTTGCATTGTTCCAAGGCCCTGATTTTCATGTCCCTCTTCTCATAGGGCATGTAAGGAAAAATTGTGTAAAGCATTGGGAAGGTGTGAGTATCTTGTAAGAAAACTGTACTCTGTTTATGTTGTCTTAAAACATACTGACAAGTGCGACTTTGGAAAAAGGAATGTGATCCGAGGCTGCTTCACCTGTACCGTGTATTCATACCTGAACAGTACAATGACAGTATAACTTAAAGTCTCCAGCCTCTGCAGTTGTCCAGTATGCACACTGTGGCTTTCTCTATGCTACTCTTTATGGATGGCCATTTTCAAGCCCAGTGACTCTCAACTGGAGTGCCTTGAGATTCTTTCAAGGGCATCCCAGGTACCATGCGATGTTAGCCTTGTTGTGTGCAAATATGCACAAGAGGTCTCCTATACATGTGCGGATTCGATTAATTCTGTCTGCTGGAGTGTAATAATTACTATGCTCCAACAGACTCCAGAATCCAGCTCTCAGCACTGTGATTAATTAAAGTGCTCCTTCCCCTGCCTCCCACAGCACGTGTATAAATGCCCAGAGATTTCCAGCTGGAACTCATAGTGTTGTACTACAACAGGGGAGAGTATTTTTTCTTTGCCACTGGAGAATTGTTCTGTTCTTTTTTTGACTATGGAAAAATAAGTGAAAACTAAGAGGTGGCATTTTCTGAGAGGTACCTGAAGCCTAAAAAGGTTGAGAACCACTGCTGTAGCCTAAACCCACCAACCATTCACACTTATATAAAAAAGAAGCTTTCCCTAGAGCAGTTCAGCCTACTTCAGGTCCTCTAAATATCAGGCCCCAAGGTCGCAATTCCCAAAGTGCACGTCCTGCCCTGCTGCACACCTAGAACTCTCCTAGGTTAAAAGCTTCAAGTACAGTAAGCCTACGAGCATACAATTCCTGACCCTTTTATACTCTACTTCCCTCTCTAATGCCTGTAATCAAAGAAGAGCCCTGCTCAATTTCCTTCAGGAATCAGTGCCTGCTACTTGGCTCTTCTTCACTGTTTGAAGCAGTTGCTTCAAAGTAGTATAGGTAGGTGGGCAGCTCATGTCTTTGAACTAATTCAGTGTCAGCCCAAAGTAGCAGCATAGAACTGCCCTGTTAGTCTTGCTCCCTTGACTGTCTCTGGGTGCAAACAGTCGTTACCCTTGTGCTGCCGGAAAGAAAAAAAAAAATTATGGTGGCATAAGTTGCAAGCGAGTAGATGTCCTCACTTCTTGTTTTTCTTCAAGTGCCCAAAAATGTTGCCATGGACCAAAGATAGTCACAGTTTATGATGCTTTAAATAGAGACATGTGTTTATTCATTAAGCATGATTGGATTTCCTTTATGGTGTGCTTGCAGAGGTGTGCCCTATGAAACCCGCTGTAGAGGATTCATGTGGCACACACATCAGGTGGTCATGTCCCAACTTGGAGCATGCATCTGCAAGTGCGAGAACCTCCATGGGACCTCCTGCATGCAGACATGGGTCCTGACACAGAGCGGGGATGTTGTTCCATAGGATTGGACCCCTGTAGCCCCTGGAGTGGCAAGGGCTTGACCCTGCAGGACAGGGTTCTGCCAATGTATGTTGATGCCAGTGAAGTAAATCAGCTGCACTTGGACACATCTGGCACAATTGATCCTGCTCCAAGGATTACTTTTGTTTATAGTCTCTGTATTCATGTGTCATTCAGTGTGGATCCCTTCTTATATATTCCATTATTGCAACACTAAGAAATCATGTCTCTTACACTACCTTCATGTGTTTGATGTAACGTAACCTGACCATGTTGATACTTAATGGCCACGTCTACGTGAGACACTGACTGCACAGTAGCCTGATACTACTGTGCAGTGGCATCACATGGCAAAAACTGTAATGCAATGCTATTATGCAGTAGTATCAGGCTACTGCACCCTAGTGCCACAAAAAAGTGATATTGGCACTACTACACAGTCACTTTGGTGACTGTGCATTCATTTAGTACGTGTTTATACAAGTAATAAATGAATGTGCAGTTATGACTACCCAGTCAGAATCTCATGTAGATGCAGCCTTTCTTTCTGATCATGAAATTTTTATTACCAGCTTCTGAGCCCAAACCATTATCCCTGCATTATCAAATCATTATCCTGGCTTGAAACTAAAAAAGGAGTCTCATAAAGTAGAACTTTGGCCATATTATTAAGAATGGATATTAGTACTGTACAAATACATAGTAAGAAAAACACAACATGATACAAGTAGGAAAGGGCGTAAAAAGCATTATATAAATATATTGGAAGTAAGAGAAAGGCCAAGGAAAGAGTAGGAGCCCCTCACTGAATGCGAAGAAGCGAAAAATGGACAATGTGAACAAGGCTGAAATGTCTAATGCCTTTTTTTTGTTGTTTTATTCATCACCAAAAGTCTCAACTATCAGATGACTGACACAATTAATAGCAAGGACAGGGGATAGATACCCAGCCTAGATTAGGGAAAGAACATATTAGAGATTTCAAATCAGCACGGTACTAATGTGCTGCAGAATGTGGCTAAAGTAAAGCCAGATCCACTGCCTCTCATATTTGAGCACTCATGGAATTTGGGTGAGGTCCCAAAACACTAGAAAAGGACAAATGTGGTGGAAGTATAGAATTAGAGACTGGTCAGTCTAACTTCAATACCCTTGTCTTGGAATAAACTACTGGGTTCAGAAGGTTCCCTGTGCTTGAACAAAGGACATACTCATGGTTATTCTCACTCTTGCAAAACTTTATTTAAGGATACTTGCAGAGGCAGGCAATAGGACAGAGCAGAGAGGATGGTCACTTCACATCTGCTCTAGGCAGCAGCCGCCACCCCTCATAGTTCCCCTGGCCCCGGAGTGTCTCGATCTCGGGGATGTGATAGCCTGCGCTGGGCTCTGTGCAAGTCACGATTCTTGCCAGAGTTAAGGAACTCTCCATAATTTAAGAATGTACAGTTTATATAGTCTGGAGTAAACAACTTCATCTCAAATTAGGGATTTGGTTATCTCAAGCTAAGAATTTGGGGATGAGTCATGACGCAACACATCTGGTGTTTACCACATTCCACTGTATTACAACATTCTACTTTCTAGGTTCATGGTTCAGTCACGCTCACAGAGCAAAAAAGCTATGTGCTGTTTCAAAGGCCTACTATGGAGTCAGCATGCAAGACACTTGCTATCAGCATTAAGCAAAGTCCCTTACTATTACAACCCTGAAAGATCTGAGAGCATAACGTCATACCAGAGCAGACAAGGTTCTTTGGGTAAATCCCATATCTTTTATTAGACCAACTCAAATAGTTGGCAAACTTCTTCTTAGCAAGGTTTCAGGCACAAACACCCTTCATCAGGCTGAGGAAGCATCTGAAGATGGTCTGTACTCTTCCTGGTTGGAGTGGTAAAGCAGGCAGATGCCAGAAGAGTGTTCGTTCCCAAAAGCTTGCTAAGAAGAATTTTTCCAACCATTTGAGCTGGCCTGATAAAAGATACCAGATTTACCCAACGAATCTTGTCTGCCTATGTCCTTAGACCAGCACAGCTAAAACCTACACCCCTATCATCATATAATTTATTTGTAAGAATTTAGAGAAGAGCAAGGTGGTAACAGTCAAGCTGGGTTTGTCAGGAGGAACAAGTGGAAAGGGATGTTGGAGTCCTACTGGACTCCAAGATGAACATGAGTCAGCAATGTGACAAAGCCATAAGAAAAGCCAATGGCACTTTATCGTGCATCAGCAGATGCATGACGAATAGGTCCAAGGAGGTGATACTTCCCCTCTATCAGGCACTGGTCAGACCGCAGTTGGAGTACTGCGTGCAATTCTGGGCACCGCACTACAAGAGGGATGCGGATAACCTGGAGAGGGTCCAGAGAAGGGCCACTCATATGGTTAAGGGCCTGCAGACCAAGCCCTACGGGGAGAGACTAGAGAAACTGGACCTTTTCAGCCTCCGCAAGAGAAGGTTGAGAGGCGACTTTGTGGCTGCCTATAAGTTCATAATGGGGGCAAAGAAGGGAATTGTTGAGGTTTTATTCACCAAGGCGCCCCCAGGGGTTACGAGAAATAATGGCCACAAGCTAGCAGAGAGCAGATTTAGATTGGACATTAGGAAGAACTTCTTCACAGTTCGAGTGGCCAAGGTGTGGAATGGGCTCCCAAGGGAGGTAGTGCTCTCCCCTACCCTGGGGGTCTTCAAGAGGACATTAGATAAGCATCTAGCTGTGGTCATCTAGACCCAGCACTCTTTCCTGCCTATGCAGGGGGTCAAACTCGATGATCTATTGAGGTCCCTTCCAACCCTAACGTCTACGAATCTATGAATCTATGGGTGTGAGAGAGGGTGGGGAGGACTGTGGGGAGATCCTTTGTACTCTTTCCCCCTTCCCCATAGCATTCAGATCCAACTGCCAGCAGCAGCAGGTGTTGCGCACTGGTGGCGCTTGTGCTGTGTGCAGGTGCTGCCACCCAGTGGTGTGTTGCTCTGGCCAGTGCTGTACATGCTGGCAAGAAGCACAGGCAGGATGGCCTGCCTCTATTGCATGGGACTCCGTGCAGCACATGTGCAGCTCTGCCACCAGGGGAATTTCTGCATGATGGACCTGGCTGTCTTCACCATTCCCTACTTCATTGATCCCAGTCCTATGCTGGGAAGCAGGGGCTAGGGCTTCCCTCCACTTCCAGCAGAGTCCTGGCACCTGTATAGCAGGGAGCGGAAAAGGCAACCAGCTCTATCTTGTGGAGCTTCCCCTGAGGGGCATGGAAGTGCCAGGACCTGCACTTGTGCAGTGTGGAGCCCCATGAAATAGGGGCTGGCTGGCCAGCCTGTGTTCCTCTCCAGCACTGGCCAGAGATGCACACCACCAGTGGCAGGGCCTGCATGAGGGATGAGCACCCGCTGCCTGCTGCTGCTACCAGTAGGGGGGGCCTATGTATCATGGGGATTCTGAGTGTATAGGAGGGTCCCCACACCTCCACAAATCCCCATATACAAACACACCTCCCCATGTGCACTACTACCCTATCACACACATAACCTCACACCCCTCACAAACCCTACCATAAACACCCACCTCCAACCACACCCTACAGCCCCACACACAATATATAAAAGTAAGACTTTTTTTTGAGTTATTATGCAATCACCTCTATATACAGTACACCAAGACACATCATTCAAAATGTTTTTTTGTATTAAAATTAAAATATGTTGTAATAGGTATTTGACTTTTAGCATATGATTTGGATTTTTCCTGGTTCCAGGATGGCAACCATTCCTTCCCAAAAGGCCTATATCCAGGAGGCAAGGGGAGGGACTTCCAGTGTCAAAGGTCAGGGGTTCAGGGTGAGACTTCTACTCTCAAGATGATGACCAGGGCAGGGGCTACCCTTGTGGCCCTCAACAGTTCATCAAAACTCATTAAACGGCCCTCCAGGAAAAATAATTGCCCACCCCTGGTCTAGAAGATAAACAGTGGATCTCTGCTTGCATCAGAGAGTCTTAGTAATGATACTACATGAAAACCTACATATAGCATTCTTTATCAGTAAATCTCAACATATATTAAATAGAAGAAAATGTGGGGAAAAGATCTTTCTTCATAACAGGGATCAGTAGTCCCAGCTTCCTGAAACTGATATCAAATCCTATCAACTGTAGAGAAGCAAATTTATTGAACACAGTAGGAACCACTTATTTAAAAACAATGTATTTGCTCTATTGAGGATTTTAAATAAGATCAATTCTACTGCTAAACGTAAGTAGTAGGTTTCTGTCAAGAAGATCCAGTCCATCACCTTGGATGAGACCTAATGCTTTGACTATGCTTTCTAGTGGGGAGGGTGAGGGAGGGAATGGACTGCACAATGCCCAGACTTCTTTTCAGTAGAACAAGAGTTAGTTTGCATTGATAGAGATGTAGACACCTTTTATAAGCTGCACTTGTAAATTAGCTTCAAGTGGCACCCCACAAAATTTAATTAATTTTGATCTGCATTAAACTTGCCTTTATGAACCCGAATTAAGTAACAGGCTTTGCCTGAATTAGACTACTTAATTTGCATGCAGATTATGGCCTATGATATTAGCAAATGCTAACATAATATCCAGCAAATAAGTAAAGTTATGTGTGCACCTGCCGCTTTCATTTCATCTACACCTCTAGAAATCCAGGCCAACAGAAGATTGGAAAATTGTTCAGCATATTTTTCCTCATAAAAAAATATGTAAATAATAGGGGGCATCATATTTAGTATTAGTCATCCAAATACAAGACTGCACATCCAAATAAGGCAGGTATCTCCACTGAGATACCTAAAGCACTTTGCACTGGCATAGCTGTCTATCTGAAGTAAAGTAAAATTCCCCTTGACGTCAGTGCGAGTAGAATTAAGCCAGTGCTGCACGCTCTTTATAACCCCAACCATAGAATGCAGGTGCAGTGTTTGGCACCACAAAACATTCAGGCTCAGAACTGGAAGCCAAGCCAAACCTCTTAAACTCAAGGACTGACTGTCAAATGGATCAAAGTTCAAATGGATCAAATGGTACAAAGTTGAAGCAGTCATTGAAGTCAACGGGATTAACATGCACATATTTGTGATTAAAAAGTGGCCATCAAGAAGTTTTATCATTCATGAAATAGCGTTCATTCATCAGTATCATATAAGCATTTTCTCTTGAGACAAAATAAAATACTAAATTAGATCCAATTTGTCTTAAATGTTGCAGAGAAGTAGACTTTATTAAACTAGGAAGCACATTTTGTTTTAACTTTTCATAGCTTTTATATTAATCTATTTCCATATTTTTGCCTCTATACACAATGCCTTTTTAATCAAGTTGGGCAAGAATAGGGGAGCTCTCCTGTAGTTAATTTGATATGTGAACATTTCCGCAGATTAGTACCAAAATTTGTGCAGCCACCTGGATAGAATTGTTTCCATCATGTTTCAAAGGTAATGATTTCAAATTCAGTTAAAGTTGATGAGAATGCTTTTTATTAAATTTTCTATTAGCTCCTTCCATCAACAAAATTATAGATTTATTATTTTTGTAAAGCAAAAACCTACCATCAAACTTTAAATATTTTTTTTAAAAATGCAATAAAAGTGTTGAGTATTGGAGAGAGAGTATAGCCTGATGTTGATTGTATTGTATACAAAACTTCATTAGGAAAAGATTTTTCAAAGTTATGTCCTGCTTCCAAAAAAACAACTAGGTCTGTGAAACTTTTTTGTAAAAGTCTTGAAATTCAGAAATGCATATAGGTATGTTAACGATGAACTTCAGCAAGACACAATGGACCTTATGTTCTGCCATACTTATCCCAGTCTCTGTATTTTGTGTGAGCTGAATTGATGGTAAGATTTAAAAAACAAACAAACAAGTCAATGTGTTACTGTCACTTAATACCAGTTTCACAGCTGTCAGCATGATTAGCTGTGGCCCCGCCTCCTCTCCTCCAGTCGCTGACTGGCTGCTGGGGGTGGGGGGGGCAAGTGCCCCCCCAACTAAGGAGGCACCAGTTGCCCAAGAGACCAAGTAGCTGCACAGGAAAGAGTAACCATCTACATGTATCCCTGCATTACAGTGCAATAAATTAATTGACTCAACCATAGGATAGTATATACTATCATAGAATCATAAAAAAAATAGGGTTGGAAATGACATAAGCAGGTCATCTAGTCCGACCCCCTGCTCAAAGCAGGATCACCCCCAACTAGATTATTCCAGGCAGGGCTTCATTGCGCCAGGCCTTAAAAATCTCCAAGGATGGAGATTCAACCACCATTCTAGGTAACTTATTCCAGTGCTTCACCAGCCTCCTAGTGAGAGTTTCTTTCCCTGATAACTAACCTATACTTCCCTTGCTACAGTTTGACAGAACAAGGAGCCATGGTCTCATCTGCCACCACTGAGAACAGTCTAGCACGATCCTCTTTGGAACCCCCCTTCAGGTAGTTGAGGGCTGATATTAAATCCCCCCTCAGTCTTTTCTTCTGCAGATTAAATACTCCAATTCCCTCAGCTTTTCTTCATAACCATTTTTGTTATCTTCTGCTTAACTCCCTCCAACTTGTCCACATCCTTTCTGTAGTGGAGGACTCAAAACTCCAATACTCCAAACCTCGTGAGATATTTTTGGGCCCAATCCTCCAACCTGTCTAGGTCACGCTAGGATTCACTCTGAATCTTAACCCAACTCTCCAGCATGTCTTCTACTCTCCTCAGCTTGGTGTCATCTGCAAACTTGCAGAGGGTGCACTCTATCCCATCTTCTATATTGCTAATGAAGATACTAAACAAAACTGGCCCCAGGACTGACCCCACTTGACACCAAGTCATTGATCACTCCCGTTGAACCCATTCCAGCCAGCTTTCTATCCACTGTACAGGCCATTCATCTAACCAGTACTTCCTTAGCTGGCATGCAAGAATGCTGTGGGGGACCATATCAAAAGTCTTACTGAAGTCAAGGTATATCATGTCCACTTCTTTCACCACATCCACAGAGCCAGTTATCTGATCATAGAAAGCTATCTAGTTAGTCAGGCTGACTTGCCCCTGGTGAACCCATGCTGGCTGTTTCTGTTCACTTTCTTCTTCTCCAAGTGTTTTAGAAATGGATTCCTTGAGGATCTGCTCCATGATTTTTCTAGGGACTGAGGTGAGGTTGACTAATCTCTTGTTCCCTGGGTCCTCCTTCTTCCCTTTCTTAAAGATGGTCACTATATTTGCCCTTTTTCAATCATCCAGAACCTCCCCTGATCACCACAAGTTTTTTCAAAGATAATGGCCAGCAGCTTTGCAATCACATCAGCCAACTCCCTCAGCCAGCATCTACAGACACATGACATCTGGCCCAATAGACTTGTACACATCCATCTTTTCTAAATTTTCCCTAACCTGTTCCTTCACCACTGAGGGCTGCTCACCTTCTCCCCAAACAGTGCTGCCCAGTGCAGTAGTTTGGGATGACATTGCCTGTGAAGACTGAGGTAAAAGAAGCAATGGGCACTTCAGCCTTTCCCACATCATCTGTCACTAGGTTGCTTCCCCCATTCAGTAAAGGACCTACACTTTCCTTGGATTTTCTCTTGTTACCCTTCACACCCCTTGCTAGCTGCAGCTCCAGTTGTGCTTTGGCCTTCCTGACTTCATCCCTGCATTCCCAAGCAATATTCTTATACTCCTTCCAAGTTGTTTGTCCAAGTTTCCACTTCTTGTAAGCTTTCTTTTTGTATTTAAGCTCACTGAAAAGTTCTCTGCAAAGCCAAGCTCATTGCTGCACATCGAGGTAGCTTCTTTCTGCACCGTCTGTAAACTTTCTTTAAAATACAACCAGCTCTCCTGGACTCCTTTTCCTTTTAGACTGGCCTCCCAGGGGATCCTGCCCATCTGTTCCCTGAGTTAGGTAAAGTCTGCTTTTCTGAAGTCCAAGGTCCTTTCTTCCTTTTTTCAGGATCTTCATCTTAATCGTATCATGGTCACTGCTGCCCAAATTGAATGGGCATCAACTTTTTATTCCTCTGAGGATCTTATGTATGAAAGTTACCAAGTATTTGTTAAAGGTGCTAAGTTTGTAATGAATGGAGAATAAATTATAGTAACTTCAATAAAGTATAACTGTTGTATCAATAGTGAGATTTAAGCTCACAGTTGGATAAAGACAGGAACACGAATCCTGTTCTCATCCTTGCTTTTAGCTTTTGGAATGACTTTGGACAAGTGACTTCTTCTGTGCTGAAGATTCCTCACTTGAAATGTAGGGAAAGTGCCTCACTTTCTAGGATTTTCAAGATCTACAAGTAGATTCAGCTAGTAAGGTGGCACAGTGAGCAGGTACTCTGGATTTTTGCTTGTGCCCTGAGTTCAGCCAGTGCCACAGAGACCCTGTTGCAGAGTCACTGTGTGTTGGAATCCCAGCTTTTCATTTGCATAGAGAAAATGGTTCTCTAGGTCACATGGTTATTTAAGGACAAATTTAAACAAGTTTGTGGAGCTTGTACATGGTATAGGAAGGTGAACCAAAGATTAAAAATATGAACCCGAGTAAAACAGCTACCCACCTAGTTTTCAGTGAGGTCAATGGGGAAGCATCGAGTCCTCCTAATGAGCTTGTCTACCTAAAATAAATGGCTAATGTAAGTGTAGTCAAACTCCAGCTCTTTGGTACCATGTAATGGACAAGCTGGTGGGAGAACAAAGGTGGAAGTTATACGGATCTTGATTATAAATGGGATATAGAATTTTTCACCAGATGATCAAAGTGTCTAATAAAATGAGACAAATAAAAAGTTCAACTTGACTGGAGGGAAAGAAACCTTTTCTTGTGCATGTTAAATAATGTGTTATTATCAAATTAATAGTCCTCATCAACCTTCCCATTAACCACACTAATTAACTTCAGTGTTTCCCAATATACATCAGAAATTCTTCCTCCAGTAAATTTGGTCTCAATCTGCTGCAGAAGATGGAAGCTGCTGCTACTTTCTTGCTAGTGCTGTTACGGTGCAACATTTGAATTATCACTCAGTTTGCTAGTTCATTGAGCCTAAACATAGATTTCAAATAACTTCTTTGTTTGTCAGCAAACTTGATGACATTTTTGCTATTCAATGCAACGGGCCAATGATTCTGCAGGAAATGAATGATCATTCAATACATATTTATATACCCCTCTTTTCAAATCAGTACTTTCATTCATAAATAGAAGTAAAATAAAATATAGACCATTTCTAACTCCTGAAGTGAGGAAGGGCTACTGAAAACAGAACTGAACTTGGTAAATGTAGCTAGCCTTTCCAAATGCCAGAGTTAGGAATGCTACAGATCCACACAGCAGGCTAGTAACAGATTGCTGAGTAGCCATTGGCTATCCTTAACTAAATCTGAAAAATTTTTAGTGACCTATGAGCTACCAGCATCTCAGTAACTTTGTTTTTTGTCTAACTAAAGTTTAACAAGCAGCTAAACTAGTTAAGTCTTGAATAATACAGAGGCTGCACAAAGTACCCTAGATGTGTATGATACTTTACTAATGGCTGAGTGCAATCATCCTCAGTATCTTTCTTCAGCTGCTCTACTACATTATCTCTTCCCCTCAAAGTGTCAATTGAAATAATCAGCAGAAAAACTTCCCCAAACCACAGAATTAACAAAAAGAGGACAAACTGATCAGACACTTTTGAAATCCACCATCCTGATTTCTAAGAGCAGAACTTTAGCCCATTTGTTTTTCAAGCAGCTCTAGTTAATTGGCTCTTCCCTAGATTATATTGCATCCCCTTCTTGAGTATTGTACATCCTCTGTTCTGATACAAGCAGTTAGCTCCCACTGCTGCCTCTTCTCATTCTTTTAATATGTTTGATCTCACAACATCCCTATGACACCACAACATTTTTTGTTCTTTGTTTAACGCATGGAGAAGGAGCAGAGGTCCAAAAGATGTCCAAGTGCTGTATGTGCAGCCACATTTACTGCAGTTAGTGTGTGTTCTTCCGGAAGTCCTTGGTGTTTTATAGAAAGACTGACCACAGGTTGGCTTGGTGGTGAAGACTTGGCCAGGCATGGCCAGTGAGTTTAACAAGGTATTAGCCACAAATGCTTGTGGTAAGGTACACGCACAATTCTCACTGCATCCCCTAGGCCTAATACAATGAGGAAGTGCCAAGGGCTTCCAGTTTTCCTTTGATCACAAGATGTTCTGTTTACATTAAACATTAAAAGATGTCCTGTTCCTTGTACTTAACAAATTACCAAGTCCTCTTACTGCCTATACAAATCATCCTTATCCTGCCACATCCCATTTTATCTGTGTGGTTTAGATTACCTGGTGCCAATGTTATCAACAGGGATCCTGATTTGCCCTGACAAAAAATTACAAATTCTCCGATAAAGTCCCCAGCATCCATGATTCAAATGAAAGGCCTCTCACTTCTTCACTTGGGCGGGGGTAGGGCTGGCTCCCCAACTGTGCACATTGCCAGGGGGGCAAGGAAGACGCATGCCCCCCAGAACTGTGCACAGGGTACGAGCAGGGGTAGACTCCCTATTGCAGGCTCAGGCTCATGCCCTGCTGCCCTCCCCCAGGGCCTCATCATCCGAACAAGTGCGACTTAGCGCTACAGGGCACAGAGGACCCACATGGGGATCCTTTTGCAGCTGGGATCTACGTTGCTCTGGTGATGTATCCCCTGTGCACGGGGGGACAGTGGCATAGGGGGCATGCTGTGCATGAGGGGATACTTCACCAAGGCAGTGTGGAGCTTGCAGCAGCAAGAAGATCCTGGCACAGCCCTGCTGTTCCCTGCAGCACTGGGTTGCACCCACCAGGCTGCAGAGGCCCTGGGGGAGGGCAGCAGGGTGGAAAGGCCAAACACACAGCAGGCAGCTCACTTTTGCCCCTACCCCATGAACAGATAGGGGGGGCACAGGTTCCCCTTGCCCCCCAGGAGTGCGTGCAGTGGTGAGGAGCCGGCCTCAACCCCAAATCGCCAGACGAGCTGCCTGTTCCCCACTGGGGCCCTGCAGCTGCACTTTGCAGCCCTGGACACGAAGCCCTAGATACCACCTGGCTGGGCAGCATCCGCAGGGATGTCAATCTCCACCCCCCGACCCCCCACCTGTGGGAGCTGCTCTCCAGGCCTCCTGGCTGCCATGTTCATATACATGCACGTGGTGCCCCATGCCTGAACACTCCCTCCCAGCGCCCTGCAAAACTCTGCAAAACTGCAAAATCCGTGGGTTTCTCCAGTAAAATGAGAAATTTGTGTCTTCCCCTGGCAAAGGGTAAAATCTGTGGTCTTTTCCATTTTCCCATGGGAAACTGAAGACCTGGATCCCTACTCATCAATTAAGACTGTGATGTATCTACACAATCTAATCATGTAGGTGATTTCTACCTTAAGTTTGTGTAAATAGTTCATATATCAGTCATTCCTTCATTGGAGCATTGACCAACGTAACTCTCAGGAGACTGTTAATGGGATCACTAATCAGTATATTCATGGATCAATACTTCAGTGAGGCCTACATCTACTATAAGCAATTAGGAGTGTTTCTTGCTATTCTCCAGTCATCTAATGCCAAACTTGATTTAATAGACTTATTATTTCAACCATTTCATAGACATTAGGGCTGGAAGGGGCCTCAGGAGAACATCGAGTTCAGCCCTCTGCCCCAGGGGTAGGAAGTCAGCTAGGGTTAAAGGATCCTAACAAGATAAGCGTCCAAACACTTCTTAAAGGAGTCCAGAGCAGGTGCTTGCACTACCTTTGGAGGGAGCCTATTCCAGGCCTTGGGTGCTCAGACAGTAAAGAAATTTTTCCTCATGTCCAATCTAAAACCATTTTGGAGGAGCTTGTGTCCATTGGCTCTTGTTATCCCTTGTGGCGCTCTGGTGAACAGGCGTTCCCCCAGATCCTGATGCACACCTCTGATGTATTTACAGGCTACCACCAGTCACACCTGAGCCTGCACTTTTCCAGGCTAAAGAGCCCCATATTTCTCAGCCTTTCTTGATAAGGCCTGTTCTCTTGCCCTCTGATCATGTGTGTGGCTCTCCTCTGGACTCTCCCAAGGTTCCTGGCATCCTTCCTGAATTGTGGAGCTCAGAATTGGATGCAGTACTTCAGCTGTGGCCTCACCAAGGCCAAGTACAGTGGGAGGATGACATCCTGAGATTTACTTGAGAAGCATCTATGGACGCAAGCCAGAATTTGGTTCACTTTACCAGCTGTGACATCACATTGGTAGCTCATGTTCATCTTGTGGTCAATCATGCCCTGCAAGTCTCTTTCGGCCTTGGTGCTAGTGAGCGTAGCGCTGCTGAGCCTATAAGCATGCTGCGGGGTTTATTTTCCCAAGGTGGAGTCCCTTACGTTTGTTGATATTGAATGTCATCAGGTTTGTATCTGCCCACTTTTTCAGCCAATCCAAGTCAGCCTGGATCACCATCCTGTCCTGAGGTGTGGATGCTCTACCTGGAAATTTGGTGTCAGCAGCAAACTTGGCCATTCCCCTTCTAACATCAGTATCCATGTTGATGATAAAGGCGTTAAAGAGAACAGGTCCAAGGACAGAGCCTTGGGGGACACCATTGGTCATGGAGCACCATGATGATTCACTTCCATCAACCATCACTCTATGAGTCTGGTCTCAGAGCCAATTCACCAGCCATTGGACTATGATGCAGCCAAGACCACAGTTGGCCAATTTTTCCAAGAGGAGATTGTGGGACACCAAATCAAAGGCTTTTTAGAAATCCAGTTATATGATGTCAATCTCTTCCCCCTGGTCCAGGTGATATCTCACCTGGTCATAGAAGGAGATGAGACTGGTCAGTCAAGACCTACCCACAACAAACCTATGCTGGCTATAGGCCTGTGTAAAGAGGCTAGTATTCATTTCAGATTCAGATTCAGCTGATTCAAGGGACAATGATTTGATTCAATGATTTGAGGTCTCCCCTGCCCCTAGTACTTACCAGCTCCAACTGGCTGCAGCTCCCTGCTGCAGTCACTGGGAACTTCCCAAATCATCAGAGCTCTCTGATCTTTGCCAAAGATTTGGAGAGCTTTGAATTGATTTGGACCTTTAAAATGGTCCCCTGATTCAATTTGGATTTGGAACTCCGGCCACCGAATCAGGCCGAATCTTCTCCAAGTCGAATCACCACCCAAAGCTTTTCATAGCCCAAGCTGGCTGTCCCTCAGGATGTTGCCATTAGCCAGCTTGTCAAGAATGGACTCCTTGATGATTTTTTTCTAGAATTTTATGAGGGATTGAGGTCAAGCTAGTTGGCCTGTAGTTCTCTGGATCTACTTCCCTCCCCTTCTTGAAGATAGGCACCACATTAGGCTTCTTCCAATCTTCAGGTATTTCACCTGAGCACCAGGAGTTTTTAAAAATCTTCACCAGTGGTTGGGACATGACTCCTGCTAGCTCCTTAATTCTCTGGGGTGAGGTCTGTCAGGAACAGCTAATTTGAAGGTGTCCAGCATCTGAAGATGTTCTTTTACAAGGTCTACGCCAATGCTGGGTATAAATTCACCCTCACCCTGGCTGTCCTTCATCTTGCTCAGCAGGGCAGACCTTTTTGTTGATGAAAAACTGATGTGACAGCTAAACAGGTTAGCTTTTTCGTGGGTGTCGGTCGTCAGTTGTCCCATTTGGTTTAGCAGGGTTTACCTTTCTTCTTACTCCCCACATATCTAAAAAATGACTTTTTATTGTCCTTGATATATGTAGCCAGGTGGAGTTCAGTTGTGGCACTGGCTTTCCTGCTTTGCTCCCTACAGTTACGGGCCAGTGCAGAGTAATCCTCCTGTATGGTGATACCTGTCTTCCATCCTTTATAAGTCTCTCTTTTTTGATGTAGGATGTTCACAAGTTCCCTGCTGAGCCAAAGGGGGTTGCTGTGCCCTTTTGCTACCTTTCCTCTGAAATGGGATGGACATCACTTGTGCTTCCAGAATCACTCCCTTAAGAAGCTACCACTCCTTTTGGACTACTCTCCCTGTCAAGTCATGATCCCTTAGTATCTCGAGAACAAGCCTCCTGAGCTTAACAAAGTCAGCTTTCCTAATGTCAATAACTTCTGCATTGCTAACTGACTTGCCAGCTTTGCGATGGATAGTAAAAGTAATCATCTCATGGTCACTATCTCCCAGCTTTCCTTCAGTCTTTAAGGTGCTGACTAGATCATCCCCTTTAGCCAGTACCAGGTCCAGCTGCGCTTTGCCTCTTGTTGTTCAATAGAACGCTTGGGTCATGTAATGCTCATCTACACATGTGAGGAAGCCTTGTGACCATTTGGATTTGGCTGAGGTGCTCTTCCCATGAGATAGCTGGGTAGTTGAAGTCTCCCTTGACAACCATGTACCAAGAGCATGTAGCCTCAGCCAGTTCCCTGGTGAATTCCTGGTCAGGCTCTTGTTGCTGGTTAGAGGGTTTGTAGTAGACTCCTACCATTGTGTCCCCTGTGCCTCATCCCCATGTATTTTAACCCAGAGGGTCTCTACTCACCCTCCTTGGGGGACAATGTCAGCTTTCAGGGATGTGTAGCTATCCTCGACATAGTGCAGATAAAAGGGGCGGGGGTGTAACTCTCTCTCTCTCCTGTACAGGGTACAGACATCTATACCTGTGGCCCAGTCAAAGGTGGAGTCCCACCAGGTCTCCATTATTCCTATGAGAGTCATTCTTGTTTAATAAGAGGATCAGTTCCTCCTGTTTGTTCTCTAAGCTCCTGGCATTGGTGTACAGACACGTAAGCATCCCATTGAGAGCCCTAGGCTTCCTTACGTTCCCAGGAGGACACTGTTCCAGTGCTGGGGTAGGAGTGGAATCCCTTGGGTGCCCTAACCTATTGGTTTTGTAGGTACTGCCTAGCAGGCTTGCTTTGGCAATACCTACATCCCCCGCTGGGCTAAGTTTAAAGCCCGGTAGAGCAGGCTAGCCATTCTGGTTGAGCTTCCTCCCCAGTAAAGCGAGGTGGAGGCCATCTCTTCCTAGCAGACCACTACTTCTCTCACTAAAGAGCGAACTGTGATTGTGGAAGCCAAAGCCATCTCTACCTCCTCAGTCCATTACCCATAACCAGGAGGATAGAGGTAAAAAACACCTGTGCCCCCAACTTCCTAAGCCCTGCAACCATTCATGACCCAGCTGGGAATGCTCTGAGCTGTGTCATTTGTGTCCTCACGGATAAGGAGCATAGGGTAGTGGTCAGAGGACCTGATAAGCTTTGGGATTGTCTCTGCTACATCCTAGATGCAGACCCCTAGGAGTCTGAGAGCATGTAGCCTTAAGAATTCATGCAAGACTTGCAATTTCAGGTCAGTTCTTTCATATTTCTGGGATAGAAAGTATCCAGTATGCCTGTGTTCAGTATATTAAACTTTTCTGAGTTTTGCTTCCATTTTAGATGTGACAACCACCAATTCTAGACATTCATTCCAACTGGCCACCTTGCTGTGGCCTGCCAGTGTTGCATCTTCCATAATAAAAACTGAGGTAATTTATGTGGTTAATTTTGGAGCTAAATTTACTTCTAACCTCTACCTTATCTCTCCTTCGTGCTGGCCTCTGTTCCTCTTTTTCCTTTTATTTCTATGGTCAAAGAATCTTTAACTGTTCACTTATTTTTTTTTTTGTAAGACCTAATGCAGCTTGAGTTTTTATAAGTCTCTTTGTTACTCTGGTTTCCTTTTTTGCCTTGCAGTTTGCATGTGACATCCCAAAAACTTGAAAAAGGAATGCTCATGGTTTTAAAATAAATTTGTACATTAAGTTCTTAACTGTGTTTAGTACTGGTAAAATTGCAGAAACAAAAGCAAATTCAGGTACTTGTGATGGATGGATGAGAAACAATTTTGCAAGTATTTGATTTGTAGGTTGTGATGTATTTGCAATAAATGGATCCAATTATAATATGCTGTAATAGAACTAACAGAAGGAAAATTAATGAGACCTATGTTGCTGTTACAGAAAAGGGAAATTGAGTAAGATCTATCATGGAAGCAAATCGTACATCAAATTTCACTCAAACTTTGAAAATAAAACTTCATAGCCCTGGGATATTTAATGCCCATAAAACCACTGGGATTGATAAACTGCAATGTGGGAAAATCCCAAAATTTTAATTAGCGCCTCAGTGACTGAAGGACTTCAAAACAGAGGAGTTTAGTTGTATGCGAGAATGCTTGGATTTTGGTTGTCTTTATCTTCCTCATTTGAAAACACAATATCTTTTAATACATTGATCCACTGTAATTAGATTGAAAGCATCTGACAAGGTAGTCTATTGCCTATGAAAGTTAATGCCTTTCTGATTTGTTTAGTCTCTAATGGGTCCACCTGCCCTATCTTCTGCCTGAATTCAAACTACCAGAACTAAACACCTCTCTACTTAGAAGCAAGTGTTTCAGCAGTATGATTCACTTCTGCTGTTAATGATTATTTCAAATATTATATCATATAGGATTCGCAAACATTTTAAGTCCTTGGAGAACCAGCTACATGTGTAAGTGTTACATGAGACAGAGCAATTTATAAACCATTTGTTTACAGTTGAGACGAATTGATCGGATGACACAGAATTACATGTGTGCAACTTTAGCCAATTTGATATGGTAGCAGCTAAGTTTATCACTGAGACAGTCACATGTAGGATATCTGCTGCTCACTACCTATTACCATGTCCTGAACCATTACTATTGGCTTTTATTTCAGTAATGCATAAAGTGACTTCTGTAACAGTGGGGCACTTTTTTAAATAGTCTCTCTTTTGATGAAGAATATTGATGGTCCTGTTTAGGCACAGACAGCCGTTCAACAGACAGCAATTCATCACTTTGAGAAGCATAAAAGCACAAAACATTTCTAAGTTCGCAGCAAAATGAGTTTGAGACAAGTGATTTCTAGGTTCTAGCAGTACCTTTTGGATAATACCTACAAAGCATACGCTGATTTAGTCCAAGGATAAAATGCTGCCCTTAGCCCGTGAATGCTCACAAACCTCAGTAAGAGTTCTGCTCAGAGATCAATGGTAAACTAATGGCATTCAGATATTAAATGAACATCTGTTAATGAAAAATGTTGCTAATACTCATAGCTACTGAATTAACCTATACTTGAATTGCAGAACCGGGCTGGCCAGCCTGTAGCATGTGTGCTACCAGTTGCACAAGCAGTCTGTATGTGTGACATGCAGCACCTCAGGGAGAAAGCAGCGAACACAGCAGCATACAAGAAAGGGAGCAGATCCCAGAACAGCAGATCAGGCAGGCATCATATGATAGACAGCAGAAAATTGGTCAGAAGGGGATCTGAGTGATGTCAGTGCTGTATTTATGATCCAGATACCTTGTTCCGGGCAGACACACTCTCAGACCAATCGCAACCACTCCATTTGATAATAGACAGTTTTTATTGATACACAGTGATAGCAGAGAGGGCTGTGTGAGGTTTCGGACAGAGCTTTGGATCTGGAGAAGCTTCAGAGGTTTTGGGGTCCAAAGCAGCACATCAGATTGAAGCGCTGCCTCGTTCGGCTTCCCAAAGTGGTTTGGAGCCACCTCGGTGCCACCTCCGAGATCTGGCCATAGGGTATAATAAAATACCTATAACTTTGTTTGATTTTGTCTGATTTGGATAAAATGTTCAGGAATGGTAAACTCTGCAGAGAGCATGAAGTCTGCCAAGTTTCAAGAGGATTGGTACAGGGGCTTGGGGGAAACAGCACCCCAAATTCTTGAAAGCAAAGCTCATGTCACATCTAGGAGTTGCAACATAGCATGGTGAAAACTGCAGGAGTGGTAGCCTCTGCTAAGACCACAAATCCTGCTAAGTTTCAAGAATATTGGTGCAGGGATTTGGGGGCATCTGTACCCCAAACTCTTGAAAGCAAAACTCCTGTCACAGCTGTGTGTTACAACAAGTGGGGGGTGAAGATGGGAGCTCTTACTGAGGCCACAAAGCCTGCCACATTTCAAGAAGGTAGGTGCAGGGGTTTGGGGGGCAGCTGTGGACAAGCAAAACTGGTGCCATGGGTGCTCGTGGGACTAACTGTGTCTGTCTTGGGGCAGGGCGGGGAGACACTGCTGCAGGCCTGTCTGCTAAGCTAAGCTGCTGTGTTCCCAGTTACCAAACAATTGGGTTTCACTCACGGACCAGGGACTCAGGGACCAGCTCAAGTCACAGGACCTAGCTACTACATAACGACTTAATGAGCATCAATTAGCACCTACAAAACCAGGCTAAGGAGGAGAAAGTATCAATACAGACAATCAACTGCCCCAAGACAGAAACAGTTTTGGCATGCGTTCTGTCTGTCAGCAGTTGGGGGTACAGGGTCCCAGAGCCCCCCTGCACTGGTCTCCTCCACAGCTGGCAGGCATCACAGCAGGGGCCACCAGCCCTGCAGCTGTCACCCCGCTGGGCCTTAACACACACACTGCCCCCCATGGCATGAGTTTTGCTTGTCTGCTGCTTGAGGTAGAGTTCCCCTGCACCTATCTCCTTGAAACTTGGCAGGCTTTGTGGCATCAGTAAGAGCCACCAGCCCTGCAGTTTTGACTCCCCTGTGGTGTAACACATAGCTGTAACATGAGTTTGGCTTTCAAGAATTTGGGGTACAGTTCCCCCCAAACCCCTGCACCTATCTTCTTGAACCTTGGCAGGTTTCATGCTCTCAGCAGAGGCTACCATCTCTGAAAGTTTCATCCAATTCAGACAAAAAACAACAAAGTTATAGATATTTCATTGATTTCCTCCATTACACCCTATGGCCGGATCTCTGAGGTGGCTCCAAAGCTTCGGCCGGATCGAGGTGGAAACCCAGTCCAGAGCTCCGGATCGGATTGCAGCCATCTGAAGTGGCCAGATCCAAAGCCAGATCAGGTTGCTCCTGACTCGTACAGCCCTAATAGCAGATAAGAATAATGCAAACAATTTTATGTCCATCAGTCCTAGAGATGTCATCAGAGTCAAGGTATTTCTGGCCAGGTTGCAAGCTTCATTCTGATGGTCTCTCTTGAATGTCAGATGTTAGCAGCCTGGGGTTTGGAGGATGCCCCCCCCTCTCCTCCCCTCCCCCAGTGGGGTGAGTGAGATGGGCTGGTGGTGTGCCCCCTGTCCATGGTGGCCTTGGGTTCCCCTCTTGGGGACACTTTGTTCTCATGGGAGGTGGCAGGTGCTTGCAGCCTGAGCAGAATGCAGAGCCCAGATCCCCTACCCCTGCAGGAAGCACAGCTGGAGTAGAGCCTGTGGAGGATGGGGCACATGTGGACTGGTGGCTGTGGGCTTGAGGCTCCCCATCCTATGATATGATATGCATTTTCACTCTGGAGTCTTACGGCAAGAGTTAAGCCATTCAGTCTCACATGATAGCCATTTCTGTGGTCATCATGCCCATCCCGACAGGAGCAAAGATTTGTCCAAACAAAATACACAATGGAACAGGAGGGAGAACAGACAGAAGTGCCTCTGCTACAAAAAAGTCCCTTGTCTACAGGACAGCACCATCTTCTGTGTGTTCTCAGGACTGCCTGGGATTGGTACTCTGCCTATATCCAGGCTTTGCAGAAGCAGAATGAAATCATGGCAAAGAACGAGAGGGTATAGGATGATAACTGGAGGTTTCTCAAATGCAGACATTCAGGGGAACCTAGAGAGAGGCCTGTTCCTTTTCTAAAATCTCCATTTTCCTTTGTTGTCTAATCAGTTTCATCCTCTAAACTTTAGTAAACAAAAGTAACATATGGTTCTTGGGGCCCCTGCTGCATCTTACATTTACCCTAGGATTAATGTGCTAATCGTACCATAAATGGCAAAGATGATACAGGTGAACTCTATTTAAAGCACCATTAAAAATCTGTTCATAAAAATACTCTCATTCTTCAATAGGTTGTTTCAAGACCCAGATACAGTAGTGGCGCCAGGGCCAAGAATCAGCTGATTGTGAGTTCTGGCCCTGGATCTGGACCTGCTGGCACTTAGTTTTCAAATAGCCAGTTCAGGGGGAGCCTGAGATTATGAGCCCAGGCTTGGTAAGTAGAAAGGGTGTAATAGGAATCTGATTCTTGAGTTCAAAATTTGCTGCCATGCAATTATGTTATGCTGGGAGTCATGATTGTTGGGAAGGGAATCAGATTCCATGGTGCCTTAAAATGAGCGTGTGCCAAGGGCCTCAATTTCATTAATTCACCTGTTAGATACCAGATAATGAACAGATAGTGATTTTTTGGCACAGGTGTTTTGACCTAAGAGGTGGGTAATAATGGATGAATAATCAGATGATGAATAAAACACATTTACCTGAGGCTGAGTTTGACTTGGTTTGCTAATTACCCAGCTCTAGAACAAATTTAAATCAGTGACCCTAGAAATGTTCCCTATTTGGGGACAGCTACTAAAGATGGGACTAGAGATTTGAATCTGAAGTGTTGGAGGTGAGGTCTCAGCTCACCACAAAATGGCACTGAGATGATAAACCATGCAGTAAACAGTTGAGAAAAATGTTAACCAACCACTAATAAGTTAAGGGACTTCTGTACAAGGGCTCAGGTGTTTCCTTGACAACCATTATGGTAGTATAATTAAGATCACTGATACACCATAACTTTCATGTTAACATACTACAAATATTAACTAACACAGGTTAAAGTTTTCAAATTAAATGCTTTTTAAGAAGAAAATTTCATTCGCAACAACTTGCTTATAAGACACATCACTTCTCACAAATTAGGATTTTCTAACAGGAAAACATGCCTCTGGGATATTTACTAGATCTAAAGTTTGATCTATACTGGGCAAGTCTATGCATGTGCTTTAATGCAACACAGTTGTCTATTTTACTGTGTATCAAAGCGTAATGTAAAAATCAATGCAGATATTCTCATGTGCAGTAAAATAGGCTACTGTGCATTAAGTGTCAGCTAAAAAGGTGTGCTTTTGCACTACTGTGCATTTGGGCAGCCTAATACACATTCATTTAGTAGCTCACATTGGAGGTACTGTGACAGGGGGCCTTCCTGGGATCTGATCTCAAGTTGGTCCACCCACCTGCCTAGGGCAGTTTGCCCTGACTCACCTGCCACAACTTGAATGCTATCTGCATGTTAAGTGGGAGGCTGCCCATTCCTTGCCTTGATGCCAGGGGGTGCTACCTGATGGCATCCAGATTATGATTGCTCCCCCCGGCCTGAAGCCAGGGCAAACTCTGTCCTTTGTTGAGCTCCATTCACTTTCCCATTCACTCCACCCCCACTCTTACAGGAGGCCTCTTGTGCTCTGCCTATCACTAGGCCACACTCAGCTGCCCTAGCTCTTGTTCAGCAACCCCTCTTGGGCTTTCAGGCTTCACTACTTGCACCCTGGCATTTCTACACAGTCCTTCACTTCCTACGAGGTCTCCTACTCTAAGTGGTGCAACCTTGTGCCAATGCTGAGCTGCCTTTGCCCAGGCCCCTCACTGGACAACTGATTTCACACATGGGGTTGACTCACGTATTGTCCTTCAAGCCACTTGAGCAGTCCTACTTGGTACACCGCTGGTGCAGTCCTTCAAGCTGCCCTCTGCAGCCCTACTCTGCACCCCCACATGCTCAGTCCTTCAGACACCACTTATCACACCCTACTTTGAGCAGACCCTGACAATGCCCCCTCACTAGGATGCCACTCTGCATGGAACAAGCTACCCCCTAGGGGTCTCTGGGACCTCATACCCCTGATGGGCTCAGGTGCCTCCTAATGGGCGTACCAGGCCTTGCTGCTCCATTACCCTCCAGCCTTATACACCAGATGGTAGAGGCCGAGGTTAAGGTGCCCCTACCCACCTTACATAGGGGCAGTCACTGACCTAGCACTTCTTAGGGGCTGATTTGCCACAAATAGTCCTGCCAGGCCACCCTTCCTCAGCAGGGTAAAGTTTCAGGTTATGTACAGGACCAGGAGCCTCCAAGCCACCCCCATAGCTCCTGTTCTTCCTGCTCCATCCCTCCATGCTGTTCTCCAAGCAGCAGCAGCACCGCTGAGAAATGTTGTTTCCTTGGTGTCTGGCAGCAAACTGCTGCCACACCATATAAACACAGGGACCTAAAATGGCCTCCGTAATCCAGCATCTGCTGGCTGCCTGTCTCTGGCCCTTAAAGTGGCAAGCACCAAAAGTTACTAAATTCAATGCACATTAGGAAAAACTCATTAATGCATGTGCAGACATGCCCACTTAATTGAAAAGCTAGGCCACATTGCAATCCTTACTTTCTAAATGCATGAGATTATATAATGAAAGTATGAATCTATGTGGACTGTAAATGCTTTTTAAAAGTAGATGGAGCTGTGTTATTGAGCAGGCAGATTGTTCAGAAAGAAAACTAATGAGCTTAGGAGTAAATGAGATGCTTAATAACACATCTACTTAAGCCCCAATCAGGATAACAAATGAAAAGAAAATCAGTGTATTTAAAAATGTAGTGTCAGTAATTGTCTTGATTAGTAACTGACTTTTTGCTGAATTAAAAAAACAGCATCTTGTGAAAATCTTTATACGTGACCTCTTTATCTACTCAAACTCATATATGCCATCTCATTCTGGCTTTGGTCATCTAGGCACTCAAGACCACACCTAATGGTAAGCACTTGTTGATATGCTTAGTTGAAAAAAAGATCTCTGAGTGGTGCCAATAAAATCTACAGACTGCTTGTAATGCAAAGGGCTGCTTATTATCAGAAAGAGTGCAAGAATTGGGTCAGCAGTCTGTGCCTTTTTAATAGCAGTCACACTGTTGAAAGAACGTGCCCATTTAGGAACCTGCAATGTTTGGTTTACAATGGACTCTTTTGCAGACATTTCATTATGAATGTAATATGTCAACACAGCACAAATAATAGCTCAAGTTCTAGCCCCCAAATTCCATGTTGGTTTACACCAGTTGCATTAACTTCCTTGGTTGTATATTTATTTACCCATTTAAAGTATCTGGCATTAGTTATTAAAGTTGATTGCCAGTCTCCTATTACTTAAGTGAGGTCAGGATTAAAACACACCCTTCCGGTAGCACTATTTTTATCCCCCCAAAATGCTGAGCCCCTACTTACTAAAAAAAAAAAATTAGATTCCTTGTTAAGTTGCCTGCATTTGACACCAAAAATAATTTTATTTTTATCTTAAGCATTTACTTAGCCAAGTAGAGCCATACCTTAGTGGTTTAAAGACAGTAAAAAAAATAAGTCATACAAAAGTAGAATTGAATGCTATGGAGTATGTTCCCACTTTTCTCTGTCTTCGCAAAATATAAATGTGTTCACATTTTAATTGTGAATAAGTCAATTGTATCGAGCAGTTGGTTAAGAGAAGCCGAGTGCTATAAGGTTATAGCTGAAAGACCATGTCTGTATCCACCTATGTCCTGCCAAGTCTGGGTTCATCTCCAAGAAAAAAGTCCCACCTAATATATGTTAAACCCAACAATTAAGGCAGCGTAGGCAATTTAGACAGAAAGGTCCTGAAAGTGTCATGGCTCTCCTAGCCTCTCCTGAGAGCCAATAAGTATCTGTCAGATGAAGGGTCACATCTTCACCTGATGCATAAGTCAACACGTTCCACTAAAGTCAATGGGGTGATGCATGCAGTTCAGGATTGGGGCTCATGGTTTCATGCTATAGTGGTTTCTTTTTTTCTGAGATGAGCCTGTCCCCATAGCTCACAATTTTTATAATGTCCTTGAATACACTAAGACTTTAAATTGCTTTCTTCAAGTTAGTTGGAGGGGAAAAATATTCTGGTGGTTCCAGACAAAATGGTATTCTGGAGCCTTGTACCTGATTATGGATGCAGCTGGAGACCCTGTTCAGTGTTTTGAGAATTTTTAAGCTTCCCGTTAATTTAGATTTGCCATTTCTGAAGAGGATATAAACTACCCAGGCTGATGAAAAGAACAAATGGTCCCGCTCTGCTCTCTTCCTGCTTCCTCACCTTGCAACAGTGTTTGCCTTGTCTAAGCTCCCCTGGTGTATGCAGCAGGGAACTAATTGCATTTTTCCTGGCTTTAACATTATTTTACAGCTTGCAATTCCTCAATGCCTGGCACTAAATTGTCAGGGAACTGATTTGGCTGTGTAGAGGAATGAAGAGTCCAAATTACAATCAAGGGAAAGTGAAACTTCCTTCCCTAAATGCTACTTGGTCTGGCTTTAGAAGTATGTGGAACAGCAGGGCGTTCTCTCCTTCTATTGTGAGTGTACCCAATCTGTTCCCCTTTAATGGTGACTGGGCCACTAAGGTGCTTAAACTAGCAAAGCCTAGGGGAGCAGACGTGTGTATTTTAGGCCTACCCTATTTAAGCTTATAGAAGCTTCAGAGTAGCTAGCTGCTTAAGAGTTTAAATTAACTTGCTTCTCCCCCGGGGAAGAGCCAAACGTCTTGGAGGCAGTTCATTTGCTGGCCTCCTCCTGGGCAATATAGGTAGTCTCCATCCCATGCTCCAGGTAGGCCGGAAAGTTCCGTTTTAGCAGTTTTTTACATTTAAGTGTCTCTTTCTTCTGAAACAAAATAGAATTTTGTTTCAGCCATTGTTATAGATGTACTAGCCAATCGCTCATCAAGAATGATGGTGGGTGGGCAATGACAGAGCAGTGCCACCCAATGTCCCATGCTACTGTCACTGTCTCTGGCCCCATGCCCCCGTCCTCCTCCCACACCTTGCCCAGCTACTCCAGCCCCTCATTTGCCACCATCATGGAGGGGATGGGTAAGGACAGAGCCCCGCATCTGGCCTCGGCCCCTCTTCTCATCCAGCCCCATTCCCACCAGCTCCCCACTCTGACTCTGCCATATCGGGTCCAGGCCCATTTCCCCCCACCCCCTCTCTATCCCCCTCTGCCTCCAAGGAGCAGAGCTGCAGAGGGGGACAAGGCCAGCAGTGTTGCCCTTGCCCCCCCTGCTCTGCCCCTGCTTGGGGATGGTGGAGATGGTGCCTCCATGACAGTGGGGACTGAGGTGCTGAAGCGGGGGCGCAAGGCCATCACCACTGGCCTCCCCCCCTGCTTTGGCATGTCAGTCCTCACTGTCATGGCAATGCTTCTGTATGTGCAGAACACTCTAGTTCTTTCAGTAAGCATTGTGACTGGCTACTGAGACAACCAATCAGAGTGTAAATAAAGTGTTATGGACAGACAGACAGACTAAGACTTTTATAATATTAGAATAGGATACATTCAGATGAGCGTGGCCATGCAGTATGTGGTGCCACAAACATGTCTATGGTGCCGCATACCACACAGGCAGGTGTTCTCTGTTCTGCAAGGACATGCTGCCTGTGCATGTGCATGTGCTGCTCCAAGTTTTTTTTCCATGGTTTTTTTTGATTCACTGGAAAGTGGAGCCAGGCAGGATTGCTGCTGCAGCCCTGGGAGGCTCCCAGGACAACAGGTAAGGCTGCTGGGGCCAGCACAGTGCTGGCCTCAGCCTCCCCTACTGCCCCAAGATAACTTGCTGGGTGCCAATGCGCATGTGGCACAAGCATTCCCCGGGGACAGGTAGCTCATCTGGACATGGCCATAGATTCTGTTAGGCCTCAGATATTTAATGTATAAAGCAAGGTAAGGTGAGGATACTGTAGTGCCGTGAATTATGTGAATGTAAATCTGAAGTTGTGAATCTACTTACTCTCTTCATAACTATGACTAGGGAACTGGCTGGGGTTTGGTTAATCTTCACCTAATACAAAAATCAGGAAAACTCAATTTTCTTTAGTGTTTCCAGATTCTTATAATGTGGAGCATTATGGTACCTAAGCATCTTGTAAATATAATGAAATGAAAATATGTATCTACTCTACCCTATGTTGTAGGGTCTCTTTAAAGCTGGGGTGAAATCTTAAAGGATATCAGTTGAAACGGGGATTTGAATTTTACTGTTACTTTGGATAAAATGTTGTCTGCTATTCCACTACTAATAATTAGAGTTAAGTGATAATTTTCTATAACCTTTTTCAATTTAAATTTTAACTCCAAAATGAAAGCATTCTGAAAAGAAATCAATTAAATTTAAAATCTTGGGAACAAACATTATGAAATGATCTCTTTTTTTTAACTGACCAGCAATGGTTCCTTTTGTTGCTTCATGGGACTTGTAATCTAGCTAGTGCATCCTGTTCCTAGAAGCTAATAAATTCCAACTTACACCTCCTGTGGCATAATACTGTTTCTTCTCTGAACAACTTATACGTTATATTGTGTGAAGCAGTCCATTGCAGAGTCCTGGCCTAGATTACAATTCCCACAGAACAATGCAACCTCATAAAGTTAACACCTAACTGGTTTTAAAGCAGAACATGCTAAACTGAGAAAAAATGTCAGACTATTTGGATATGGATCTTTCCCCATTTGGTAGCTATTAAATAGGTCAACAAACTTCTTTAGAAATTTGGCTCTGCCCAAAATTTAGAAATTTTGATTCCCCTCCCTCAGTTTTAAGTATAAAAATGAAATATTGGAATTTCCTGCAGAGCTGAAATGGAGGTTTTTCACTCAGCTTTCACAGATCCTTCTCACAATTTCTTTTTGACAAGATGCTATTTGTTTCCAGAACAGGGGCAAATTCTTTCCTGTCTTCAAAATGGTCATTCAGAAGAAGATATAAGCCCAGGGACAGAAAATACACCTGTTTGGCTTAATGTGCTGAAGCTTCACTTTATTAGATTTCATTCATTCACCTGCTGAGGAAACAGTTGGAGCTCAGCTATGAATGGGAGGTGCACAGGGTCATTTGTTAAATATTTAATGGTACACGAACAGTGTGGCTGTAGCTAAGATGCATATGGAGAGATTAATCTGAGGTGAAAGTACAATATGTCTTAGTATAGTTTTCTTAATAATGAAAAATTGTATTTGCTTTCCAAGCAGAGGTTAACTGCCTCAAAGTACCTTAGTGCATATAAAGTAAAATGAGCTATTGTTCTAGGATTGCACCTTTCTTTTCCTAAAATCCATATCCTTCTGTAATGAGAACTACAATATTTCACAATGTATAGATCAGCACGGTGTATAGTGTGACCCCGGTTTTCTGATGTGAAAAGTTAGTATTTTCATAAGCGTAATGTATAAGCCAGGGCCAGGCTGCATGCTTGGCTGGGACGGCCCCATCTCCTGTAAGCAGCACTGCCTGGGCTGTGCCAGCTGAGCACCGAGCTGACCCTGTCCACTGCAAGCAGTGCTGCAGAGCGCTGTGTGCAGGTAAGTATGGGGGTGGGCTTGGTGCTTGGCTGGTGTGGCCCCATCCCCTGTGAGTGGCACTACCTAGGATGCACCAGTGTCACTTGCAGGGGATGGGGCCACACCAGCTGAGTGCCAAGCCCATCCCCACCCCTATCCCCACTCATCATGGTTGGAGGGAATGAGGCCGTACCAGCTAAGCGCTGAGCCAGGCCCTGTCTGCTGCAAGCGGTGTTGCTGAGTGCTGAGCCCAGAGCTGCTTGCAAGGGATGGAGCTGGGCTTGGCACTCAGCCAGTGTGGCCTCATCCCCTGCAAGTAGCACTGGGCTCAGCACTCAGCCGCACCATTTGCAACAGACAGGGCCAGGCTCGGCACTTGGCCGATGCAGCTCCATCCCCGGTAAGTAGCACTGGTGCAGCCCAGGCTGTACTGCCCACAGGGGTTGGGGCCGCACCAGCTGAGTGGCAAGCCCAGGTAAGCCTGGCCCTGTCCCCACCCCATCCCTGTTCCTGGGCCCTGTGAGTGGCACTGGGCTCAGTGCTTAGCTGGTGCGGCCCCATCACCTATGAGCGGTGCTGCCTGGGCCATGCCAGCCATGTGCTGAGCTCAGAGCTGATTGCAGGAGACTTTGATAATGGTGTAAACGTCAAGGTTGAAGTTTAAGAGTTAAACATTGGGTTTCAAATCTCAACTTATATACTGTGAAATATGGTACTCGTTAGTTTTAGTGGTTCCCCATAAGTTTTTACATCCACTACCTACAGGGAAAGATATACGGCTAAACTAAACCCTATATGGCAGAAGTACCATAGCATATTTTAAGTCAGAGCTCCCCTACTATAGAAGCAGCTGAAAGGGACACTTGTATACCTTCACATAAGGCGATGTCATGACACTTTGCCATATGTCATCAACTCCATGATAGTATAAAAGCTGAAGGGTTATTTGGTTATGCTTACAGATTTAATTGACTTGAGCCACTGGTGAGGAGCTTGCATGTGCTCAAACTATTTGCATTTATAAAGGTCCAGTCTTTTAAAAGCTCTGTGTCAGTATTTTTCAGGTATCAGCCTAGCAAAATGGAGCTGCTGATCCTGTAGAACTGGGCAAGGAGCCATGTTTTCCATGTCATGAAAATGTTTGAGATTTTGAACATGAGCATTTTTTCCCGTTGCAAGATAAAAACGTTGCAATCTTGCACTCCCACAAACACCTTGCCTTCAGAAAAGCAATTAATTTTTACTTCAATTGAAATATTATCATAATAGACCTCTATGATTTTTTTAAAATAACGTAGTCAGTTTTGCATTTCGAAATAAGAACGTTGAAAACAATTATTTTCTGTTGCTTAGGACATGTTAAAATATCTCACTTTTAGAAATATTTGTCAAAGCCACCTCTTTTCCATAAAAATATTTTCTCTTAACTCGATTTATTATTATTAGTAATAATAACGTTGTTGTTGTTGATTAGTCTTAACTGAGAAAACTACTTGCCCACTTAACCTCAAGAAAACCATACCTTCTTAGGAGTCACCAGCATGCTGGGCCAGGAGAAAGGCATGATTCATTGGCCAGTCTCTGTACCTTTAAAGGGAGAAACTAACCTGTCAAAAGGACTATATTCAGTGCAAATGATGCTTAGTCATCTGGTATGAATACAGCTTCCTCTGTTGACAGGTCTAAATGGTTGTTTTAGAAATTAATTACTTGTTACACGTGGGTTATTAGGAAGCCAGTGACCCCTGGTTTGAAGACTTCTTTTGTTTGTTGGGGTTAGTAAGTTTGCCAAAAACAGCCATTAGTTCCCGGGGTCTAGAATATTGCACATATACATGGCCAGTGTGTTTCCCCAATGAACGAAGAATATGAAGCACTCGGAGGCTCCATGTTCTTGTAACTATTTTGGATTCTAAACAGCAAAAGACGGCATTGTTTTTATGATGGATCTCAGCCAAGCAGCTTCCAGATGAGAGAAATAAGTATTGAGATTGGAAAGAATATTCTATAGTTTAATTTTATTTTTAACGAGGAGGCAGAAATCCTGGCATCGTCATCATCACCATAATAAAATGCCCTATTGATTCTTTTCCAATATGAAGTCACTTTGAAATGTTGATTACTGTATTGAGTGACTGCAGGAGGTACAGTTTTGGATTTTTGACAGTGTTGGTCATCTTGAATCCCATTTCGGAATAAAGTAGCTAGTTAATTTGACACGTTAGTATTTAAGAGTACTGTATGATTTTGGTATTATTACTTTTGTACGGAAGAGGACAGTGGACATTTGCTATAGCTCTCACTCTATACATGTTCGTAACTTTTTGGGGAGGTGTTAATAGTTTTAAGTTCACTGTATGTATAGTGAAAAACAGAGCCCTGATCCTTCTCCTAACTAGATGAAGACTAAGAATATTCTCTGCAGTGTTTTGAAAATAACAAAGCTGGCTACATGATCAGATTGCTACTGAGGTGCAGTCAGAAGTAATCCAGTTCTATTAAGATATGGCTCATCTCCCATGATCACTGTCCTACACCTCTCTGTTCATATGCTTTATTATCTAGTCATTTTTATTTTATTTATTCAGTGGCATATTTAATTTGATTTTAAAAATACCTACTAAGATAGTATCATTAGTTCCTGGAGCCTCCTGCTTTTGATTCCTGTCATGAGATGGCATTTTGTAAACTTGACTCATGTAATGTAATAGTATTTCCTGGGCCAGGAAATATACTTCACTTCTGTAGATAAGTGACTGAAACATGCAAGGATTTGATTTCAAGTAGGAAGAGTTTGGGGAAGGTACCTGGAATCCTGTTAGTAAGTCCAGAATGCTAGTCAGAGCCATCATGGCAATGGTTCCCACAAAGTGACAAATGCAGATATGGAGTTCTTTCATATTGTTATCCAGACTGCAATGTGTGAACAACCTTCCTTCTCATTATTCTAGCATATAATTCCTTTTATACCACTTTATAACCAGAGATAAGGAAATGAATTAAGCAGTAGTAATCCAGCTTTCCCTAATAACCTAATGAGGAAGTAGAGGTTCATAGAAAATATTTTACAATGTAATGGAATTGAAATGAATTTGCTGAAACAGATATCTGTCACAACAATAGAATCTGCTTCTGAGTGCTAGAGAATGTATATAAACATATTTTAATTTACTTCACTTTATTTGATTTTATTCATTTGGACTATGCTTTAAAAAGGCTGAAGAAATTAGTCAAAGTACTAGTTTGACAGCTAATACTGAGTAAGGCATGTCTGAATGGAATGTATGTAATGAACGGCTGGAAAGCAACAAAAAATTTCCATGTATATTGAGGCCTATGAATTAATAGTGGCTTATTTAAATCTCACAGCTTTGAATTTTGTAGCACATCCAGTCCTGAAACTTTTTTGTTCTTTGATAGTTTCAGAGGAAATGTATTCTCTTCTGATAGAATTGATAATGATAAACATTTCTTCTGTTCATCAATGGCTGTATTTTGATTGAGAGAAAGAATAGCTCGCATGTAGCCTTGATACTTTGTGGTGTAAGACAATGTAAGTAAATAGGCTGAATTCTGTCCCTACATAATTTGAATAATTTTATTTTTAAAAAGTGCAGAAGTATAAAAGCAGTTGTCTTGGCCAGCCTTCTGGGGACTAACTATAGATCTCCAGAGCTAAAAGCAAAAGCTACTATGCTGTAACAGAAGAGACAAGGTCCTTTAGCTAGAGCTCTAAGAGGCTCTCATCCTCTCGGGAGTGAATACAAAGTTGAAGCTGTCATGTACAAAAGCCAAAAGATTGCAGATATGTCCCTGCTATGCTACATCAGTGAAATGCCTTAAAGGGTTTTTGTTTGTTTGCTTGATGTTGTTTTTAATGCTACTGTAAGCCCTAGAGCTGACCAAACCCATCTAATTCTTTTGAAATAAAACCAAATAAGAAGTAAATATATATGTGACTAGTACAAGAGAAAAACATTGTTAGTGATGCTAACCTGACAATTCCAAAAAGAGTAGTTAGATATTCTAGAGATTATTTAATTTGTTTATTCCAGCACAAAATCATCCATTAAAATTTTGGCATCACTAGGAATATGGTAATACAATCCAAGGCTGGATCCAGACATGCAAGCACATATGTTTCCTCAGGGAGAAAAAGCAGTGGCATAATATGTGCTGCTGCTGCTTGTCCCCAGGGAATGCCCATGCACATGTGCACTGGCACATGACACATTGCCCCAGGTGGGGTATAGGAGACCAGAGCCAGCACTTGGGATGGCTCCAGGGGTAGTGAGCCAGCAGCAGGGAGCATGGCTCCAGCTGGGTAGGCTCCAGTTTGGGGCAGTGCACACTGCTGCCACATGCACCACCACATTTTATTCTGCTATAGTTTTTGTGTTTGTTTGTACTTCTTTGACACCAGGATCTCTTAGTGTCAAGTCTCCCCCGCCATGTTGCAAATGAGCAGCATTTGCTGGGTGTGGTGTGCAGCACCGCAGACAGGTCTGTGGTGCTACATACTGCATGTGCATGCTTGTCTGGATGTGCCCCAAAAGGCTATAAGATCATGATTAAGTACCCACCTGGTTCATAGATCTTCTCATGTGGTTTGAAGGCTGGCAGACTGTGATCCACCATGCACACAGGCTGATGGATTTGATAACCTGTGTCACAAGAACTGTCAAGTTGTCATCATGTAAACTAACAGAGAAGGCACCTATTTCCAGGCAATATTGTGAAGTTGAATTAGTACTGCAGGTACAGCCCATCATTACCACTGCAGTTCAGATAACTGGCTGTCTCCTTCCTTAGTGCTGTTCACATTTTTTAACCCCAATGAGGTGCTTTTTCTGAGTTTTGACTATCATGTATTGAAATCAACCCCTGGATGGCAGAAAGAGCATAACAAGGAACGTGCTTTTTACACAAACGTTGTCAGCGTGCCAGATGCCTGTGCCTGGGTTTTGGAATATATTTCTGATTGGTTTCCACATCTGTATGCTCTGGCAAAATGCTGCCTTAACATTACAGCAAACTCAGTGGATGCTGAGCATGTGCTTTTAATTTATGGACAAGTGTTCACCCCACAGAGGCAGAGGATGTCAGCAACAACTGCCACTGGATGCTGCATGCTAGCATTTAACAGCTAATGTGAATTGCCTGTCTCCAGGTTAGCACTCGGTATTGCTAAACTCCTTTTTACATCAATAATAAATTCTGGTCATGGTATTAGTTACAGTTCGTGGTGTACATTGTTTTCATTTCATAAGGCTTTTTATTTAAGTTTAATTGGATGCTTATTACTTAATAAGATGGTAGTTAATGGCTTCTGCAGGTTTATTAGAGTAATTATGCCACAATTTCAGCCTTTTGGCCCATCAGTGGCAAGCAGTGGGAGTGCTGAAGTTTCTCAGCCAATCAGTGCCATGGGGGGACAAGCCACA
>JAGPOW010003395.1:43864111-43887244 GCA_030014935.1 Caiman crocodilus | reverse complement strand
TTTTGTTTTCTTGGCATATGCATTTAATGTAGGTCCAGATCCTCAGCATATGTAAAGTTATGTATTGTATGCCTCTTAACAGCCTATTCTGGGTTTCTGTCACACCTGTTTGTTTGCCAGCACCGCAGCTGGAGATTGAGGTTTTTTGAACCAGAAATGGACAGACTCTGCATTCATTCTATTGATTTTTCCAGTCCTCAAATGCATCTAGCTATACCATTAGAAGTTAAAAATTCTGCTTAAAAAGGATGTTAATATTAAATTATGTAGATCTAAGATTTTTTGAAACTTATTGATAAGAGAGAATATTTATTATAGAAGAGAGAATATATTTTTTTAAATATACTGAAGCCTTTCAAGCTTTTCTTCTACTTGCTTGACAATTTTTAATGATGCTTTTGCACTTACCTTGAGTGAAAAACACCTTCAGTAGGTGGCATATTTTATAAAACAAGGCTGCTAAATAGCAACAGACTCCTGGAGTCAGGCTTTTCTAGAAAGGATATTATCTCAAAGGTTAAAACAGAATGACTTCTAAAGTAATAAAAGAGATTAATAATAAGGTCTGTTCATTTGCAATGCTCTTGCTATATAAGAAATTTTTAAGACAACAATAATGACGACTTGCCAAAATCTGGCTCATGTTAACATATAAACTAGCATAGGTTCCTGAATCAGGAAGACATTTTAGCATATACTAAATGCAAAAGAAAGAAGGAGAGCATTTATGGTTCCATAGGTGAAGTTGTATGTTTAGGGTATGGAGTAGGGAATTATATCCGGGGCAGAAAGCAAAAAACCAAAAAGTTAACATGTTTTCTCCTGTATGTTATTTAGCAATTTCTAGAAGAGCTTTCACTCATGCTAAAGCTTATTAAACAACATGAAGTTTGCAAAATCACATAGTTGACATTGGCACTAACATCAGACTATCAAGACAGAAGCCATTATTGTATATACATGTGACAACAAGAGTCTGGGAGGACATTCCAGAAATGACATAACGATGACCTAGTTATGTTAACTTTATAGCGCCGCTCTTTGTTGAATTGCTTTTTTTTCATTCCCCTCTAATGGATTTGATCACATTACTCTCTTCTATCACTAGTCTCTTAGGCAATATTGCATTAAGCTGAAGTTTGATGGTGAATGAACAGAGAAACTGAAGTGCCATTTCAGTAGTGTATGAGGCACATAGCAACACAACTTCAAGTTAAAAATAACCCCATTTTCATGGCAGGAGGGCAGTTTTTGCAGAAATTTAGAAAAGCAAATGTATTTTGAAGCAGCATTAGCACCGATGACATGCTTGCAGAGATAAGTACAGGAAAAACCCACTGTTTAAGAAAAACCAAAGAAGGGAGTGAGGGAGGAAAGGAAGCAATATCTTAAACTGAAGGAAAACTGTTCATTGAGGGATAAGAAAGCTAAATTATACAGAGGCATAATATATATGGAAGAAGAATCAAAAAGCAAGCCTAAAGTCTGGTCAAGTATGTATAGTTCTGACTCCCTATCCTAGCACACATCATTTTTTCTGTTAGACAGTATAGATATAGAACTGTACATTTATACACACAGGACTATAATGTTTTAGCATATGTTCTGTGTGTGGAAGAGTGTGGTGTCTACAACTGCATTAATCAAGAAGCAGTAAAAGATTGTGTCTGAGATGCACCTTTGCTCCTTGGATTGGCACTGGTCTGCTGCTATTAATCATGCCATCACTTTAAAAGCCCAAAGCAAATGTAGCTATCTGTTACCCAGCCAGGTACTTTATGAGGTGGGTATTTACAGGTACAGGGCATCTGTTTGGCCTTACGGTAGAGAATCAACGATCTAAAGTTCCTATGTGTGAAGGTCAAAAGGAAGGTCTTATTACGTAGTCATCCAACTCTTCCCCCGAGCAGCTGTGTAAGATGAGATGCTGTTTAGTTTATAGGAAGAGGTACTTACTGGCCAGGGAGCTTATACTCAGAGACAAACAGATGGCAGCAGGTCAGAATAGGTAGGTGGGGGAGGATTATTGATGCAGAATATGGTGGAGACATTAATTGAACAGATGACTTGAAGACTTCAATAGGGGTACTTAGTAGATGAACACAGAACAGGGCATAATGAGCAGATGGGGCAGGAGTGGAAAGAAAAGGCAAAAAATCAGTAGGGGAAAAGAAGTATGCCTTGAACAAAGAGAAGTGACAGAAAAAAATGAGAAAAGAGATTTCAGCATTTTTTGGAAGGACTTCAGCATATAATGTACCAATTGGTCAGCAGTATGAGCTCTTCTCTGTCAGAAACTATTCTGAAAACACTGATTTATTCCACACATCACTGTACAGCCATTGGGTCATAACTTTCACTGCTATCTTGGGATGAAGCTGAGTGAACAGCTCGCCAGAGCAGCCACAAATAATCGAATAAAAAGGAATTGGCTTCTTTTGCGCTTGTGCCCCTTTCCATAATACAACAGCAAAGGCATTTGCTGTGGGGAATGTTCATGGAAACCAAACAAGAAGTAAATTCTATTAGAGAATATGCAGAACAGCAAATTTTGAGACCATAAACATGCAACCTAGGCACTGTGCACATCCAATGAAGAAGTAATGCACCCAGTCAGAATTAACTAACGTCCTAATCTGTGTATGTTTTTAACTGTTCATGGAAACCTGCTTGCATATAGGTCTAGATTTGTTCACTGAAAATATTGGTCTAGATTTGTTCACTGAAAATATTTGTTCACTGAAAATACTGGGTGTATGCAAGTGAATAGCAAATCAATGTAATAAAATCTAACTGTTCATAGAAAAAATTACTGAGGCAAAAAATTCATACAGTGAGTTATTGTCTACAGGTTATTTGCTCCACTGTTGATTTGTGTCAGTGACTGAGAAGTGCAGGCCTCCATAATCCCTTTTATGAATTTCCTTCTTTCTGATGACCCATAGGCTTTCATTTTGTTTTAAAATAAGTGAAACTAGCTAATGCACTGAAATTAACTGAGCTGAGCAAATGCCAAAGGATAACAAAGAGAGATTTCTTTCTAAGGTTGGTTCTAAACTCTTGTCCGCTGCTATGCGGAATATCATCAATATTACCTAGCCCTATTCTCATGTGTCTCGTGCAATTATATAAAGAATCAGGCTGATATAAAGCAAATCCTCCGTTTTATGCGTGAATGGCTAGACTCAAACCTGCCTGGCAGAACCTACTCAGAATTTTTAAAGATTGCTTGTCCTCAGTAATAGCACTGTCCATAATTTATTGACGAGTGTCCTGTGATCTTGTGAAGTAGGGAGTAGGAGGCGGTAAGTTATAGTTGGGTTGGTAAGTTTTTGGAAGGTGATGCAAGACTCAAAACAAGAGTTTGACTGCAAAGGGTTTCTTGAGTAACACCTATCTGAAAAAGCTCATGGATTTAGTGTGAGAAAAACAGGTGACTGAGTTCTGGTCTCACCAGTTGTGATGCTAACTACTGTGCCCTTTTTTCTTAGTATAGATTTGTATTCCTATGCCAGGAGGCTGTAATTTGCACCAAGGATATGTCTACAGAAAACAGGGTCACCTGAGTGACCTATGAGTAGATTGATTTGGTTACTGGAAGTGGTATAAACATACATCATGGCACTTTGGCCATGCAAACAGACTTTCTCAGCAGGGCTAAATTACATTAGTGTAGTACTGCCCTCTGGTTAGCTATATGGGTTCTGGTACCTGTGCTAGCTCGCTCATGGTTAGCTCAGGTATCGGTGAATAGCACTTATCATTCACATAGCTATCAGGGCTGTGCGAAATGGCACCTTTCCATTCCATTCAAAACTTGAGTTTTGAGGTTTAGATGGAACAGTGTTTCGTTTTGAATTTCATTTTGATTTGAAACTGTTGTTCCATTTCATTTAGTTGAAACAGTGACTTGGTTTCAATGCTGTTTCAAAGTTTCACGCATACACTATAATGGGGAAGCTTGAAACAGCCTCTCGCATCCGGCAGGCAGATGGGGGTCCGCAGCCCTGGGAGGGCTGCGAGGGCTATGCCAGTCCTCTTGGGGCTGTGTGCCCCCCGATCTGCATGCCAGATGAAGGAGGGAAGATAGGGAGAGGAACTGAGCCCAATCACTCAGTTCCCCTCCCCAGTGCTACAATTGGGCTGAGTGGCCTTCCCCAGCCTGATCGTAGGGCTGGGGAGGGGAACTGAGTGATTGGGCTCAATTCCCTTTCCCAGCTCCCAGGTTCCAGGTGACAGGACCCAGCTTCCCTTCCCTGTGCTGTGATCAGCTTCTGGCAGCCCTGCTGCAGGAGGCGAGGAGCGCCAGGGCTGTGCTCCAGGCTGAGCTACATGGGGCTGCACAGCTGCTGGGAGGTCAGCCCTGATTCTCCTGCCTCCCACCACCTGGCTGCTTCAAAACTCAAAACGTTGAAAAACTTTTGAATCATTTCAACTAGCCTTATTTTGTTGTAAGGCTGTTTCAATACCCTTCGTTTCAATTCAATTCCACTGTTTTGAGCTGCAAATGGCTCAAAACTGTTGAATTGAAACAGGTGGTGAAATTTTGCACAGCCCTAATGGCTATACTTGGAGTAGAAAACAAACGTCAACCAACCTAAGATTTGCTGATATTCCACCACACTTGATTCGATTTATTGGGCCACACGAACCTCGTCCTTTGTCCTGCATCAGGTCCCCTGCCCAATGTGAGACAAGAGGCAATGTGTCCTCTGGATTCCTTGTTGCTCCACATCGACACAATTTATTTTTGTTGCACTAGTGATGTGATGTGACCAAAGGTAGTTACATCTATTTGCTTGGCATTTGTGCTCCCCTGAAAAGGATGTTTCTACCCATAGGGATAGTTTACATAGCCCAGGTGAGGCGAGCTAAGAGGTGAAATTATAAGGTTACAGCTGCTAAGCATTAAGTATCAATTTACATAGTTATTTCAGGGCAAATGCAAGTAAGTTTGTCCCTTAATGAAAGCAGGGTAGGCTACCTCTCATTTGGTGTAGGGTACAACCAGAACTTGTCAGAGTGTCTAATTAGCTACAAGTCTGCACCATCTCCAACTTCGTTTATGTAACTGCACGTGAGAGGCATTCTAGTCTCAGACTCCTTGTGATCACAGGCTTCTTTATTTTATCAAAGTACGGCCAATGTGCTTTCATTGGAGGTGCTGTGTGAACTGGCATTGTTTCTCTTGCTTGACTTCCAGGGGTCAGCAAAATACGGCCTGCAGGCTGCTTCCAGCCCATCAGGCCATGCTATCTGGCCCCTGGGGACCCTAAAAAAGTAGAAAAGTTAATATTTATCTGCCCCTGGTTCCTGTCAAAGATGACAAGAGCCATGAACAGTAGGACCCAGGGGAAGCCTCAGCAGGCTCCTGCAACACCAGGGCCTTCCTGGCCCCGCCCCCTCCAGCTGGAAGCCTCTGCTTAGCAGGGGCTTCTAGCTTGGGACCATGGAGCTGTTCATGGCAGCACTAGCATGGGAATTCAGGTCAGAAGAGGGGTAGGAGGAAGCAGGGGAGGACCATGGGGATCGCCCCAGTCCCCAGGGCTCAGCCAGCTCCTGCTGAGCCCCACAATCGAGCCATGTAGCCGGGAACTGGTAAGCATGCAGGAAAGTGAGGGCGGGGGACAGAGGGGAGTGGAAGCAAACAGGAGCATGGGGCCTGTGCCGGTGTCCTGGGGCCAGTGCCAGCAGGTCCCGGAGCAGGGTGGTAGGAGCTCAGGACACAGGCTGGTTGGCATCTGGGGAGCTGGACTCGGCTGCAGCACCAGGGAGGGGAGGTGCTAACCCGGCTTCATAGAGCCCCTGCTGGCCAGGACCATGAACTCCTGCCACCCTGCTCAGGGCCCTGCCTGGGACACGGGTATGGGCCCCATGCTTCCGCCCGGCTGCCACTGGTTCCCGCATGCCCATTCACTCCCAGTGCCCCTATCCCAGGCATGTGGTATAGGCAGGGAGCAGTGCACAGCCCTGACCTCATACTTGCCTGCAGGGAATGAGCTGGTGCTCAGCATGGGGGAAAAACGGCCTCCCCTGCCTTGTGGCCAGTGCTTCAGCCACTTGCAGCCTGCACGGGGCTGTCGTGCCTATCTGCCGCATCACCACCCCCTCGTGGGGCAGTGGTGGCAATGGAGAGCAGGCACAGGAAGCCCTGTGCAGTCTCCGAGGAGCTGCAGCCCAGGGCAGCAGCCACAGGGAAAGGTAATGGCTACTCTTCCCCTGTGCTGAGAACCAGCTTGTTGCCCGGAACCTGCCGCTTGGTGAAGAGAAAAGCACCCTCCTTCCCTGCTCGTTACTGCTGGGCAGTGTGCCTGGAGCCCATGCTGTGATAAGTTGTTGTGCAGCTGCTTCACCACCATCTCTGTGCTGCCCAGTGCAGTAACAGCGGAGCTGCCTCTGTGCTGCCGTGCCTCAGTCTCAATGGGCGAACCCAGAGCTGCCACAGGGCCCAGACTGGGAGTGGTGGCGGGGAATGAGCTGGTGATCGGCAGAGAGGCAGAACAGCCCTGCATGAGTTGCAAGCGGCTGCAGCATGGGATGCAGGCCACAGGGTGGGGAGCTTATCCTCCGCACTGAGCACCAGCTCATTCCCTGCAGGCGAGCGTCAGGTCAGGGTTGTGCGTGCTGCTCCCCACCTGTACTGTGGGGTGGGGTGGGGGCACTGGGAGTGAATGGGTGTGTGGGAGCCAGCAGCAACCAGGCGGGAGTGCGGGGCCTGTGCCGGTGTCCTGGGGCCAGTACCAGCAGGGCCCAGAGCAGGGTGGCAGGAGAGCGGGGTCCTGTCCAGCAGGGTCTCTATGGAGCCAAGCCAGCTGCCACCTCTCCCTGCTGCTGCAGCCCAGTCTGGCTACAGAGACCCCTGCCAGCCCATGCCCCGCACTCCTACCTCCCCACTCTGGGCCCTACCAGTGCTGGCCCTGGGACATTGGTGCAGGCCCCACACTCTTGCACACTTCCACTCCCCCCTGCCACTTTCCCCACTTTTCTGCCTGGCCACTCTGCACTACATGGCTCCCATACTCACATCCATACCCATACACACACATCCCACAACCCCCCATATGCAATCACTTCTGCATATACACCACAAATGCCCACAAATCAGGACAAAAATATTTTTTATATTACTTAAAATATATGATTATGGGTGTTTGATTTTTAGTATATAATTTGGGTTTTTTTCCCCCTAAGATGGCAAACCCTTTTCCCCAAAGGAGTACTTCCAGGGGCAAAGGGACACCTTGCCAAAACTTGGTAAGCAGTCTTTCACCCACAATAATTGCCCGCCCCAGTTTGGAATAAGAGGTCTGGGTTGGCAGCTGCCGCAACTCTTGGTTGATGTCCCCTTAACATTTTTTTTTACTTGTGAGCCAGTGGTAGCAGCTTGATAACAAAAGAGGAGCTGTTATCAGGGTTTCTGAGGGAAGCAAAAGCTGAAAAGAGAAGGAGGTAAGAACATGAATTCACAAGTTCTGATGACTCAAATGTATGGAGGATGCTCATTTTTACACCAATATTTGAGAGGTGAATTTACCTATCCTCTCAGCAATTCAGCATGACTTCTCCCAAATTAATTTTATCAAGTAGGTAGCTCTGGGCAAATCATGAGGAAGGGAAATAAGCTAAGAGGAAATTTTACCCTTTGATGTTTGTTTTTGGCAGGGGTTCTCCCTCTATCAGCTCCATAACATATGGATCCTCCTCAGTGTGAGATATTTAATAAACACATTTTATTACCCATTATATCTTTGAACTAATCATTAACCTTCATGTTCCAAAACATATTAAACCTAATTAGTTTAATGAACCCTTAATCCTTCTTTGAAAGTGGTTGGTACATATTTTAGAATTCAGTTTGATCACCAAAAAAATCAATTCATCTCTTATTTTTCAGTGAGTGAAGACAGATTTTTAAGATATTTCATTTAAAATGTTGAGGCTCAAAGCAAATCAGTATTGAAAACAAAGTCATGGTATCAAACTGGCTTTTGGGGGGTGGCATTCAGTGGTTTCAAGGCATGAGGATTTTAGGTATCTGCTTTTTGAGCCAAATAGCTACACTTAAATCTTCTTGATTTGGTCCACAAAAATTTCTAAAATGTCATCTCTTCCATCAGTCCACACAGCTAAACCTCTTGTCCGGGCTTCTGTCATCTCAAATTTTGATTACTATAGCATCCTTTCCCCTGGCCTTTAACAAATGCAGTTTTGTTCTTTTTTTGGTATCTATTTGTATCCCTAATCTGTCAATTTCACCATAGCATTTTACTCTTTCCACCCTTGAATTAGTTCACACTTTTCCAGTATGTTGTATATTGTCAGCTGGCCTTTTCTTTAAGGCTTTTCAGGATTTACTCCCAACTAACCTATAATTTCTTCATTAGTACCAAGAGGTGGATTCTTATTTATGAACAGCCTAAAGATGCCACTCAATACTTCCTTCTTGCTAAAACTTCAGGAAAAGGACTTGCATGCCGCCTTCCATATGAAGATCTGCAAAGGCATTTTGCAAACATGTTACACTGTTTTCTTTCTGATCCATAATTAAAACACTTTTTGCTATGATGGCTAGAAAAAGTTTTACAGTAGCTAATCTTTCATGCTCTGAACTGCTGCCTAGCCTGCTTCAGTAGTTTTGTGTCTGAATTTGTAGCTTACTGCAAATCTGTGTCTATCCGTTGCCTCTTGCCTTATGTTTGGATTGTAAGCTTTTTAGGATGGGGGCCATACTTTTTTTTTTTTTTACTGTATGTGTACAGCACTCAGCACAATGGGGTCCTGGAAGCTTTAAAAAACACAACTATCTAACCATAGACATTTACATAAAAAGGCAATTGAATGTCTAAATTTGAAACTTATGCTTCTAAAGTAAATTTTTCAAAAGTTTTAAATGTATACAAATATATTTACATAGAGCTATCAAACAGGACATCTTCAACTCCAAACCTCTCCACCAACCAATGTGCGGTTTCCTAATCTGAGTATTGGTGGTGCTAGAGTTCCTAAATGCAACTGCTATGTTTCCATAAACTCGTTCTCAGTAAAAGCTGAACTGCAGGAAGAACATGGAAATGGAAAACTTACCCCAGACAGTAAAAATGGCAAAGCTATAAATAACAAATTAGGAAATTTATAATAGAAAGTGTTATCTAAAGGCATTACAAATAGCTCTGGCTATAATATCCCTGATCTGGCTGTGAACCAGATGCACCTAACTCTGGCCAACCTGTGAGCTACCAGGTCCTTATTAAAAATCAGGCTGCTCACTTAGGAGTATTTGGCTAACTGTAGGCATTGCAATTTTAAAGATCCTGGTCCTTCTGTTAACTGTTTAGTGCTTCTAGAATGGGATTTGTATGAATTCCAAATGTTGCATAGGTACTTGAGGAAAAAAATTACTCCCATTTTAATGTATTTAATATAGTCAATCCCGTTCTGTCTTACTTTCAGTGGCTGACCAGCACTTGTGCTTTGGCCTCCTTGATGATGCACCTTTATTCTCATCTAGCATGAGTGACCTCCTTCCAATCCTGTCCTACTTTAAGAATCTTGAGGTATCTTCTTAGGATGTCCATCAACTGTTGGCAAGGCCTACCTCAAAGACATGGTGCTATGATCTCATGATTATAGATAATGTTGGTATTTCTCAGTTTTACAACTCTCACCACATTGTCAATATTTCTCTTAACAAACAATTTTTCCTTCATTGCTTTCCTGTCCTCTAGAACTTTCTTGTTTATATCGTTAAATAAATGTCTTTTTCCTTTGCTTTTTTCCCCAAGGCTTTCACTGCAGCTTCAGCACTTTTTTTTCCAAGTTTTCCCAAGTTCTGTTGATATTTTTCTCACTTTCTTTGACTTCCAACTTTTCAAATATAATCTTTATCAAGCTGTTATTTCTCATTAATAAAGGATACCATTCACTTGCATGACTGAGTATCATCATGGGACTTAGAAAACCACAGCATCTTAATTTATGACCCAGAATGCATGAGCTTTTCAGTCATGATTGCACAGTTTATCTTATGAGACAAGTGTTAACAACATTCTACTAAACCTGGATCCCTTAGGAAATGCTGGATTTATGACCTTTCTTCTGTAATCCAGATCTTCCTAAAGAACCTCTTTCTAATAGAGTACTGATTTGTTGTAGTTTTTATTTTATTAAATAATCCATTAAATCATGAGGTTTTTTCCCAGAAGCTAATGTAACCTGCGTAACAAGGAATCCTGTGTTTCCTATTGAAAGAAAAAGCTTTATTCTGTGTGTAAATTCAAAGGTGACTTAGGTCTCAATGGAAAATATGTTTCTTCCATTGACATACAGGAAGCTCTTACATTCTACATAAAACCCTTGTATGTGTTAAGAAACCAAGTAGGGCTGAGCAGTCAGGATCTAATTTCAATCCCTATGCCCATGGTTACAATTTAGAGGAGCTCTGCACATTTCCGAAGGGCCTAGAGGAGAATTTGCCTGGATCAGTCATTGTATTGGGCTGCCGTAGATTTCCATACAGCTATACTAGAGATGTTCAACTAGTGGGTCATGTGCTGTATGTGGCCTGTGAGAGGTTAAGTTGTGTTCCCTGGGATTTTATCTGGTCACTGTTTCCCCATTGCTATAGCTGCAACAGCAAGCAGAGTCAGGGCTTTCCCTCCCTCCTCCACCTTCTGTTTCCTGCCCTTGATCTGGGGGGTCAGGCAATGTGATACAGTGTAGGGAGCTAAGGATGTGTCCAGGCTGGGGGGAGAGGGAAGGACAGGGTCATGGCAAGAGGCAGAGATCAAGCCCACATGGGACAACAGTGCGAGAGGAAGTACCCAGTGCATCAGCATAGAGGTCGTGCTTGTGAGGATGCATGTAGCAACAGGAGGAGGGAATCATGCTCACACGGTGCAGCTGGGGAGGAGGTGCCAGTGCAGTAGTGGAATATGTGGACCAATGGAGGAGTAGAGCATCTGTTTAGCCCAGTGGCCTGTGGCTTGCCTGATGTAGCATGTATGTCATGTGGACCTACGGGGATTAGAAGACAGATACTTGTAGTTTATGCCAAAGCCAGGGATAGTCTTTGAAACTCTCCACGTAGAATTCTATCCTAAGCACAGCTATCTTATTGGGCATTTCCATCTAAACACATGCCTATTCAATTTCTCAGACTCACTGTGTTCTTGAAGAAACATCTACATGTCAGAGGTGGATCTAACCCACTTTTTAACCCATCTTCTTCAGTAATAGTCGTATGGTAAGGGGGTGTTTGCTTTAATGATTATAACAGTTTTCTTCTTTCAAGCTACTGGGCACAAATAATTCTTCCTGGCTGTCTAACTCCTAGACTGTACTTGACAGTCTTTGTTAGCTAGAATAATAACAAAGGGTCCCCTGACGACCTGGCACTGACTAAACACTCATGGAAGGAACTGCTGACTAGGATGCAAGCTACTTCTTGTCTTGTGTGAAAAATGGCCCGATACTTATGACTGACATTTTTGTATTATTTCATAACAGAGAAAATCAATAAATCTCATTCCCAGAGTAATTCTTCCAGCATGTGTCCTGCCTTTCTTCTCTTTTTCTCTTTGTGTAACGTTTCACAATTTCTGTCTTTTGCCAGTGCTGTAGACGTTTCAAATTTTAAATCCAATTCAGAAAAATGTAAGTGCCTTTGATAGAGAAGGGAAGATCCGCAAAGTGTGTCTGTAGGCTGATGACAAATTAACTTTCAAATAAACCATAATAATACAGATTCAGATTAAGTAAGCATCTGAACGGTGCCTATACACATGCAGCAAGGTTGGTCCAATGTGCTATAATTAGGGCACATTGGAGAGGACTCAATTAATCGAGCCTGCTGAAGCACAATAATTACTATGCTCCAGCAGACTCCAGTGTCATGTGTATCAGCATCCCCATGCTGAAAAATGGTGGTGGGGACACTTTTACCAAAGTTCATTTGACAAGCTTTAGTGCCCCCACCACCATTTTTCAATGCGGGGATGGTGATACACATGAGGCTCTAGGTGCTTTAATTAGAGTGACTCTTGGAGCTGATCTATTTAAAGTGCTCCCCCTACTCCCAGAGCACATGTATAAATGTCTAAAATGTTTCATCTTGCCTTTTTAACTACACTAATGGCGGTGTCACACATTCAACTCGCTGCTTGTTAAGTTCACTTAAAACACAAGCAGACATGCATTTAGGTATTTTAATACAAGTTAAGTGGCCTTGTGATATTCCAAAATTGTTCCCTTTCAGGTGAAGGTAATCTTCTAACACATACGAACTTTAATAGATTGCTACATTCCAATGATTGGCAACGGTTGCTAGTAAAGATGGGATAAGGCCCTGAGTGGTAAGTTGAACGTGTGTGTGAGTGGGATACCCAATCTTATCCCCATCTCTCCTTTAGACTCTCCTGCCATAACTTGGATGAAAGAGAAAATAAAGGATGTTCTGTTTTTTTCATGGTTCTGAGACAGAATAATGTCACCCTGATGTCAATTGCTCACAGCATACGTTTATTTCTAACTTAACACTGGTGAAATGACAACGTCTTCGCCAATTACTTTACTGGCTAAGTTAACCAAAGTTTCAAGCAGGAAATGCTCAGTCCTGATGCTTAATAAGGGTTCTTCACCGCTACTTATCTCATTAGCAGCAAAAGACTCTCTGTGCTTCTCATTTTCCATGAGTGCACGACCCCAAGAGCAGCCTCTAACTGCTCTCTCTCACAATGTGGTATATTGTCCTGAGTTTTCCTCAATCCTAATGCTCCTCAGACCTAGGGATGGCCCCAATTACCCCCATTCCTCCATTAAGGGGCATGATCCTTTTTTTTTTTAGAAGTCCTGGTGGATCCGCCACTTTTCCCCTCACTCACCAGCACAGCGGAGTTACCGGTAAGCAAAACTCTTTTGCTACTGCCCTGCTGTATCTCTCAGGGATCTACCACCCAACAGGATTCCTGACAGGGTGATCCTCCTCACCACCAACTTGCCACATACCTCAGGGCTTCACTCCTCCCAGCATCTGTCCCAGATCATCAGTAAGTCTTCCTTCTTTCTCCACAGAACTTCATTGCTCCTCACGTCTTCTTCTGGTGCCTGAAGGCAATCAGGCTGTCTCCTACTGCCTGTTTTATGCTTCCCTCAGCAGGCTAATCACCAGCATTATGTTCCAGGTGTGTAACTCCCCCCATCTGGCCGGTTCACCATTGAGTCAGCTTGACCCGATCCTTTAAGTAACAGGGCTCTTGTCTGAGACCCTGTTACAGACCTCCCCCCTAAATTCAATAATCCCCCATTAGGATAGGTATTCATAAGAGTAACACCCAATGTAACCAAAACTACAAAAGCAAACAGAAGAGAAAAAAATAAACAGACAAGAAAAGGAAGGATTCCTTCAGAAGCCGGTGTCTTCCCCAGGAGATAATAATGGAATAATTTTATTCCCCATCGAATAGTTAAACATTCTCGCTCAATTGTAGAGTAGTGAGTCTCCATGGGACTGAGTTTCTTACTGGCAAAACCTATGAGTCTTTTCTTATACCCCTCTTTTTGGAAGAGGATCACCCCTAGGGCTATTCTTGGCATGTCTGTCTGTAGATGGAACTTCTTCTGAAAATCTGGGGTATATAGTAATGTATGTTGACACAAGGCTTCTTTAATTGTTCAAAAGTATGAAGTGCTTCTGTGTTCCACTGTATCGGGTTCTGATGACCCTTGGTTAAGTCTGTTAAAGGAGCTGCCTTTTCTGAGAACCGAGGGATAAACTTTCAATAAGAATTAGGGAATCCCAAGAATGAGCACAGTTGTTTAAGTGTTTTCGGCAAAGGATGTTGTCATATGGCTGTCACTTTATCTGCCGCTGGTTTTATGACACCTTGACCAACTAGAAAGCCTAGGTATTGAATTTCCCTTTTCCTGAATGTGCACTTCCTGGGATTGGCCGTGAGTCCAGCTTGTTTCAGTTCCGTCAGTTTTTGACTCAGGTGTTGACCATGTGTCTCCCAATCTTGTGAGCAAATGATAATATCATCAATATAGACTGCTGCATACCCCTGATGTGATGTTAATATCCCATCCATTAATCACTGGAATGAAGCAGCTGCCCCAGTGGAGCCCAAATGGCATCCGTTTAAACTGGAATAGGCCCCATGGAGTGCCAAAGGCAGTTTTTTCTTTATCTGCAGCTGTCATAGGGATCTGCCAATAGCCTTTGGTCAGATCTAGGGTGGATATGTATTGGGCTTGATCAACTTTCTCCAGCATATCAACGACTTGTGGCACTAGAAAGGCATCAAAAGTTGCAATTTTGTTTATCTTGTGTTAGTCAATACATAAGCATGTAGAACAATCCGTTTTTGGCACTAGCACCACAGGCTTCTCCTGTTTTGGGCTTCTCCACGGGCTTTGGAATTCTTCAGTAATTCCTAATTTCTTCATCTGATGCATCTCTTGTTTTACTGCCAGCCAGAGATGACAGGGTAACCTCCTCCAGTAATCGTGTATCACCCGCCCCAGTGGTGTCAAGATCTGGTGATCGATACCCCTTGCTATGTCAGGTGCCTCTCAGAACACCTCCTGGAATTCTAGAATCAGGGCCTCCAGATCTTCTAGTTGCTCGATGTCTGATTTGGTTATCAATTTCTGGCTCTCTTTGTAACCCTGTGGGGCTCTGAGGTATCTCTATTTCCCCATCATCTATTTCATTCACCTCTCTCATTAGCCATCCACTTCCAGAGTAGGCTGACATGGTATATCTGCCTTCTCCGAGTGGGTGTGGTCTGGAGTACTTCATTACTGACTGGACCTGTTTGTCTTGTGACCTGAAAGGGTGCTTGCCATCAAGTCAAGATCTTGTAGGAGTTATCTGGTAATAATGCTGACACCCAGTCTCCAAATTGGAGTTCCTTCTCAGTGGTCTGAGTGTCATAAAGCTGTTTTTGTTTTTTCTGGCATTGGCTCAAGTTTTGTTGGGCTATCTCCTGGGCCCTCCACAATTGTTCCCAAAAATCAATCGCTACTTGTCGTAAAGTCAGATCATCATCCCCTCCTTTCCATCTGTTGCATATAAGGTCAAGAAGCCCCCACAGGCTTTGACCATAAATTCATTCAAATGGGGCATACCCCATGGAGGCCTGTGGGGCTTCTTTTATTGAGAGGAGCAGTGGAGGTATCAGGACATCCCACTCCTGAGGATTTCCCTGAATGCCGGCCTGAATCATCCCTTTCAAGATGCGATTAAATAACTCCACAAAGCCATCAGTTTGGGAGTGGTAGATGGAGGTATGCAGTTGTTTAATCTTTAAAACTCAGCAGACCCCTTTTAAGATTTTGGACATCAAATTCTTTCCTTGCTCCATAGAGATTTCACAGGGAATGCCCACCCATGCGATCCATTTCAGGAGAGCTCCGACTATGACCATAGCCATTACTGATCTCAGTGGTATTGCCTCAGGAAAGCAGATAGCATAACCAATAATTACTAAACTAATCCAGGGCAATCCGATCAAAGGGGTGCCCTGCTGGCAGCACTGATATCAGGGGCAGCTTTCCCGGATTCACCCCCCGCCCCCATCTTCTGGGCATTCTGCACAGAATTTCTCTACCATTTTAGACAAGCCAGGCCAGAAGACACATCATTTCAGATATGCCTCTGTCTAATCCTGTCCTAGATGCCCTTCCATGGAAAGCGTATGGTGACTTATAGCAGGGTCTCCCAATACTTATGGGGGACAAATATTTGACTTCTCTCCTCCCAATCTTCTCAGTTCTCTACCCTATAGGGGATACCCCTCCTTACCTCATATCCTTACCTTGGACTTTGTCTGGCTTTCTGGAGGTCCACTACCTTTGCTTCATCTCTTGCCAGTTGAGACTACCAGATATTTTGAAACAGGGGTTCTTGTCTTTGCTCATCCCAACTATATTCCTCGCTTATGAGTTGTTCCACATCTAGGTTATCTTGCTCCTCTTCTATTGGATCCCCAAAGCAGACCATTGCAGAGACTCAGTCCCACTCTCCCTCTGTCTTGGTAATGACTTGAGCAATTTCTTCCTCAAGATAAGGCCAATCTACTCCCAGCAGCATGAGGCAGGGCAAGATTTCAGCTATGCCTGCCATAATCTTGATGATGCATCTGAGTATGGCAAGCTGGATTCTTCCATTCGTAGGTATTTGAAGCTCCATGGATACTGATTATACTCACTGGGCTCTCCAGACTCCCTAGATGAGAGAGATGAGTGGTCTGCCCAAACCACTGACTGTGAGCAACCAGTATCAACTACTGCTGGTATGATGGTATCTCCAATTTTTACCTTGACTACTGGTTTATTTTGATGGCCTGGGCCCCTATGTTTTCCAAAACCGCAATCCATTTTCTCATCATGTAATTGTATTAGCCGGGGTTTCAGTCTGGTTTCTCCGTGGACAAAATCAGGAGATGTGTCCTTTTTCCATGCATCTATAGCAAATCACTTCTTTGGAGTCCCAGGTCTGCAGTTCTCTTCCGTGATTTTGAATATTCTCACCCTGCCTCAACTGGGTGTTCCTTGCAGAGTTCCCAGTGCCAGACGTCCTGGTCAGTCTCTCTTAGGAGCTTCTCCTTCCCCTTCTGCCACAGCATAGTCTTCAATGACTCATAGGGCCTCTTCCACAGTCTTAGGCTGATGGTGTCATACCCATCTCTGGCAGCTGCTGTTTAGATCTGTCAGAAATTGTTCTAGAACTATCAGATCGATTACTTTTTGGAGGGTCCGAGTCTCAGGTTGTAGTCATCATTCAGTAAGGTCTCTTAGCATCTGGGCTAGTAAACGTGGCTGGGCCCCTTCAGGAAGGACCCTTATGAGCCTAAAACATTGTCAGTATCTTTCAGATGAAATTTCTGATCAGTAGAGTATCGTGGCCTTTACCTTGCAGTAATCCCTGGCTTCCACCCTGATAAGGGCTCTATATGCAGCTTGTGCTGGACCTATAAGAAGAGGTCCTATCCGTGCTGCCCAGCTTCCTGGGTCCCATTTCGCACTTGTTGCCATTCTTTCAAATGCCTCTATATAAGTTTCCACATCATTGTCTGGAAACATGAGAGGTAACCTAGCTCCATCACATTCTCTCCCAAGAGCTGTCTGTTGTATCTCAATTTTCTTACATCAGTCTTGCAGGTGGGAGAAGACTCAAATCCATGCTTCTGCTTCCTGGGTACATACTTGCACCATCTCCTCTAACTGAGCTTGTTGTCCTTGTAAAATTCACAAGGTAATATTGAGTGTCTGTTGCCAGTCAGTTGGCACTTGAATATCCATGGATTCCATGCTGCCAATATTGGCTGAAGTCTATCCCCCGGACAGTGGACAGCCTTCCTGGCTAATGCATCACTTTGTGAGCAGGATAGTCAATCTTATCCCCATCTCTCCTTTAGATTCTCCTGCCATGACTTGGATGAAAGAGAAAAGAAAGGACATTATGGATTTTTCATGGTTCTGGGACAGAATAATGTCACCCTGATGTCAGTTGCTCACAGCATACATTTATTTCTAACTTAACAGTGGGGAAATGACAACGTCCTTGGCAATTATTTTACTGACTAAGTTAATCAAAGTTACAGGCAGGAAATGCTCAGCCCTGATGCTTAATAAAGGTTCTTCACCGCTAAAGACCTCATTAGCAGCAAAATGCTCTCTGTGCTCCTTCTCCAGGAGTGCATGACCCCAAGAGCAGCCTTGAACTGATCTCTCTCACAATTTGTTATATTCTCCTGAGTTTTCCTCAATCCTAATGATCCTCAGACCTGGGGATGACCCCAGTTACCCCTGTTCCTTCACTGAGGGGCATAATCATTTCTTCTTAGAAGTTCTACTGGATCCTCCACCTGGTGGCTGCACTTTTCCCCGCACTCACCAGCACAGAGAAGTTACCGGTAAACAAAACCGTTTTGCTACTGCCCTGCTGTATCTCTCAGGGGTTCACTGCCCAACAGTATTCCTGGCAGGGTGATCCTCCTCACCACCAACTTTCTGCAAACTTCAGGGCTTCATTCCTTCTGGGGTCCATCCCAGATCATCAGTAAGTCTTTCTTGTTTCTCTGTAGATCTCCATCGCTCCTCACATCTTCTTCTGGTGCCCAAAGGCAATCAGGCTCTTTTCCGCCACCTATTTTATGCCTCCCTCAGCAGGCTAATCATCTCGTCATGTTCCAGGTGTGTAACTCCCCCCACCTAGCTGGGTTCACTGTCGGGTCAGCTCGACCCAACATTTTAAGTAACAGGGTTCTTTTCCGAGACCCTGTTATACTATGGTACCACTCTTAGCTGACATGCTTGATAACTATTAGCAGGATCCACAAAACTTAGAATAATTTCAGTAACTAGATGCCAAAAGGACATTTATATATAAACTAGCCAATTGCCTGTCAGGAATGACAGCAGCGGGGAGGGGAATCATGCTGGAATGGAGCCCCACACCCCACCCCTGTCCGGGCCCACTTCCCCTTTACCTCCTGCTGCTTGGGGTCTGGGCCCACTCCCCCCCATCCACAGAGGCATGAGTAGAGGAGGAGTAGCCCTAGGCCCAATGCGGGGGAGGACCAGGCCTGAAAGTAGGAAAAAACTGGCTTGCCACAGTGTGGGGAGCATCAGGCCTGGGCTGACCCAGCGACAGCAGGGGAATGGGAGGAGTGGGTTTGTAGCTGATGAGGGGGAGGAGGCGAGGTGGTGGAGGAGTGGGCCCAGGCCTGAGGGGGGAGAAGGCCCGAGCCCAAGTCAGGGTAGAAGCCAGCCCACCTCAGTGTTAGGGGGTAGCAACAAGCCTGGCCTGCTGCGGCATCAGCCCAATGTGGCAGAGGCAGTAGTCTTTTCCCCCCCTCAGGCCCAGGCCCATTCCTTCCCCACCCCACCTGTTTCCCCCCTGTCAGCTCTGAGTCCACTCCTCCCATTCCCCCATCACCTCCAGGTTGGCCTGGGCCCACTACTACCTGGCTTCTATCCCGATTTGGGCTCAGTCCTCCTCCCCCACCCTGCGTGGGGCCTGGGTCCACTCCTCCTCTCCCACTGCCACCCTGGCGCACCTATTTCCCCAACCCATATTGGGACCACTCATCCCCCCACCACTGCTGCATCATCCTGTGATGGGCCCTGCAGGCAGTGATGATGGAAGGGGGGAGAGGCAGGCTGAGGCCAAAGCCATGGCCTTATCCCCCCATGCCACCATTGCTGTCACCTGCAAGGAGTAAGGATGGGGGCACAGCCAGGTCTGGTGGCCTCGCTCCCCCATGCTGCATCCTTGCCACCTGCAGGGAGCAGGGCAGGAGAGGTGAGGCTAGCACTGCTGGCCTCACCTTCTATATGCCATCTGCTCTGTTTCCCCTGCCTCCTCCATCCCTTGTGTCCCTACCATCATGGTGACACTCCAGCACAATTCCAGATCCTGTTGGAACACTTGTTCACACTCTGATTTGTTGTTTGTCAACCAATCAGAGCATGAATAGAGCATAATGGCCAGAAAGACAGACAGAGACAGATTTAGGATTTTAAAATATTAGACTATATTCTGAATATAATGACATAATTAGCTCAGATTACTATTTTTGCATGATAGCAGCCCATGGAGTAGGTGTAAGAAAATTAAATATGAGATAGTTTAGTAGTTAATAACTGCATTTCTCAAGGAAGCCAGTGGTGTGCATGTTTTATGCTCTGACAAACAGCAACTAGATAACCACATGTTACATGTGGATTTTTGTTTCCCCAGGGACAAGGACAACTTGCCCTCTTGAGCACAACATATTATCCCAGGTGGTGTGGGGGAAGCTAGGGCCAGCATTGCACTAGTCCTAGCAGCCTTAGCTGGGGTCCTGGAGGCCTCAGGGAGCTACAGACATGGCAATCCTGCTGCTCAGAACCTGGCCAGCATCTGGAACATGGCTCCAGCTGGCTATGCTCCGGTTTTGGGTGGCACACGTGCCGCCCTCACATGCACTGCCCCCTCGTTTTGTGTGTGTTTTTTTACACCCCAGGATCTCCCAGGGTCAACCCCCACCCCCATGTTGCTACTTTTCAGTGCAGAGAACACCTGAATGTGTGGTGTGTGGCACCACAGATGTGTCTAGGCACCACATACCACACAGCTGTGCTTATCTGGATGCGGCCAAAAAGTCCTGTTACAGCCTATGTCCTCACATGCCTTTTTCTACGGATCTGAAAATAAAATTCTGATTTGGCTGATACTCTAATCAAGTTCAGATTAATGTGAACATAAGCAATTCTATTACCAGGCTCCGTAGGCATTCCACTTGTAGAATTAATTCTTCAGGTCATTTGCACAAAATAAGCACATTGGGGACACAAACGCAAATTAAAGTGATTGATTATTTATAGGAACAAACCATAGCTAGACTTCCTCAAACTCTGTGCATCCTTAACTTTTTAAGGATTTGCTTAAATCCATCCTTATTTAGCAAAGTTTTTAATTCCATGCCTAATCGACTCTTAATGTAAGCGTGGCAGGACACTGTTGGTGCCTGCCACTTTAAAGGCCCAGCCAAGCAGCCAGCAGGTACTTGATTGTGGCAGCCATTTTAGATCCCCGGCTGCCTATATAAACACTAACATTGCCTGCCTGCAAGGCTATTTGGAACATCCTGGAGGTAAGGGAGGAGCTATAAGGGATGGCTTGGAGGATCCTGGTCCTGGGCACGACCTAAAATTGCACCCTGCTGGGAGTGAGTGGCCTGGTGGGACTCCCAGTGCCATGGGAGCTTCCAAGAAATGCCAGGCCAGTTACCACCCTGGTGAAAGGTGGGTTGGGGTGCCTTAATAACCCTAGCTCCCACAACTGGGTGGGTTACCCCCTAGTAGGGTCTGGAGGGTAGACCCCAGACAGAAATTGGGGTTATAGACTTGGAAGCCTGTCTTGAAATCCCCTGACTGGTCAGCTCTGGGGCCAGGGCTGGAAAGGTCAAAGGGCCAAGGGCCCACCGTGAGGGGCACCCGGAGCTGAGGGCCTGGGGTTCTGGCTGGCCTAGAGGTGAGGCCAGGGCCAGTGAGCCAGGGGTCTGAAATGTCCCACACCCATGAGGCGGAAGAGCTCGGGGAGCTAGGTAGTCTTGAATGAAAGTGGAGCAAGCCGCCTGAGTGGAGGGATCCAGGTAGAATTCAGACTGGAGGATTCTGGGCCCCACAGTGGGGCCAGTGGTGTTAACAGCTGTGGATGCCACCTGTGAGGCTTGGGCTGCTGTATAGGGGAGGAATGGAGCCACAGATAGCGCCCCCAGTCTTCAGGGCAAGAAATGGGCAACCTGCCACCTAATTAAGATCATTAATTATTTAACAACAAGGTGTGGCTGGCAAGAAGGCAGACAGTTGGCCCAGAATAGATGGGCAGAGCTGTCGGTAGACAGGCCTCAGGAAGGCCCCTCGTTACAGTAAGTGTAGGCTGAGTAGGAACTCAGAAGTCCCAGCTGGAAGTTAGGTGCATGTTCTTAAATGTTAGCATAGTTCACAGGAGTATAGGGGTCAACGTGCAGATGGAAGCACTTTCCTTTCCGAATCATAGCTTGCAAAAAGACCAGTAGAAGAGTAAATGAAGGAAAATAAAACTAGGTATATGTGTACCTTCTCATGGTCATTTCCCTTTGAGTAACTGAGGTTGCCATTTATGTCATCTCTGCGTTTCTTTCAGTGTTCAGTCCATGAACTCTTATGAACTCCAGTAGCCCACTATAGATTGATTTGTTTAGAATCTGGCTCAAACCAAAAACTCAGAAATCAAGAATGCAATTCTGCTTCATCAGAATAGAGAATCTGGTCTCTCGTAAGTCCCAAATAGGCCACTGAAAGATGTCTGCGTGTGCTGAAACTATCTAGCAAATATAGGAATGGACCTGTTTACCTCTTTTTAGTCTATTCTTTTTCATATCTAGGAATAAATTAAGCTCACACTGTAGAGTCATATAAATAATGAGACTTTACAAAGTGGAAAACATGTAGATTCAACCATCTATTTGCTAATGCCTTATAATAGGTTTATCTTTCCAGTTACTTGCAGAATTTTCTTTCACAGAATGCAGTTTAGAAAGAAGGAGGTCTTGCACACTGAGCACTGCTTTGTGAAGTGCTTCAGAAACAAGCAGGTAGGCAGGCGATGATAAATGGTTTTGGGGGGAGAGCTCCTTTCCCTACTTCAGCAGCTTGAGACATGATGGATTTGCCAACCTTTCTGTTATCAAAATATAACATTTTTACAAGGTTGTATTAATTTACTTTCACTATACTTATTATGCTTCTTGACAGGTTTTAACAGCAAAGGTTTTTTAGGGGAATGCCACCGTTTATTTTGATTCCTGTCATATCTGTAATATCACTTTAATCTTATCTTCCTTGACAGAGGTTCTCTCATTTGTTTTAAGGAGCAGCTGAGAGGCCACAGTCATGCAAACCGCCATGCGTGCTGCAGAAAATATAGACAGCAGGCATGCCATAACCTGCTGGAGAGACTTTTAAGATAGTCCGAACAGTGCTGGTGTACAAAACAAGGAAAAGAGAAAGCTGTGTAACTAGAGACTTAGTAGTTAAAAGGAATGGTGTTTAGAGGTGTGCTTACCCATTGAAATACATTATTGTTAGAGGGACCCAAGTTACAAGATTTAAAGAAGCCAGAAGGGTGGTTCCCTAATGTACCTATAGCATTTTTTCAATACGTGTATAAATATTAGAACTAATTCTGATATCTTTATGCTGCCCTGTTTTGGTTTGGTTTGGGTTTTTTTGCCTCTCCCTCAGGCCATTTAAATGGCTCGCACCGTGTCCCTAATAACTAGTGATCATTTAGCATGGTGTAATTATTTACACAAACAACTCATTATTCAGTAATGTTGATAGTGAATGGTTGATTGTCCTGGGAAGTTTTTTTTTTTAATTTTTTTTTTTGGTGGGGGGGAGGGTTAATGGGAAAATGTTGCTGCAGAGCTAAAATATCTGATCCACAAGCACCAATTGTAGCAAATATGATCCAGGAATGGAGCATAGAGCATGTATTTAAAGGAAAATAAACAGCTTGCGCTTCATGCTATTGATTTTTGCTTTTTGGCCCTCATCATGGCTTGCAAAATGTGTCACGGGCTTGGGAGACAATTCAGGTAG
>JAGPOW010003395.1:43830293-43863076 GCA_030014935.1 Caiman crocodilus | reverse complement strand
GAAGGTGGAGTTTTTGATTTCTAAAATGTTCTTATAGAGTTAATTTTTAAGAATGAACTTTCTTAGTTCTCATTCCTCTTCTTGTAATGATGATTCTGCCAAAAAAATCTTTAAACTCCTTTTTTTAAAAAAGGAAACGAATGGACATTTGTACAGTGCTTAATGGAAGTGGCAGCTTGGGAGTCTAATGCCTATGCTCTCCTCTATAGCCCATATTTGATGACTGGGTTACATCTTCCATTGTGTCCCCTGGTCTCCTGCTTTCTGAGACAGCACAGAGCATCAGATAAGTGCCTGGATATGGCACATTGTAGGAAATGTGCCACATAGAAGTGAACTGCACGTATGAAGAATGTGAAATGCAGTCTCACTGTGACATTTTCAAATCAGTTTGCATTATGGTTTGTTGTTTTGGAGGTCTTTTGAAAAGTAGCACTTGTTTATGGAAAATACCAGACACTTGTTACAATACACTTCTGTTCTATGGGAACAATGTTTTTAAGGAAAATCTTTGAACAGCTCTGTTAATATATTAAGTTGTGGACATTTGATTTTATTCTGACTAGACCCCATGAACACTACTTAGATATAAAGGTAAGCAACTGCTCTACAACAACTTTAAAATGTCTCTTAGTAACTCTTGTTAAATTATCCACCTAGGGCATGTCTACACAAGGTGCTTTACTGCACAGGCCTCCTCCCACGGGCAGCCATCCTCTGCTGCCACTTGCATCCTGTGATGAGCAGCCACGTGTGGATGGAGTGGTTAGAAGGTGGCTGAGAGGTGGAGCTGGAGCCCCATGTACTGGGGCAGGAGCCACCTAGACACAGCTCCCCCATGACCCAGAGTGGTGCAGCAGGGGCAGGAGGAGGAGCCACTGGAGGTCGGGGGAGCTGAGCACTACGCAGGCGGCTGCCGCTGCACTGAGGACAACCCTTCCAGGAAGCTCTGCATTGGCTGGGCCACCAGGTATGGGCTGGAGTGCCATAGGTCAGCCATTAGCCACATGCAATCAGTTAGCAGACATCCACCCATGGGCTCGATTCAGTCAGTTGGCAGGTCAGGTCTGGCCACTGTGCCATATTTTGCCCACCCCTGCTGTTGAGAAATCCATGTTTGATGTTCTTTCTCCCTTTGTTATTGTGAAGAGGAACAAATTGGGGCTGAAGGGGACCCCAGGGAGAGGAATAATTTCCCTGGAGTCGCCACATGAGATGAAACGATCTCTGCCGGAGCACAGAGCAGTGTGCCATATTTCCAAAGCAAATGCTCCCTCAGGATTAGTGGCTGGCAAGCACAGAAGAATACGTCCAGTCTCAGAAAGGGGCAGCTGATGAGAGACCTGAGTGTGGGAAGCAGAGACATCCTGGGACTCTCCTTCCAGGACCTGCCTGCAGCCATCAGCAGTACAAAGGAGCTTGGCAAGAGGTGGTGGGCAGAGGGCCAGCGCAGAGAGGAGCACTGCTTCTGGAACGCAGGGATGGTGCACCCAAAGCCAGTTGGAGCCACCGCCAAGTAGGTACCAGGGAAGTGTAGGGGGATTCAGAGGGTTCATCCTTCGAAGACTGCAAGAGGGGTTATAGGGCCTTGAAGGGACTGTTTCTTTTTTCTTTTTCATTTTTTTGGTTTGTTTGTTTGTTTGTTTCCATTTCTCTTGTTTTGGATTTAATTTGACTTCCTGATTTTCATGGCAGGGACAGCAAAGGCCCTGACTTGAAGGGGCAGGTAGGGCAAAGTGGCCCAACAGAGTACTTATATATCTTTGAGACTGACCCTGGGCCTCAGTTTTGGGGACATTAAAACATGAACTCTCCTTTTGCGGCTCTTAATTGAATTGTGACTTGGCTGCTGGGGACCTCTGTGGAACAAGGACTGGGAAAGTACCCATTAGCCACTCCTGGGATTTTGCTTACCAAGGGAGTGACTCGGTGGGTTTTCCTGGCCCCTGGCTGTCATGGAGTGGACCCATATTGGCTAGAGGGGGCGGGGGGTCTGTCCCCAGAAGAAATTGATCGGAACCAACATCCAGGATGTAGTGAGGGTGGCATGTAACCAAGGTAGAGCTCCACTCTAGGCCTATAGGAAGAATTTCTTTGTGATCTCCCCATAGAACCAACCCCTGGACAGAAAAATCCAAGCTGTGGTGGGCAAGAAAATGTTGGCCAGGTAATTTCAGCTCCTTCTTAGCTGGATGGAATACACAGGGAAGACGTCAGCCCAAAGGGGGCCCAGGCTCTATAGCACCTACCCACGATTGTTATCTTCTACGTGTTTGCAAATCAAGTGTTTCCTGATATACTCTACTCTCTTTCCAAACACTTATGCCTGCAGTCGCCTGATCTATAATTCCCTTGGTCATTTTTGTTTACTTTTTTTCAAAAGAAAGGCAATAGATTTGCCCTTTTCTGATCCTCTAGAACCTCATCTAACCTTTTTCTTAAAAAGTAAAGTGTTTTGCAGTTACCCCAGCCAATTCCAGGAGTACTCTGCAATGCATCAGGCCCCATTTACACAAAGATGTCTAGGTTATTTAAATAACTAGGAATGTCTCTCTCATATGTTTATGCACCTCCTACCACACTGAGATCCTAATCTTCTTTGCAGTACTTTCTATATTAGACAAATAAGAATAAGCAATAATACTAACAACAAGCACAGACTAGAATTCTTTAGGGAAAAAAAGGATAGCAGAGTTTCCTGTGCCTCTGTGGACAGTTTCCTGTGCCTCTCATCTATGGTTAAAGTTTCCTAAAAGATTTTATTTGTGCAGCCCTCAGCAGCTTACCAAAATTAATTAAGTTGCTCACTAGCTGAAATAATTGACCAGGCCTGCTCAAGAGTAAATCGTGCCTAATCACTCTGACATTTTTTTGTAACACAGTTTCCATAGCTAAGGAAACATAGTCCCAGTGAAACTACTATAAGGTGGTGTCACAACCCAAATCAAGTGAGTGTCCCTGACACAATAGACCAGCCCTCCGTCTGATTGGCATTGAGACCACCCCTCCTTATGATTGGCATTGCTCTAAATTTGGTATGTTCCACCTAATTAAGTATTCCTACTTGGCAAATTCTCATTGGCTATTGTAAAAGTATAAAAGTCTGCTCAGTTTCCGCCCAAATCAGAGCAGAGCACACTCTGAGCACGTTACAGGAAAGACCTCGCAGAGCTCTGAGCATGCCGCGAAGAGTTCTGAGCACGTGGCAGGGTAACTTTGGTGGACTGATCACCCACCAACGACTCCTCTTCAGCGACCTCCCGACGTACCCCTTCCCTGCGTGCTTTCATCTGTACACTCGTTGCAGTAACCCAAACTGTAACTACACAAGTGAGCCTACAGCCTACGTCGCGGCCACCAGCAGCGTAAGTAAAATCTATTTTAAAACCAATACGCTGTCCCGCCTCTTCATCACCAGCCCACCTGATGTCTGTTTAGCTAACCACTGCTTCCCTCGGCCGGCTCTGACCGGTTGGCCGGCCAAGACATATGGGTACAAGAACAATTGGATAATTGTGCTCAAAGAACATCAGTGGCTCAATGGCAACTGAAAGAAGGTGTCAAGTGCCTTTCTACAAGAGTCTTTCCAGGGTCCAGCATGTTGAATATATTTTCATTAATGACTTGGAGAAGGAATTATTAAATTTTCAGAATACCATAAGATGGGTGGGAATGGTATAAACCAGTGGTTCACAACCTTCTTAGACTCAAGACATCTCTGGACAGACTCGAGGGACCCCTTGAAAAATGCCTGCTTTTAGTATTAACTCTCTTTCTTTTTCTTTTTTGTTTGCCTACAGAAAGATAGTAAAACAATTGTTTTTTGCAAAGATCTCAGAAAGATCACAACTATAGATTGATATTTGAAATCTCTGACTTTATCCTTTGAACCATGTTTGTAAAACTAACAGCGCTACCACCGTGTGGCACACCATGGCACCCTTGAAAGGATTTCACAGCACCCCAGGTGCTATGGTGCCCTGATTGAGAACCACTGAAATGCACTTTACAGAATGAAATTTTGGTTCAAAATCACTTTGATAAAACTGGAAACATGAGATGTTACAGGAGTGTGTTATGCAAGCCATGGAAAATTAGTTAATTCTTTTCAGCACTGCTGAAACGTTACCTGGAGCTGTGTGTTCAGTTTTTTTTATGCTACACTTTAAAAAATATGGACAAATCAGAAAGAACCCAGAGGACTATAAACAAAATGATCAGAGTTTTAGAAAACATGAACAATGAGGAAAGGCTGGAGGAAATGGGGTTATTTATTCTAGCGAAGGGATGATTTAGAAAAGAAAACATCACATAGAAAAAAGGCTTATTTATAAGGGAAATAAATAAGGTGATCAAAAGGTGAACAACGGTGATCAACATCCGCAGGGGGTGGGATGAAATTGCAAAAAGGCAAATTTAGGTTGAATTTTAGGAAGAACTTTCTAACTATGAGGCTAGTTAGGCACTATTAGTTAGACTGCTATTTTTTCCCCATTCAGTTCTGCCAAAAGAGGAAGAAAAAAAATATAACTTTTTTTTTTTGTCGTGCTTTGTTTTGTTTTTTTCCTTTCTTTTGGAAAGGCTATTAAATATTCCCAGATGTGCTTACCAAACTGGTGAATTCTTAAGAGAGACCAGACAGAATATGTGGTTGGAGACATGTCAACTCTGCCAATTCCTGCTTTCTGCAAAATGGACTCCACTGGCTGAGAGCACCAATAAGCACTGTTAGAGCCCTTCCCAGGAAACTGAAACTTTGAAAAGTCATTTTTTTACTTGTTACATTTTTAGATTCTCTTAATTTTTTTTCACAAAATTTATATTTTCATAAACAAGCATCTTTTTTAATTGAGTAGGCCATTTTTCCAGGACCAGCCTCCTCTGAGAACGAAGACCAGATTTTTGTGTTAGAGTAAGGCTCTGAGCCCCGCTGAAACTGGACGCTCTTATGTCAGTAAGTCAGCATTCATATTATGGATGGTACCACTTCAGCTATCCTGGTTCACATCCTAATCCTGACCAAACTAGTTGTACAGGAACAAAAATTGTGTGTATGAACTAGGCATAAGTAGATGAGATAAAAAAAGTCTGGGAGGGAGGAACATTAATCCTAGATTACAAAAAAGGGAACTGATGTTCAGAAAGGTTCTGTAACTGGGCAAAGGTCACAGAAGAAGCCATATGGCAAATCCAGGAACTGAGTCCTGATCAGCTAGCATTGCCTTCTTTAAAAGAACATCTCTCCTTTTAGCTGAATGTGTTTAAACAAAGGGTTGAGGTATCTCACTCTCCCATCCTGCATTAGCTGAGTAACACCAGGCTCTTTGAGTAATCTCATCTGAAGCCAAGAATGCTGGCTATCAGTGTACTACCTGGTAAGTGCAAGAGTGATGATATCCATCTCCCCTTGCATTGTTATATGGAAGTTTAATGAACACATACAACATCTATTCCATGATTCATGATGACACTACCAACATCCTCTCCCATGCTGGCTTGAAATTTTTTATTTAGCTGGGAAAGGCTGCATTCGTGAAGTCACTCACAAAGCAAGTTAAGACGTCAGAGTATGAAACTGTATGTTGCAATTTTAGCACTAAACCCTTCCTCCTCTCCCCCCGGGACTTCTGCTGCATCTATTTTTTTTTTTATCACTGTCCACAAGAATCTCACATTTGCCATGTGGTACATGGATGCAGGAAAGAATTTAAGGTTACAATGCGAACCTTGTTTTCTTCTGAATGGTCATGTCTTCTTATTCTGTTTAAGAGCTGTAGGATGCCTTTTCTACATGGCTTATACAAGAGCAACAAAGTAATCAGAGGGGGGAAACTGAGTAATACACTATCATGGTTTTTGCAGAAGGAAAATACCTAAGAGATGTAAGAGAGAAAGCAACATAGCTATCATTCCCCATATTAAAGTAATACCTAAAGGTCTTCAGTTAAGACTGGATCTCAGTTGCGGTAGGTGATGTACAAACTATTCCTGCCTTGAGAGAAAGGCAGGCAAGTACGAGAGGGAATGATAAATGGAGATGCAAAGACTTTCCTAATGCCTCGTAGCAATTCAGCAGCTGAATCCCAGTCTCCTACAACATTGTCTGATACCTGTTCAATCAGCATGTGATTTCTCTGCATTTGTGAGGATTTTTTCTTGGGCCCTTTCCTTTGTCTTATTTCCAGAGAATAACACCATCAGGAGATCCTTTGCTCAGTCATGGACACATACTTTAGTGAGCATGGATCACTTTATATTAAGATAATCCCTATTTTTTTTCCTCCTTCCAGCTTTTGCTATTGGGAGCATATACAACATCTCTGAGGTCACCGGGAGCTTTTCCACTGATTTGAATGAGCACTGGATCCAGTTCTTTAGTAAGCATATATAAGCAGCCATAAAATATAGTTTGGGCATCAGCCTTTTAACATTTGGACTTAATCAAACTGGACTGCCAGTTAATACCTTCTTGAAGTTTTTTTCAGTCATATTCATAACTTTTTTTTGTCTTGGTTTTCCATGAACATTTGTATAATTAAATTTCTAGCAGAGTGATTTGGATAAATCACAGTTCATTGTTGCATTTACAGTTTGATTTCCAGGAACACTTGTAATTTGCGTGTATGAGTGTTTTCACCAAGAATGCTTGTATGCTTGACCAATTTGAATAGGAACAATTTCACATGATGTCATCTGACTAATCATAGCTAGACTGCTTTGTTAGTTAGTGCTTGGGTCGAGTTGTTCAGAACAGCTATAACTACTTGAGAAGGAAAATCAAGTATTTTTGGGATCCCAAACATTTAAAGAAATTGTATTCAAGATTTTTTTTTACAGAAAATTGGTCCCAATCAATAACTGGAGAATGGATGAAAAATCTCCATGGGAGCTGAAGTCCATCATAAACTTCACCATGGTCTGCTCCAACTGCAAGACACATGTCTTTTATCCTGCCTTTATGAATGAAGAAAAAATGAAGAGTGTACACTGTAAAACTACAATAGCAAAAAGCTTAAAAATCAATGAATGAAACATTGCACAGACAGCTCTTTTCCTGGCAACAAGATGAAAGAGGATGAGATTTGAATGATAGAAGTTAGTCATGTCACTGAGTGCACTACTCGCACGTGTTTGTGCCACAGATCTGATTGTGGCAGATCAGTCATAAATAGTGTGACTGTACATCCTGAACAAACCAGCACAGGTCCAGCTTTTGTAGTCTGGTCCCAACTGCTTGATCAAAAATCCCAGTGCAGAGTCCAGTGGGGACACAGGTGGGTGGGCAGACACTGCTGCTTGTGTGCAGAAGCAAGGTGGATGGACTGAGCAAGTGCTACCCCGCTGTAGTCTGCCTCCCTTGCTCCTACCCAGCAGCAGTAGTGCCTGCCTGCCCACCTGCCCTGTGCACCATGCTGTTCCCTGTCCCTGCTGGACTCTGCTCTGTGGCATTTGACTGACCGGCCAGGACTGGACTACAGAAGGTCACCCTACTCATAGGAGACTTAGACTCCCTCCTCAGGTAATGGTTAATTTAGCCAAACCAGAAGAGGGAAACTGAGTTATGTTTGCTGCCTCTTGTTTTTCTCCACTTTTATTTAGATTACTCCTTTAGAGCCCAATTTAGTCCCCTTCTCCTGCTCTGCATTAAAGTCCCCAGACTTTCATACCAAACTTTCTTGAGTAGCATGGACAGATAAGCAGCCGTGGGCTGCTAAGTTTGATTTCACTGCATTAAATTACTGTTTTAATTATTTACACTAGATTAACAGTAAATGCAATTTGTTGAGGCTGTGACTGGAACAACCTAAGGGGAAAAAATACACATTCAAGTGTTTGAAGAAATAATTGTTTTGGTCAGTTACAGCAAACACAGGACAGCTGTTGGTTTAAATCATTATTGCTTATGGGAAAAAAATGGTAAGTTCATATGGGTTAGCTTGTAACACATTTTGCTTTCTAATTAATTTCTTAAAAGATCCTATTTGTGACAGGGACACTGACATATAAGCAGTGACTAACTGGTAGGTTACATTAATCAAATGTGATTCTAATGGCATCTCTGTTACACTGTTGCTGTGATCATGTCTGGTGGTTGCTTTCCATTTTTTTTCTCTATACCATTTCACCCATACTTATGTAACAGCTTGCTTGGCTGCAAGCTAAGTGGGCAAGCTATGCCTAAGAACTTTGCAAGCAATGTGTTCATTCTTACATGGAGGGGTCTGCGCAATATAGACAGCAGAGTGACATTTTAAGCAAATGATGGCATATATGATATTATAATCTGTGTTATTTGTTCCAGTGATGATGAAATTTGTATTGATGAAGAGGCACAGCTTGCATCTGGGTCCATTGAAAGGCTTGGCACCTCTGTGAGAATAGATGTTAGTTAGTCTTTTGTTTGAGAGCTGCCATTCGATGTTGGGGGAGCTGCCTGTAAGCCAGGATGGTTTTGTCCCCCATACTAAATCATCCCTTGGTGGTTGGATAAACGAGGCCTCACGGACAGTGCTGTACAGGCATGTGCTGAGGATGCCACCACTCCGCACACCACTGTCTCCTCTCTCCAGTTGCTCACCATCACCACCCCCCTGCCACACAGGCTGATATGCCCCGGGCCCCACACACATCTACGGTTGGCTCTGCTCCCATGGATACTTTTAGATGTTTGTCATTTACCAGGAGGGCTTGGAGGTCATTAATGATGCCAAAGTGCCCAAGGTCATAACGATGTGCCCCACCTACAGCTAGGGGCTGTAGGTGAGAACCAGAGGATGCATGTTGTTCTGGTCTTGTGGCTGGTATTGTAGTAGATCAGAGAAAGGTCTGACCTGGTTTTGTTGCTTTTAGAAGCTATAGTTTGAGGATTGAGTCCTAATTGTAGGCATCCCTGCTCCAGATCTTTGTGTACCTCCCAGTCAATGAAATCAGAGAAGATGTGATTGTAATGTGAAGCACATCTGTAGAAGATTGATCTGGTGGTGTGTTTGGGGTAATAGGTGGTGGCATAAAATGAGTTGTGCCAGTCTTTGGGTTTCTGATGTGTTGTGGCAATGTGGCCACTGCAAACCTTCATCATGGCATCTCAACAATTATTTTGCTAAGTGGAGTAGTCCAGAGTTAGTCTGATGGAGGGGTGGAACTTATTGAAGTCCTGGTAAAAGACAGAGTTAATCCATTTTCTCTTGGTATTACACCCTGGGGTCCTCTGTCATGAGTTTGTAATGCTCCATGTTGGAAACGTGTCTCTTGGAATCCTGTATGTATGCTGGTTTTTTCATGACAGCAGGGGCACACCCTTGTCAACCTGTTGTATAATGTTAGGATTGTTTTTAAAGCTGGGTATGACTGCATGTTCCATCCCTGCAACATAAGTGTTGTTGTTTTAGGGTGTGTATAGATGAAATGGGGACCCTAAATTGAAGCGGTGCGGTTTTTAAAAACACCCCTTCAATTTAGGGCCCTGTAAACCCCTGTGTCACGAACACAGTGACTTACCTGCCTCTCTGGCAGTGGGAAAGGGAGGGCAAGCTGCCGGCAGGAGGAGTGGTCCCTGGACTGCAGAGGGGGGCTGCTGCTTCCCTCCACGGCAGCAGTGGTGCCCCCCACCCCCAGGCAGTACCTGCCCCCAGGCACCTGACTCAGGTGGTTCCAAGGAGTCCCTGGGGGCACCGCAGCCATGGAGGGAAGCAGTGGGCCCCCATGCAGCTCAGGCAGGCTCCAGGGGGAAAGGAAAAAAGATCAGGCTTGCCACTTTTCTTGGGCGGAGCCTGCCTTCCTACGCTCCTGCATGGCTTCCCGGAGAGCCACTCAACTGAGTGGAACTGGTGCTTCGCTCCGCAGCTGTCGGGAAAGCAAACTAAAACTCATCAGAGGAGACTTAGTTTGCTATCTTTTAAGGCACATTATGCCACTGAATTTGCTACAGTGGCTGGAATTGATGGGAAATACCCTGCCAAGGCATGCAAACACTGACACCACTGAAGTGCTGCAAAAGCATTTAGCCCACTTTAAAGTGTTGCGCGCATATGCCCGTCATTTTGTCTACACCTGGCCTTAGAGCAAGGATTTCATCTGTGTGTTTTGTTATACACAATAGCTTCATAATCCAATAAATTTATATTGGTCTGTTAAAAAAATCACTAGGTATTACTATAAGCTGGTCATTGATTTATGTGTTTTCTGCCCAGGATGATAAAATATATAAGCATTATATCATTAACCAAATAAATCTGCAGCTGTAAACAGAAATTGCATTTCTTCCAGGAGAGAGCCACTTTTTTGCTGGAATCCTACAGACATTCATGTCCCTTCTTCAAGTACCTGTGAAGTAAAATGTGGTAACAGTTGTTCCTGGGACACCATTGTGTACCTCTATGGCTCAGTTAAATTAATCGTAGTTCATTGCAGAAACAAGCCTATCTGGCCGTGTGCTCTCCCTAGATACCTACTGGAAAATGAGCAGCAAGCCTGGGACAATCAGATCTGCCTCAAATGAGAGATCTGTTTATAGTACTCTATGAAGACCATACCATTAACCAAATAAATCTGCAGCTGTAAACAGAAAAATGCATTTCTTCTAGGAGAAAGCCTGGAAGAAAGCCTGATCTGTGATTGGCTTTTTTTCTAAGCATCTGTGAGGCCAGAGGAAAGAAGGTTCAGAGTATCCTTTCCTCTAGATCAGTGATTCTCAACAGGGTGCCATGGCATCCTGGGCACCAACAGGAAGGGTACTTTGAGGGGGAAGAGGTTAGTAAGGTGTGAGCAGATAAGTGCAGGCTCAAGGTTGTCCCAGCCTGGCCAATCCCCCCATCCCCACTGTCTGGTTCATTTGCAAAGAAGTAAGCACTATAACAGGGGTGGGAAATGATTTCTGATGGAGGGCAACTCAAAGGGTTTTGATGAACTGTTGTGGGCTGGGGTGATGGTGATGGTGGGGTGGGAGGATGCTGACCTTGCCTGGCACTTGATCCTATGCCAGATGGAGTGAGTGGGAAGGGTCTCCATAAAGACAACCCTGGGATTCCTGGCAGGGTGCACTCATCCAGGCATATGGGATAGGGCCAACTGGGAGCAGGACAGGCAGGCAGGGCAGGTGCCATGGCCAGGATCTCGGGGTGGTGACAGTGTGGGGCCAAAGCTGCAGTCTTCTTCCTGAACGTCTCTTTGATGGACACTGCTTATGTAAGCAGGAGCCATCTGCTGTTCACAGAACCAGTGCCTGTCACAGGAACATGCAGGTTGTGGATCACAGCTCTGCCCTGGGGCCCAAGTCTCATGCTGTGACTGCCTTGTGATCCTGGCCCTGGCCCCATCCACCCTCCACCCATTCCACCCTCAGATGCTGCTCCCTGCCCATCTGGGGCCCCATCCCATCCACTTGGCCGAGTGCTTCCTGACTGTGTGGGTCCTGGGACAGTTTCCATGGTATTCTGCCCACCCCTACACTATAACAACACACATTAGTTTATGAAACTGTGTGCTACTCAATTCACAAAAGTTACAGAGAGGTGTCTTGAGTCCAAAAAGACTGAAAACCACTAGCCTAGATCAATACAGCCTCACTGAAGCTCATACTCTCTCCCTCTCTAAAATTGTAGCTTAACAATGGAAAAAAAGGTCTTTATGTTTTTACTTAATATCCAGAACATTTTGTGACTGCAAAAATTCTGGGAGCTGCCACTGACAAACCCAAGGGAGTTGTTGCCTCATGGGACAGTACATTTTAGCTGTCCACTACTGGAGTCTGGTAACCGTAGTTCATAGCCAAACAACCTGTTCCACACGTAATTATCTTGGAGGTCTTCAAGAGGAGGCTAGATAGTCACCAGGCTGGGGTCATCTGACCTTGGTCCTCTTTCCTGCCACAGGTAGGGAGTTGGACACGATGATCCATTGCTGTCCCTTCCAACTCTACAATCTATGAATCTATAATGTAATGGAAGTTATCCATTTCTAAGTGTGATATAAAATAATGAAATGATTCTTGTCATATAAACACTTATGGTATTACCCAGCTACTTCAAAAAATGTAGGTATACAACTCATAACAAACGGCTCTATGGACTTATGTCTAATTTCTTAAGCAAGCAACTTCTCTGTCATAAATACTGTAAGATGTGGATGGTAGCTCAATTGAAAACAATGTTCTCATTGTCTCATAAATAACACATTATTTGGACCTACATATTTGTAACATGCATCTAAAACTGACACTTGAAATACAAGTTATTCTGGGTGATCAGCACCTTTATCCAATCTGTGGTTTATAATTTGCCAGAGATTATTTAGGTTGGTATTAAGTATGGCCTTTGTGCTGTATCTTAGCCAAACCAGTAAGTAGGAATGGATACCATTAATCTCTGATTTGAGAAATACTTTTTATAAGGTGTCAGGGTGACCCCCTGAGAGATCTCTGTTCAGTTTCTACCCACACTGTGGGCCCCTGAGCACCGGGAAATTTTCAGACCAGAAGTTATAATGACCCAAGTTGAGTACCTGTCCTACTACTCAGTTGATACCCCAGACACTTATCAGTGAGTTCCCATAACAGCTTTTAAAAGTTGAAATGGTTTCTTTCACTTACTGATGGCTCTTGCATCAGGTTTTATGCCAAAATGAAAAGACACTTTTATACTCTAAAGTACTGAGTATATTGTTGATTTAGTAACGATAACATGGGTGAATTGCATTGTAAAATAATTGGATAATCAGGTCCTAATACTTGTGACATTTATTGGAATGCTAAAGGAACCTCAGGGGATCACTTCTTGTGGACTAGACAATGACTTTTATGAGCATAACATTCCTGAACCTTAAAATTGCTCCTTACAAGTTGAAATGAGATGTAGCTAATGCTATCATTTTCTTTCTTCCTATCCTACAGAGGATTCAATGAATAAAAAGTACATTGCCAAATATTTTATGACTCACGTAGACCAGTCTCAGTAGACAGCAAAAACAAGGTAGAAAGAGTGAGCAAGTACTGAACAAATGGAACTTGCCATATGCAAGTTCTGCTTGATTGGTCAGCAAAATCTGTTTCAAGAATTAAAATGAAAGTACATTAAGGGTAGCAGGAAGCATTCAGTTTTACCTTGTGAGGTTGGGCAAGGGGTTGGAAAGAAAAAAAAAATCTAGAGCTATAAGATGCCTTCAGTTTGTCAACAGCTGTCCTCACTGCAAACAATGGCAACCCCTGCTTAAAACCTGATGGTACAACGTGACTTATTGTAGTGATTAATTATGTTACAATTTTGTCCAGAGGTCTTAACCCATTTCATTTTTTTTTTTTTTGTTACTGCTGTACAACTATGGTCATGGCTCAGGACCCAACCACTATGTGAAGTCTTTGTACAGCCATGGATTGTAAATTTGGGGGAAGGATGCAAGGGGATGGACAGAGGCCATCTTTAGTTCCCAATATAAAACAAGAAACAACAGAAGGATGAGAGAGATAGGGGCCCTCTTGTGCTAAATTCTAGCCAATTAGTAAAAGAAGTTGCTAAGAATTCTCAGTCTATATAAATAAGGCAGACAAAGCAGATAAGACACACAAAAAATCATAGTTATTTTTGATTTACAGATGGGGGAGGAGAGACATAGGGGGGATGTCTACACATGCACTTTAATTTGCATTGGCCTATTTTAATGTTCATTAAAGCATTAAAAAATGTCATTTTTTTTGCTAATGCTCATTTTTGCAGTACCTCACAATGGAGGCACTAGATTTAATGTGCATTACCTAAAATGATTTAATGAACGTGTAGACACACCCACAAAGTGAGTGACTTGCTCATGGTCATGTGGAGAATTATCAGAGTTGGTCTTTGAGCCCCAGCTCAGTGCTTTAGCTACAGTCACTGTTATTCACTTTTGCCAAACAAAAGCTCATGCAAGCAACTATATTGTAATTGCCTTACACAAAAATATCTATGGAGATGTTAGGACAAGAAAACTCAAGATCTTTTCACCCTGCATACCAAACACAACAGTGAAATGATTGAAATCCATGCAAGACATCCCTCAGTTTGACAGTAACTGAAACTCAGTCATTTCACATCTGTTATGCGTGATTAGCATGTGAGCTTGCTTTCCATCCCATACAATAGGGACCTTTCAGCTACCCTTACAAAAACCTCAGCTACTGTAACTGGTAACCAAAAGCAGGACCAACATAATGCTTGTTTATATACAAATGAACAGGGGTCATGTCTACACAAACAGCAGACTGCATAGTTGTTACTGCTCAACCATTTAATACTTCTTGAACAAAGTACTAAATGACTGGACAGTAACCGGCATTACTACACAATAGCATCCACAAACAATTTTTTTTTTCTGATGCTACTGTGCAGTAGCAATGAGCTACTGTAGATACAGCTAGGATGTATTAATTTGTGGGCATATAATTCCATCAGTGGGTGAAAGACAGCCAAGTTACAGTCTGAGATATAGCTAAATCTTGATTTTCCTTTTGTCCACCAAGCTTCATTTAGCATTTTAATACATGCCAGAGGAATTAGGGCTGCAATATACAGTTAATTTTCAATGCAATGTATTAATTTTACCATGGCTACATCAACAAAATGCTCATTTCAGTTTATGAAACTTTTGTTTTAGGGTGGGGGAGTGGTTTGTTTTACAGCTCAAAACATAATGCAAAAGCCATGTTCAGGTGGAAAGTTGTTTCAACTAAATATAATTAACTGACTTGAGGAGATTTATTTAGAAAGAAACAAAAGTGTAAAAGTGTAACTTCTCTGAGCATGGAGGAAAACTAATGGAAGTGTCCTTGCATTTTCTGCCTTGAACTTATAAGGTGAAAGCTCTTCAGAGGAGAGGAAACAGGAGTGCTGCCATAGGCAAACTGACAAATGTTCGCCTTCAACAGACCTCCGGCCGTTCTCATATTAAAGTGTCAATACATTTTACTGCCCCTACATTTTTTGTCTCCCTTCTAGATAAGCATCTATTTTGTTTGCATGGTAGGGAGATTCAGAGAGAAATAGGAAAATCTTGGGGAGCAAGGTAAAAGCAACAGAATGAAGAAATATGGGATATTAGTGCTTAAATATAAAATGGAAGCATCATATCAGGACAAGATAGCTGAGGCTAATGGAAATAAATATCAGTGATACAGCATTTTAACTCTAATACATCAAGAGATTTTGTTGCTTTCTTAGCATTGTATATAAACTAATATTCCTATAGTCATATGCAGGTTTTAGGAACTGAGAACATCCAGGACCTGGGAAGAAGTATTAATCCCCAGTTGGCTGGGTATAGATCTAATGTGATAGGGAATCATAAAGTAAAAGTAAGAGAAAGAATGCTACAACAGTCTAACAGTGTGCAATTTAAGGGCTTGAGCAGACCGCAGACCAGCCTGTAGGTAGGAGCAGATGAAATCAGGTGGTCACATGATACCCAGGAGGCTGCCTGATTGGTGTAGGGCTAGGCAGCCAGGGTATAAGGCCAAACTCAAGGAACAGGGCTGCCAGTTGCAACTGGGAAAATGAAGGGTGAACATCTTCAGGATGGAGTACTGCTATTCCCAGAACACCTGGAGGTCCAGGTAAGAACTATAGAGATGGAGGAGTTTCTGGTCCTGGGGCATGACCTAAAATTATACTCTGCTAGGGTTGGATGGTGTGGTGGAGCTGCCTTTGTGGGGCAGTCTCCATGAAATGCCACACCTGTGCCTCCGTAGTGAAAGGCAGGTATGGAGCGCCAGAAGGGCTCAGCCCCTGCTGCCTTGTGCATTCCCTGTGGTGGGGAATGACTAGGGAAACACACCCAAAGAGAAAAGCACAGGTCCCAGGACCACTGAGTGGGGCCTGAGATAGGGTCCAGGCACATCAACAGGCATCTGAGGCTTGGGGCATCAGGCCCAGAAGACCCAGTAAAGAGGTAGAGTAGTGGGCTAAGTGAGGACCAAAGTAACTGCCAGAAGCTGAGTAGAGTAGGATCCTAGGTGCCTGAAGGACTATGCATAGGACAGTCAGAGTTGAGACCCCAGTGAGGGGACATGTGGCCAAGGCATGCCTATGGACACCTGAGGACAAGTTTGGGTCCAAGACTGAGTGCAGCCCAAGTATGGGGCTGGAGGAGTGATTTTGGATGCCATCTGCAAGACATGGGACAAGGTAAAGGGTTAATCAGGGCTGTACATTATGCTCTTGGTATCAGGACATTAAATGGACAGACATCCTGCTCAGAAATAACTTCTCTTCAGTTACAACAAGAGCATGGCAGGAGAGTCAGGCAGGCAAACTGCCCTAAACAAGTGGGCAGACTGACGCTGTGAATGGCCCCCACCCCCCATTACAAACAGAAACAAATATAATGTAATTTCCTTACAAAGAATGACTTAAGCATTTTTAAGAGGAAAAAAAAAGTTGGGTGCTGATATGCTTGGTTATATTAAACAGCACCTCACTCCCTAGTCAGTTGCAATGCATTCAATAGGCTTCTAGATAAAGCAAGGTTTCTGCTGAATAAAAGTTTTGTTATCTGGACCTTAGATAGGTAGAGACTTCAGACCAAAGGGAGACAGGAATCTAGTTGGGGTTTCTAGATGGAAATTGCTTGCCTTGATTTACTCACGATTGGCTGCCAATGCTCAACTCTTTGGCTTTGTCTCAAATTAAGGCTGCATAGATATAGATAATATATTTGTATTGGGTTTCACATTCCCTTGTGCCCCTAAATAGCACAGAGGAACATGAGGCTGTACAGTCCCCCTGAAACAGGTCTGTGCCCCAGAGGTGACCATGATTCACCTTGGCGGCTGTATGGGTCTTGTCCAGCTCCATCTCTAAGGAACACTCCCTTTGTTCTTTTCCTGCCACCTTGATAGTCTTAACATATGTAGAAATGTAGGCTGTCCATAAATCTTTGAATGAGACCTAGTATATTTCTGCCAGTGGATCACCTTCTCTTGGACTGATCCCAAACAATCTTTTCTTTTAGGTGAGCCCTCCTGGCCTACATGTGCCCATGGGCACCTTATGGGCTATTTACAGCTTCTAGTCTTCCCTAAGCTGTGCCCATGTCTTGCAGATGTTTCCAGTCATCACTTAGATGGGTACTTTGTCCCAAAGCACTAGGCCATGTCCATCCTCCACTCTTTTGTTGGGGCCCAGACCTTCCCAGCCTTCACCCCTCTTCTCTGACTGGACCCTTGAGCCTAGACCCACTGCATTGGGCCTGGCTTCTTGGTCTCAGCCCTTTTTTGGCCCTCTTATCTTTGCCCATCCCAAGCTGTGGGCCTCTGACTCTAGTCTCAACTTCTGGCTGGCCCAGGGCTATCTAGTCCTGTCTCTGCCCTTCTTCATCTCTGACAGGTTCTGGGCCCTTGGCTCTGTCTCTGTCTCTTCAGGTCTCTCTACTGCTGGGTCCCTGGTCCTGAGTTTCACCCATCTTGGGCTATGGGTCCTTTCTCAACAGCACAGCAACAGTAAGGGATCTTGGAGTCATAGTTGGCTCAATCATGAGCCTGGCATACGTTTTAAAAGCAGAAGTAAAGAATAAACTGCAGACTTATCTGATTTAATACATTTTTGCTTAAAATCACAAAGATTAACAAATCGAACCACAAGGTATAATTAACACATCTTAAAAAAAATTAAGTAGATTGAATTTGGGTGGGGATAATGCTAATCTCAGACCCCGATGTGATGTGATGCGATTTGCTTCTTGGGTAAACCCAAGATTGGGCAGTAACCTATTCTAATAATTTCTAACACCTTTTAACCCCATAGGGTAACAGCTATTGGGTAAGACTGTACGTGGCTCTAAAGCCAACAGATTAACATAAAACAGAATATAAAAGAATATGTACGTTAAGTGACCGGCAGGAAGGACGAAACAGAATAGTCATTGCTGTCCCATGCCCCCAAATCCCTTATTCCCAGCGCGAGTGAGGACCAGATCCTGACTGAGGGATCTTCTCCAGTATTTCCTCCAACAGCGTGGATTGGGAACACCTGACTTTGCTGAAACAGCATGAGGTGTACCTGACACTGAGGGACTAGAAGGCAGTTGCTAACCAAGTGGGAATGCTTTGTTAATTTGTCTGTCTGCTTTTATTATCATTGTCAATTTTTAACTTTTACTGTTACGTTGTCTATTAGCTTACCCTTTTTACTAGGTGTTATGCGTGTGAGCTACATTATTTGTTGTTCTAAGTAAAATTTATTTTTACTGTTATAACTGAAACTTGTCATTGCTTCACGCCTAACTTCACCTCCTCAATCCCGAACCAAACAGCCCAGTGGCTGATACAGTTGCAGCACTCAGTCAGCCTGAAATTAAATTGATACGCTCACAGTGCCCAGCTGGCCTGTGACAGAGGGCCACTTAGCCTGCAGGTAAGGCCCTTCAAGGAGAGACTGAGGGACCTGGATCTCTTCAGCCTCTGCAGGAGAAGACTGAGACAAGATCTTGTGGCTTCCTATAAATTCATTGGGGGATGGCAGCCAGGAATCAGAGATGCTCTATTTATGAGGGCACCCCCTGGAGTAACTAGGAACAATGGCCACAAATCAATGGAGAGCAAATTTAGGTTGGACATTAGAAAGAACTTATTCAGAATCTGGAATGGGCTGCCAAGGGAAGTGATTCTCTCCCCTACCCTTGGCATCTTCAAGAGAAAACTGGACAAGCACCTAGCTGGAGTCGTCTGACCCCAGTGCTCTTTCCTGCCCAGGCCAGAGGAGTGGACTCGATGACCTACTGAGGTCCTTTCTGACCCTAACATCTATGAATGGGGACAGGGCACCCTGGAATTGGACAATGAATGTATTGCAAGGGTTTAATACTATATTGCACTGCTGGTTTTGCTTTTGCTTTATTTACCTTTTACTCATGTTGTAAATACATTCTTTTTTAAAATTTAAGTATTTATCTTTAGCCCTGGATTCTTGCTCCCTTTGAGAGATATTTGTAAAGAAATAACATATACTTTTAAAAACCTTTCAGACTGTGAATACTTTATACAAACAGGCAGATGTCAGTACAGTTTTGTGGAAATGATACAGCCAAACTATTTGTACAGACTTTACAACTCAGGTTAAGGTAATAACAACGCTGATAGTAAACAGCTAGGAAACTATTCATAGAAGGGTTTTTGTTTGTTTGTTTTTGCCATCTGCAATACCTATCTCCATAATTATTTAGATAATTATAACCGAGTGCTCAATGAATTTTTTAATAATCAATGTAACCCTTGTCTTCCATTGAGGAAGCTAAATACTACAGTCAGCATCTTGTGGGTCTGTTTGAGCCTGATAGTCTGCTAGGCTAGTGTGGCACACAAGGGAGTGATGTGCACAGAAGCACAACAGACTACCTTCGACTCTCCAGCCTGTATGATCAAGTCCCCAGGACATACTTTGGTGCTAGTCCAGAGCTGGGTTGAATTCATACCTTTGGAAATGTAGTGAAACTCCTTAGCCACTCTACCACCTCTCCCCTGGAACCACCATAATAGATAGATAATCTCTCTTTAAACTTCCTGACCATGCCATGTCCCTTCCAAGACTTAGGACCAAATTCTGCTATAATTTAGGATGATATAATTCCACACAAGAAGTGTGATGGCAATGTGGCGGGAGGGACAGTGACACACCAGACATGGTGGGACAGGTGGCAGCCCAAACAGGCAACGATACCTGTTCAGGCCACTTAGTTAACTGGCATATTTTGTTCTCCAGGAGCCTCCATTCCCCATGCGTGCTGGACAACAAAGCTTTTACTGTATGTTTTCAAAAAAATATGCAATGAACTACTGTACCTCCTTCCTCAGTGTTCATTTTTGTTTGTCCTTTATCAGTGGCTTGCTACTCCCTAAAACCTGCTCTGTTGCAATGGGTTTAGTTTCCAAACAATAAATTTAACACGAGTGGAATAGTGTTACACAAGAGTTGTAGCATACTATGGCAAAAAATCACCTCTCCCTACAGAAGGCTGGAAGAAGAACTGTATGTCAGCGAAGTACACTTAGTTCCTCAAAAGAGAATTTATATGAGAATTTGTGCAGGACAGAGCCCTCCTGTTCAGGTGTAGCAAACCCCCCAGTTTTTCTTTTCTTTTTTTTTTTTTTAACACATTCCCTCCCTTTCTCCAACCATTTCTGGTGTTTTCTCTCCCTCTCTATTCCCTGTAGATAAGTATAAGTGAGCTGAGACATAGGCTAAGCTTCAGCATTTTATTTTGGTAGCAAGTTGTATTTGTTTTGTTTTTTCTCTGTCTTTATATTGTAGAATCATTATGTTTATATCGATTTTACTGTTCTATATTACTGTTTTACTGATACTGTATGATTTAGGCCTATATATGTAAGTTAACATAAGTCATAGCCAGTTTCCATCTTGTCCCCATACCCTGTTGTATAAGTATGTCGTAACCTATGACTCAAACCTACCCCTCCTATGTAACTTGGTTCCTGAATGAATGGGGATGAATGAGGGTGCTCGAGAAACAATGGCAGTATATCTAAAAATAGCTCCCTCTGAATGACCGAACCATCAAAACCAACACCTGGACCAATGACCCAGCCCTTGAAAACACCTCAGCATTCAAGAAACAAAAGATGAGGCAACCCACCATTGTGCCAAGGCTGCACATGCTCAGTAAGAGCACCTGGAGCTCTCTGGAACAGACCTGACATTGCCTGGACAGGCCCTTCCCATAGGAGATCAGAGGTAGTCTGCCCCATAAAAAGGGGTAGTGGAGACTGATTCCTTGGGATGCCCTCTCCATCTAGACCAGCACCACACCACCCAGGTGTATCCATCCAGTGGCCCTGCTGGCAACTCCCTCTGGACAATACCTGCTGAGCAAAGACCCCTTTCTAGCCTGGATAGGTAGCTATCTCCCCCACCCTCTGTTCAACCAAGGACTTGAATTCTGTTTCTTTTCCCTACCTGGACTCCAGTCCTTCCACTGATTCTCTTTCTCCTGCTGCCATTGTGAGTACTTGTGTGTGTCTGGCGGCGGGGGAAGGGAACCAATAACTTCATGGGACAGTGTAGCGTGTTGTCTGTTTAATCAACCTTCTATTTTGAAACCCCGAGTTGGGTTTTTGTCTGTTTCCTGTTTCCTCCTTGCAACCACTTATCACCCCCAAACTCCCTGCTGTCTGCCTCAGTTTCCAGCCCCAAACTCCAAGCTTTCTGCCTCAATTTCTAGCTCCAAGCTCCCAGCTTTCTGCCTCAGTTTCTAGCCCCAAGCTCACATGTTTCTGCCTCTCTCTTTTTCCTGGCAGCCTCCTCCTTGCTACTGGGCTTTTTCCCTTGCACCAGTAACCTCGAGTAACCCTGGGGCCACTTGATCATAAGTAACTCCAAACCTCAGTTCCTCAGCCCAGCTTCTCTCTAGTCTACCAGTTCTGATCCTGGTTCCAGAAACTTTCATTCCTTACTCTTTCTCTCTCACCTTAGCCTTCCCCCAGGTACCCCAAACACACACATACATACTGTACCATTCAAGTTAGGAAACCACCTGTGTGTATGTGTAGATGGGTGGTTTGTGTGTGACTGGGTGAATATATATATATATATATATATATATAATCACTGTGTGTGTGATATACAAATTAGTGATCCGTGTATGTTGATTGGCTGTGCAGGTATTGGCAATTGAATTTGTCTAACTTTTGGTGTGTATGAGCTTGAATTAATACTAGGTGTGTATGTGCCTAGGTTGGTAATTTTGCATGTGTGTGTGTGCCTGAGTTGGTAGTGTGTGGGTATATGAACCTAGTGTGTGTGTATGCACCTAATTGATTTGTGTGTTTGTATATGTGCAATTTTGTCACAACCTCCCATCTAACAGTTCAATATTGAGATCCTGAGTTGGCCTAGCCCCACAAGACAACACGGGCAAATTCTACCCTTACTGACTAAGCAGATTAAGAGAAGGAAAGGTAATTTTGTGCTATGGTTCTTCATGTATTAGGTTGTTTAAAATAATGTATATTGTCAGTTAGAAGACACACTGTCGATTAGAAAACCTCGTTAGAAAAATCTGTAGTTTGCTGGGCTTTGTTTATTACCATGAACTAAAGGAGGCTCCCCTCACTATTTTTCTAGAAGAAACTTATTCTTGACCACTTACCAAAAGATAAAATTTATGTCACCTTCAATGACCTTATTCTAGAAGAAGATTACTTAAGCACGCATACAAATAATTGACAGCACAATTGATACAATTAAAAGGCTTGTTTTAGGCTCACTTATCTGTAGACTGAGATATCTAAAGTGACGTCTCAGTCGTCCATCTTAATGACAATATGTTTGGGTGAAATTAAAAGGCCTTCATTACTTTAGCACTGACAACTAGCCTTGTGTTTGTATTTGAAAATGTTCTGAAATTTCTGATTATCCTTTAAACCTTTAAATGCTGGTGGATTTCTTCTGGATAATTTATTTCCCTTGTTTCTTTATGACTTTCAGGTTTGCATCATCATAAAGAACAAGTAAGTGTGCTGCTTAGTTACTCTGTTCAGATTTACTCATGATGAGACACGTAAATACCTCTTTACCATTTAGTCCTTTGCTTAGAGGGGAACATATGCTGTTCTTTCTAGCCTTTTTGGTTGTCTGTAGAGAGGTGTCAGAGGCTGAGGAGAACACTACTTAGAAAACTTCTGCATCAAATCCTTGCCTAGACCTCTGTGCGACTGATCTACTATAAAAAACAGCAAGACGAAGAGTATTTTGTAACCATTACATTACCCACTGATGTGACGGTCAAAGTAATTCTCAGCGAAAAGACCTACAATGATATTGTGTTACTGGTTAAGGTTGAGGAAAGAGGAGGGATGATAGTTTCTTGATGAAATGGATACTACTGTGTTACCAGAGCTCTTTCTCATGCACAGCATGAAGGACAGAGCATGTTATTGGCCATAATCTGTGAGTCTTTCTCTGTGTGGCTATGGCCTTGCCTTCCCTACAGTGATATTTTAGTAGGTGACAAGAGTAGTACACAAGGGCTTCTCACACAGCACCCATCGCCAAAATATCCAGTTTCTGGTATGTTGTATTCTGTGACTATCCAGAGATAGGGAGCATCATGGTCACTTGATATGGCCAAGCGAGGGCATGAGATGAAAGAACCTGCCAAAGAAGTTTGAGCTGTCAAATAAAACCCTGCCTTTTTAATCTCTATACTTCTTCTTTGATCATAATATACTGTCATGCTCATCCTTTAGTTATTCATTGTGATTACGTAATTCAGCATCTATAGATCCAATTATTGTAGTGTAATTAAACTATGCTCTATGCTATGACCATTTGCACCACACAGTGTTACAGTCTTGATGATGATAACTAACTCAAGTGTCAACCACAATGAATTCAGAAATGTAACAAAATACATTTATATAATGAATGATGTGACTCTGTGAAATGTTAATCGATATTTTATGTAATCATTCAATTAAAGGGGTCTGCTAGGAGGAAAAAGTGGGGTGAGAACGGGTGATGACACATTTAGCAGATTGAAAACAAAGATTGGAGTGAGAGGAGCAGAACTGGATAAAACAGAGCCATGCCATATGAGTGGATGTTATAACCTTAGACAGTGTAAATTGGAAATAAGCTATGTAACCTTAGTTTCCTGCAGTAACAAATGATAGGAGTCTCGGGGAGGAGAGGGCAGGTGGAGAGTTGTGCATGCATGCACCTGCATATGCAATGTATCATTAGGGAGATATAAATGCTTTTGGTTTAGCTTCTTACTAGATTCAGCTACAGTGGTTTTAAAAGCCCATGAAAATAAGAACTCACTGAATAATAAGAATCTCAGACTTAGTGTTTCACTTTTCAAATTTTCATGGAATCAGGTTAAGTCAGGGGCAAGCAATTATTTTGGGTGAAAGGCTGCTTACAGAGTTTTGTCAAGTCATTGAGGGCTGCCTGGGTAGCTACACCCCATGACAGGTGCCCCATCCCCTAGTCACCATCTTGAGACTGGAATTGCCACCCCCTAACCCTTGACCTTTGTCACCAGAAATCCCTTCCCTTGTCCCCCAGAAGTACTCCTATCAGCAAGGCGGTTTGCCATCTTGGAGCCAGAAAAATACCAACTTGTATTCTAAAAATCAAATGTGTACTACAACGTTCATTAATTTCATTAAAAATATATTTTTATTCTGATTTACATGTGTCTGTAGTTTATGTGAGGTGATAGTATCATAACTTAAAATGAAGTCCTATTCTTGTATATTGTGGGTGGGTCTGGGTTTTGTGGGGGGCTGTGTGTGGGGGGAGGGTGGCTGGGGAGGGTTGTGGCTTGGGTGGAGGGGGAGGGTTTGCCTACAGCCCCCGTGCCCCACTGTGCAGCAGGGAGAGACCCCCAGAGCTCTTCCAGTCCTGGGAACTGCATTCCTGCCGTTCCTGCCCCAGGTCATCAGAAGAGCTCCGTGCTCCTGCTTCCTGCCATTGCTGCCCTTCTGCTGCCTCCCCATTCCCCTGCCTCCCACGCTCACTGCTCCAGCACCATATCCTACCTACTCCTGCCATCCCTGGCACTGAAGCTGGCACTGAAGCTGCCAGCTGGCCAGCAGGCAATGGGGGGAAGCAGGGAAATGGCCGTGGCAGGCAGGAAAGGGGCAGTGAGTAGGTGTACAGAGCACAGCAACAGTCAGGCAGGAGCGCGGGACTGGGCTGCCAGGGCTCTATGGGACTGGGCTGTGCTTCACCAGGAGGGAGGCAGGGGAGCCAGGATTGGGTGGAGGTGGAGGGTCTGCCCAGCCCCCTGCTCCCCCCCCATGGCAGCCAGAGCCCCCACTATGCTCCTGCAAGCCTGGTCACTGCCAGCTGCTCCTGCCATCCCCAGCACTGAAGCTGGACCAGCCAGCTGGTGGGGAGGAGACAAGCAGGGAAATGGCTACAGTGGGTGGTGGAAGGGGCTGTGAGCAACCACTGAGAGCAACAGCAACTGGGTGGGAGCGTGCTGGTGCACGGAGGCTAGCACCGGTGGGTCCCAGAGCAGGGCATCAGGAGCATGGAGCCAGGCTGTACTGCACAAGGTGGGAGCCAGAGGAGCCAGTCAGGCTCCATAGACCCCCAAGCAGCCCCCACCCCATGCTTCTGCCAGCCCACTTTGGGCCCCGTTGGTGCAGCCCCATGCTCCCACCTGGCTATTGTTGCACTCTGCATGCCCACATGCTGCCCCTTCCCTCCACCTACTGCAGCCATTACCCTGCTCCTCCCTTTGCCGCCAGCTGGCTGGCCCAGTTTCAGCAACAGCATGAGCAGCTAGCAGTGCCTGGGCTTACAGGAGCACTGGAAGGAGCTCTGCCTGCCACGGGGGGTGGGAAGGGGCAGGCTGTGGGAGGCAAACCCTCCACCACCACCCAAGCCCGGCTCCCCCGCCTCCCTTCTGGTGCAGCACAGCCTGGCTCCATAAAGCCCTGGTAGCCCAGATCCACGCTCCTGCCTGGCTGTTACTGCACTCTGCACATCTACTTGCTGCCCTGGACCAGCTCCAGGAGTGTTTGACGGTGATATGGATCCTTCACTGCTGTTTGTCAGCTGCCCAGCATGGCAGCAGCGGCCATGTGGATAGGTCGCAAGTGGCAATGAAGGATCTGCGTCAGGGGGCAGGTCTGGGTGGGCCTTGCTGTTGCAGGATCCTGCCATGGCTTCCCCTGGGTGCTACTGCCCCTGGCTCCTGTAATCTTTGAGAGGAGCCAATGGCAGATAAATATTCATTTTCTAAAATGTTTAGGGACCCCCTGAGCCAGATAGAATGGCTCAGTGGGCTGAATCTGGCCTGCAGGCCATATTTTGCCCACCCCTGGGTTAATCCATTGAGGGACATAGGACTTTAGCTGCTTTGTTGATTCCTATTGACCTATTCAATCCATCTTTGTCTCCCCAGCACTGCCCCTTCTAATTTAAATTCCTTTCTATTTAGAACCCTGCTTTCTGAGTCAATTCGTAGCATCTCAAGGAGGCTATCACCTACAAAAGCTCATACTTCTCTAAACTAGTTGGCCTCTAAGGTACCACCCTGCCCTGCCTTCTGCCTGTTAGAAGTAAATACAGGGCTGATTTTGAATCAGCCATCAGAAAGAATTGTATCTATTACTGTACCTCTAGGGTGGTAAAAACCACAACCCCAATTCAGCAAAGCATTGAGTCATGCTTAGATAAGAATGGACTGTTGAACTGAAGGCTACATATAGTCCTTAGCCAAAGATGTGATATTTCATGATTTTTGTAGAAGGTGTGAACTTTTGGTGCTTCTATCATCAGAGGTTTATAAGGCCTAAACTGGCAAGCAGAACATATGCCCATAATTCTCTAGTCAACCACTTGATTTCATAAAAATAATCATGTGAAAAGCAAAGCAGCAAGTCCCATGTTCTCCTCGTGCAGTGAGTTCTTTATCTGTGTGCCTGCCTACATGCATAGTTCAATTTTGTGTTTGCAAACATGCTTGAAGTTTGGTATGTAGCCTGCAGACAGAAGTACAGCTCCCAGCTGTAACTCGGAACGTGTTCTGCAAAGTGTTTTGCATTACATTACCGCAGACCAAACAGAAAGTTGCTGCTAGTTCCAGGGGAGGGGAATCTAGCGGCAGGCTGGGCACTTCCAGCCAGGTTCCCCGAGGAACAGCCCCCAGTGCTCCCTGTTTATGGAATGGGAGGAGAGAAAGGAGGTTGTTCTTAGAGCTCCCCAGCTGGTGCAGAAGTGTGGGGTGGGTGAATTGGAGTGGGGGGGGGGGGGCTTCAATACACGCCCCCTCTGGGAGGGAGGGCTGAAAACGCCCCATACAAAACTCCTTCCTCCTCCTTTCCCCCCCTCCCATTCTGGAAACAGTGACAGGCTGCGAGCTCCACAAACAAAAGTTACAGAAACTACTACATTTTGAAATGTATTTATCTGATGCAACATGCAAAGAGGGGTCAGATTTTTTCACCCACTTGGCCATTTTTAAGCTGTCCGCAGCTGTGCACTTGTGTTTGGTCATGTCTATAGACTGTTTGCTGCAACCAGATCCTGTGAAAATTGTCACTTCTGTCTGTATCCTAATGACAATGGACTCTATTAGTGGTAGCTCTCCCTTGAAAAGTTTACCTTGCAAGCAGTTCTCAAAGCAGTGTAATTAGGGTTGGGTGAACAGGGCACTAGCCCTGGGTACCAACTGAAAGCAGATGCAAAAGTGGCAGCTGCCACTGATGCTCAGGTTTCAAAACTTGCCAGTTTTGCCTCCATCTCAAAGTATGAATTGTGCATCCCTGGCCTAAGCAGTCACTTACACATCAAGATTGTTTGTTGGCACAAATCCATGGACTGCAGAGGTATTGTGTCAGCAAATAATTTGGCAAACAATCCACTGAACAGATGGGATCTTTCCTAGATCCGTGGATTGAAAATAATACTCAGATTAATTGAAAAATATGGATCATGCACTGCATAATAGGATCACATTTTTTTATTCTGTGCATTTCGCATCCTCTTTCATGTCTTGAAATTCTTGCTTTATCACCATAAAGGGAGTTGAGAGAGTATCTTTAAATCATATTCTAGTGGCTGACAGGAAAATGGACATCATAAAGGCTAACAAAGACTTTTTTCTAGATCTCTTTCTGCATCAGAGCTATTGTCCACTTTTGCTGATTGATGATAAACCCAAGCAGTCTGGTGAAGACGAGATGCAAGCAAAACAGCTGGGCCTGCAATGTAAACATGCATTCTGCTCACAGGTTTAAAACTGAATAACAGTTTCCAGGTGTATAATGGACAAACCCAAACTGAAACTTATCTAACCCTCCTCCACTCCCCATCCGCCCACAAAAGAAAGAAAAACACCTGAAGGATAAGACTGGACCAGTTATCCACTTCCCTGTGCCAAGTAAATCATCCTGGGAGGACAGGGAAAGCTTCTGATGCAGTATTAGGGGAACTGGGCACCCTCAAGCTCCATTTTTATAACATTAACCTCATGACTGCCTGCTCAAATCTAGTCAAAGTTAGGTGTAATCAAAAGTCACAGATGAAAAGCTGGAGAGAGACAAATGTTCTGATCTGGGAGCTAGCAACAAATTCATCTAAGGCATTTTTGTCTGTTGGCATCTTTTTAATTTTTTTATTTTGGTAGAAGAGAAGATATCTAGAAAATTTTAAGATCTGGGCTTGGAAAGCTTTTTTGGTGGGAAACAATTCACAGTAATGATTTACAAACACAAATTCCAGTGTCCTTCAGGGGATTTTCTATTCTCTGGAATTTCAGGTGCTTTTCTATTGTACTCCCCTGTAGCAAAGACTTTGATTTGCCTACTTTCCTAGCAAATCACTACCCACACTGGTGGCCTGCTTGGTTTCGCTATTGAATGTCAGTGTGCTGCATCCCTGGTTTGTCTGCCTGGTAATTTCAAAGGAAAGGAAAAGCCCAACTCTTCTATCTAATTATGGAAAAGAAATGAAAAACTATTGATTTTTTTTTCTTCTTTTAATTTTATCTCTGTGCAGGTAGCAGTCTTTGACAAGACTGTGTCACAAAACTCAACTAAAAACTCTCTTTACATAAGGGTGACTGTTATCCTTACTATACAAATAATCAGAATCGTTAATGTGTGCATTTAATTATCTGATTTATCTGTGAACATTAAACAACTTGTATACCTCTGTCAGAACTCTAAGTTCCTTAAAAACACTCCCCCCCCCAATAATTTTGTTGAAATCAACACATTTCCATGAAATGTTAACCTTTTGACAATTTGGCATTTTCCAATGGAAGAATATTCCATGGAAAAATTTGATTTGCTCTAATTGTTGTACCTTTTATATCTTTACATTCAAATACTGTCTCCATTTGATACACTGGTCTGTGTGTGTTCTTTCACAGCACCTGATGAATTGAGTTTCAGCTCACCAAGCTTGTGTCTCTGGTCTCTCACTCTTTCTTTAGAGATTAATGAAATTAGAAATATAAAGTGCAAATCTACCCTTCTTTTGGATTGACTTCAGACTAACACAGGTAATTGTCTCTCAAATTGTTATTGCTCAGCAGTCTGTGATTGCCTAGAAATGATTAGCAAAACAAGTAACTATCCAGGAACCTGAGATAGATGTCAGTCTAATTTTTTGCCAGGATCATCAGAACCTATGGACTAAAAGCTCAGTCAATCTTTGTCCTTTTTTCACCTTTTCAGACGAGAATGTGTCCTTGTGATTTCAGCATGATCAGCTGCTTCTCCCTTTGATTAGTGTGTGGGGGCTTGCCTATGTCTGTCTCCAGGCCTGCTATTTGGAGGCCATTCATGTGGCAGCTATTGAAATGTTCACTGGAGCATGGGCTGGATCTCAAGTCTCCCAGATGAGTGTTCTAGTCTAAAGACTTCTGCTTCTTTTCACTCTCTCTTCTGTCTTTTGGTTGTTGTGGCAAGGCACTATTGGTGCCTGCCACTTTAAGAGCTGAGCCAAGCAGCCAGCAGGTGCTTGATTGCGGTGGCCATTTTAGATCTCTGGCTGCCTTTATAAACAGAGCAGTTCCCTGGTGATAGGTGAGGCAGAAACTTTGTCTGGCTGAATGTAAAATCCTGGAGGTAAGGACGGGCGCTGTAGGGAATGGTTTGGAAGCTCCTGGGCATAACCTAAAACTACACCTTGCTAGGGGTGGGTGGCCTGGTGGGGCTCCCAGTGGTACAGGATTCTCCAGGAAATGCCAGGCCAGTTACCACCCTAGTGAAAGGCAAATCAGGGTGCCTTTTCAACCTGAGTTCCCTTATCCCTGGTGGGTTCAATCAATCCAGGGAAAGCCCAGGTTCATGGGAGTCTGGAGGCAGGGCCCAGGTTGGCAGAGAGACCTGGAGTGATGCCAAGGCTCTTTGCAAGTCCTGTGGCTGCAGGGACCCTGAGAGGGGGCCAGGCATGGCTGTGGCCTCCTGAGCCTTGCAAGGTGTAATACCCCATGGCAGGAGGGACCAGGCATGGTTGCAGCTAGCTGAGCTGGCCCTAGGGAAGAGGGTTGAGTAGGGCTATGGGACAGCCTAAATGGAAACACATGTGCCCAGCCCCAGAGAAAGGAGTCAGTTGTGACCCCCTTAAAGCCCCAGGATGAGGTTTGGTGCAGAGGCCCTAGAGAGGCCATGGTAGGAACCCCATGTCAGGGGAGTAGGCCAAGGTATGTCTTTGGATGCCTGAGGCTGCAGTTTGGGCCAGAGGCTGAGTAAGGGGGCTCAGTCAGAGAGATGGGGGCAAGTTCTGACCCCAGTAAGTCCTCCACCACTGGGAGGCTTTGTGTGATTTGAAAGCAAGACCTGTAGTTCAGTGCAATGACTTGCTGCTCCAGGGAGGGAGTAAGAGTCCCTGTAAGACCCTGGATGGGGCTTCTTGGGCCCCATCTCCTTCCAGCACAAAGGTCAGGTAGCTTGCTATTCCGGGTGCAACTGCCTCCCTTTCATTCTAATGGGCAGCTTACTGTTGCAGCAGTCTCTTTCCTGTTCCAGCAGGACTCTGCGCTATTGTCCTATTGCTGAGTAGCTAGCTCAGAAATAGGTGTTTGCAGTCTATGGACCTTTGTACACATGACAGGAGTTTAGTCCTTCAGGGTTGCATTCTATTCCCCCTAAATTGAAAGAATGGCTTTTATTTTTCAGTCACTGTTTACACATCAACAGTCTTAAATCTCATTACGTTCTCCATGCACTGTTTTCAGTAAAATATTGTGGGGGCTGCTGCATAACAATCCAAACCACAGCTCTCTTTGTCATGGTGTGGGTTAAGGTGGCCCCAGAAAGGGGGCAGAGAGAAGGAGCTCCAGTGAGGGGGTAGATGTGGAACCCCAGTGATGGAGAAAGCCAGAGGACAGGAAGCCCAATATGTCTGAGGGTACGGTGTTGCCCTGAAAAGGGCCAGGGCAAGATAGACCCCGTTGGGTAATTGGCTGGCCCTCTTTTTAATGAGGGTCAAGAGAGGCCCAAAAGGTGGTACATATGCCACCCAAGGTATGAGCTAGCTAAAGCCTATGGCCTAAGGGGCCTGGTCCAAGAGGGAGCAAGGCAGTTCAAGCTGTCAAGGTGTGAAAGAGACCACGGGAGAGGAGGTGGAGTGTGAGAGCCCCTAATGAGAGGAAGGTAGTATGAATGTGTGTGCGTCTGAGACCTGAGAACAAGGCCTAACCTTGGTCCGTCTGTGAGCTGGAAGCATTGTAATCTGGATGCTATCTGCGAGGCTTGGGCTGCTGTGTAGGGGAGGACCAGAGCCACAAATAGCATCCCCTGGCATCGAGGCAAGAATGGGCAGCCTCCCGGCTAATTAAAAATGTAATTATGTAACAAGGTGTGGCAGGGGGGCAGCATGTCCAGAGACAGCTGGGGAATCAGCACTGTAGCTGGCCACAGTTGTCCTAAATCTTGGGTGTGTATTTAAACACAACCATTCCTCCTCCCCTTGTTGTGTACAAAGAGAAACAATAATCCACTATTTGTTTCCGAAAGGAACAATTCAGACACTCATCTTCAGGAGAGGGTTCCAGTATGTGACTCCTGGTCCAATGTAGGTAGTGACAGGACCTAAAGCATACTTCTCCTGCCTGCATTCCCAAATGGCAAAGTTATGCTAAGCATGATGATTGTTGTGAATCCCTGTTTGAGGCCATTAATTCTCCCCATGCCCTGTATAGACAGCCTATACACAAACACAGAATTATGAATTCACTTCAGTTCACTTCAAACCTAAACATTAAATGCCATGATGCTCAGACTGGTGATGTTCAAGTCCCTTTGCCTCTATTATTATGTGTTTTGCTGAACCAAAACTAGTAAACTCAGGAGGAAGCTCTGCATGTGTAAATATTTGCAGCTTGAAGTGTTTACTGGGTAAATAGTGGTATAGTTACAAAAAGGTAGACCCTGCAAGTGGCTGGGAATTTAGTGTGTTGCCCCATAAAAGATTAATCAAAGTGAGATATTTCTAAGTATTTAATTGTTCTGTGTGTATGATTCAAACTGTCCATGCCCCTTGGGCACCGGTATGCATGTGGTATACCCCTCAGGCACCCAACTGTGGCTTAAACTGCAATGCACCCCTTAGCTGACCCCATGTGGCTTCTCATCACCCCTTATAACCACATCCAGTTCACCAGTGTAAAGCCTAAACAAAAACATAAATCCACTGGCTATAACTGGGTAGGAGCCACACTAGGTCCTACTCCCTGCAAGCTGTACGTATGAGTTAAACCTAATATAAGTCATGGTCAACGATCAAGAAGAGGTATACTGATGGAATGTATTCATACATTTCTAATGAACAAGCACTACTCTCCCTTGACAATCCATATCTATCTCCACTGACGTTAATTGGTAGAGCTTATGCTCTTTTTTTTTTTTTTTTTTAACAAATCAATCAAAAATAATATGCCTTTACAAAAAGATAGTATCATAGTATCTAGGGTCAGAAGAGGCCTAAAGCAGGCCATCTAGTCTGACCCCCCCCCACACCAGTGGCAGGAACGAGCGCCAGGGTCACAGGACCCCAGCCAAGTATATATCTAATCTACTCTTAAAGATGCCCAAGGTAGGAGCAAGAACAACTTCCCTAGGAAGCCGGTTCCACATCCTAGCCACCCTAAGTGTGAAGTAGTGACTCCTAATGTCCAACCTAAATCTGCTCTCCAGTAACTTGTGACCATAGGTCCTTGTTACCCCTGGTGGTGCCTGGGGAAAAAAGAGCCTGCCCTATTTCCTGCTGATCTCCCTGCAGCAGTTTATAGGCAGCCACCAGGTCCCCCCTCAGCCTCCATTTACTGAGGCTGAACAG
>JAGPOW010003395.1:43812727-43823801 GCA_030014935.1 Caiman crocodilus | reverse complement strand
GTAGGCATCGATGGATATGCCCTTTTCAGGAAGGACAGGATGGGGAGAAGAGATGGAGGGGTTGCCCTCTATGTCAGAGAGCAATTCTCTGCATTGAGCATCAACTTGGAGGTGATGAGGACCAGGAGGAAGCGATTTGGGTCAGGCTGCAAGGAGGACGAGGGGAAAGGGACTTAATGGTGTTTCTCTGCTACAGACCACCCAACCAGAGGGAGGAGCTGGACCTCCAAATTGCTGCCCAGCTCAAGGAGGCGGCTAGGACGAGGGATGTCATTGTCATGGGTGATTTCAATTACCCAGACATCTGCTGGAAGGAGCAGTCAGCCAAGTCCGAGAGGTGGGGACACCAGAGGAGAGGGGGAGGCTGCAGCGGGATCTGGGCTAGCCACCCTAACTGTGATACTATGATACTATGAAGCCTAAATACAGATCTAATTATATCTAACCAGATATAAACCTAGTTACATTTCAGAGTATTGAATATACTTTCGAGCCACTTCCAGATCTCAGCAAAGTTAATAGAAAGTTTCCCATAGTGCTCAGTGGTAATTAGACTGGATCCTTTTGTTGTTGCACAGCTTTTGTTTTCCCCCATCTTCTATTGTATCAAAAAGGAGTGGCTATAGGAGAGAGTGAGAGACCATTTTCTGACCTCATTGCTTACTAATCAAGCTTCAAGTACCAGGAATTAGTAGCAGATCATGTAACCCTGACATGCTGCTTAACTTTTGAATTGGAACATGCCAACTGGAACATGCTAGGAATGATTTTCAGTTCAGCTTTCATGCATGGGCATGAGGCCAAGAAAAAAGGCTGTATTTATAGCACCCAAAAGAATGGTTATTGATTTGCAGATGAATTGCAATATTTATTGTCCTAGGTCTTTCAGCTGTTATAAAGAAAAGCCTTTATTGTTATCAAAAGTAGTTATAAAAGCCATCAAAACTTTTATCATGCTTCCTACTGTGAATTATTCTGTCAAAATCCAAAGCAACAGTCTACTGAGCTGCAAAAACAGCAATCTATAGCTTAATCGCCGGCATGTGATAACCAAGATAATGTTTTATAAAAAACCAAACAGTCTGATATTCAACTATAGCTCATGAGGGACTCCTGTTTATCTATGCCCTCTGTGAGCTTTCTGTGAACTTGTTGAAGTAAAATGGAGGTGGCAGTTCTCCGAACCCTCCCCTTTCCAGCCCCACACCCTTAAAGGACTTGGGGCTGCAGCATTTGGCTCATTGTAATAAGGCATCGAAGCACAGATTTATATTCCAAGTCTGTAACTATTAGAAAACCCTGGCCCACATCCAAATTCCTGGGAGGAAAATGGAAACCTTTGGATTGATTTCAGAGGGCTTCGGTTGAGGGTGAATAAATATTAACAGCACTATAAGAACAGGCACTATCCAGGGTAGCTGAAAACCAAGCCAAATGAAGTCTCAGTGTCCCTGTATTGTTTTAAAAGCTACATTTTCCTAAAACATAAAATGAAATGGTTATTTTATCTGTTGTCCATTAACCAGTGCTAGAAATGAGCTGTTGCCATTAACCATTTATTTAAGATAATAAGCACTGGATATTTTTTTTTCTCTTGTTGCTTAAGCATTAAAAACAAATATATTTATGCTAAATGCTTATAGAAATTCAAACTCAGCATTTACATACACAATAGATTTTTTGGAATAGTCATTTGGGTGAAAGCTGGAATCTGTTTATATGGAGCCAGGGTTTTCTGGTTTGCGGTACCTTTTTTCTGGCTTCTGTATATTGGGGAAGGAACTGTCTGCTGTCTCCATAGTTTTATTGATGATGGGTAATATTTTTAATTCAGTAGAAGGTGCCAAGAGCCTGGGATATGGTACATTTCTAACTAAATGGAATGAAAGAAAATGAGAGTTCACTGAATTCATTCTTGCGTGAACATGTAACTACCTCAAGGCCAAACCAGTGTCTTTTTCTTGGGCTGAATCCACCAAACATGAGTAATTTTGAGAAGATGAGACAGTCCACTGAACTCAGTGGAGACCTGGACTTTATTCCTTGCTCTCATGAATTCTCCTATCACTTAGACCCAGATCCTCAAGAAGATTTAGATGCCTAACCTTTATTGACCACTGTAGAAGTTAGGTGCATGAATAACTTTGAGGATTTGGTCCTTAGACCTAGCCTGTATTACATGGTTTTGCTGGAAGAACTCAAGTTGTGGAACAAAAATGCAAATGTATGCATACTCACAGCTCACTTGTGGTGGGGAAAACCCTCTCTTTCTACCAGCAAGAGGGCAACACTAGCTTTTGCATTGAACACTCATATCTATGCGTTGGATTTCAGAGGATAGGTGGGGCAATACAATTTCCAATGCGCATTTGAAATCTAGATCAACATCATGCAAAGGAAAATTCAGTGGACATCAACATTTAATCTTCATGAAAGTGAGGGCCTGTACTGGTGTATTAGTTTATTAATTTGTCAACCTCACCTCTGACCTTTGTAATTGGAGGTCCTATTGCTGACTAGCCTCAATCCTGTTCTGGGCACAGATAACCCGCATTGGTTGAATTTCAAATTTGTAGATAGGATAAAATATGTATCTAGGATATTTACATTATTCTGGGCATGTCTACATGTGCATTTACTGTGCATTAAATTTACTGCACAGTAAATTACTGTATAGTAAGAAGATTTAAGTTGATGTCCATACAAGTAGGTGTTGAAGTGCAGTAACACTATGTTTGGATTGACTTGGGAGTAGTTAGTCCCAAATCAGTCCACACACACAGTGTTACTGTGCAGTAACACATAAGGTGTTGTTCAGTAACTAATCAAATTTGCAGGTAACAAATTTACACTCAAGCCACCTTATGTCACCATAGTTACTGTGCAGTACGGAACACACATGTAGCTATGTGACTGTACTGCACAGTCATTTTCTGTTACTGGGCAGTAACTTAGGTTATTGAACAGTAAATGTATACATGTAAACATGCCCTCTGTGTCTGAGCAACCACAATATACAATGTGGTAGCTAATAAGTGATGGATATATTTTCACATTCCTCTGAAACTCTTTGTATCTGCCTTTGCCAGCAGTGTGTTCCTGGACTACAAGGAGCAGCAAACTGATTTGTCACCAGTTACTTACTCCTGTTTCACATAACACCCAGGCAGTAGATTGGGGACCTCCCTTGCTAGAGTTAGTTACACATTTACATTATAACCCAGTCTTTTCAATTACTGATTGTTATTTCATAGCTTTTCCAAATTTTCTGGGACCAGTAACCATCTGGGAAGTGCAAACTTTTCTTTTTTGGAAAGTCCAAATAAAAATAGCTTCATAATTTTGCACAAGAAGAGTGAGAGTCAAAATACACCTTCTGAACTAGCAAGTGCATTATTATGATATTTGAATAGGTGCAGTGCAGAGTTAACAGGCACTATCTTCCAGAGAAAAACTTTTTTGTAGTCCGTTGGAACTTTCCTCTTCCTCTTTTCTGGCAGGTGCTCAGATATTTTGGTGATGGACAGAAGAGAGAAAAAATTGACAAGCAAATAACTCAGCAGTGGCAAGTTGGGAACCGTGTGCATGTGTGTATACCCATGTGCACAAAACTACAAGGTTTGGGTTCTCATGTTTTCTTATGAGAACAAATCTTTAGGAAATTATGTAAATGTTTTAAAGGAAAAGAGAGTGTTTTTGCACATGGTTTCTTTAGATGGACAGTAATGTGCATTTCCTGAGAGGCACAGTTCCACTAGGCCCCTCTGCATGTGCAGGTAAAGGCATAATTGGGTGTCACGTGTGATCCACACAATCACACCTTCTGCCGTGCCACACGTGCATGGCAGGAGATGTGATTGTGCATTAGACTCAATAGCTCCTTCTTGATGGTGTAGGGGGAACTTGATCCTGGGCTCCCCCTGGATTGGCAAGAAGCAGAGTTATACAACTGGGATCTCCCTTTGTTGAAATCTACTCTCAAACTTGGTCTACATGTTGTGAATAGTTTTTGCAGGGAAACTTCTTTAAAAATACACAAACATTTAATTTTCTTGTCTTTAAAATCAAATTAAATATTTCCGTTTAGCTATGCCAAGATGATTAATCACATTTGTAACAAATTTTTACGTATTATTTGCACATGGCATGTTCATTGAAAATTCACCTTATTTTAAAAGTAGCCTTTAAATAATTCCAAAACAAGTGAAAAGATTTGATTGTGGGCCAACCAAAATATTTTTTTTGACCAAATTCAAAAATTCTGTTTCACCAAAAATCCTGGGGGGAATATGCATATATTTTCAGCTTGACCACAACCATGTTCCCCACACCCTCGTTTTTACCGTTCGTTCATTTATTTACCGCATCCATTATTCCCTAGTTTCCTGGACACTGGAATACATAACAGTTTCAGTCACGAAGGTTTAATATTGAGAAGTTGAAACAAAATCAATCTTGAAAAAAATGCAAAAGTATGGAAAGATAGCAAAAAAAAAGACAAGCTTATTTTAAAGTAAACATTGTTCAAATGTCCCATTTTGGTCAAAATGCTCCTGGCTTCACTTGTATCTGCCCTCAAAATAATCTGAGTTTACAAAAGTTCCTGTCCTGAACTAAAACTGTCACATGACATTAGTTGACATGTTATTTATGTTTTTTCTATTGTCACTCTCATCTGTTAGTTTTGCTATCCATCTTTTTTTTTCCTTTTCTGGTAGATTTTGATGAGGAAAAAGGATCTTTTCAACATCAGAACAAGAGAGCTGATAGGGATTGAATTTGAATTGTAACATGTATCCCCAACTTCATTGCTTATTCCTCTGTTACTTGCATGGGACAGTTTCTTTCATTAGCTGATGCGAAATCAGGAAGGGAGAAAAAATTGCATGGAGTGTCATGCTGGGAAAATTGAAATAAAAATGACTGATTCATCCTAACTGCATTTTTTTAGTAGCTGTGGCATTTGAATTTATGATCATGGAAATTTCAGTCGTGCAATGCTCCAGGTATACAATTTGGAATTAGCAAGGGTAGCAGATGGAAATGCAGAATAGCAATGCTGTCCTCTGAAGTAATTCTGATACAGGCATTGTGAGATTGCCATTCAGGCAAGCAGTGCAGAAATGACTGATTAAACTCATTAGGTGAATAAATATATAATACAATTTCAGTACAGCTGTCATAAATGTATTGTGTTATTCACTCAGGATGAAAGTCGTCCTCAGTACAAAAGGCCAGTCAAGACTGCCTATATAACTTAAGCACCCTATAGGAGCTATGGGCCGTAAGTAAGACAGTGAACCATGTCAAGCCTCTTAGTATGTGTCTTGCCTAGCCAGACCTCTAGGATAAGTACCCCTATGTAGATGGGTGTGTGTAGCCATAATGGGAAGGAAAGAGATGGGTAATTACATCTATGATCATGGGCAGTGACCTTCAGGCATTGGAAAAGAAGATCAAGGTTAATTATTTAAATGTATGAAAACACCAGCTCAGATACTGGCTTCATAGTTTGGAAAATGAATGTTATTTTCCTAGCATTTCTGAATACAGCATACACACAAACTAATACCTTGAGGTTTATGTGGATGAAGTAAATTATATTTTTATTATTACTGTTTTGCTTTTCTGGCTTTACTCATGTTGGCATATATCTGGTTGCTTCAGATCTTGATTTTCCTAGGCATAAGTAACATCCTTGTACTGCTGGGTCATTTATTGATTGATTTTTAATCTGACCACTATGTACAAAATGCCTTCTTGTAGCCTGTTTCATTTTTTCTGCAGCATAAAGATGTATTGGGTGTGTACAATAGATGCTACATCACTGTAGTGATGAACTGCAGTGACGTAGCTCATCGCTATGGCAGTGTAGTGTTGGTGGCCACTAACCATGATGCCGCTGCTATTGCACAATAGGGTTGGAAATGACCCATGCAGTGCCAGGACTGCACAGTCATTTAGTATTTGCTTTAGTAGTGCTGACTTGCACAGTGGGGCTCACATGTAGATGCACCCATTCAGTGGCATAGAGTGTTATCATTCACAGAAATGAAGTCTATGGCGAGGGATTTTTTTTTTAAACAGTCTTGCTGCACAGCAAGCATCTATCCGAAAGGATCTATGGATGCTTTGGATCAGGCTTCCTTCGTTAGACAAAAGAGGTGTTCTCCCAAGGAGTCATAGCATTGTTTCTAGCATCTAGAAACAGCATTTTTGTTTAAGGCCCAATTCTTCGTGGTGCTGAATTTCTCATATGAAACACCAAAGGATGTCCTCTTACAGGTATTTCAGTGAGAATACAGGGCTTCTCAAGTACCTCAGAGTAATTGACCTTTCTTTAGACCACAAGTCTGTAAGGCATTTAAACACATATTCTTTAAGTGGTTCCTGTAGGCCATGTTTGGGCCTCTTGCTGACATTCTCCAGTCTTGGTAGCACTGTAGTCTACCTGTATTCTTCTTCTGGTTGGTAGTCTGTGTGTAAAAGTAGTTTTTGAACAAAAGTACTTATAGGTGATGAAATGTGAGATGAGTAAATGAAAAAGTTCTGATAGTCACAACTATATGAAAGTTACCACTGTGCTGGTAGCTTTGTTAGTTCTTCCACTGAAGTCATTATCCAGAAGTATAAAACTTCCCAAGAATGCATCAGAAACTAAAGATTTCAGAGATCTGATTTAATATCAGCATCCAAAATGCAAGCACTGTCATATGTAGGAAGAGATGCAACAAAACAAGAAACAATGAGCTATGTAGGAGGAGAAAAAAACAAGAACTGAACCACTTACTATTGAATTCAAACTTCTTTGCAGCCACTTTAATTAAACTTGCATTTTTTTTATCTTTAATGCAAATACTACTCAAATCATGATAAAGTCAGTTGTAAACAAATGTGCATTTATTATCATTATACAAATAATGTGAGAGATAAGGATTTGCTGCCTACATAATTGGTTCAATGAAACAAGATCTCAAGAAATCCTTGCTTCTCATGTAATTTCTGGAACATTGTGGCTACAACATCACTCTTACACAACTGTACACCAAAAAATGACATCACTACCCTTTGAAACATCTAGTTGAATTAATAATTTCTGCAGCTCTTTAACAATGGACCTAATTTTTAGTTGGATAAAATCTAACAGTCTGTACACATGGAAAAATCTTCAATGTGTCCAGTCTTTGCCAACTGAGAACTGAAAGGCTGATTTCATGCCTTTAAAACAAAGAGAAATATTTTGCTTTCGAATACTCTTAATAACCAATCATGTTTGTTTTCAAATGTTGGCTTCTTTTATAGATTGAAATAAAGATTTGATGTTACATGCATTGTGTTGCATTGTATTTTTGTAATAATTAAGCTTGGCTGGCAATAGAGATTGGATGCTTTGTCTTTATAAATGAGGCACAAGAAAATCAAAAACATTTGGATTGGTTTTCAGTTGCCATACATTTGGCATAGTTTCACACAACCTGAAGCCAATGATCCTATGTTGAAATAAACCAGCTGAAGTGTTGGCCCTGAGAGAGTAACCCATCAGTTGATGGAACTGGTTTGAGTATTAAACAAATCAATTAACGGAACTGATAACAATTGAAAGAAGTAGGTTGCTTAAGTAACCAAAGGGTCAGAAGCTCCCTGGAAACACCTGAATTATTTGGATCTGCAAAAACAGACACCACCGCCTAAATTCCCAGGTGGCTTTTTATAGGTGGGCCAACCAAAAGCAACTTTTTTTAATTCATTGTTTGAAATGCAAACTCATGCTTCAAATTCTCTGTCATCTTGCCTAATGAGAAAAGGATACTTTTAAAAGATTCTCACTGTATTTGACTTACAAGTAGGTGCAGTAAATATTATCTTTTGGCAGACTTTTTAATGGTGGTCATTCTAGTTGATTCTAGAGCATATTTACCAATCTAATAGTATTAACCTTCTGAGTTTCATCCACTGCTAACAAAAATGACCTGTGTACCAAAAAAAAATTAGATAATTTAAATAGAGGGCTGCTATTTCTGTTTTTTGTTTGTCACTGTAATCATTACACTGCTGCATTTCAGCTAGAAAAGATTTTCCAGACTTTTTTTAAATAGCCCTTTTAACGTGTCTTCATTTGCATGATAATGAGCAATCAAATTTGAATAGTGTGTAACATAAACACTCATTTACATAACTGCTGTATTTTTTTATCTGAGTTTTTTTTGTTCAAGCTCTTTTAGAATTAGAAAGTAGAGATGTTGAATGCCTTAATATCAAAATCTCTCTCATGACTGACTTACTAAAATAGATTTGGCTAATTAGACAATTAACAAGTACTTCATTTAATTATGAGGCAGATTATTAAATGTGTGTCCCTTTTGGTCAATGGAGCTCTGTAAATTTAAACCAGCTAAGGATGCGGCTTATGGTTTGTAACCATCTTGTAAGACCTAGGCCATACATTAGTCTCTTCAAACTAAAAAACATAGCTGGGGCTGGATCACCCCATGTATATGTTCTCTTATTCACTGATTGCTACTATATACAAGAGGCTTGAAAGGTGTTCAAATAAAATGTGTATTCAAAAGAACAAATGGCCTTACTGTGAACATGAACTCTGTTGGACTATCTAATGTTCTTCAGGAACCTATTTTTTTACTCAGGATGATGATCTCTTGCAGGCATTCAAAGTGGGTGCTTGGACCACCTGCAATGGCAGGCTATTCCAGCGCCCCAAGGGATGACAAGGTGTAATGGTTATAAAATCCTGCAAGATGGTTTGAGACTGGACATAAGGAAGAATTTCTTTACTGTCCGAGCCCCCAAGGTCTGGAATAGCCTGCCATTGCAGGTGGTTCAAGCACCCACTTTGAATGCCTGCAAGAGAAAATTGGATGCTTATCTTGCTGGGATCTTGTGACCCCCAGCTGACTTCCTAACCCGAGCAGGGGGCTGGACTCGATGATCCTCCGGGGTCCCTTCCAGCCCAAATGTCTATGAAGTCTATGATAATATGTGGCTGGTACTTTCTCATCCCTGTTTAGCCTTGGATTCTGAAAGCGCTTTTTACATTCCACTTGTTTCCTCTAGAATAAAATGTCAGTATTCTCCTCATTCCTATATTGCTGTAAATCAATACAGGACTGTTAGAAATAGGTTTATACCAGAAATGGAGGACTGAGAAGAATGTTTTGATAAGGCAAAATAAAAAAAAAAAGAGCTTGCAGTGCCTGAGCTCCAGAGTGCCATTGTCTCCTACCTAGTTAGAAGATGAAGGGGAAATGGGCTTTTCTAAATTCTTCTGTAGGATTCTTTAAGGCCTTTTAGGTTAGAACAGGGAAGCGCAGAAGACAGTTTATTTCAACATATTGAAAAATGACGCTAAAATGCACTATAAGTTCCACATGAATGATTTTCATTTTGATGAAATCTATAAGCACCAGACTGACATTGTCAAAGTCTGGATGGTGGATCAATGAAGTTTATCAAGTAGTCTATTGGAAACTTTATTGTATTCAACCTTACTCTGTCTTGCTGAGACAGTAGGACATGGAGCAATGGCTTGAAGTTCTAGGAAAGAAGGCTTAGATTGGATATCGGGGACAAAAGACATCTTCACTGTAAGAACAGTGAGGCAGTGGAATAGACTGCTTAGGGAAGCTGTGCATTCTCCATCGCTGGAGGTGTTCAAGATGAGTTTGGATAGCTATTGATCAGGCATCGCAAAATCAAAGAAAATCAGGATTGAAAGGGACTTCAGAAGGTCATCTAGTTCAACCACCTGCTCAAAGCAAGACTGTCCCCAGCTATATCATCCCATCCAAGGCTTTGTCCAGCTTAAAAACCTTCAAAAAGAAAGATTCTACCACCTCTCTGGGTAACCTGTTCCAGGACTTTACTACTCTCCTAGTGAGAGAGTTTTTCTTAATATCTAACTTAAACTTTCCTTGTTGCAACTTTAGACCATTGGTCCTTGTTCTGTTATCTGCCACCATTGAGAACAGTCTAGCTCCATCCTCTTTGGAACCACCATTCCAACAGTTGAAGGCTGTTATCAACTCCCCCCCCCCACCCAAATCTATTATTATCCAGACTAAATAAAACCAGTTCCATCAGCCTCCCCTCGGAAGTCATGTGCCCCAGCCCTGGAGCCATTTTCATTGTCCTCTGCTGAACTCTCTACAATTTGTCTACATCCTTTTTGTAGTGGGAAGCCCAAAACTGGACAGTGTGCTCCAGATGTGGCCTCATCAGTGCTGAATAAAGGGAAGGATCCCTTCTTTCAGTCTGCTGACAACAGTCCTACTAATGCTCCCTAGTATGCCCTAAACCTGCTTCATAATGAGGGCACACTGTTCGCTCATATTCAACTTATTGTATACTCTAATCCCAAGCTCCTTTTCTGCAGAGCTGCTGCTTAGCCAGGTGGTCGCCAGCCTGGACCAGTGCATGGGACTGTTCCATACCAAGTGCAGAGCTTTGCACGTCTCTTTATTGAACCTCATGAGACTCCTTTGGATCAATTCTCCTAGATCTACCATTCAGTGTATCTACTACTTCCCCAACTTTGTGTCATCTGCAAACTTGCCGGGTGTGTACTCCATCCCATCTTCCAATTCATTAATATTAAACAAAAACAGTCCCAGGACCTATCCCTGGGACTCTGCACTTGATACTGGAGTATCAAGTGGAGTGATCTAAGTGCTAATAGGCATAGGCATAGCTATTCCTAAACTCTTCTAAGGGTATTTCCCATTTTTCCGGGCTTTGCCGGTTGCCATTTGGGGCTGGAAGGGTTAGACTGATCACCATATTTGGGTTAGGAAGGGATTTTATCCCATGGTCAGATTGATATGGACTGTGGGGTTTTTTTTCCCTTTTCTCTATAGCAGACAGCAGGGCCCTTGACCTGGAATCTCTAAAGTGTATATCAACGACCTTGTACAGAAGCCAAATGATAGCTGTTGTAGTCCTCCTGTTTACCTGTAAGAAGGTATCATCATAGTATCATCATAGTGTCTAGAGTCGGAAGGGACCTGGGCAGATCATCTAGTCCGACCCCCTGCCTTGGCAGGAAAGAGCACCGGGGTCA
>JAGPOW010003395.1:43789918-43803574 GCA_030014935.1 Caiman crocodilus | reverse complement strand
GAAGGGACCTCAATAGATCATCGAGTCCGACCCCCTGCATAGGCAGGAAAGAGTGCTGGGTCTAGATGACCCCAGCTAGATGCATATCCAACCTCCTCTGGAAGACCCCCAGGGTAGGGGAGAGCACCACCTGCCTTGGGAGCCTGTCCCAGACCTTGGCCACTCGAACTGTGAAGTTCTTCCTAATGTCCAGTCTAAATCTGCTCTCTGCTAGCTTGTGGCCATTATTTCTTGTAACCCCTGGGAGTGCCTTGGTGAATAAAACCTCCCCAATTCCCTTCTGTGCCCCCGTGATGAACTTATGCTAACATGAGGTAGGTAGTATGACCCAGAGTTAGCACTTGCCCGAAGCGAGCGGCATAACTTTGAGATGCTCAGAGGACCCTGAGAATGAGTTAATGAGTTTTAACATGCAAACGCTTATATTTTAAGTGCCCTTAGTGTAACTTCACCTTTACACGGTGTCGTGATCGGAGCAGAGCAGCATTCTAAAACCATTTATTTGCTACATTGGCCTCGCTGGGCACATCTACATGTGCACTTTATTGCTCAGTAAAGTAATGCCCTGTACAGCGTCACTGTATACATTTGTGTGGCAATTAGGCTGGTGTACACTAATATACTGCGTCATTGTATAGTTCTGTTAGACAAGTATTATCTGACAGCACAGTACATTACTGTGCTTAAATGCACATGTAGACAGTGACAGGGCTGGCTGGCATGCAAGGGTGCTTCAGTGTGTGGCCAGCAAGTAATCCATATACTGAACCATCCTCATGTCCCAGCCAGGCACTATATAGCACATAGAGCTCCAGGGCTGTGCGATTCCATGTGCTATGGAGGGGCTGGCTTGAGGCATGGGCACCTTGCACACTAAAGTACCCTTGTTTGTCAGCCAGCTCACCCATAGTACATGGAGAACAGTTGGAGCATCCCTGGGTTAGCAGGGGACACAGGCCATCAGCCTGCCAACCCAGGGCTGCTCTGACGGCTCCATGTGCAGCATCCCCCCCCCTCTAAAAAAATCACCCAAACTCCAACAGAAACTCAGCAAATGAACAAATTAAAAATAACATCTCAAGAAGAATTAAGAGGTAATATTTCACAGAATTGTGTAGCTTTGATAATGCTGCCTTATGGCACAAAAGCAAGAGGCACAGAAGGGGGGGATGCAGTAATAAGTCAGAAATGATTGGCTAACCTCCGTGAATTAATTTGACTGCAAAAAATTACATTTGTTTGAAAAACAAAACTAATGAATTAGGATTCTGTTAAAATTTCTCTTCTGTGTTTTTGAGCCTTTTGGCTTTAATCTTTATATTTGCATCCATGAAACTAGAAATTCATTTAAAAATAATGCTGAGATTTTCTCAAAATGCATGATACAAGGTATTGGGGCTCTGAGGAAAATACCAGTCACCACTAGGTTGATGTAAGTTAGCCACTCTGGTAAATTAGTGAGATGCAAGTATGACACAATCGGGCTCTATGTCCTCTCATGAAAATGTATTTGGTCTGTTTAAAGGACCTGCATTTACACTTGGTGCAAAAACAAAAGTGTGAAACTGTTGCTGTAAACATCACAAAACTACATCTGGTTTCAGGACTTCTGCGTCTGGACAAGGTATCTGGTCCTGAGAAACTGAGTGACCACAGTTTGGACAAATGAACAACTTCCACTGAGTTAAAAAAGGAGGATTTACTGAGATCAAGTTCTTCCATTGTAACTTTTTTCAGTCCACTATCCCCCACAGTAAGTGGAAGCTAAATTGTGATCATAACTGTTTCATTAAGGGGTTAACTACCCCAGTTTAGCTAACAGTGGTTGAAGAATAGAAGTGCTCCATGAAACACCAACTGCGGATCAGTTAAAGCACAGTAACCAGTCTCCACACCTGTTTATCTTGAGATGATTTCTCTGTCTGCAGATGTACCCTGAAGTCCAGTGATTCTCAAATGGGGTGCTATTGCACCTTGGGATGTCATGAGTTCATTTTCAGGGTGCTGTGGGGTGCCACACAACCTTCACACTGTTAAGTATGCAAGCATGATTCAAAAGATAAAACCGGAGATTTCAAGGAGAAAGCCATAGCATCGGAAACACTCTGATCTGTCACAGCCTTTCTGAGTTCTTTGCAACAGAAGAAATGTGCTACAGAATAATTTGTCTGTAGTCAAAAGTAAGAGCTGGCATTTTCCAAGGGGTGCCTTGAGTCTAAAAAGGATGAGAACCATTGCCTTGGTGAAATCAAGAGGAGGTATTGAATATCCAGACTAGAGCCGAACAACATTTTTCAAATTACAATAGAATAAATGCAAACAATAAGGGAAAATGTTTTTTTGTCTTTTTTTTTTAATATTCACAGGTTTCTCTCCTCTTTCCTCCCTTCTCCTTTTTTCACTGGCTATACCAAGGTTTTGATGGTAAATGAACTGAGGAATAACTGTAAAGAGAAAGAGAGGAGTATTGTTGATTGTATCAGTAAAATTAAGCTGGAAAAATGGTGAAGTTATTGAAAATCATATAATGGTTTTGAATGTTTCCCACTTGTTTTCCCACTTCTGCCTCTTCGCTATGATATAATTCAGTGAGATTACACTAACAGTGGCTTCAGCTAAAATTGGGGCTCCATTACATGGTACATATGCATTGTAAGGGGCCATTTCTGTTCTAAAACTTGCAGTCAAATGCCACTGTGTTTTACACAAAGAGATCTGTGCACCATTATACACCAGTGGATAAGTAACATCTTGTAGTATTGACCATGTTGCTACTTTTTGCACTAATGCAGCAGCGTTTATTCAACCTGCACAGTGAGGAGTCAGAGGCCAGGTGTTTGTATTGCCAAGATAGTTACAGAATAGCAGTTCGGAGATCTCCATAGATACGTGACCTTTGCGCCCTCTTTGACAACATCAGACTTTAAATGTAATCTCTTGCGTCTACAACCGGAACAGATCTTTAGCCTTGTAAATATTTATAGTGTGCAGAATGTTGGCTATTTTCTTATGAGGTCCCTTCAAAGTAGCCTTTCAATTATTAGCCAGCAGCTGCAAAACTAGACTCGATAGTTTAACAGACCATTAAAAGTAAAATTAAATGCAATGGAATAATCATTGTTCACTTTTCATTGTGGCAGCTCCCTCACAGACTCTAATCGGTGTTTGACACATCTAGCGCGTCACGCCCCAATCCTACAATGGACAGTATGTAAGTGAATTCTTGAACCCATGAGCCCACTCAATACAAAAATCAGGTTCTGTTCAAGTTGAACATCTTGCCCTATGGCAGCCTATATTTTAATGCGTCTCTGTAGTGCCTACCATATATACCATATTAATGATATACAAATTGTGGCAACTGGCATCTTTGAAAAGAATATGATCAAGTATGCACTGGTCGGATTGGGGTTACAATAGACTTGGATTCTAATCCCACTTGTTGGTTATTTTAAGCCATGTCATTTAATTTCTCTATGATTTCAATTGCCCACTTTTTATACCTGGAAAAATAGCTATCTATCTTCTTTTGAAAGGCACATTGTATTAAATTCTAGAAAAGCCCTGTTCATTTGTTAGTGAAGAGCAAAAATGTTATATTTCTTATGCTATTCATGATATAGACCTTGCCAAATTTATTTTATTACACGCTCAGAGTCCTCCCCCAGACAGTAATGGATTTGTGAAATAATAGAAATAAAAAAATCCAAATTCCATTTTCCTTTTTATGCCAACATTTGTATAGTTAACTTCACTGGGACTGTGTCACTGATTTTTTTTTTCCCTTCTTTTGTATGTATACTTCAGTAGCACTACTTTTCTGCTAAAATATAGTAGACAATGCTTATTAGTCAGGGGAGCTTTCTATTTGATTGAATGATTGCACTGGAAAGTTTCAGCCCTACACATACGGTATGCTAATTAAGAGCAGTAGGCTTTGTTTTTGTTTCTGTGCACTATGTGCAGTTTTTATTTATAGTCAATATTAAAATCAATGCAGTTTCCCATACATATGTTTGACGCTGAGGATTCCACTAATATACAAACATGGGAGATCTGATATATATTTATATACTTAGAGCAAGTTAGTTATGTCCCGCTCTGACATTTTTGTGGCAATAAGACGTTAGCTCTCACAACTAATAGCCAGATTTTTGTTTTCCATAAATTGATATAGCTCTGACTTTTTGGCACTATGCCACTTTATATCTGCTGAGGTCATTTTCCATGCCCATGTATTCACCTGTGTTGTGATGATAAGGAAGCCATTGAACTATTTCTAGAAACGGTGTTATAAAGTCTGTAAAGATATATTTTTAAAGAAGGGTAGCTGTAGGAGGAGTTAAATATCCTGATTTGTAATGTAAGGCTGCAACTATCTCATCGATAGAATGGCAGATTAAGACTGAGGGTTTCTGAGTTCTTTTCCTGCAGTCATCTTTGGGTGAGGTTACTTATTACAATTACACCATATTAAGTGCCCTTAAATTGTGAACACCTACACATTAGAGCTTGATTAGAATTGCTAAGTGCCCTCTAGGGCCACATCCACATGTGGTGTGGACATCTGGTTCCCTGGGGACAAGTAGCAGCAGCGTACCTTGTGCCACCACTACTGATCCCCAGGGAATGCCTGTGTCATGCGCACTTTGGTGTGCAGCAAGTTACCCCGGTGGGGTAGGGTAGGCTGGGAGCAGCCTTACCTGGAGTCCTGGGGGATTCCCAGAGCTGCAGCAGAAGCAGTTCTGCTTCATGGAGCCTGGCTGGCAGCTGCAGCACAGCTCCAGGAAGCCTGGCTCTGCTTTTGAGTGGCATGCACTGCTCTGCTTTTTTTTTCTGTGGCTGTTTTTTTCGTATTTTTTGTTTTGACCCCCGGATATCCAGGGGTCAAAAACACCCATGGAAAAAAGGCAGATCAGTGCATGCATAGGCAGTGCTCCCTTGCAGCGTGGAGAACATCTGAATGTGCTGTAAGTATGTGGTGCTGAAGATGTGTTTGTGCTACCACATACCACACAGCCATGCTCATTTGGAGACAGCCTAGGTGCCCTAAAGTTGCATCTCTTTGGGTGAAGATTATCTTTGAACTTTGCTACCTAGCTAGCTTGAGTTAACCTTAACTTCTGGCTGCTCTACTGAGATAAAATTACCCATTTGCAGTCCTGCAACATCCCAAGAATCACTGCTCTCAACATGGACTAGCTATCACCTAGAACTCGGTGACCCTGGACGGACAGCTGGGGACAACTAAGCAGCAAGTGGATGGGAAGGGGTGGCAGAACAGGGGACAAGAGTGGATGAAGGAAGAGGAAAAGGATGGAAAAATGAGGCATGGGGGAAGGGAGAAGGGGGAAAGAGGTCATGGGGGTAAGTGGCAGCTGTGGAAGGTGATGTGACTCGTACCCTCCCCAGTGAGCCCAATGGTTGCCCAGCATTTCACCCCTCCTATCGCCACTCCAACCACAGGGAGCCGGAGGGCAGTCGATGGAGGGGTGGGGCTGGCAAGTAAGTCAGCAGCCACAGGGCCTGGTAGGAGCACGTGGCCTGGATCTGAGTGCGGGGGTAGCACAGACTTCAGTGAGACTGGGATCATGCAGGGATGAGGAAATCCTCCCCCCATCACTCTGCTGCTGCTCTTGGACTGATCATGGTGCCAGGAGGATGATCCAAGTAGTGGTAGGGAGGAATGGAGTAGTGGTGGAGGGGAGATCCAGGCAACAGTGGGGCAAACAGGGTGGAAGGTGTGATCCAAGTGGCAGGGGGGTAATCTGAGCAGAAGGGCAATGAAGGAGCAAGGTGTAATCCAAGTGCATGAGGTGGGGGGGTTCCTTTCCCACTTCCCATCTCGCCCCTTCTCCTTGGCCTATACTGCAGCTAGGGAGCCAATGAATGAGACAAGCACGGAGCATGCTTAGCAGCTCATAGCCATGTCCCTGATCACCAGCCCTCTAGCAGCATCTTAGAGCTGTGAATTTTAGAGAGAATATTAACCCTATGAAACTGCTCACAGCATCCGTGTACACGTGAGATGCTGACTGTACAGTCATTACTTGTATAACCAAGTACTAAATGACCAAGTATCTTTTTAGTGAGACTGACTGCACAGTAGCTCAGGAGTACTGGCCAATAGTGTGACACCTTGGGCAAACACTCTTGCTTTGATCCTAAGGTATAACCAAGGTCCAGAGGAGGGCTACCTGCGTGATCCAGGGACAGCAGGGCAGACCCTACAGCGAGAGGCTACAGGACCTGAACCTGTTCAGCCCTCACAAGAGAAGGCTGAGGGGGGACCTAGTGCCCATCTATAAACTCACTGGGGGGACCATAAGGTTTTAGGGGAGACCTTGTTTCCTCCAGTGCCCCCCAGGATAACAAGAAATAATGGCCACAAGTTGTTAGAGAGTGGGTTCAGACTAGACATCCGCAGGAACTACTTCACTGTCAGGGCGGCTAGGATCTGGAACCAACTTCAAAGAGAAGTGGTGCTGGCCCCTAATCTGGGGGTCTTTAAGAAGTGGCTCAATGCCTACTTGGCTGGGGTCCCTTGAGCCCAGTTTCTCTCCTGCCCAGGCAGGGGGTCGGACTTGAAGATTTACAAGGTCCCTTCCGACCCGACTTCTATGATTCTGTGATCATGCTTTCTGCCATGTGATGCTACTGCACAGTAGTTACAGGGTACTGCTTGGTGAATGTCTTGGGTAGATGTGACCAGTATATTCTAAGTTTGATGCTAACTAACATTCCTTAGAGTTAGCGCATGCTAATTGTAACATGCAACTACACCTGATCTTGGTTTGCACTTGGTTAAATCACTAGTTTATACCTTCACTCAACTAGTTTATACCTGAAATTTCTCACCTGTAATAAGTATATTCAACTTTACCTCATGTCACATAGAATTGAGGAAACAACAGATGGTTGACAAAACACTTGAGAACTGCAAATGAATGGTACTAAAGAAGACTTGGTTGCTATTATTTTCTTAGTTTTATTGATGATAGTCTATCTTTGGTTTTTGCTTTTCTGATTTTGTAGATTTGAATGGCAGCATCTGTAGAAGAGTGGTTCTTAAGAGATGACATGAAGGCCCCTGAGCATCATGGCTATTCGTGGCAGCTATTCCCTTTGTTATAGAATATTTGAAGTTTGGTATCTGTAAACACAGCATTTTCTTTCTTTTTAATATTTCACTAAACTTAAATTTAATATATTTTAATTCCTGGCAGGGGTCTTCAAACTCATTTTTTAGACCATATGGTGTTTTCTTTAGTCTGGTTACATTCCTTAGGCTACACAGGGGGTAGGTGGAAGTGAAAAGAGATAGACTTCCTCTCCTCTGTTTTTATTTCTTTTGTACTGGAAATCTCATGCAGTACCAACAGCAAAGCTAAATCCCCTGCTGCACTGAATTGACTTAGCCAGCCAGAAGCAGCATGCCGTTAGTGAAATTGCTATAGTGGGCATGAGACAGGAAAGTTGATTTTCTTATTTCCCATGCTGGGCTCACCACAGTGGTCCTATGTTTAGCACACCCTTATGTACTTTATATAAATCTGTGTTTCCACAGGATTATCATTTTTTTTTTCTCCACCAGTTTCACCAGCTCCTCTTTTTTCATAGCAAAACAGAGATTTTCTACTCCTCATCATTGTAATCGATACAGGATACCATTATTTACTTGATAACCCTTTTTCATCAAGTTATAGAAAAAAAACAAACAAGGAGCAGGTCTCGTAATATGTGCTTCACCCAAGACAGGTTGTTTGAGGCACTAAGTGGTAAGACAAAGGATGTAAATTGACACACATTTATGTGTGTGCTGGGAACAATACCAGGGAGCTAAGCAAAGTCTGTGACTTCCAAGGAGGCAACAGAATGGCTTTACAGAGGACTTAAAATTAAAGGATGTAATTTATTTACAAGGCTTTAAAAATAAATAAAGGCCATTGTAAGACCTTGAGCTACACAGAAGTTTGAAGTGTTTGTCATAAAGCAATGAATCCACAAACAGTAAAGCCCCATTCTAGAAAGGAGCTGCTGAACTTCATGTCTAGTGAAGTTCTTTTGAAGCATTTAAGCATTGGCCTACAAGGAATTTACCCCATGCTCACTTTGCCTTTCTAGAGAAGTTTTGACTGTGTACCAATTATATGAGCATCTGAGACCAGGGTTGGGTGTATGGGCTCAGTGGGTGCATCTATACATGCATTTGGTCTGAGATCAATTTATTTGCAAGTCTACATGCGCAGGGACGTAGCAACAGATTTGCTTCTCTTCGCAGCAAACTGGTGCCACTTCCTGCAGCCCTGCAATGAGCCTCTGCCACCACCAGGGGGACCTCAAGGCTGCAGCTGCCAGTGGCCAGCAGCCATCTTGAAAAGGCTTCCTCGCTCGCTGCTCCCTGGTCAGCCACTTCCATGGCCAGGAGTAGCATGCACAGCGCAGGGGCAGCACATGACATATCTTGCCTTGCTGCCTCTGCCTCCTATGCTATGGCTGCTCCAGCCTCTGCCCCTGGCAGCAGTGAATAAAACCCCAGGCTCCTGTTGGCCACCATGGTCAGCATGGTGGCCAACAGGACCCTGCTGGCCCACCATGCTGACCTCAGGCAGGCCCATAGCTGTCTGCCCTCCCAGGTTCCTCACACACAGTGAACTCCTGCCCAGCCATAGCACACCATCCCAAGGCTGCCACAACCACCCAGCTGCTGCCTGGCCTCCATCCAGCTGGCCAGACCCTGGCAGGAAGACTGATGACAGGCTGCTGGACGCCTCTGACAGGGCTAGCCTTGCCCTTCTGGGCATCCAGCCCCACCAACTCCGGGCCCACTGAGCCAGCCAGGAGTATGGTTGCACGTTGTTCAGCATACCAGGGATGAAGAACAGTGGCTGGAGGCATTTCAGATGATCCCAGCCACCTTCTGGGACTTCCTAAGGCAGCTGGAGTGGCAAGACACCAACATGTAGACATGCCTTATTGCAGAAACCTGGTTGGCCCTCGCAGTCCTCAAGCTCACCACACCTGCCAGCCTCTTCTATGTGGGCCATCTATTTGGGATGGTGAAGGCCAATGCCAAGAAGGCTGTCCTGGAGGTATGTAGTACTCTCCATGACATGCTGGGCCACATGGTGCTCTGCATACATGACCCCCCTGACAGTGGTAGTGGGGTTACATGCCTTGGGCTTCCCCAAGTGCACTGGGGTCCTGGACAGGACCCAGCTCTGTCACCCACATACCCACCCCATGGTGACAGCCCCTATTATAGCCAGAATGACTTTCACTTGGTTGTGCTCTAGGCCATCATTGACCACCGTAGCATCTTTACAAAAGTGAGGACTGTCTGGGTGGGCAGGACCCATGACACCTGCATGTTTCACAACTCCACCCTTCCAGCCCTGGTGTAGAGCAGCCAATTCATGCTGGGGGTGCTGGACCTGCAACTGGGTGCTGTGATGGTCCCACCCATCCTTATCGGGGATCCCACATACCCATTCCTGCCCTGGCTCACATAGCTCTACAGAAGCCAGTTGAACCCCCACCAGACCCACTTTAACTAGTGTGTGGGCCAGACTTCTACCCTGGTGGAGTGCGTCTTTGGCTGCTTCAGCGGACTCTGACATCCTCACTGCCTGCCTTAAGTTCACCCAGGACAACATTCCCTAGGTCATTGTTGCAGCCTGCATGCTGCATAACATCTGTGAGGCCTGGGGAGAGCTCTTTTGTAAATCATAGGTGGCAGAAGACTGGGGCTAATGGGGCTTAGCCCCACCAAACTTTTCATGCAGGGTGGAGATAACAGCTGCACCATGGTGCTGCCATCCCACAATGCCTGGCATTGCTTGGTGTGCATCTGTTTCTCAAACACTGTGTGCAGCAAGAGCGCACACTGGCCCTGCAATTGCCCTGTGTAAAGGAGGGGTAGGGGGTTAAGCAGCACTCAGCCCCCCTCCCCCCGACAAATAATATTTGCCCCCATTGCTTATTCTGTGAGGCCTCTGTGGAGGAGGTGCATAGGGTGGAAGATGCCCTGCAGCAGGAGCACAACCTGTGGTGGAAGTGACAGAAAAAATGGCAAGCCTTCCCCAATGAGGCCCTGGGCAAGTCACTCATCCACCCTCAGGGCCCAGGGAACTGAGGCTGAGAGGCAATGGCCAACCACTTCCTAAGACTCCCTGCATGTGTGGTCCAGGGCTCAAATTGCCCACAGACTTTCAAAAGCCTGAGGCTGGGGCTTTCATAGAGGTGGTTCAGCCCTGGAGCAGGAATAGCTTCTAGCCGCAGAGTGCTGGGGCTAGCCTCAGGATGCCCCCTAGTGGCAGGGCTTACAGGGAGCAAATCTGCTCCCCATTGGTGCCTACACATGTGTTACAGTACAGTAACTACTCGCAAGTAAATTTGCTACTTGCATTTGCAGGTAGTAAATTTACTCACAAGTAGTGTCATTTACTCTGCAGTAAGAGTGCACAAATGAGGAGCAGATGCACACCTCACTTCAAGAGGGATGTGGATAACCTGGAGAGGGTCCAGAGAAGGGCCACGTGTATGGTTAAGGGCTTGCAGGCCAAGCACTATGAGGAGAGACTAGGGCACCTGGACCTCTTCAGACTCCGCAGGAGAAGGTTGAGAGGCGACCTTGTGGCAGCCTATAAGTTCATCACGGGGGCACAGAAGGGAATTAGTGAGGTTTTATTCACCAAGGTGCCCCTGGGGGTTACAAGAAATAATGGCCACAAGCTAGCAGAGAGCAGATTTAGACTAGACATTAGGAGGAACTTCTTCACAGTTAGAGTAGCCAAGGTCTGGAATGGGCTCCCAAGGCAGGTGGTGCTCTCCCCTACCCTGGGGGTCTTCAAGAGGAGGTTAGATAAGCATCTAGCTGGGGTCATCTGAACCCAGCACTCTTTCCTGCCTGTGCAGGGGGTTGGACTCAATGATCTATTGAGGTCCTTCCTAGCCCTAACATCTATGAATCTATGTGCAAGTTAATTATGCAGTAAATTACACTAGTGCTCAGTAAAACGTCTCAAGTAGCCCTGCCTAGTATAGCTAAAAGATGGCTACATTGCCTAACTTCTGGCATTTCATAGACATTAGGGCTGGAGAGGACCTAATGAGATCATCAGGTCTAGCCTGCTGCCCAAGGGGCAGGAAGTCAGCTGGGATCATATGACCCCAGCAAGACAAGTATCCAAATGCAACTTGAACATATCAAATGTTCATCCTTACACCACTTCTGGGGGGAGTCTTTTCCATGGGGTGAGCTGGTGAACAGATGTTCTCCCAGAGCCTGATGTACACCCTGGCTTTCTTATAGGCGGCCACCAAGTCCCATCTGAGCCTATGATTTTCCAAGCCAAAGAATCCTGAGTCTCTCAGCCTCTCCTCATAAGGCCTGCTCTCTTGACCTTTGATTATTCATGTGGATCTCCTCTGGACTCTCTCAAGCTTCTCCATGTCCTTTTTAAAGTATGGACCCTAGAAGTGGATGCAGTACTCCAGCTGTGGCTTCACCAAGGCCAAGTAAAGCAGGAGAATAACATCCTGGGTCTTGTATGAGATACATCGGTAGATGCAAGCCAGGGTTGTATTTACTTTGATGGCTGTGGCATCACACTGGTGGCTTATATTCATCTTATGGTCGATATCCCTTCCCTTCTAGAAGAAAGTCACCACATTGGCCCTCTTCCACTCCTGAGAAACCTCACCTTAGTGCCACAAATTTTCAAATATCCATGCCAATGGCTGAGCTAAGATGTCAGCCAAGTCTTTTCACACCTTTGGGTGTTTTTCATCTGGGACTCTTGACTTATGGATATCTAGCCTCTCAAGGTGCTCCTTCACAAGGTCTTTGCCAAATGTAGATGTATGGTCACCTGTACTCTTGTAATCCTGTGTCCTGTAAGGCAGAGCAGTCCCCTTAGGCTGGTGAAAAACTAATGCAAAGTAATCATTGAGATTAGCTTTTTCCTGGGTTTCAGTTGTCAGCCACCCCATTTGATTCAGCAGGGGTCCAATGTTGCCCTTATTTTTCTGTTGACTTCCTATGTATCTGAAGAAGGACTTTTTATTGTCTTTGATTCCTGTAGCTAGCTTGAGCTTGGCTTCAGCCTTGGTTTTTCTGGTCCATTCCTTACAGGTATGAGCCAGTAATGCATAATCCTCCTTAAAGGTATTACCTGTCTTCCAACACTTATAGGCTTCTCTTTTAAGGTTAAGAAGGTCCATGAAGTCCCTATTTAGCCAAAAGGGTTTCCCAGCCCTTTTACTACTTTTCCTGTGGGCCAGAATGGACTTTCCTTGAGCTTTTAGGATCACATCCTTAAGGACTAACAACCTGTCTTGGACTCCCTTCCCCGTCAGATCATGATCTTTCAGGGCTTTCACAACCAACCTTGTAAGCTTGTGGAAGTCAGCTTTCCTGAAGTCAAGGATTTCTTCATTGCTGACCAATTTTCCAGCTCTGTGATGGATAAGGAAGGTGCTCAACTCGTGATCGCTATTACTGAGCTTCCCTTCAATCCTCAGGTCATTCACTAGATCATCCCATCTGGCCAGAACCAGATCTAGCTGTGCCTCACCTCTTGTCAGCCCATGGACTTCTTGAGTTAGATAGAGCTCATCAATACAGGCAAGGAAGCTATGCAACCTATCAGATTTGGCTGATATGATGTCCCATATGATGTCAGGGTGGTTGAAATCACCCATGACAACTATGTAGTGACAGTGTGAAGCCTTTGCTAGTTCCCTAGAGAATTCATGTTCAAACTCTTCCTGCTAATGAAAAGGTCTGTAATAGACTCCTATGGATATATCCCCTTTACACGTTCTCCTCGTATTCTAACCCAGAGGGTTTTAAGTCGCGCCGCGTCCCTCCACCCCCGTCCCCAAGGTTTAACAAAGCATCCAGGTGCCCAGGGCAGTAGAATGCATGAGAGAAGTGACAGCTTCTGGCTGTCACCATGCTGCGGATGTGATTCTGTAGCTGCAGTGGCAGCTTTTATTTTCCCATCCCCTATGCCTCCTAGGTTATCTCCTGGGGTAGCTGCCCTGTCACTCCATCTTAGTTACACTACTCCTTAGTTATTCTACTGCTCATTCTACAGCCTAACTTGCCTTGCCTACAGTGGAAGATTAAAATACAGAACTTAACTGGTGTTAGAACACGTAACTAGCAAAATACCTTAAATCCTAGTCAAGGCAAACTCTATGCACTGTGAGGGATGGAACTTAAATTGCACATTTGTTAATTGAAGTGGAATCAGAACCTTAGTTCTTTGAGTCCAAAACCACAAATCTTTACCACAGGAGTTGCAGGAACTTCTTGATTTTATTGTCCAGTAGAGCAGTGGTCAAAAATCTATTTAGGCTCTGGGCCAAAATTACCTAAACCAGATGTAGGTGGCAACCAGCACTTGGCAGCCATTGCTGTTTTTCCTCGCAGCAGTATAGGGAGAGCAACTATTGCCAAACCCCTGAGCCCATGGGCCAGATCAGATGGTTGGCTGTGGGTTGCCATCCCCTGTAATAGGAAATTTCTTCTATCTGCTTGTGACCCCCATGGGCCCCTGGGTCGTGGGTAGTTCCCGAGACGTTCCTTTACCCCTTTTTCTCGCCCGCCACGACTTTGATGTTTCGCAATATCAAGGGGAGGATGGT
>JAGPOW010003395.1:43771302-43789818 GCA_030014935.1 Caiman crocodilus | reverse complement strand
ACCGTCCGGTTCTCCCGTCCCCGGTGAGTCTGCTGCCTCTTCCTTCGCCCCCTGGGGTCCCTCTCGGGTCCCTAGGGACGGCCCGGCGCCGTCACACTGCTACACATGAGCTAGCCCATGTGTCAACCCACTAGCGGGAAGCATGGTGACATACAAAATCCAGCATGCTAGACAATTTTATGGAATTATTCACCGCAGCTGGACCACAGCAGGGAGCACTGTGGTAAGCATGATGCATGCACTAAACCCTGAAATGGATTAAATGAAGCTGTCTTAGAGTGGTACTGGGCTTGAATGAATAAATACATCTAAGATAGCCTCTTATACTATGCCCATGCCTGCTCTATGTGTTTGTGGGGGTTTTATGTGCATGGAGATTGTATACAGCACTTCAATGTAGTCCTCCCTATCACAGTCTAGAAGTGGTGTAAATACACTGTATTGAGCATCTCTGACTCCAGTGCTTCTGTTGGTGCCTTCCTGCATCAAGCATGTATGCTCTAGCCTAACATGTTTTGGCTCAACGAGGTGATGCAGAGATAAGTGGATGTTGGCCAATGTTGTGCATAAGGCCAGGCAAGATGATCATAAAATTCATTTTCCTGCTTTAATCACTCTTGGAGTTTAGCCTACCTTGCTATCAGTCCCAAGAATAAATCATCAGGTACAGCACTCAAATTCAAATAAGACCCCTTCTTTCTTTGTTTTAATGAGCCATTTGTACTTTTGCCTCCACATCTCAGACAAGTGAAAGCTAAGATTTGAAGGGTAAGGAGTAGCAGAATCTGGGTTTAGAGGTTGGAGTATGATTTTCTTCCTTGTTCTCACTAGGCACATCTACACAAGATGCACAGTAAACATCTTGCTGTCTGCACATGCACCCCTTTTAGACTGGAGTAAACTAATTTACTCTTCAGCAAGATCATACTTGTAAATACAGGTATTATCCTGCTTTAATTTAAAAAAAAAACCCTCTACAACAGAGCACATAGAGATGCTGGAGGAGCTAGATGAGACATGAAGGTGCTTCAGTGCGGGAAGGCAGCCCCAGCCAGCCCCTTTGCAGCATGCTGAACCCGTGGGAGCAGCCCAGGCTAGCAGAATGATCCCCAGGGGCCCCTGCCAGCTGGGGCTGCTCTGCATTGGCTCAGTGTGAGACCGAGTTTATTGCTGCACGTTAATAGGCAGGTGTAGATGCACCCACTGTCTTAACTATTTTATAGCTCTTTAAGCAATATGGACTTTCTCAGAGAATTCTCTTCTATATTGATACAAGTTAAACACATCGTTTTTTGTCCTCAGCTTTGAAAGGATAAAAGTGTAAAATATATAGCAAGGGCTTTTTTAAAGCTTATTCAGTGGACAAATAACTGAGTATTTTTTACAGTGATGTAAAGTATTCTTGAAGCAAATATTGCTATAACCTTCCCAGTGATCTGTTCATATGGTTTAATCAATATGACAGGGCCTAATGGACAGCAGCTGCTACAGAATATTTATATATGGAATATTTATTTGGCGAGGTAAAATGGCTATGTGGTGTGGCACAAAACAAAACAGCCTTCTAAATCTGCAGAGTCCAGGTACAAAGGCAGGGGATCTGGGGTGTGGAGATAAAGACCCATCTCTAGGCAATCTCAGTCTTCTCCTTGTGATAAATGACAGCACAACGGGGAAGGATGCAGGGCTCCAGGGGTCCTCTGCACATGGGGTTTATGACAGTTACAGTGCTATTCTCTCTCTAACTCTAATGATCAGCTGTAACTTTGAAAAACTCTCTTGTTCTCAATTGCCACAGAGCTTTTGATTTTAAGGGTCTTTCCTGACGTAGTTGAACCTATGTTTGATATTTTAAAAATATGTAGCTAACGTTCATGTAGTTTATGGTGTAAAATCCTGGCTTCAGTGAAGTCATTGACAAGGAAGATCATCCAGGGTATGCCCCTAGACATGTGCAAGTCAAGGTACAATAGTATCTAATGCACAATCCACACAATTGTGCCTCCTGCCATGCCACATGTGTGGCAGGAAACATGATTTTGGGCTTGTGCATTAGATCCTATCAAGCCTTATTACTGGTGCAAGGGAAGCCCAATTCTGGCTTTCCCCTGCACCAGCAAGAAGCAAGGCCCTGTAATTGGGATTCCCCCCGTGGTTGCAGCCCGAGGCCTAAGGAATCACAGCAGCCCCAGCGCTGGGGAATCATAGCAGCCAGGCTTGGGGGGGTGTGAAACCCCCAAGACTGGGATATCATGACAGCTATGATTCCTCAGGCCCAGGAGTTTGACACATCCCTGAACATGGGACATCATAGAAGCTGTGATTCCCCCAGGCTTGGAGTTTGATTTCATCCAAGACAGCCAGCCTCTCCCCAAGTGCCAGGATCTAGCTGGGTCCCAACATCTGGAGTCCACAGCTGCAGGACTCTGGGTCCCTACACTGCCAGGACCCAGGATCAGCAGCTGCGGGGGCTGAGAATCTCCTCAGTTGAAAGACTTCCAGCCCTACCTGGGCATGGTGCACCCCTAGGGCAAGGAGTCCCATTAGCTGACAGGGCTCCCAACCAAGGGGAAACCCTGCTACATGCGCTTCAAATTAAAGCTCAGAAACAACCAGTTTTAAATTAATACACATTTTCAAGATCTAACTTTATAGCTGGTTAGACATTTTCATAGCATGATAGCTACTTTGCACATACTGCTGTTCTCAAACACTAAATACAGACTTTCAGAGGCATTAGGAGAAGGTTAAATTGATTCAAAATGGTTGCCCGATATCAAGTAAGTCTCAATAAGGGGGCTAGTGGTGAGGGGTTGGGAGTCTGCGGGGGGATGGGAGGGAGGCGTGACCAGTAGGGGAGAGGCATGACCCACGGTTGGTGGGGGTAGGCATGACCTGTGAATGGGTTGGTGCCCCCTGCCACAACAAGCCTACACTCTCATCCCTGCCAGCCCTCCCCCCACTGGGACTGACTCGCACAGCTCCGGCAGTGACAAATGCTGATAAAAAGTGATTGCACCTGGGTTGGCTTGCGGGATGGGAGTTGAGAGGGCTAGCTAGTGAGGGTGTAGGGGAAAGGGGCCTAGGGGATGATGCAAAAAATAGCCCGGCATGGGGAGGGAGTATGAAAAGAAAAGCCATAGGGCTGGGGCCACTGGCTGTATTTTCCCAGCCCTGGGGCTATGCAGGGAAAGTGTACAGAAATTCTACACGTCAGCTTGACCTGAATTTAATACATTTGATACTACATAGATCCAGGTTTATCTTAAATTGGGTTCTGTGTGCATGTGACTTCTGTACAGTTACAGGTTTAGTCTTACTGCTGGCCACTGAGACTGTAAGTGTAAGGTTGGCACTGGAATGAGCTAAGTTTAAATTGGGTGGCCATTCTGAACCCAATGTAACCAATCAAAACCTGATGAAGAGAAGCAAGAGTATCTTGGCTGACAGGCTTGCTAACCTAGTGAGGAGGGCTTTAAACTAGGTTCAGTGGGGGATGGAGACCAAAGCCCCAAGGTAAATGGTGAAGGGAGTGACCTGGAGGAAGCATGAGCAGGAGGGGGTAACAGGGAAGGCCTTTTTATTCTTCCTGACAAAGTAGGGCAATCAGGTAGTTACCTGAGGTGTCTGTACATGAATACATGGAGCCTGAGAAATCGGCAGGAACAATTGGAAGTACTCACCCAGTCATGGAACTATGATGTGATTGTAATAACAGAGACATGGTGGGATAGTTCACATGACTTGATGGGATAGCTCACATTGTCATGGATGAGTATAAACTAATGAGGAAGGACAGAAAGGGGAGAAGAGGAGAAGGAATTCCACTTTATGTAGTAGAGTTGTATGATTGCTTAAAGCCCTAATATGAAACTGGAGATAGGCCTCTTGCAAGTGTCTGGGTTAGGGTCAGAAGAGAAAGCAGTAAGGGTGACATCATGATGGATGACTTCTATAAACCACCAGACCACGAGGAAGAGGTGGATGAGGCTTTCTTCAGACAGCTAGTGGAATTTTCCCAATTATAGGCCCTGGCTCTCATGGGGGACTTCTTTCACCCTGAAATCTGCTAGAAGAGCAAGGCAGCAGTGCACAGATAATCCAGGAAGTTTTTAGAGAGTGCTGGGGGCAACTTCCTGAGGCAAGTATTAGAGAGGCCAACTAGAGGCCATGCTCTTCTTGACCTGCTGCTCACAAACAGAGAAGAGTTGATGGGAAACATAGTGGTGCATGGCAACTTGGGCAGCAGCAACTATAGGATGATTGATCTCATGATCCTGTGGAAACGAAGGATGGAGAGCAGCAGAGTAAGGACGCCGGACTTCAGAAAAGCAGACTTCACTCAGGGAACAGATGGGCAGGGTCCCCTGGGAGGCCCATCTGGAAGGGAAAGGAAAGCAGGAGAGCTGGTTGTATTTTAAAGAAACCTTATTAAGGATGTAGGAACAAACCATCCCAATGTGCAGGTAAATTAGCAAATATGGCAGAAGACCAGCTTGGCTTAGCAGGAAACTCTTCAGTGATCTAAAACACAAAAAGAAAGCTTACAAGAAGTCGAAAATAGGACAAACAACAAGAGAGGAGTCTAAAAGCATTGCTTGGGAATACAAGATTTAAATCAGGAAGACCAAAGTACAACTGCAGCTACAGCTAGCAAGGGACCTGAAGTATAAGAAGAAGGGTTTCTACAAGTACGTCCTCAGTGAGGGGAAAATCAGGGAAACAGTCTTTTACTAAATGGCAGAAGCAACCTAGTAACAGAGGCTGTGAAAAAGATTGAATTATTCAATGCTTTTTTTACCTCAGTCTTCACAGGCAAGTTCAGCTCTCAGAGTAGAGCAGCCAACAAGGGTAAAAGAGCAGATTAGGGAAGTATTTAGAGAAGCTGGAGATTTACAAGTGAGTGGGTCTGGACATAATGCACCTGAGGGTGCTGAAAGAATTGGCCAATGCGATCACAGAGCTGCTGGCCATTATCTTTCAAAATTGGTGGTGGTTTGGAGCTACCACCGATGATTGGTAAAAGGGTGACTACAGTGTCTATCTTCAAGAAAGGGAAGGTGGAGGATCCAGGGAACTATAGGTTGGTCAGCTTCATCTCAGTCCTTGGAAAAATTCAGGTGCAAGTTCTCATTTCTAACTCTTGGAGGAGAAGAAGCTGTTTAGGAACAGTTAGAATGGAGTCACCAAAGGCAAGTTATGCCTGCCCAAGGTGAATGCCTTCTATGACATGATGGCTGGCTCTATAATGTCAGGGAAAGCAGTGGACATGATATACCTTAACTTTAGCTGGGCTTTTGATATGGCCTCCCACAACACTGCTACAAGTAAGCTATAAAAGTATGGGCTGGATGAATGGACTGTAAGGTGGATATAAACCTGGCTGAGTCGTTGGGCTCAAAGGGTAGTAATCAGTGGTTCAATATGTAGTTGGCAGCCGCTCTCAAATGGAGTACCCCAGGGGTTGGTCCTGGGGCTGGTTTTGTTCAATATCTTCATCAACAATGTGGAAGGTGGAATTAGTGCACCCTCAGCAAGTTTGCAGATGACACCAAGCTGGAGGAATAGTAGATAAGCTGGAGGGTAGGGCTAGGATTCAGAGAGACATTGAGAAACTGGAGGACTGGACCAAAAGAAAACCAAAAGAAATCTCATGAGTTTTAATAAAGAGAAGTGCAAAGTCCTGCACTTGGGATGAAACAGTCCCATGCACTGGTACAGGTTAGGATTTAACTGACTAAGCAGCAGCTCTGCAGAAAAGGAGCTGGGGGTTACAGTGGACAAGAAGCTGAGTATGAGCAGCATGTCCTTGTGCAAAAAGCTAACAGCATACTGGACTGCATGAATAGCGGTGTTGACAGAAGATTGAGGGAAGTGATTTTTCCCCTTTACTTGGCACTGGTGAGGACACAACTGGAGTATTGTGTCTAGTTTTGGGACCTCTGCTACACATAGGAAGAGAGTCCAGCAGTAGGCAACAGAAATGATTAGGGAGCTAGGGCACATGATTTCTCAAGAAAGGCTGAGGGAAGTGGTCTTATTTAGTCTGAAGAAGAGAAGACTGGTGGGGCAGGAGCAGGGGGAAGGGAGGGAGAGGATTGAATACCTGCCTTAAACTACCTGAAGTGCTGTAAGAAAGAAAGATGCTGGAGATTGGATCTTCTGTGCGGTGCCAGATGACAGAATGAGGAGCAATAGTCTCCTGTTGTAGCAAGAGAAGTTTAGTTTGGACGTAAGGAAAAACTTTCTCAGTAGATGAGTAGTAAAACACTGGAACAGGTAACCCAGATAGGTTGTAGAAGCTCCATCCTTGGCCAGACAAAGAATTGGCTGGGATTATGTGGTTGGGGATGGTTCTGCTTTGAGCATAGGGTAGGACTAGATGAGCTCCTGTGGTGCCTTCCAATCCTCATTGTCCATGATTCTAAATTCTGATGGGTTTGGAATGAAGAGATTTCTTTAACAATTTTGGGGATCATGTGCTGTGACTTGTGTTTGGCCAGACATCCAAGTGGGCAAATAATCTCTTTGGGCCAATGATACTCAGTAGCACTGCCTATTACTACTTATCATCAGTAATTTTATTAGCTTCCAGATAAAAGTCTGGCCAGTCACCATAAGGGTACCAGGTAGACCGACTGGCCACATCAAATTCTTCGAAGTTGCCCCAAGTAGCCATAGTAGAAAGCAAGTGCCCTGGCCAACATGTGGGATGAAACAACCCCTGGCAACTTCTCATTTGCAGCATGGATCACAGTAAGTTTTTCTCTTAGGCTCTTTCAACTGAAGTACTAGAAGTATTCCTACTCACTAGGGTCCCATCCTCATCACTAATTTTGTGTATCTCTGGGGTTCTTGTCCCAGAGAGATCACAGAGGGAAGAACAGGGGAAACATCCTTATTAATAACAACTAACATCTCCCTAGCAGCATACAATAAAAGCAGGAAAGCCAACAGAAACGCAAAATAATGCAGTTTGGGGAGCGCCCTTTGCTAATAAAGTGCAGAACATACATAGTTGGTGAGTGTACACAAAATGCTTTACTACGCACTAGGCTGTGACTACTGTGACTAGATTAGATTAGTCTATCTACTAACACAGCTATTATTAATAGCATAAATAAATTATTATTATGTTAGTGCAGATAAGCTCCAGTTAGATATTAAGGGCCCATTGTGCTGGAGATTATTGTAAATACATAATAACAAGGTGATCTTTACTCCCGAAAACTTGTTATCTACATGTAAATGGGGGTGGGTCAGAAGGGGAGGAAGGCAAACACCGGCAATAATGAGCACGATAAATTCTGAGCACAATATGCTAACTGCAAAACATTTGTATTCTGTTGTGTTGTTTTAATACCTACTAAAAGGAAGGGAATTGTAGAGTCTTACTAACATATGGGGGAATTCTTGCTATGCATATGGGTCTCTGCTTTTTACTGGGATCTGTCTTTTTACTGGGATCATTATTTAAATTGCTATAAATATTCATTGCGACTACTGTTAACTGCACCCTTGGCGGTACCCCTGGTAAAATAGACATAGGTTGGTTGATGTGTAGATTCAGTTTTGACAAGGTACTTAAACAGGACATACGAAGATCCTCCTTAGATTCCCGTACGGAGAGAGAAAGCAACTCTAATGACTTCCGGGGGAATCTGTCCTGTTTCAGACCTTCAGTTCCTCTTGCTCAGATATGAGACTTGGTGAATAGGTAATGTGAAAAAAAGTTAGTACGAGGGCATTAGATTTTTGTATCAAAAGATATTATCAGGGATTCTGACCCGGCAGACCCGCGTGGGCCCAGTGCTATCAGGGACTCTGAGCAGGCAGGCCAGCTTGAACTAAGTACTGCTGAAGCTACACCTGCAGCAAGCCCCAGCTAATGAATGCTGGGCCAGTTTAGAGCAGCAAGCATCCTGATGGGCTGCTGGAAGCACCACCATCCATTTAGCATCAGCTGGGGCCCTGGGTCAGAAGGCCAGCCAATAGTTCCTCTGTGGCAAGTGTCCTGGTTCCTGCATGGTGGTTCTCCCGGGTCCTTACCCTTGTTTTCCTTTTATTTCTGAATTTCATCTTTGGATTTCCCTGTGGATCTGTTTCCTGACTCCTGACCCTGGTCTGGCTCTGTTTTGGGATTTTATTCTGTGGATTGCCCTCCAGATTGCTACTCAACATTTGACCCCTGGATCCTGGTCCTGGATTGTGTTGTGGACTCTGCTTCTAGATATCCCTCTGGATGTGGTAAATAGCTCCTGCCCTTTGACCCAGCCCAGGCCCTGATTTTCCTCAGTGCCTAACCATTAGGCTAAACTGCCTTACACCCCAGCCCTTTACAGATATAAGCTCCTTCAGGACATCAGGTCACAAGTTTACAACTTTCCCAGTATTTTTTCTTTCAAAATAAATGTAAGCATTTAGAGGTTTTCTGAATCAAGTAGCACAATATCTACTGCCATCCACCTTTGGTTTGGTTTTGTTTTGTTTGATGTCATTTGATGTTACAGTGCCATTATTTAGGAAATGACAGCACTAAATTCATTCATTTAATAGCTTTCTGATGCACATAAGGGCAACCATGTAAGCAGTAACAAAAATGCGTAATATCCTGCATAAAAAACTTAAGTCTTCAGGGTTGTCAAATGAGTGTGCTTTATGTCTTTCGAATGTGGATTTTGCCTTAGATTCGCGACCTATGTTCAGTTGTTGGTTTTCTGATCTCAAAACTTGCCCTACTGTTTGACTTTGTGTATTTTTCATTGACCTTCATTCCTCATCAATGGTGAGGGGGTGGTAATGGCATTGAAATGAATGGGTCTTCCCATAGAAGTCAAATGGATCAGCACCCATCTCCTGAATAAAATTCATTTTGGTATAAAAGCATGTTGCAAGGACAAACTTGCTCCTAAATGAAGGTTTTTTAAAATATAGCTATATCTATAAAATATACTATAGGTCATATATTTAAAAAAATTCTTAAATACTTTAATTTTAAACTTGTCATTTTTGCTATATATTCACCACATATAGTGTGTGTTATATATAGCATATATTTTTAAAAGATCTCCTTAGGCAAGTTCTTCCTAAGTTTCACTTTATCTCTTACCCTTGAGATGATCTGTTAAAAAAAAATAGTCAATGACACATCTTTGCTCTTTTTTTTCTTCTTGGTGATCCAAATTAGAGACATATAACATTCAGAACATTCACTCAGCCAATAGAATAATACAAAAATATATTTAACTTCAGATTTTCATGGTAGCACTCTGATTTCATGCTTATCATGACTTTTGTGACATTGAGAATTATAGAGGAGCTTAGATACCAGTTGGAGGAAAATCATATCCTGTAGCTAAAATTGCTTTCGAAGGTGTGTTTTCCCTTGACAGGTGTAAGTTCACTAATTAAATTCATTCTGTAACATGAGTCAAAGTTTGAAATCCTAAAATTATAATATAAACCCCTGTCGGATAAGAATTTTGTACTGGACTCTGTGGCATTTGCATTAAAACCATAGGGTCTTTACATTATATGGGGATTTTTTATGTTTTAAGATGCTGATTGGTTTTGGTTAATCCAGAATATGCCCTGCATCCACAAAAGAAAGAGAGAGAGAGCGCGTGGAGTTGGACTGAGTTAGAATAGCAGCAGACATGAATGACCTGCTAGCCTACTGGTTCAGAATGAGCCTGCTAAAATTATTCTGTCTCATTAAACACAGGAGAATGATAACTTGAAGATGGTTTCTGTTTTCAAGTAAGTAACCATTATTTTGGGGTGAACAACTCAGAATAATAAACTCGGAGGCTCTCGGATAAGGAAATGGCAATTTGCCATCTTAACTAACAGTACCTACCAGGTCTGAAATATTTAATTAAACACTGGAATATTTAATTAACAAGAAGGTGGCTGCAGAACTGTCAAATATCAAATTCTTTAAAACAGGCTAAGAGACTTCTTCAGACCGGCCCTCTGGTTTCCCATAATCCCTGCATCATTATCATTAGTTCTCTGATGACATTGAGGTCTATGGGAAATGCGGGATGCTCAGTGTTTTGAGGTGAAGTAAGAGCAAGCACCTTTCAACTTCATGACAACTTCAGCAATATTATTCAGAATGAGCACTCGTTTGCTTTCTCTCTGTATATGCACATAGTTTCTTGTTTCTTTTCCTCATCACCAGTCTTCTGGTTCTGTTGCCGGGTCTTCTCTGCAAACAATGTACTGATACTAAGTCTCCTTCTATACTGAAGCATATACTGGAGGAAGTCCTTAAACAAATACTCAATGGGGCATGCGTCAATGTGGCACTGTTACTGCACATTAAGTTTAGTACATCTAATATGAGGTACTAACTAACTGCGCAGTAGCCACCAAAGGCACGTGGTCTTTTTGTGATGCTTAATGCACAGCAGAATAATTCTGCTGTTCATTAGCACAACTTTTGCAATGGCATGCTAATGTGCAGTAGAATTAGTCTACTGCACATGAAGCATGGCGTGTAGATGCGCCGAGTGATGATAGTGGTGAGGACATGAGACTTGTTAGGACTTCAGAAAGGGACTTGGCACTGGGGAAGAGGATTTTAAAAAGAAGGCCATTCTTTCCTAATGCAGTTGAAGCTTAGTATTTGCTCAAGGGTCAAGCCTGCTGGAGGAAAATGCCAAAATACAGTGTTTGCGGGGGGATCCAGTAGGCATAACGCTAAAATAGAGGGTAAGGGATCTGGTTTAGTTTTCTAGCACAGCCACAAATTTGGTGTATTGCTACAGGCAAATCATTCTGTTTCTCTCAAGTCTTCATTGTTCATCAACCATTTCTAAAACGTTTTCTCCACAAGCTGTTTCACACTCATGTTGTTTTCTGCTTCATGGTATTCCCTTTCCCCCTCCTGCTTGCTTGAATTTGGGACTGCTACTGTGGATTCTGTTCCATCTCTTGGAGTGAGAGTTTGGGTTTGTACCTGTGTCAAATAGCTAGAACATTTTGATAGGGGAAAACATTCAGAGCAAAAGGATTACAACAATGAGATCAAATAAAGTGAGCTACATACTCTCGATATGTTCATGGTAGGATGCAGTCATCGAGTGATTAAGTTCTCTCTCAGGATGCAAATAATTGATTTGCAGTCAAAACAGTAATTTAGCCTCATTACAACAATGACAAGTTATTTGGATGCAGTTACTATCTGAATTATTTGGGCAATGCTACTGAAGTGTTGTAATTTTGTTTCTTTGCAATGGAATGGGGTTGTCTATGAATGTGTGGACGTCTAAAAAGAGCCATGAGCCTGAGCCTGAGCCTTGATCTCAAGGTTTTCTCGAGTTGACTTAGCTGTAAATGGGTACCTGATCGATCATTTTGCCTGAGGAGCTAAAGGCTGACAGCCGTGATTCTATCCTTATCAGTCCCTTTAGCATTGTTGGATACAGAAACTTGTAGCCCTATGGGCTACTTACACTTGGGCTGACCTTTGAATTGAAATACAGCCATTAAGAAACAGCTTGCCCTGTGATTTGCCTGCTTGTCCTTGTGCCAGTCTACATGGCCAGGAGTGTTGGCTTCCCCTGGGGAGCCAGCATTTGATTTTTAGTACTTTTTTTTTTTTGCTTGCTTTATTATTTTTCCCACAGATTTCACAGAAATTGTCTAATGTCGTGATTTCCATAAAGTCTGTGCAATTGCAGTTTGGGTAGGTCCCTAGCTATTATTCTTACGGTTCTATTTGGCAATAAGACTTTAAACACACCAGGAGGTCTATTTGACTAGAGCAGTGGTTCTCAACTTCTGTAGGCTCAAGTTGTCCTTCCATAAACTCAAGGCCCACCTCAGAAAAAGCCACTTCTTATTTTTCACTATTTTTTTTTTTGCTTATAAAAATAATCAAATGATTGGTGTGCTGCAAAGAATTCAGACCACGGCAGGTCAGAATGTTTTTAACACTATGGATTCCCGTTTTAAATCTTTGGGCTTATTTTGTATATCATGTTTGCATGTCTAAGGGCTAATATTGCATGCCACCTCATGCCACCCTTGAAAGTATCTCAAGGCACCCTAGGGTGCTGTAGCACCCTGGTTGAGAATCACTGGGCTAGAGACTATAGATTTGAGGAATAGCAGTTCTTTTGGTAGGACAAAGATCAGTTGACTACTGGCACTTACTAAATCATGACCAGTTGAATCTACTATAAAATCACAGACTGGAGCCCGTAACATAATCAAAAGTGATGGAATCAGACCTTTGGGTGTCAGTTGTTTTCTAACTAGCATATTGATTTTTCCAGAAAATAGATTACTATCTTATCAAACTATTCTTGCAGTGAAGAAGAATCTGTCAAGATATGTTGTTGTTTCCCCCAAGTATTAGTAATCTACTTCTACAAAACCAAAAAAAAAAGCTTCAGAAACAAATGAAGTCAGTGACAACATGAACTACTCCACACTGATTTTTTTTTCAGCTGAAAATGGAACAGAAGTGTTATGTTAGGAAGCACCAGGCTTGTATCGAGTCTAGAGAAGGAAGCAAAAAGGAAGTAAAACTAAGACTGCTGTAAGGAAAGAAAGTAAGATTGTTTGTTTGGAAAACAATGATTGAGTCTACAATGAGATTATTTATGTCAGTACCTATCTACTTGCATCTCTTACACCCCATCTGGTATTTGCTTATGTGATGTGTCTTTTAATTTTCAGGGGAAGCCAGAATTTAGCTACAGTATATAAAGCTATAGCATTATAGAGGTTGCATTCAAGTAAGTTATCTGAATTATTTGGCTATTGCTATGAAAGTGTAATAGCCTGCTGTCTTTGAAATGGAACGGTATCTGTGTGTGTGCATGAATGCATGTATGTCTCTAAGGAGGTACAGTAGTTGTCCCCTGGAAATGTTTGTGTTACTTTAAGGTTTGAAGTCAAACGTTTCATGATGTCACTTGAAATATGTTAACAGGTGCAGTCTGAATCAACAGGTGTATAATAACTTCTTAACATATGCACGAGAGAGCAAAGCGACATTTCCAACCTTCAAAACAAAACTCTTTGGTAAATACCACAGATGCAAGAACAGTTGCAGCAGGTGCTAAACTGCTACAGATTGACCACCCCAGGAGGGAAAGATGATGAATGGGACCCTGTGAGTTTTCCCGAGGGCTCCCAATTATAGGAACACCTGAGACAATGACACGGGGCTGACACGCTATGGAACCGACCACATTGAAAATCTCTCTAAAGTTCTCATTTCGGCCTTCCCTAGCTATGTAAGCATGCAAATGCATCTCCTTTTCCGCAGCCACTACCTTTTCTGAAAGGCATATATGAAAAGGAATATTTTTCTAAAGGTAGAGGAGGTTCCATTGCTTCTGCGTTCTTCAAGTGCATTCATGAGACCATCAGTGTAAGATTCATAGACATTATGGCCAAGGTTTAATGCATTATAATAATTTAGGCTGACTTCTTGCTTGGTCATTTCTTCTGACAACCTATATAGTTCAGATCATAGAGGTTCAGTAAGTGATTCCTGCATCAAATCCATAACCCACAGAGACCATGCAACTTCAAATTAAAGAAAAAGTCAAAGAGGTATTGTGATCATCTAAACTGAACCTCTGTATAATATTAAAAACATCCTCTGTATCAGTGGGGACATCTACATGAGATGCTTACTGCAGTTACCTAATTACCTCCATAATAAAGCTTCTCCATCTACATGTGTAGAGCTATTAGACCAGAGTAAACTTATTCCCTCCACCATACTGCCAGATACAAGTATTATCCTATGATGGTGTTATTTACTCTGCCACGTTACATGTGTCAACAGTGATCAGGGCTGGCTGAGACATAAGGGTGCTACAGTACAAGACTGCCTGCTGGTTAGCCCCACACTGTAGCACCCATGTGTCCCACCCAGCCCCTCTGCAGCATGTTGAGCCAGGCAGGAGCAGCCCTGGGCTGGTAGGCTGATCCTTCAGGCTCTCTGCCAGCTGGAGCTGTGCTGTCCCACCTCAACTTGCTATAGTCCCATGCATATATGTAAACACTATGCCCAGGAGCAATAAACTCCTGCACAAACTTTGCCAAAATGTATTGCATCACATTAATATTCAAATGTAAACATGCTCCAGTGGGTGGCTATTTGAGCTAGAGCTTACAATTTAGAAACCAAAAACAATATTGTTTTTAAAAACTTCCAGTAATGAGGAATCCACTCACCCTTTAGTAAATCGATCCAAACTTCTAACCAGTGACACCTGATTTCTAGTCTGTGTTTCTTTAGCTTCACTTTTTAGCCATTCGACATGTTATACCTCTGTCTCTGCTCTTACCAAGTTTCAGTATACGGTACATTTTTTCAGTCCCTCTATCATAGTTTAATCTTTGCCATTTTATCTTTAATTATGAACATCAAAACTGGATGAGGGTTTCCAAGTGGCTCCATCAGTGCCAAATATTGAGATAACAGAACTTCTGTGCTTCTCCTGTCTGCATGCCAAACGATCATGTTTGACTTTGGGTACCGAATCATGCAGGGAGTTCATTCTCAGCTGATTATCTATCTTTCTAGGGTCAGTACATCCCAAAACAAAATAATAAAATCACAGAAAATGGGTATTGAGAGGTCAGTGTTTCTATCCCTCCATCCCTAAGGCAGAATCAACTATACTTAAATCCATTCCTGACAAATATCTGTCTAACTTGCTCCTGTAGCTTCCACCCAGGAGTCCTATAGGTTTTCTCAGGCTATATGACTCAACTGTTCTTACAGTTAGAAAGTTTCTTCTAATGTCTAACCTAAACCTCAGCTGCTGGAGTTTAAGCCATTCTCTTCATATGCTATCCTGTGACTGAGAGCCTGGGGCACAAATTGCTCTGGCAGGGACCGCTGGTTGGAATGAAGGTGGGGAGTAAGGTAGGGGTCCAGACCAGGGTCCTGTGAGCTGGGCCTACCCAATCCCAATCCCAATTTATTAAAACAGGAGTCTTACTTTAATTTACTTACTCTGCATTTCTTTTAAAATTCTGTTATTTTTTTTCCCTTTCATCCTTTAGTGGCTTCAGTGGCTGACTTCTATGCAGCCCCCAGTTGCCATTTGCACCCATTGCCTCCCCACCTCTCATTTTACTACACAATCTCCATCATTAAAACTCTTTCCCCTCCAGCCTCATGCTCCAGCCTCCACCAACCTACTGCTCCACGCCACGCTCACCTAGACCAGAGATAAAAGCCTGTCTTGGCTCGCCAGCCCTCTAATAGCAAATCACAGCTCTGCCATTGGGGGCCAGTCAGAGGAGGATTTTAGCTTGAATGTGTAACTACTTCAGACTTGATCTAACATTAACACCGATCAACATTTGAGAAGTTTGATGTGTAATGTGTAACAAAGCCCAGAAAAAAGGTAACAAGAAAATATGGAAATAGTCCATAAAGGTCAGTGGAACATTATTTTTTAATTATTTTTAAGACGGGGATAGGTTAAATTGGGTAGCACAAAACAAAATGAAAATTGTGACAAACCTGTAAAACAGTTATAACCTGTAATTGAGGACAGCATCATGTTTCACTCTTCAGGATTGTGTTGGGTGCTCTGTGAAAAAGAGTTGCATTACAAAGCAAAGTAACTTCTTAGGTTGCATTAAATCTTTAGCCTGCTGCTTCTTCTTTTTTTCCCTAAGGGGTTGGGGGAGGGGGAAAGATTAGCATTGTTCTCTTCACTTCAATGACCATTTACTTCAGCTGAAGTTAAATATTATAACTCATTCTGTGGCCCCATTTTTCTGCATTCAGCCACGTACAAACATCCAAGCCTTGTTTCTAGTTGTGTATACATTTTCAGCTCCTGTCTGAGGGCCTGTGGTGATATAACACTGTAAGACAGTCTGCTGTACTGGTATGATATTGAGAGAGGGGGTTCTTGCATTGATCTGACATTGCCAGAATGGGATGTCATGTTGATGAGACACTATGCAGAGAGGAGGTTGTGCTGATATGACATTTGTCACTCAGATCACGAGGAAAATATTTGAAATGGTTAGAAATGCTACAAGAAAAAAGCTATTCAATGTATATTTTTGAGCAGTGATTTAAATATACAGGCTCAATTCCATACACAAGTCTGCGGTAAGGTGGTCCACTTCACCAGGTATGTGAAGCAATATTTGAACTATTAGAAACACTGAAGGAAGAAAAGATTATTAGATTCCTATTTTTGAACACTGATTAAATACACAGAGTTAATACTTTACTTACTTTTTATTTGGTAATTTGTTTCTAATTTAAAAGTATACTTTTCCAAGCACAGAGGTTTCATAGGTTCATAGTAAGAAAAAGAATGAAAATCAAAAATTTTTTTTATTACTTGCAGCTGTAGCTAAATAAAAAGCTGTATGTCATCTCAGCAGTTGCTTAGCCGAAGCAAGCATAGATCATAATAGACTAGGCTCCTAAATCAACATAGAAACACAACTGCTTAATGGGATTTTTTGATTTGGGTTTTTTTTAGTGTTGAGAATCGAATCGCTCCCATTGATGTAATAGTTATAGAAGCAACACTCAATGGAAATATATTTAAGACCCAGCTATAGACTCCAATTTTTTTTTTTTATTATTTTAGGGTGTATGTCTTTCCTAGCTATCTCTCTTGTTTTAGCTAAAGGCTGTTTTTATAAAGCCTGGTGAAAGTCTTCATCAGAGGGCTGAGCAAGTGTATACAGAGCTTGAGAATGGCAAAAGACTTCCAGTTTGACAACCAGTATTAACAGAGGTTCTGGCCCAACGTCTCTTAGACTTCATTGGAGTCTTTTGCATTGTCTTCAACACTTTATGGGTTAGACCAGAGGAAACAATGTATTATATTCTACATGGGTATGAATGGCCATGAAGGAGATCCCACATCCTGAAATAAAACAGGGTTTTTCTGTGTTTTCTGGGCAACCAGAAAACTTTTTGGTTGCCAATGAAATAACCAGGCGTTTTTCTTTTTAAGGAAAGAATTTCAAAGTGTTTTTTTTTTTCATAGAAAATCTCCAAGATTTCAATATTTCTCCCAATGCTGACAACTAGACAAAAGACAAGCATTCACGATGTTGATAGATAACGTTCCGGTTCACTATTCAAATGTGTTTTATTGTACAATCAAAGCACATTTGTCTAATCTGTACCATCTCCTAATTGGCATAGATGCTGATAACCCGAATGAGCCTGTCATCAGGATGGATTAAAGAGATTGTATGACACGGACCTGTCAGAACTAGACATAACAGGGTTGTTTTTAGAAGGATATCTCTTTTTTTTTTTTTCCATGAGGAAAAAAGCAGAAAAGTTTCTTTACAGATTTTAAAAGCTGCTTATGAGGGCTTCTCCTTTTTTTCACTTCAATATTTTATGAAAACCCCCATCAATATTTTTTTTTAATAAAGAAAGAGAATGCTTTTAAAATTCTTCCCAGTTTTCGCTGGTACCATTCTGTGTACTTAAGAAGATGATTCAACTAGCATTTTAGAAATCAAGTGTAATAGAAAAGTAGTGGAGAAGTGGGTGGCAGCACTGGGGTGATAGCTGTCCACTAAATAACTTAAGGAAACAAGACCTTTTTGAGGCAGATAACAGCAGTATGTTTGCTCTTATGATCCTTTGTACCACAGTCTTTACCCTGTAGACACTGAGCCATGGAACACGTTTCTCCCTCAGGACAGCTAAGGGTGTCAGAGTAGCTTACTTGACAAGTCCAATTAATTTGACTCTCCAGAGGGCAAAAGGAGAACATATTTCACACTGAATGCTTTGGTAGTTTTACACGCTGGATTTAAAGACTCTCTTCTTTATTATAAAATAAATAAGAAAATCCCATGCATTTTAGAGGTTTGGTTTTATTTTCATTTGGTTCTTATAAATACAGTCTTGTTAGCACATTAATTTGTGGACCGTTAATACAATGATCTACAGTTCAAGTTCTAAGCCTGGTTTGAGAGAGAATCCTCACCAACATACAGATTCCTACTGCTAAAGGGCAGGTCAGTTGTATGGCAGCATAAGTAGACTTTTGTTTCATATAAGGGGATTCAACTCATCCATTGCAAATGCCTTAGATATAGTTGTTAATGGAGGTCACTATGAGAGAGGCTTTTATTTTAATGTGTATGCAGCTAGATTTCACACTCAAACACAGGCTACATTGCCTTTCAATAGGAGCTCCACCCCAATATTTGAAGCCAGAAGTACAGGGGGGTCCGGCAACTTCTTGTACTACAGAGACAAATAGAACAATGTATCAGAGCTTCCCACAGAAAGCAGGAACTCTCTGCTAACTGGTAGCGGTAATAAAATAGGGAGCCAAATTGTGTGCTGATTGTACTATAAGGCAGCTGATTTTAGTGAGATTCACTAGATGTGAAACTGGTACAGACATTGCCCAAGTAATTAGGACAGCTCTGATATAAACAGGCTTTTTAAAGGCTGATTTGGACTCTGCATAAAGCTGGTATTTATGTCACAGCTCCATCTTTAAGTTGATAAGCAATTCA
>JAGPOW010003395.1:43743539-43762801 GCA_030014935.1 Caiman crocodilus | reverse complement strand
CGGCTCGCGTGGCTGCGCCGGCGTTCGCCGCAGTTGGTGCAGTCCCTCGCCGTCCGGTTCTCCCGTCCCCGGTGAGTCTCCTGCACCTTCCTTCGCCCCTCGGGGTCCCTCTCGGGTCCCTAGGGACGGCCCGGCGCCGTCACACTCAGGCTCTCCGCAGCAGTCATGTGCCTCAGCTCTCTAACCATTTTTGGTTCCCTCCACTGGATTCATTCCAGTTTGTCCACACCCTTTCTGTAGTGGAGAGGTTAAAACTGGACACAGTACTCCAGATTTGGCCTTACCAGTGCTGAATAGAGGGGAAAACTTAGGCTAACAGTCATGAAAGTAGAGGGAACTAAGGTGAGTAAAGGAAACCAGTTACTATGAACTTGACTGGAAGTGAAGGAGAGGACATATTGTCTATACTTGAAAATATTTCAGTATTTCAAAAGTTTTTTTCCTTCCAGAAGTAGGATGAAAAGCTGAAACTTAAATGTTCTGAAAACTGAAAATCTGGAGGAAATTTTTTTTCTAGTAATTCTTTATTTTATTTTTTGTATCTATTAAAGATAATATAGTAAGTCAAACAGGAAAACTTCTTGTTTCTTCTGTTTTAACAGAAAAAAAATTACGACTTTCATAGTGAAAATGTTGTGACAAACTATAAAGAACATTTTGAACAAATAAATATACTGAGACGAGAAAAAATTTGAAATAGCCACTTTTTTCTAAAATGTTTTGGCTTCAATGAACTGGCATCTTCCAATGAAAACATGTTTTGTCAAAAAATCTTAACCAGCTGTATCATGAATCCAGAGACTCAGTCGGATAAATAAGCATACCACGCCCTCTCTTGTTCTTTTTTTCAGGGCAGTAATGCGTTTTCTTTAAATGCAGCAGCCAACATGCATTAGACATTACAATATGTAATTTTAGATGTAGTAGCTCACATTTGCTTTGAGTGATTCCTCACATGAGTAAGCCCATAGAGTTCAGAAGACTTTACCCATATTATGTGTTTTACAGACTAGCCATATGTGTGCATAGGTCATTGAATCAGATTGTATTTTACTCTAAACCTATTAGTTATAATCACTTTTGCCAATTCTTGCATTGTCAGAGTAATGTAAAAAGCCAAAATGGAAATGAGAATCAAGCCAGAAATTTCTCACTTCAGGTTTCCGATAGTTGAAAGGAACTCTAAAAACTGTTTTCATATCTGTTTGGTTCCATGTAACTGGGATAATTTCCTAGTTGCAATTCAGTGCAAAAATTATTTCACCAGGTTTGTGTAATCATCTGCATAAAGATTATAACTGGTTTAAATATTTTAGAGGCTCTAATCTAAACCACATTTTCATAGTTAACTTTCTGTCCATGAATTAACTGATTACTCTTAAAGGCATTGAGGTCTTCAGAATCAGCTCTTGGCAGAAATAAGACTATATTCTGATTGTCTTTTTTTCTTTGGCTACCCATTGCTTGTAGATACAGAATGAAGTGGTCTTTAAACTCTATCTAGTTCCCCTCAATATTTCCAAACATATATTTCCAAATCTCAAAATGGTTCACTGAACAGGAAAGTTAGCTTTTATTTGGAAGTAGCTAGTCAAGCTGAACACCAGGAGGGCGGAAGAGTGTTGATTTTAACAAGTTACAGTAAGACAAAAAGGTACCACAGTACTTTTGCCTCCTCATTAATATTTACAATTATCAATCTGGGTGTATATTATGCTCTTTTATTTTGCTTTTTCCTTTGTTGCAGTGATGCAAAATGCAGGGTAGGTTTGCACCTTATAGAGTAACTAAATCAGACATGCATAAACTTCCTTAAGCAATTGGAAAATTTGGTCAGATCCTCAGAAGGGATGGCAGGAAGCAGAACTTCTAAATAGAAAGCAGGGTTTATAATAAGAAAGTAAGGAAGGGGCAGGAAAAAAGAGAGGCACTGCTGGGAGAAGCAAAGAGATTGGAGAGAGAAAAAAAGCAAGCAACCCACTGAAGGACATAGGAATTTGTAGCAGGTTGTTCTGCCTTTAGCCCAGGCCAGAAACCAACCTTTCCTACCTCAAAATAAACAGAATAACGAAATAACAACAAAATCCTCCCCTGCCTCTCCTATCCAGGGCAGCAGCTTCACTGTAATGCTGCACTATTGCCTTTCTTCCCAGGTGCCCTCCTGCCTAGGGTCATCTCTGTGGGAGCTATTGACTTTCTTCAGGGCCAGTCAGTCATCCCTATCAGCTGGCCCAGGACTCCTAGGCAGGCAGGCTATTACCCTCTAACCCCTGCAGCTGGGCTCCAGGCACTGAGCCGTGCACCTTGTTGCAGGCAATATCCTCTCTAAGTTGTGTGGTGTGTGCGGCTGATCAGGTGCTCCTGGCAGCACGGCATGAGGATGCCTGTGTGGCTGTGCACACTGTGCAGTTTAGAGGGAACGCTGGTTGCAGCATTATAAAAGGTAATCCAGACATTTTGATAAGAATTCCTAATCTTGGTTTAGACCAGGGGTCCACAGTATGTGTCCCACAGACTGAATCTGGCCCATAGACCCGTTGAATCCAGCCCACAAAGCTGGAAGGGTTTACCTGTGTTCATACACACACCCATGCTGGGGACTGAGCATTGAGGTGCCGTGCCTATATTGCCACTGCTCCTCTCTACTCTCCTTATCCCCAGCTGTCTTCAGGGCTGCAGTTCTTCCAGATAGAGAGGAGTTTGGCCCAGGGTAGACTGCTTCCAGCTGCACCTGCGCTGCAGCTGAGAGGTGGGTAGGGTGCAGGGAGAAGTGGCAGCATAGACACAGCTTCCAGTTGCCCAGCCCCAGTGCAGCCAGCTGTGAACTGGAGACTACTTTCACACTCCAGCCAGAGTGAGGGCCTGAGAGAAGTGGAAGCAGCATGGGTGCTGCTCCCAGTTGCCTAATCCCAGCATGGGCCCAGCAAGAGTCCTCCTCCCATGCTGTCAAAGGCTCATCCTGGAGCCTTTGGGAATATTTGATATACCCCTGGGCCTAAGTAACTGAGTGCCTTGAGTATAAATTCTAAAGTTGACTGTTTTTATAGGAAGCTATTTTATAGGGTAGCCATGCTTCTTATTGCTGATTGTCATCTGTTCCCACTTTCTGACCTTGAAAACCCCACCTAAGAATCCCCTCTGTTAGTATTACATATTTTTTTTCTTTGGAACATATAGTATAACCCATGCATTCTCAGATACAAAATTTGTATCCAGTGGGCTATATACAGCTTCTATTCTATTACCTGGCAAGAAGGAACAAAATCAATTGTTAACAGAGTTCTTGGCTTTGGAAAGAAAGCAAAAAATCTGTATTCTGCAGAGTGGTGCAAGTCTAGGAGTTATGCTAATAGCTTTAGTTTCATAAGAATCACACTTCTGATCCTGTTACTGTATTTATGATGTTTACTTTCTCTGAATGGGAGTCAGTGCTTTTGGAGAAGGCTGCAATAATGTGTTCTGTTTGTATTAGTCTGTTTTTACAGGAACACTTAAAAATTAGATGCTTGGGAAAAAAATCTAATCTAGGTGTATTGAAGAAAACCGGCCTAAGCAAGTGATAATTAGGCTGAATAATTAAAACAGAGAATGTGAAGGGGGAGGGTGCTGATGATAGTGTTACATTTCTAATGTTCTATTCTGTTTGCGGAAATGAGTGCAAATGGTTATTAAACATATTGATAGATTCTTGCACCCACTGGTTCCTTTAGGAGACAAGTGGGTCACTTGAGGATAGGAAGTTCTGAAGATGGTCGAGTAGCACGTGGAAGGTTCTGTCTGCTTCTTGAGTGTGAAAGAACATCCCTTTTTGTGTGGCAAAGTTCAGGATTTAATTTAATAAATTGATCTTTCAAGAAGCAAGCTTCTTTCTTCAATATGTAACAGAAATACGACTACTTTAAAGAAAAGTCTGCTTCTATTGCTATTGAAGACAGTGTCAACATTCCTCTTGGCTTCAGTGGAAACAAAATCAGCCTTTAAAGTAGCAGCCAGGACCACCATATATACACCTATCTGTCTATCTATCTATCTATTGATTGATAGGGCTGAATTATATAGTCACACACATGCTATATATATATATATGTGTACAGATATTTACTATATATATATCTATATATATATGTATGTGTGTGTGTATAATATATATATTATACACACACACAAACATGTATACATATCATACACACATACATATATGCAGATATACCCACATACATATACACATAGATATCTGTCAATAGATATAGGTCTGTATATGTATGTATGTATATCTGTGTATATGTGTATATAAAATATATAATATAAGTATATGATATCTATATATCATATAGATATATACACATATTTACTATATATATATATCTATAGCATGTGGGTGTATAATTTAGCCCTAATCCTTAAGCACAATACAGCAGAAGAGAAGCAACAGTGCCTGAAAGAAAACTCTGTATCTCTGAGTCTCTATGTTTTTAGAAGAAAGTGCAATTTTAAACAGGATTTAGACTTTTTTTATTATTTGGTTTTCTATTGAGCCACTACTTGTAAACTGCACTGTAAGATACAGGAAAAAAAAATCCATATATATTGAATGGCATCCACTTTGTCATCAGAGCCACATAAGAAAACAATTTCAGATATTTCATTTTTCTCTGCTGTGGAGGATATTAAGGTTTCTCTATATATAAAAGAACAGTTTGAGTTGCCCAAAATAAGGTGCTACTATGAGTTGTTATGTTTTTATCAAGCTGGACAGGTGTATGCCTGTACCTATACCTTATTTTTTACTCAAAAGCAATGGAATCTAGTTTAATATGGAGAAGACAGGTATGTAACTTCCTACAGAAGAAATAGGGAGACATGAAAAAACCCAGATAAAAGGCAAGATGCAATAAGTTATTTGAGCCAGATTGACACTCCTATTCAAACGGAAATCTAGCCTTTGGAGCAAGGAACAGAATGGAGCAGAAACTCCAGGAGGAAAAGAAAGAAGGATTTTAGGGTGAATCTGAGGCATTTTGAAAATAAAACTACCAAAGACCTTTCTGAAAGAGAATTTTCCACTGAAATACTCGTGTGCAAAATATATTTTTAGCAAATTATGTATTTTTGTGGCGAAGATCATGTGGCAAAGATCTGTTTGCATTGATCATTGTCATTAAAAGTTACCCCTCCCTAAAATACAGGAAAGGGATGAAACTGGATGATTTCTTTAATTTGACCCTAGTTTTGGGGAAAAGAGTAATTTTCTGATCAGAAGTACAAAAGATAGCACCACCCATGTAAGGGGTGGTGAGAAACTTTGGTGCGTCTACTCTATTATGATTGAGTAAAAGGAGTTGCTCAGAGTAAGACCACCACAGAAAGATGAAATGATTTATTTGTACTAGTCTTTGCCACAAAAGAAGATGGTGAGATTTCTATCCCGGATCAAATAATAGGCATGAAGGTTTCTTCATGCATTTGAGCATCCAGAATAGTAAGGCAAGGACACATACATCAATTAAGGAGCAGCAAGTTGCCAGACTCAAATGCAAAGTGCCGAAGACTGTTCCAGGGACCTGAGAATGATATTGCTGTGTGGTTGATAAAAATGCATAAGTACCCATTTCACCCTGTGTACAGGTGCACATATCAGATGCAATCTTGGCTTTGTTGATGCCAGTGGGAGCTTGGCATTCATATGCAAAAGTTATATTACTTAACCCACAGCATATGTTCAAATGATAGTGTGGATAACTGGGTGTGTTAGAATAAATATTTATCTGTAAGCAATACTTGTGTCCTGTTACAGAAACATTTGCACCTAGGTAGGAAAAAATCCAGGCCATGAAGGAAGTTCAAAATAATATACATGCAATTACCCATATATAATTGATGAAAAGGGGCAGTGGAACATATATTTGGACTATTATTTTTTTTCTTTGAAAGCATCTGCAAATGGACTCTGGCACAACACTTGTTTTCAAGTCTTCAAAGACTCTTTTCTAATACTTCAAAACTCACAACGTAAGGTATATTTTTAAGCACCGGTCAAACTTGCTTATGCTCTTTCTCTGTCTCTCAAGCCCTATAACTAGTAACAGATAATAGATTCAGTAAGTTTTCCCATGTTAATGACAAGGTTTTCAGTAACTGTAACAGTTTTTAATACTGCCATTACACCAAACGCCTCAATCCAAACGGTGTACTTCTCTTTGTCCCTGTAAATTGCTGAAAGAAAACAAACCTGCTATTGACATAGAAAAAAAAAACCCTGTATATTGAGAAACTAATAGCTGGCAGGCAAGAGGAACATCTTTAGAGAGTAAAAAAAATATATAATACAATTGACTCATAACAGCCTTCAGAATAACTTGGAGCACTGTGTGAGGGCTGGGTATGAATACAAAGCCGTTTTCATTAGAGCAATGATCTGCTAGTGAGTTCAATGTTGTTGTACAGTGCAATGCACGCAGTGGGATGATTCTTCTCGTAGGCTGATGCTGTCTCATGGGTGGACTTTTGTACCTTCTCAGAGCCCCACTAACTTGCACAGAACTCTTCACAACTGTCAGTCACACGAACCGGCAGCAGGATTTTCCTGTCTCTGGGGCTCTTATGAACATTATGGCCACAAACAGGCATTCATTTTTCCTGATGGAAACTTCTGATAAGTCTCCACTTGTTGAAACCTTCCTGGGAGAGGGAGCATGGAGGAGTTCAGCCTGCAGCTGCCCCCTCTTCCCTGGTCTCCAGTCCTTCACCAGACCAGGGTCGTCCCAGTCTGGGAAGGTGTGGGGAGCCAACGGCTGCTCCAATGATCCCAGGAGGAGTAGGGAAGTAGGGATAGACTCCCCACATCTTCCCCAGTCCAGGGCCTCTGGACTGTGGTGGAAGTGGATGGGGGGCAGCCTCCTCCACTCTGCTCTTGATCTCTGGGGTTGGAGCGGAGGAAACAATGGGGCAAAGCCCCCAGCCTGCTCCCTAAGCTGGCCAGTACCTGGTTTGTGGAAGAGGCACAGAGGAGTGGTATGCGCTCCCTTCCTGTCCTGCACTGGTCTGAAGTTGGAGGAAAGGGAAGGAGAAAACAGGGCAGAAGTGAGGCAAAGTCCCCCTGCCTGTTCCTTACACCAGCAAACATGGCATAGGAGCAGATGGAGAGAAAGGAGCAGCTGCTTCATGGAAGGAACATGACATTAAAGCCTCCACCATCTCCTGAGACTGGGGCCCTGGATCTGGGGAGTGGGTAAGGAGTTTTGCCCTAGTGCTCCAGTACCCTCTTGGACTGGTCTTGTGGGGGCTGGAGCAGAGGGCTAATAGTGGTTGTGCCATATTCTCCGTGATGACATGTTGTAATGATGTGACACAGCTCAATGATGGAAACTGCTTCCTACAGAATAATTTTAAGGCATATTCTTATCCCCTACTTCTACCTCCATCTGTGCCTTAGCTAGGCAGTCCCCAATCTGGGGGAGTGTGGGGAGCACTGCTTCACCACTTCAGTGCCTTCCCAAACCAGACCAGCGCAGGAGCATACAAGAGTTCAGTCTTGCAAGAGATTTTTTCGTATGCAGGGGATGCTCCAGGAAGGGGCATGTTTCCCTGGGAGAAACTAGATGAATGCTTGCACTCTCATTTTTTCTACTGACAGAGTGGTGATTCTGCCAGTAGAAGCATAATACCGGTATGTGACCTATGTAGCGCTTCTCTGCCTGTCTGCCAGCAGCCTCACAGTTAAGAATAATGAAAGAAATAGCCTGCTGTTAAAGTGATGCCTTGGACTTTAGCCAAGCTTGTGACTTTTCCAGGGTTTTTTTGTTTTTTTGTCTTAGAAGGAGGGGTATGATGTCTATGGATTATTAACTTGCAACATGCCGTATCCTGATGAAGCACAAAGAATAGTGAGGTCTCATATACTCTGTCAGTCTTAATGAGCTGCTCCAACACAGCTCAATGGTAGCCAGAGATTGACAGCAACAACCACAAGCCCTGAGGGGTATCTTGAACTTTTTAATTCAGGGAAAATGTATTTCTCTCTAAATTTCCTAAGTTAAAGCAGAAAGCAAAACCTGCTTTTTCCCTATCTACCCACCCCCAACACATAGTGCTGATCCACCTGAAGATAACCACACTGATTGCGGTAATATTTGTTTAAAGCCTATGCATAGCAAGTGATTCACAGCCACAGAGCAACTTTCCCTCACATACACTTAAATTGTTATATTGTTGGTAAGATAGGGCTGGACCTAAATTTGTACAGTGGGAAGACCTCCTCTCATGGTGTATATGGCCAGAGGATAAGATTCATAGATGCTAGGGTCAGACGGGACCTCAACAGATCGTCGAGTCCTACCCCCTGCCTAGGCAGGAAAGAGTGCTGGGGTCAGATGACCCCAGAGAATGAGAGCTTCTTCTTGGAGACAATATCGTGGGTGCTGCAGTGGTTGTGCCATTTTGTCCTTAATGGCATTTTGTAATGAGGTCACACAGCAAAATGACTAAACCTGCCCCCTACAGAATAATTCAAAGGAATATCTTTTATCACAGTTGTACTGTCACCTCTGTAAAGGATTACAGTCAGTTTGTTGAAAAAATGACCTGCTCACGTCCCTCATCGTATGACAACAATAATGTGACTGAGCACCACAGAACCTCAGCTTGTTAAATTTCTGGTTTTTGAATGTTTTCTCTCAAGTGAAAATATTCTTTGGGGCATTTTAGTCTTGCAGTTGTGTCTGTTTATTCTTATTCTTTTTCTAAATTAGCATGTTTCCCAATGTTACAAAAATATATACTTATTCAAGATATACAACCACTCATGAGAGGTGCCAGGTTGTCAGCTCTAGAGAATGAGGCATGGGATCCTTGATGCCTCTTGCTGAATTCCTGCAAGACATGGTAGGAAATTCATTGTATCAGGGGAGCAATTTCTCCCACTGCCTGAAACATGAGAGGAAAATAAAACAGATGTTTGCTGAGTTTAATATAGGAGTAAGAGATACATAGGCAAAGTTCTAAAGAATTCCTCTCTCACTTTTTTATGATGCATTTGTGAATGATGTGCTTCATGCATTGGTAATTAGGGGGCTGAACAGATGGCGCCCTCCCTTTAGTCTAAAAAAAATAAGAAAATATTTATTTTTTAAAAATACCATTGCCAAGAGATTATTTACTACACCAGGAGGGTTTCCTCCCGCCTCTCTCTATAACAGACATTTTGTTTCGGTGAAAGATGATTTTAGCATGAATTAGGATGTGCCTTGTACACTTGAAGCCTAGTATATCTATGTGTTTCTGTTTAACTGATTTCCAACTACTGTGCACGCTCACCATATTGTTACCCATTGATTAAGGTGCTTTCACCTTGTATCACCACCACCACACAACGATGACCTTTTTGAAGTAAGGGATGAATATTTTGGTGCGTCAGCCTATACTACATCACCATGTTGTATGCCTTGGTTTTTTTCACCCTGTGCATTGCAGGGGTCCTACTGGAAGGCAACAGAATTCTGGGGCTGGGGATAAAATGAGAAACATCAGGAGAACTGTGTTGTTTGCCCTCATCATCCCTATTAGTTTACAAGCTATTTCCAAAGCATGGCTAGGCAGTAAGGAGGGAATGATGGTGAATACCGGGTTCTTCATGGTGATGGACAGAAGCCGATTTCTGGTGCATAGCTAACGTTTCACAACATGGTCAACATGGGCTTCCAAGTAGAAGACTAAAATGCAGCAGACACAGCTCTGCAAATCTTGTATTTATTTGTTTTTGGAGCAGTTTCACTAAGCTCTTACTTTTGGTCAAACAGTAGTGACTGGTGCCATAGGATGACACTGCAGACCTGGCGTGAAGAACGGAGGTGGTGGATCTTTGTCATGCCAGAAGCCATTTTTCCTGGCAGTCTAGGCAGAGCTCACCTGCAGCTGCCTTAGTGATATCAGGAGGCATTACTTTAAGGTTAGGGCTGCCAGGCTCTGGAATGGGCTCCCTAGGAAGATGGTGCTCTCCCCTACCTTGGGGGTCTTCAAGAGGAGGGTGGGTAGATATCTGACTTGGGTATTGTGATCCCAACACTCGTTCCTGCCCAGGGCAGGGGGTCAGACTTGATGATCCATTCAGGTCCCTTCTGACCCTAGAAACTATGAAACCTACATGAGAGTTCCCCTCAGCATGGAGAACTGCATGGCTTATCAGAAGCTTATCACCCAGCTAATAACGGATCATGGAAAGACAGATAGGATAGTCGTGGTGGTGGTTGTAATAGAGCTTCAAGCTGCTATCAAGGAAGCCAGTGGGACTAAGTTATATGTCTGGAAAAGGCTGTATTTGCATATTCAGAGTTTCCTAACTGCCTCACTACTCTCCTACCCTCGCCCACCCCACTTCTCTCCTTTTTCTTCCCCCTTCTCAGGCCCTGGCCTTGGAATACATCAGCAAAAAAAGTTACTTCTCCCTCATATTGCAAGTCCTAGGTGATCAATATGGGAGGTTCACCATTAGTAATGTGAAGCAGTCTTGGATAGGCCATTACACCAGGGATGCATTCAGGATTGTGGTGGCAATGGTACAGCCGTACCCCTTTTGTGCATGTGGCATATGTGCAGTGAAAAGAGTTAATTATGGAAGTGCTGCATAGCCACAGTGCCTTGCTGTGATCCCTGATGCATGTGAGCTTTCAGCAGCTCCTGCTGGGAGGAAGCTTCACGTGTGCTATGATCTCTGAGCTCATCTGCCAGGGGTCCCTGCTTTCAAACACATCTGAAGCCTATTGCTGTTTCCTCTTACCCTCTCTCCCCCCTTCATTCCTTGACTTCAGCAGCAGGGAAAGGAGGAAACTGGACAAGCGGCGTCTCAGCTGCCAGGGGCTGCATTGCTGGCTACCCTTCCCCTTCTTTCTTTTGCTGCTGAATTCAGGAGAGGGGGAGAGGAAGGGAAGAGTGGGAGAAGCAGGCTCTGAATTTACCTGAAAACAGGAACTCCAGGTAGTATGGGTTGTGAGGGCTACTTGACTCTCCGTCATCTCCTACAGCAGTGCCTGTTATGTCCTAACCACTTCTGTCCTCTTTATTATGCCAATATTATTGGGGGAACAGCTATCATATTCCATACACTGTAGTCTCAAGGCCAACAGAGGTGACCTCTTACATTTTCCTCAGGTATGGAATTCTATTACCCTTGGCTCTTCCCAATCTTGGGTGAACTTGGACATAATAATGGCTCCACGATCTTCTGCATTTAGTACAGGCCCATGAGCCTAGGTCATGATGGTTTGCTGGGAGTGGCTATTGTTAAGTGGTTGGGTGAAGGGTGAACCCTAAGTGGCAGCACAGAGCATGATGGCAGGTGACTGGACTACCAGTGAGTGGGGAGCAGACCTCCTGCATGCAGTGCTGGGAGCCATACATGGCAGTAGGGAGCCCATCCAGCTCAATGGTATACATGTGGGTAGGTGGGTGCAGGGTTTGTGGGGGTGTGTATATATCTTGGGAGAGGGGTTATGGGTGTGTGTGGGTAGGGGTGAGTGGGGGAATTTGTAAGGGTGTGATCCCCCCAACTCCACCATGTTACATGGCCCCTGCCAGCAACAGCAGGGGATGGGCCCTCAGGGTGCTCATGGCCTGTGGCAGGCACAGCCTCCAGCAGTACGCAGCCCTGACTGAGTTCTGGGGGCTGAATGTGTTGCTCTTTGGGGTCAGGTTAACTCTCAGCGTCTCAATATTGCACTGTTAGACACAGTTGCACATATACAAACACACAAATCAATTAGGTACATACACACACACACAATCAGCTCAGGTACATACACATCCAAACCAGCCTAGGCACATACATACCTATCACCAATTCAAGCACATACATTATATACCCAAAAAGTTAGATGCAGATCACTAATTCATATATCATGCACACAATGCCATATATAGTTTCATAGTTGGTAGGGTCGGAAGGGACCTGAGCAGATCATCAAGTACAACCCCCGGCCATGGCAGGAAAAAGTACTGGGGTGAAACAACCCCAGCAAGGTGTTCGTCTAACCTCCTCTTAAAGACCCCCAGGGTAGGAGCCAGCACCACTTCTCTTGGAAGTTGGTTCCAGGTCCTAGCTGCCCTGATTGTGAAGTAGTGCCTCCTGATTTCTAGTCTGAATCTACCCTCTGCCAGCTTGTGACCATTATTTCTAGTCAGTCCTGGTAGTGCTCGGGGGAACAGAGACTCCCCTAATGCCTGCTGGTCCCCCTCTGACAGGCCACTAGATTCTCCCCTCAGCTTTCTCTTGTAGATAATATATTGAGATATATTATCTGTCCCCCAACAGAGGAGGTATCCCCAAGGTGCTTGTACCTACACCCCCTGCAAAAAGGCACTATTTATTTCCCTTGCAGCATCTGCTGATTGCCAGTGGCAGTGGGGGGGTGGGCATGGGGTTGGCTCATTAAGCAGCAGCCTACAGTGGCTAAAAGTTTGCCAGCCCCTAGCATATAGTAGGAGATTTTTATTTCTATAATTACAAAAGATATGTCATTATAAGTATGTACTGCCAGGAGCTTTTGTGCTCAAGAACAATTGTCAAAATTTGCTGTTTCTACTTTTAGAGAAAAGGTAGTTTTGCAATACCAATATGAAAGGCAGCTCTTCTATGAGCATAGCTGTAACCAAGAGCTGCCTAAGAACAACTTACCTGCATAATAGTCCTATACCATCAGTGCAGCACACCTAAAGTACATATGGTCTAACATGAGGCTTTAACTACACTTACATAGTTCAAAAGGTCCGAGTTTCTCATGTATAAAACCCCTTAGTTTTAGAAATGTCTTGTTTAATCTTTTCTACATATGAAACATTCTGAACAATTCATTTTTCATGTCATTCCTGGCATCAGTCCCTCAAAATGAGGATGACTTTTTATCAGTAAACGGTGAAGTCATCTTTAGATAGCTGATGCAAGGTCTGCATGTTCAGGTGCAGCTGTGGTACACAGGAAGGAATCAGCACTCTTTCCCTTTGTCTCTCTTTTGTGTAGCAGAATATTTTTGTTTAAAACATTGAAACACCATACCAAATACCCAGATTCGGAATATATCTTGCCTATACCTCCAAGACTATTTCTGCGTCCTCCAGAAATGCCCATTGCATAATTTTGGGTGACTGCAGTGTAGGAAGCAAATAATCCATTTTAATTTCATGTCTAGCAAACAATACTCGAGTGACTTTACAGCCTATTTCACAGCCAGACACCTTTTGTACTACAACTGGATATCTGTCTTTACAAGCAAAAGTTTATGATAAATTATGATAAGCCAGACCCCTGTACTTACTTATTTAATATGGCCTAAAGCTATATTACAGAGCCATTCATCTGTCAAATATACTTCTGTGATAAAGATTACAGAACAGAGGGGTGAATCTATACCTCATTTGTTTTAGATATCATTAAAAACCTCTTTAGACCTTTTTCATATGCATGTGTGTGTGTGTTTCTGAATCATCTCAGTAGTAACTGATAGTTGCTTAGCCTTCTTAGCTAAGAAAAGCTTTTGAAGCTACTGTCACCTAATTGGCATTGCTTGAAATTGTTACTGTGAGCAAATCTAGGACATCTGTGTAGTGCTTAGTACTTTTGAATATACCATCTGATCTATATTTAGGTTCTGAAATAAAGACATAAGACCAACATTTCCAAATACATAATGCATTATACCTAAGTGTACACCCAAGAGTTTAACAAAAAATATTTCTGCATGGTTGATGCATATTTTTTTAAGTTTTATTTTCTTTTTAGATTACAGTAACTGTTTTATTAAAAAAAAAAAAAAAAGAGCAGAGACTATCCTGTACTCTTTAAAATAATGCTACTGATTACAAGGCTCAAAGAGTGCTATGAAGGCACCTTTATTCATTCAGTATGACTTTCTGTACATTACATTTCATGGAACGTTAAATTTAAATCCAACCCTTGAATGGATTCTTGTATCTTGTGTTTGACTAAATTGTATCTTCCAGAAAGGTGGCCAGTTTAGGTCGGAAGACATCCAGGAGAAAGAGGATGTACCATTTCCCTTTGTAGTTTGTTCCAGTACTTAATTATACTCTCTGATAAAAAGGAGTGTCTTTGACCAAATCAAAGCAGTGTACAAAAATGAATACAAACTGAGAAGGAAGTTCTGAAAAGTGTGAACTGATTCAGTCTTCTCCATAGGAACGTTCTCCCCACAGCATCTCCCCAGGTCCACCCTAGCCTCTGTTGTGGATGAAAACTGTTTCAGAAGAAAATGCATTTACACATGGATTTGAATGTTAACAGCAAGCCCCCGAGGTTGGAAACTGAATGAGGAGCCCCTTGACTGAATATTCCTGGAATTACAGCATAGTCATGACACAAATCCTCTTGACACCTCTGGGCACACCTCTTCATCATTTGAAGTATGGGCACCAGGGGTAGACCCCGAGAGGATGCAGTGGCAGACTGGATCAATTTTCTAAAGCATGTAAGAACCACCTCCCACTTCTCCTCCCCTTCTACTCTCCCCCCACCTGCTATGGCTGCTCTCCCCTGCTGTCCTGGGGGGAAAGGAAAGCTTCAAAGCTGCTCATGCCCACTACAGCCAGGCTGCATGGGGACTGGGATCAAGTAGGAACAGCAGCAGCAGAAGCAGATTTTAAGATTCCTCCTGCCCTCAGGACAGCTAGGAAACCTGGAGTGGTGCAGATGGGGGCAATGCATCACCCGGAGTAACCTGCTCCCACGAGAGTGTGAATGGCATGGGGGCAACTGCTGCTGTTTATCCCCAGGGAACCAAATGTCCACGCTCATCTGAACACACACTTAGAGTCCAAAAGCAACTTGAAAGCCCTTAACTCAGTTGCCACCGAGCTCTGAAGGCATCACTCATCATCTCCCTTTATGATCTGAAAATACTCCAAATGCTCACAGTTCTGTCTGTAGGCAATTGCTTAAATGTCCTACCCTGGGTAAATAGGTTTCTACCTGTGCTTAAGGGGAAAGAACGTATGTGCTTGTTTTAATTCTAATCAGACTGTGCAGGGAAGAAATGATTAATTAAGTATGCTCCGTGTTCTAATTAGAATGCTCCAGCATCTCCTCACCGTCATGTGTATTAAGCCCCAGAGCATTTTAAAATGGCCACATGGGCATCTTATCTAAACTTCATTAAACGAGGTTTAGATAAAGTGTCCTGCAGCCATTTTTAAATGTGCAGGGGCTTAATACACATGACAGTGAGTTTTTTTAACTGGAGCGGCTGTTCACGAACCACTCTAATAAAATGCCTCCCCCCACCCACCTCCAAGCATGTGTATAGGCAGCCAAGGATTCGAGACACTGTCCTAGGCAGAGTGCTGTCTAACTTCTTGAAGGAGCCTGAACAGGTAAGTATGCTCTGAGCATACCCAATGCACATGAATAGGAACAGACCCCTCACAGAATGCATCTATAGCTATCTTCATTAAGGACAACTGCTGGGGTGATAATAGTAGGCTACTAGCTAAAGTAGCACTTACCAAACTTTTGATACCTGAGATACACTTGTTTTCTGGATTAAAATTAGTGGCACACTTGACTCTTACATCTGAAGAAGTGTGTGTGTATGTGTGTGTGTGTGTGTGTGTATATATATATATATATATATATATATATATATATATATGTGAGATTTATGCAGTGGGCTGAATGAGCGGTGCCAGGTCAGTCCATGGACCAGATCTGGTCTGTAGGCTCAAACCCACTGCAAAAGGCTTGGAAATTGAGGAGGGGTGGCGGGGAGGAGAATCAGTGTCATGTCACAGTTCCACTGCTGTCTCTGCACATCCTTTGGGAATCATTGAGTTAAAGCATGCATATAAGAGAGCACTCCAACCACTGCGACTGGGTGTGGCATTTTCCATACTTTGTGTTGAGACCAGGTTATTGTGTGGAAATTGATGTAATTTTCATGGGCTTGCATGACAGACTACAAGAGAGAGCATGACCTTGTAGTTTAGTGGCTGGGTCATTCAGCTGGAAGAGATTCTGACCCTTGCTCCCTGGACTATGTATGCCTTTTATACATAGAGAAAAATAGAGAAATAATCCCAATTCTAGGGCAAGTACATAAACCACTGTACTCTTATTTAAAAAGTGGCCACCATCTGTATGTCCTCCAGCTGTTCTCCCTCCTTGGGAAACACATTTTAGAAGAAAACAGTGATCTCTGCTCACTTTGTTAAAAAAACAGCTGCAGGATCCTATCCACAGGGGAGGATTGTGGGCTTAGAAGCATCTCAGGTGGACAAAGGCAACCCTTAACAAGCAGCAGACTTTCAGACATACCTCTGAGCATGATATTTTCTATTGGCTAGCTCAAAGCAGCTTCCTGCTTAATGTGAGAGTTTTCTGGGTTGACCCTCTGAATCATCTAGCTCTCCTACGTGATTCATTGTTTGGGGAGTAAAAGTTGCAAGGGTCTAATAAAGTTTGGATCGAACCCAAGATGCTTCATGGTTTTGGTACAGCCTATGGCATGTTTCATAAAATGTAGAGTATTAATCCCAAGTGTTTATGTTCTTCTTAGACAGTAACATAACTTAAGGGGCAAGTGGACTGGAGCCCAATAATGGAAGCAAAGCTACTGTCACTGCCCTGTGTACCACTGTGGTCAAGGTCATAGAGCTGCCCTGCCATGACTCTGAGATCAGAATTAGTGTTTTACTCCTCCTTTTCACAATTATAAGCATACATATGAGGTCCAAGCAGTGTTGAATCAGTCCTGGTGTCCCTTCCAGAGGAGACTGAAAGACACTGGGTATGTCTACACAAGACATTTAATGTGCAGTAGACTAATGCTACTGCACATTAGTGTGCACAGCAAAAACTGTGCTAATATGCTAATGTACAGTAGCATTAGTCTACTACGCATTAAGCATTAAACAAAAAGCAAGCAATCACATTAATACACAGTACAGCAGCCTACTGTGCATTTATTTAGTACTTGATTATACAAGTAATAAATTTAATGCACGGTAAGCACTGCACATTAATAAATGTGTAGATGCACCCACAGAGACCAAATTACCTTTCCTTCACTGAAAGTATAACAATATCTGTTTTTAAAAAAAAATCAGTCAATCCAAATTAATTGGCTCATAGCAGCCCTAACTGAAGGTTTTAGGGAGTGTTCAGGAGAAAGATGCAATTTGCTCTTGTTGCCCATGTAAAATTAGATCATATTTTTCTCTCCTTAACCTGTCTCCAAAGTATTTTGCATAACAATGGATGAAAATAAGCCAAATTAGAAATGACTTTAATTATGTGGTGACATTTTTTTTGTTTTTTCATTGTGATATTCTTGCCATAAAAATAGCTTCAATTATATTATTCCTATTTGCTTTTAATATCTGAATGCAAATCAGCCCATAATGATGGAATCTAAAATGAGATATAACTGCTTCTTTAACATCACTACATGTCATCCTCTGGACTAGTGGTTTATTATTGTATTCATGAACAACCCAGGTTGTAACCTTTGCTATAATGTACTTCCTTACTCATCTGGATTTGTCAACTATATCATGAATAATATGCATACACTTTATGGACTATTTCCATTGAAAATGATGTAAAGGGACAGTTATTATAAGTAAGAATCAAACCCTGTCATTTTAAATATAAATGAATATTTGTAAATGTTTATAAATGAATATTATGTGTGTGTACCAGTGTCCGGAACTAAGACTCTGCCATTTGATGAAAACTCCATATTGCACATCATATATTTATGTGTATGTATATATTTATGTGTGTATATAAGTCTGCTTATATCAACTACATAGTATTTTATACACACACACACACATCTTGATATCTTTAGATAGATAGATATAAAAAACTAAATTCTATATATAACTACCTATAACTAAGTAGTTGATATAAGCAGAGTTATACAGTTATATATAAGCACTTTAGCAGTGCTTTTGATACGGTCTCCCATAACAGTCTTGCAAGCAAGCTAAGTAAGTAATGGTTGGATGAATGAACCGTAAGCTACACAGAGAACTGGCTGTAGTTGTATGCCCCATGGGTCGGTCCTGGGGCCAGTTTTTCTTCATCAGTGACTGGAAGGTGGGATAGAGTGCACCCTCAACAAGTTTGCAGATGACACCTGGCAGGGAATACTAGATAAGCCGGATGGTAGGGCTAGGATACAGAGACCTCGACAAATTGGAGGATTGGATTAAAAGACATCTCATGAGGTTCAATAATAACAAGTACAAAGTCCTGCAGTTAGGACAGATCAGTCCCATGCACCAGTTGGCGTGTGTGTGTCCGTGTATGTAAAATGTGTGTGGTCTAAGCTAATAGAGTTTATAAGTAATTCAGTTTATTGGGCATTTCTATAGGAAAATGGCTTGACTCTCCTCTTTCTTTGGTTAGGCTCAAACATTCTCATCAAATACAAAGATTATTTTTTACCATTATAGGAATTTGTTTGGATGAGGTGTTACCAAATTTTGGTTTATTGAATTGGCATGTTTGAAAGCAATCCTAGTATCTCTGACAAATCATCTGAAAAGTAACAAAGCTATAGGGTAAGATATGTGGTTTATCCATATGTGAACCTTACAAATTTGACTGATAGCATTGTGACCTTAAATAAAAATATGTAATTTAATTATTAAATTAGCAGTTATTAAATGGCAATTTCTGGCTCTGAGACATGTAGCATAAATCAAAACTAAGACAACTGAGAGTGCTTAAATTCACCCTTTTAAACTGATAATTTTTGTACTATAATGGAAAATAACTCCTAAGTGGCAAGTTGACTGCGATGATCCATCACATGGTCTTTTTCAGCAGAGAAATGAATATTAATTTTCTCACATCAGCCTGAAGAAAGCTAAGAATACTCGACATATTAGGGAATGGTGGGTGTGACAGGTGAGCAGCCCGGGACCGTCCTCTGCACTCTATAGCCCGCCCGCCTGTCTCGGTGGGCCAACCGCCCGCCTGTTCTCGCCCGCCACGACTTGATCTTAAGGTTCATTAATTGATGTTAATAAGCAGGAGGCTGCCCACTCGTGCCCCGATGCCAAGGGGCGCTATCTGCGGTTCCTTCCGTCCCCATACCGTAACCCAAGCCTCGCTGATGGCATCTCGGTCTTACTCTAATCACTGGCCCCACACTGGGCCCCAGAATCTTCCACATTGGACCCTTCTCCGATCCCTCTGGTCAGACGGCCTCGCCGCTGTCATCTGGGCTACCTAGCCCCCCGAAACCATTACC
>JAGPOW010003395.1:43724608-43735369 GCA_030014935.1 Caiman crocodilus | reverse complement strand
AGTTAATGGTTCCAAAATTCAGTACTTCTAGCTTGTTCCAACAAGTACTTCAAGGTGCTCACCACTGTGCACCTGCAAACTGCCTAAATTTCAGTTTGCACCAAGTCCTTAAAAATTAATTCCTTGAGGATCTGCTCTCTGATTTTTCCAGGGATTGAGGTGAGGCTAACCATTTTGTACTTCCACAGATTCTGCTTCTTCCTTTTCTTTAAGATAATCAATATAGTTAACATTTTCCAATCCTCCAGGACCTCTCCCAATCAACACAAGTTTTCAAAGCCAATGACCAATAGCAGTGCAATCAGGTTGGCCAACTTCCTCAGTACCCTTGGGTGCATCACATCCAGCACCATAAACTTGTACATGCCCAGCTTTTCTAAATAGTCCCGAACCTGCTTTTTCACCACTGTTGGCTGCTCACCTCCACCCCAAACCATGCTGCCTTTTGCATCCGTATAACCTTATAATGGGTCTTAAACCCACCAAAGAGACTAAGACAGGTTTCCTAAACTAAAAGTAAATCTATTGAACCCTAACAAATACAATTCTAATTACAAAAATAAAGTTTAAACTGCTACTACAATGCATATTAATGAGCCTATTTCTGCTTGCCATATATAATTATCTGTAACTGGAATTTTCCAGTAGCTAAAAGTGATCTTATTCTTAGGTAGGGGTTAGTTTTGCTCTTGATAATTCCCCTTTTCTCCCCAGTCAAATTTCATATTTTGTCAACCCAATTCCTGTTTTGACTTTGGTCATCCAACCAGGGCCCTCCCAGACTTCTTTTGCTTTGCCAGAGAAGTGTCACAGTCAGGGTGATCTGTTTGTCAAATTTCTCCTGGGTTGCAGCTGGTTGCAGCTAAGAATAAACATGCAGCAAACACCTACATCAGTCTCTTGCTAGTTGCCAGTACTATCAAGCTGGGCCCAGAAGCTTCTGGGTCCCAACATGCCAGGTGAAGTATTCTGGGAGCTATCCTAACCCATGAAGACTCAGATGAAAATGGTATTGAGTACTTCAGCTATTTCCACATCACCTGTCACTAGACTGCTTCCTCCATTTAGTAAGGGACCTACACTTTCCCTGATCTTCCTCTTGTTGCTGACATACTTGCAGAAATCCTTCTTCTTACCCTTCATGTCCCTTGCTACCTACAACTCCAGTTGTGCTTTGCCCTTCCTGATTTCATCCCTTCATGCCCAAGTAGTATTCTTATACTCCTCCCTAGTCATTTCTCCAAGTTCCCACTTCTTCTAAGACTATTTTGTGTTTTAGCCAACTGAAGAGTTCCCTGCTAAGCCAAGATGGTCTTCTGCCATATTTGCTAGTCTTCCTGTGCAGCAGGATGGTTCATTCCTGCACTCTCTGTAAGGTTTCTTTAAAATACAATCAGTTCTCCTAGATTTCTTTGCCCCTCAGACTGGCCTTCCAGGGGATCCTGCCAGTAAGTTCCATGAGTGAGTCAAAGTCTGTTTTTCTGAAGTCCAGGGTCATTACTCTGCTGCTCTTCTTCCTTTCTCTACTCAGGATCCAGAACTCAATCATCTTGTGGTCAATGCTGCCCAAGTTAATGTCTGCTGTGTTCCCCACTGATTCTTCCCTGTTTGTGAGCAGCAGGTCAAGAAGAACAAGGTCCCAAGTTCAACTCTCCAACTTGCCTTAGGAAGTTGTCATCAACACTCTCCAAAACCTTCCTGGATTGCCTGTGCACTGCTATATTGTCCTCCCTCTCAGAAGATGGCAGAGTGATTGAAGTCCTCCATGAAAACCAGGGCCTGTGATAGGGAAACTTCTGCTAGCTGTTTGAAAAAAAGTCTCGTCCACCTCATCCTGCTGGTCTGGTGGTCTATAGCAGCTACCCAGCACAATTTCACCGTTGGTGCTCTCCCCTCTCACCCTAATCCAGAGGTTTTCAGCAGGCTTATCTCCAGTTTCATACTGGAGCTTTGAGCAATCATACAGCTCTTTTATGTAAAGGGTAACTCCTTCTCTTCTTCTCCTTTGCCTGTCCCTCCTGAACAGTTTATACTCATCCATGACAGCACTCCAGTCATGCAAGTTGTCCCACCAATTCTCTGATATTTGAATCACATATAGTTCCATAAATGTGCAAAGATTTCCAATTATTCCTTCTTGTTTCCCAGGCTTCATGCATTCATGTACAGACACCTGAGTTAACTAGGCAATTACCCTAATTTCTCAAAAAGTATGAGAAGGCCTCCCCTGTTTCCCCCTTCTGCTTATGCTTCCTCCTGGTCACCCCCTTCCCCACTTACCTCAGGGCTTTGTGCCCATCCCCTGGTGAACCTAGTTGAAAGTCCTACTCACTAGGTTAGTGAGCCTGTCTGTGAAGGTGCTCTTGCCTCTCTTTGTTGGGTAGGCCCTGTCTCATCCTGAGAATCCTTCTTGCAACAACTTCCCATAGTTGAAAGAACGAAAGCCTTTCTAGCAATGTTGCCCTGGGGGCTCAGGCCAACTTTCAGGATCTCAATATTACACTGCTAGACAGGAGGGTGTGACACAATTGCACATATACAAACACACAAATCGGGTGCATACACACACATACTACCAGCTCAGGTACATACACATTCAAACCAGCCTAGGCACATGCATACCTATCACCAATTCAAACACATACACTATACACCCCAAAAGTTAGACACAGATCACTAATTTGCGTATCATGAGCACAATACTGTACACACACACACACACTCTCTCACACTAGCAACTCAGATACACACACATTCAAAATAACTAGTCTAGGCTTGTGCATACCTATCACCAGTTTAAGCCCATACATGTCCCACACATCACATTTAGACAGAATCAGTTACCAACACCTGCACATCCAATACACATATGTGGATTACTAATTCATATACCACACACACACACACAGTGATATCTATATATGTATATATATGTGTGTATTCACTAATTCACACACATACCACTTACCTATACATACACACAGGTGAGTTCCTAAGTTGGGTGTTGTGATGTGTATGTATGTCTGACCTTGGTCTACCTGGGATACCTGGGGAAAGGTTAAGGTAAAAAAGTAGAACTTTAGGGAGTTAAAGTTACCAGTACCAGGATTAGAACCAGTAGACTATAGGGGCCTGGGCTGAAGACCTGAGGCTCAGGGGGTAACTTTAGGTTAATTGCTCTTAACTGTTTAAAAGACAATGCCCAAAGCCTGCAGAACAGGGAAGCATGCCAGCACAGAGTCTGGGACTGGAGCCAGAGCTATGGGGGATCTGAAAAGGTAGGTGGGGAGAGGGGAAAATGGTACTTAGGGAAAGTGTGGGTGTTAAAGAGGGGCTTTGGGTGTGAGGAGCCAGAGGATGGTTCTGGGACAGCTAGAGAAGTTGCAGAGTGTGGCAGTAGGTGCTGGAAGATGGAGAAAAGCTTTAGCTGCTGGAGAAAACTGAACGACAGCTAAGAAGAGTTGGGAAGCTGCAGGGGGTGTGGGGAAGGATTACAGAAGGTGCAGGGGAATTGTGAAAGCAGAGAGATGGACAGGAAAAGCAGTAGGTGGCAGGGCAGCAGGAAAGCAGAGAAAGGCAGCAGAAAGTCACAGGGACAAGGCAGTAGGAGCAAGGGAGGCTGAGAGGTGGCAGAAAAAGGGAGATGGAATTGGGAGGAAAATTGGGAAAGTAGCAGAGAGGGTGGGGACTGGATCTGAGAGAGATAGGGAGACAGAGAGAGAGAGAATGAGGCTGGAATTTAAGATAGGGAAGGGACTGGGATTCAGTAAAACATGACCCAACTCGGGGTTGCAAATGGCAGTGGTTTTATTGAACAAGGGAGAGGGTGACACAATGTCTTATTGGTTCCCTTGCACCCCCCCACCACACATGCACAATGGCAGCAGGGGTTAGAGAGGCCTGGAGCAGAGGCTGAAGTCCACTGAAGTCCAGAAAGATACAGACAGAGAGAGAGAGAATGAGTCCAAATTGTAGGAGGAGGTGTGCAGGTAATATCTACCTATCTAGGCTGGAAAGCGGTTCTTGTCCAGTAATTGTTGTTCAGAGGGGGATTGCCATCAGGGCCTCTGGGTGGATAGGTGGTGTGGCACAATGCTGGTCCAGATGGAGAGGGCCTCCCACTGGGTCTGTTTTCACTGCGCCTTTTTATAGGGTCAGACCTTGTGTGACCCTAGTGATAGGAGGCATGCCCAGGCAAAGGTCAGTCCCTGGCATACCGAGCATGTGTGCTCCACGCAGGGATGTACAGTTTTGGGTGTCTGTAATGGTGAGAGTTGCTGGTTCTGCAGAGTCTTTTGTCTTTTAAATGCTGGTCTTGTCTGTGTTCCTATATGAGATCCGTGTTTCCTGGTGAATCAATGTGAGGTGATGGCCCAGTTGTTACAGGCCATTCAGTAGAAGCCTGCTACCATTGTATTTCAGTCATTCCCAATCACACTTATTCATCCGGGAACCAATTTACATGGGAGGGATACATGACTCATACAGTTGCGACACAGAGGATGCCTGGGCAGAGGACACAAGATGGATGCTTAACATATAAAATGGAAACTTGACATGACTTTGGTTCACTTACAAACACAGGCCTAAACCATATAATATCGATATGAAACAATAAAAATCAATACAAAAATGATAATAATACAATATATGACGGTAAGAATCAATACAAACCTAATAATAATACAATATAAAACAGTGGCTATCCAAAACCAAAAACTTGCTACCAAAATAAAAATATTAAAGCTTATCCTAAGTCTGAGCTAACTTATACTTATCTATAGGGAATAGAGAGGGAGAGAAAAGGTCAGAAATGGTTGGGGGAGGGAAGGGAATGCATTTTAAAATAAATACAAAAAAAAGAAAAAACTGGGGTCTTTGTTACAGCAATACCATTTGTGCAGTCATACATTGATCTGCAGAATGCATCTGCTCCTGTCTGAGCCCTTCCTCTTAACCAGAAGGATCAAAGAAAGCACCATTTGAGCCCCTGTCCCCTTTACCCTTACACGCAGAGTCCTGTACTCACTTTTGATCTGCTCAGGGTTACCTCTGTTAATATCATTGTTGCCCACATGGATAAGCAGCATGGGGTAGTAGTCAGAATGTAACCACTTCTCTACCTTCTTAATTAGAAAGTTCATCCTAATGTCCAAATCTATACCCCTTGTTGCAATTTGGGACTTCCATAATTCTTAGTCAATTCCTTCTTGACGCAGAGAATCCCATTTCACTATTCTTTTTATAACTTTTTATATTTGATCAACACTTTTTTTGTATTTAAACAATGAATTTAAAGATGATGTCTACAGACCTATGAGTTACACTGTTCCTTTTGGGACACATTGGGCATGTCTATAGGTGCAATTAATTTGCTATAAGCAGCAAGTTTTCCTGGGAGCATGTCTACATGTGCTCCTTCTTAGAAGTAGATTTGCTCCCAATTCAAGCAGCCTGGTACAGGGCTGCTCCTGCCCTGCTCTGTCCTCCTGCAGCCAGGGAGAGTGTGACAGCTGAAAATTATGTCTGTGTGATAAAGGTGCTTGCTGAAGGCTCTATGAAGATTAGACCAAGTGGGTTTTTTTTCTGTATTTGTTTAGATATTAAGCTATATATTGTTGCTAACAGCCTAATTAAGTTTTAGATGTAGTAAGGCCTTGTAGAAAGTAAGGCCTAGTAAATTTAGCAAAGCTTTGAAGTAGTAAGACCCTGTGGCAGAGTTAAAATTAACTTTATCAAAAGGAGTGCAAGGCTTGTACTACTATTGTTTAGTCTAAGGACAGTTGAAGTAAAAAGAATGTGAGTGGCTGTAAGTTATCAGTACAGGTCAGAAGTTATAAATTGTCTGAAACATCTGGAAATCATTCAGAAGGAAGATACAGCTCTGTGAAAAGGATTTATTAGCTGTTGACCTGAATCAGTGGCCCCATGGATCTCAAGGAGCCCAAGGACTGAATACCAGGTTCCTTCCCGGTACCTCTCAGACAGCACTGATCAGGGACACCTGACTTTGCTAATTTTTGTGGAAAGAAACTTGTCATACATCAGGCATCAGAGGGGACTGCCAATAAGTTGCCAATGCAAATTATTCTTGTCTGTCATTGTTTGTCTTCTTACTATGCGTAGTTGAGTTTTTGTTAAATCAGTAAACCGTTCTTACCTTTCTATCCCCGACCACACTCTCAATCCTGAACCCTCCATAGGCATCTGGGACAGGGAGCTCTAGGCTAGGTTGAGTGCTAGCTCGGGGGCTTGCAATGGGCACAGGGTCAGGAAAGAGCTGCTTCTGCAGTTGGCAGAGCTCTCCTGGCCCCGTGCCAATCAGGACACGCAGCTGCCAGCAAGCCCCCTGCCAGACGGGGATCCCTGTCCAGCAGAGGGTTACTAGGAGCTATCCCAGGTGTTGGGCAGCCACTGGTGAGTCTCCTGCTGGGCGGGGAATCATGTCTGCCAAAGCAACTCTGTGTGGTGCCAAGATGGCTGCCCCAGTCAGCAGGTATGGGGCTGGGAATCCAGCCCTCTCCTATCCCATAGAGAAGTTCTACATGATACAGAGCTGGCTGCTCCAGGGAATGGGCAGGGGATGGGAATCCCAGGGAGTTGCTCCAGGGACAGATGAGGGCTGAATTTCCAGCCCTCTACCCACTCGTCAAGGCAGCCAGCTCTGCACTGCATGGAATTTATCTGGGGGACAGATGGGGGACGGATTCCCAGCCCCTGCTTGCCCTCCAGAGTTGCCAGCTCTGTGCCAGAAGCCAAGACAGGGGGTAGAGAGATCCTGATTCCTGGCACTGACTGGCTTCTAGCTTCTGGGGGGAGTTGGGGAGCTGAGAAATACCAGGACTGGGGACAGAGAGCTCCTTGTTCCTTGTGGCCCCTTTCTGCCTAGGTTGACTGAAAGCAAATTTGCTCTCAGTCAGTGTCCACAGGAGTGTTATTGTGCTGTATCTACCGCACAGTTAGTTTACTATTTAGAGCAGCCAGCTCTGTATCAAGTCGAACTTCTCCAGGTTGTAGCTAACTGCACAATAGATTGATTTGCTGCACAGGAAATGTGTGCACATGTAAACAGTCATGCTTTACTGTACAGTATATTAGTCCATTGAGCAGTAAAGCCTCTTGTGTAGATGCACACAGTTAAGGTGTCATGTTTTGCAATAGCTGAAATCAAAACCTCATTAACATTTCTGGGAAGCTAGACCTTAGCATGAGCATATAAACAAATTACTTACTTCACTAAACATTACCAGTAGATTTACATTTCAAAACTATATGCATTTCTGATTTCTGAATGTATGTCAACAGCCTATATATACCCCACATCATTTCAGGTTGTGTAGAACCAGCACATAATTAAATTAACTGCACATATTTAAACTATAATTCTAAGTATAAACAGATATTTACTACTAAATCTGATTAAAGTGTCTTTATTTTTATTGTTCTATAATGATTTTTAAAAGATTACTGCAGCATCTGGACAGCTTTAACAGTCCAGAATACATAAATCTATTAAAATGTAACTATGACTGAAAGCATAATTAAATAAAAGGGGCATAGGGACAATAAAAAGAGCAATATAGTTATCAGAAAATACTAACAGAAACAGGGAAAGTCAGACTTAAGAGTAAAAGTGTAAGATTTCCATATATCCTAATATTTGGTTATGTTTAGTTTAAACACCTAAGCTACATTTTCTCTCTTAAAATAGAGAAAAAAATAGAAATTGTGAGACTATTCGGTCCATCTGCAACTAAGCATTCAGTGTCTTCCATGACCATAAAATCTCAAACACTTTATCCTTGATTGGAAAACATTTAGGTCAACACCAGATTTCTTCTTTGGACATGTACGTCCAGCCAACAAAAAAGACATAGTCCACATTCTTCTGAGACCAGATGAGAAGTATGCTACAGGCAATTGCTCCTTATTCATATCCAACTATTTTGCAAGTGTGATCTGATGCTGACTTTGCACACCTCTATAAACTTTCTCAACACAGTTCCTGAAAAATGCAGCATTTCTATGAGGAGAAGGAATGGAGCGATGAAGTACCATACTAGATAAAGTAGAGATTTATGTGTAAAATATGTGTTTCATTTAACACACTTACTATTCCAACTCCAGGCTGTATACATTTCAGCATTCTCTAGATATTTAAGATGTTCCCAGTAAAAGATCATAGACTACTTAAAGTCCATATGAAAAGAAAAGAAAGTGATTTTTACAAAACTTCACTTTCTATGTAGGTTATGGATTAGAGTCCCTGAGGAAAAAAAAGGGTCCTAAATTTTACCAGAAGTTCACTTTTGTAACTTCAATAGTTGTTGGCTCTCTAACCAAAGCTCCTAACCCCTGTGGGGAATGCTGAAAATCTCAAACATGCATCCAGTAAAATTGCAAATGTGTAGCTCATTTGTGGTGCTAGGAGTGATATATAAGAAAGGCAAGTTAGCCCTGGGATCTCAGCTTGAACTTCAAAGATGGGCAGTTAAGGAGAAAAATTAATAGTTTTACTTCTACCCCAAATGTTTTGGGTTTTTTTATTTTTTTCCTCAACAAGTAACTGAGTGACAATGAATCTAGAAGTCTATGGGCCTTTGTACATGCCACAAAGCTGGCCTTTAAAGTGGCTTAAATGCACTTCTGCACCACTTTAATGGTGTTCCCGTTCAAACTGTCGGTGGTGTATTGCGCTTTAATGGCGCTGCTGTTTATACTGTTGGCTGCCTATTTTTACTTTAAATGACTTTGGGACGTAGCAAAATAAAACACCTTCGAGGCGTTTTAGTTTGCTACCTAACAAACTGCAACAGCCGTGGAGGAAAGCACCGGGCCCGGTGCAGCTCAGGGGCTCTGCAGGTAGCTCGTGCAGGCAGGCTCCACTGAAGAAAAAAAAAGAGTGGCAAACTGGATCTTTCCCCCACCCTGAAGCCTACCTGCATGCCTGAGCTGTGCAGGGGGTTAGTGCTTCCCTCTACGGCTGTAATACCCCCATGGACTTGTGGGGCCAGGTGCCTACAGGTGGGTGCCACCTGGGGAGATGCTACCACCCTTGTAAAGGAAAGCACTGCTTCAATTTAGGGAGAATTCAACCAAAGTAACCTCCCCCCGACATGGTATGTACAAGCAGCCTATGATGCAAGATCTGCAGAATTACTTTTCAGAGCAGAACTGCATTTTTACAATGTATATGCAAATATTAAAAGGAATCAATCGTAGTTCTGGATTTTCATTTTTGAAGTGACTGCCTGTATGTTCACTCTGGCATTAACATTGCAATAATGCCAATATGGTTAAATATGGCCGCTTTGATAGTCGTAAGCCAAAACCTTTAGCTTTAATAAAAAAGTGATGATTCTATCAAAGGAAGAGAGACTATTGCTGGTGCTCAGACCCAAAGCATAAATAGAAGCCCCACTTTTTTTCATTACTTCATAGGGTGAATGCTTTGATTAAAACATTTGACTTTTCAAAGACTTGATTATCTTAGATGAGTTTGCATTTTTTGAGCTCTAAAATCCATCTTCTGCTTGAGTTCCTCAAGAGATCTATTTTCTTCTATCTTGATCTTAGATACTATTTATACTTTTCATTTTGTTACTCTAAATGAGGTTATTGATTTAATCGAGAACACTAAACTGACTTCAGCTTTATATGACCTTATTCCTGCAATATTTATTCTGCAACATCTTACTGAAGTGCTTAGCCAGTGGGTTTTTGTTTGTTTGGTTGGGTTTTTTTAAGGGGGTGAGGGGTTGGGGTAGGAGGGCAAGGTTGTTTTAATATTAGCATAACCAAGTATGACAAATAATGTGTTGAGCCTCACTACAATCATTACAATGTTTCAAATTATATTACACTTAATATCTGTTGTAGGGACTTGATTTTTCTCCGCCTTAATCGGGAGCAGATCTCTGATCTCAGGAAAAATAGCATTAAACAAAAAAGCAAGTCTCAGACACGAAATAAATCATATTTATTATCTGACATGATAGTGGAATGCTTGCACAGGTAACTGGAGTGGGGCTATTTAAAATTATTCAGGTCAACTTGCATAACTGAGGGAAATCTCACAGTATGGGGGCTGGTTTTGCTAAAACACAAGCAGACCTCTACGAACTACTTGTACTTTAGCTACACTTTAGAATTAATGAAAACATAGCAGGAGCTCTCAAAAGGGGCTTATTTCATTATTTTGATGAATGGCTTGTTGTCACCGGCCAAAACAATCTGTCTTCTCAGATAGATTAATAATTTTAGAACATATTGTACAAACAATACATGGATTAATTTTTGTTTTCTAGAGGCACTGTAGCGCCCCTCTTAAATTCTTCTTCAGCAGTGAGGATTAAAATTAAAACAACAGTTTTATGAAATAATGTGTGGGGCTGAGTAAAAATTTCTGAAAAAAAATAAAAATGCACAAAAAAAAATCTGCTTTCTTAAAGATTTGTTTTCCATTGGGAAGATTTTTTTTTTTTTTTTTTTTTTTTTTGCAGGTGAAAGCTTTCTGTTTTAGGATGCCCCAAGCCAAAACATTTACATTTTTCAAAAATTTCAAATTGTTCATTTGGGGAAAAAAAGAAAGAAAGAATTAAATCTATAGCTTTTGAAGTGCCTGAGAAACACTGAACATCAACCAAATCTATATACTCTTCAGATGTGACAAAATCACATAGATCATCTTCACTTGCATCCTTTTGTATTCTCCATACTGTTGCTTTTTCCTCTTGGGCTTATGTAACCTAGATGGCAAAT
>JAGPOW010003395.1:43690694-43720018 GCA_030014935.1 Caiman crocodilus | reverse complement strand
TACCTATCTAATCTACTCTTAAAGATGCCCAAGGTAGGAGCAAGAACAACTTCCCTAGGAAGCCGGTTCCACATTCTAGCCACCCTAACTGTGAAGTAGCGTTTCCTACTTCTTGAAAATATACTTTCAACCACTTTGTCTTGGGAAAACTTGTCTGTAGCTTTTTATGAAATGATGGTATTTTGCAGTCAAAGCTTTTGGTGACCTGCGATAATTAAAGAGGACCTTTGGGTCCTGGAATCCAAGGGACTTTTATCAGTTATATTTATTGAAGACCATCATATCAGAACAAGGTCACTAGTTTACAAGTCGCTAAGTGTTACTATCACACATTGCTTCTTGTTGTCAGATTTACAGTGAATCAAGGTTTCCATAAATCCTTGACCTTAATATGTCACCTTTGATTTGTTCTCACCTTTATTTCAAGGTTAACATCTTTGGTGTCTCCATAAATCAGACACAGAGATGTCACTCCTATTATAGAGTAGGTGAGACACTGTTCTAACATATATCGTCCTTCAAATTCCTCTCTTTTCTAATGGCTTTCCACCAGCACAGCCTTGATGTTTAAATGCTGGTTTAGGTTTATCACAAAACACTTAAAGTGATTTTTATTTGTGCTGATCTTATGGTCACCAGATCTGTAACCTGTCAGTACCTGACATTTTGGGTTATAGTATACATCTGTCATGCATGCATTGTCTCATGATAAATATTTAAGTCCCCAAGCTAAATCCTATGGTGACAATGACAGTGATAAGGAATAGTATTGTATTTTATGCCAGCACTTCCAAAGCATTGGAATATTCCACTAACTAATTTAAGGTTATTTATGGAGGGGCATAAGAAGGGTGCACTTCATATCTGAACACATGTCACAGGCAGCTGGCAGTAGAATTGACTAGCTGGCTAGACATCCACTTAACACACAAACTAATGACCAGATTTCATTCCACCTCGTACGTGCATAAGTGGATTTAGATGCTTAAATATAATTCTATTCCTCCCTGCTTGAGTCCCGTAAAACAGTAAATGTAAAAGATGGATAGATCCTTCTTCTCCTTGCTGCTGTTTTGTGACTCGGTCTTAAGAGTGAGATGAGATGGTGTTAGGAAAGTAGATGCGTTAATGGATTTTCAAGATTTGTGTTTGGCAAAATAAAATCAGGCCTGAAGTCAGACTGGGCACAATTGTTGATTAGTGCTTTAATTTACTCTGCCTCCAAGTTGATAGAAGCTGAATGTAATTGCATATGCACAGAAATGTGCAATAGGGGACATATCCTTCCAGATTCTGTAACAAAAGTAGTAATAACAAAAGAAGAAAAGGTCCTTGTTGCTCTTCTCCTATGCTATGTATGTAAAAAGGGTGTAAGTTAACTCTTACCAAAGTCAATGAAAGGCTCGTATTGACTTGAGTGAGTTTTCGGTTAAGGTTTCAAAAATAGTTGGATTTAGCCCCAGTAGTTTATATGTATCACACATACTTTTAGAATCATTTAATTGAGCAATTACCAATCACAACTTTATCTAAATGAAAACTAGCAAAACTTCAGGTGTAATTATTGAAAAATGTTTCAAAAGTCTAATGAGATCCTTGGATGAAAGTACAAATGTCATTACTAGTCTTTTTTATTATTGGGTTCTAAAATCTGACTGGGCCAGGTATTTTAAAAATATGAATCTTATTAAGCCCACAAAAATCTACTCACCTATTCAAACAAGGTATGTTCACACACACACATACTTTGAGGTACAGTTATGTATTCGTTTTCGCTTTGTAGCTTATTCTGAGCCACACATGAGATTGAATCAGAATTCTTTAACTGGACATTTCTTTACTTGAACTAAAGGCCTAAACCATGTGCTATGTATGACCAACTCACTAGCCTATTAAGTAGGCTAATGAAGAAGGATCTAAGTTTATAATTTTCCATTGTATGTTCAGTAGTCATCAAAATATCTGCTTGCATTAAAATCAGCATATTTAGTCATTTACAGTTTATGAATCTTTTGTATAAATCACTGGCTGTGTCCACATAGGCAGGCAAATGTGTTTTGTGGCACTACAAACTACATGCATTGCATGTTAAATTGTGCACAGCTCTGCTAACTTGTGGCACGGGGGAAAAATTTGCTACTAGGGTTCCTGGTTGCATAAACTTCACCCCCGAAGAAAAGCAGTGCAAAGCAAGTGAAAATATCATGCACTAGGACAAATGTGAATACGACACATGCTGCAGACTCCCCATGCTGAGGCACACGATGCCACAGTCAGCTGCAGATTAGCTGGTTGGGGTGCAGTGTACCTCAAAATGGGGAAGCAGGCAGCCCTGGGCTGCCTGCTTCCCTTTCTACATGTGTCACTTCCCAGCTAGCTGGAAGCCCAGGGGCTACCTGCAAACTAGCTCTGCGCTGAAGCAACCTGTGCCCCAGCCAGTCTCCCCACCCCTCACAGCACATGGAACCTGGCTGGGAGCTGGGAAGAGCTAGGCATGAGCAGTTTGCCCCCAGTGGGACAATGTGTCTTGCAACAAAGAGCACATACAGGGACATGCACTGTGGCACAAAGTAGCAGAACAAAATTGTGCTGCTGCAAGCACATGCCTCTGCTCATTTGGACATGGCCATTGTGTGTGTTTTTATAATTCACTATGTCTAAATTCTAAAGATAAACAAATGATATGTTATAAAAAAATCTATCCATTGAATTGAGTGTCTCTGATTACATATATAACCCATGTTGGCACACTAAGGCTGGGTGATGCACCAGATTTTGGCTCTTCAGGGTGCCAGTGGCCCTGGGAGCTCCTCAGGCAAACTACTGACTGAGGTATCCTGTGGAGAGATGTGTCCCTCACCCTCACCGCCCAGGAATTCACTCTGAACCTGATAAACACATTTCTTGTTATCATACACAACCAATTTATGTACATAAAAACAAAAATTATAATAACGATAGTTAATAAGAAAACTAAAAATTTAGATAAAATTTACAACTACAAAATTAGGTGGATAATTCCAGCACACTGAGTGGTCCCCATGTGTCTTAAACAACCTAAATAACTAAATTCACCTTCAGATATCCCTTTAAAACAGTTTCTTTCATAACCCAGTTGATTTCCTCCTGGTCACAATCCACTTCCCATAACACTAAATAGCAACATAGCTATAACTATGATCGAACGCTAGATGGCGGAGGCAAGGCTTCTGCTGTTCTGGGGAAAGTAGACTCTTTTAATCATTCCTGGTAACCCAGTGAAACAGGCTCTGAACAGCTGCTGCAGACCACAGGCTCCATTTGTTTCCTTTACTGGCAGATTGTTCTCTTAAGCAGTTTCCTTCTGAAAATACACTTACTGCAAACACTAGTGATTAGGTGTCCCCTCACACCCTTATGCTATTATTTCTCTCTCAGCCCACTCCAATTTCATCCCAGCATCCTAGTCAGACACAACTCATAGCTTGGCCATTAACGCTTTGTGGCTCTGCTGCTTCTCCCAGCCCCAGCAAGACTACCAGCCTTGCTTACCAAACCCTCCCCACTCTTTCCCTGGCACCTGTTTCCCTGCATGCACAGCTCCAAACCCAGTGGGGAATCAGCTTCTTATGGCATGACACAGGCTCTCCCTTGTCCTGATGCCTGCTCCCTGGGCAAGTTTCAGCACCATTTCCCCTGGCTTATATTGTGTCTCCCTCCCACTCGCAACTCCAGGGCTGGAGTCCACTCCTCCTTGCCCTTCTCTGAGCTTCTCTTCTTTTTTTCCCCCTCTCCCTCAGCTTTTATAGTTCAGTAGCAGCCAATCAGAGCTCCCAGTTTGCAATGAGGGCTCTGGTAACAATTTAAATGCTCCAGTAAGAACTATGCAGTTGTGCACTGCATTTACCCTGTCTGGTAAAGCTTATGTGTCCTATGCAAAATTTTGCCACCCTTTTCTTGTAGAGCTCTTAAGCACAGCTCACCCACTCAGCTTGCAGTCAGGCAAACTTTGCAGCTGTTACACATAGATTCTGTACTTAGAGAAGTACAATGCCCTACCTAGAAAAACCTGATTTAGCTATTATTAAAAAGCATTAGATGATTATAGTACTTTTATGATTAATTTATAAATGAATTTCAAATGGTATTCAAGGCATATACAATTTTTACTATTGGTGATGGGTAGGTTCATTATAGTTGGCCAGAGAAATCACATGGCACTCTTTGTTTCCTGACTGGAATATCTCAAACTAACTCTCTCTGCCTTGCTCTGCATGTGCAATCTGCATATATAATTTTGCCACATTTTATATGGGTCCAAAGAGAGAAAAGCAATAGGAAGGAGCTATAACTTTTAGTTATACAAATGAGGAGGGCAAAGTAAGGCTGAAGGGATTAAACAAATTCCAGAACTAAGCTGTGGCAGTTATAAGATATGTGTAGTAGCTGTTTCTGAAGCTGTACAGTACCTAGGAGGGGCCAACATTATAAATACAAAGCTCTGGCTAATTGTTGTTGTCTGTTGTGAGGGTTGGGTCCCAAAACTTGAATCATTTTGGTTACAGGTAAGAGCTATAGCAATTCTACTAAGAGTAGTCATTCATTAAAGTAATATTTGGGTCACTTTAATGTGTTTATGGACTTAATAGGGTGGGAATGTTGTAGCTATGATGGTCGAGAAAATGTACGAGGCAAGGGTATTTTCTGTTAACTTTTAATGGACCATCTGTAAAGTGCAGATAGATATTTGACAAGCTTTCTGGCACATACTGACCTGAAGAAGAGTAATGTGTGCCTGAAAGCTTGTTAAACTCACTCTCAACTATACAATTAGTCTGATAAAAGGTATCACAAAAACACCCTTACCTTTCTGGCCTGACAGGGAGCTGGGGGAGAGCAAGTGTCACCTCTAGAGGTTGCACAGCTTCAAAATAGTATCACTCTGAAAGTTGATTGGGAATCAACACCTACTTATCAGGGTTTTATAGACAAAACACTAGGGTTTAACAGTATGTAACACTTTTAAAAAATCCTGAAAAAACAGAATTCTGGTTTCCTGCTTCAGCAAAGAGTTAACCGGAAATGCAGAAGAAGGCCATATCCAAGAAGTTTTTGAAGACTCCAGGATGTTTTTGGAGAGCATTGGAGACGCAAACTAAAGGCTGTGCTCTTTTTTACCTACTGATCTGAAACGGACTAATTAGTGGGGGATTCAGAAGTGGATGGCAAGCTGGGCAACAGCGACTACAAGATGATTAAGTTCAGGATCCTGACAAAAGAAAGAAGACAGCAGCAGAGTAGGGACCCTGCATTTCAGAAAAGCAGACTTTGACTCCCTCAGGGAACTGACGGTTGGGTAGGATCCCCTGAGAGGCCAGTCTGAGGGGGAAAGAAATCCAGAAGTGCTGGTTGTACATTAAAGAAACCTTACTGAGGGCACAGAAATGAACCATCCCAATGTGCAGGAAGAATAGCAAATGTGGCAAGTGACCAGCTTGGCTTAGCAGAGAATTCTTTGGTGAGCTTAAACACAAAAAAGAAGCTTAAAAGGAGTATAAGAATATTACTCAGGCATGCAGGGATGATGTCAGGAAGGCCAAAGCACTATTGGAGTTGCAGCTAGCAAGGGACATGAAGGGTAACAAGAAGGGTTTATGCAAGTATGTTAGCAAAAAGAGGAAAGTCAGGGAAAGTGTGAGTCCCTGACTGAATGGGGGAGGCAACCTAGTGACAGAGGATGAGGAAAAGGCTGAAGTACTCAATGCCTTTCTACCTTGGTCTTCACAGGTGAGGTCAGCTCCTAGACTACTGCACCAGGCAACACAGTTTGGAGAGAAGGTGAGCAGCCTTCAATGGTGAAAGAACAGGTTAGGAACTGTTTAGAAAAGCTGGACATGTACAAGTCTATGGGACCACATGCATTGCATCCGAGAGAGCTGAGGAAGTGGCTAATGTGATTGCAGAGCCACTGGCCATTGTCTGTGAAAACTTGTGGTGATTGAGGGAGGGCAAGCATGATTGGAGAAGGGCAAATATAGTGCCCAACTTTAAGAAACGGAAGAAGGAGGATTTTGATACTGTCTATCACAGCATTCTTACAAACTGAGGAAGTATGGGTTGGATAAATGGGCTGTAAGGTGGAAACCTAACTGGATTGTCATGCTCAGCAGGTAATAATCAATGACTTAAGTTCTAGTTGGCAGCCAGTATCAAGTGGAGTGCCCCAGGGGTCAGTCCTGCGGCCAGTTTGGTTCAATATCTTCATTAACAATCTGGAAGATGGGGTGGGTTGCACCCTCAGCAAGTTCATAGATGACAGCAAGTGGGAGGCGGGGAGGGTGGGGTAGTAGATACACTCAAGGGTAGGGCTAAGATTGAGAGTGCAGTAGACAAATTGGAGCATTAGCCCAAAAGAGAGCTCATGAGGTTCAGTAAGGACAGGTGCTAAGTCCTGCACTTGGGACAGAAGAATTCCATGCATTGTAACAGGCTAGGTATGGACTGGCTAAGCAGCAGCTCTGCAGAAAAGGACCTGGGGGTTACAGGAAATAATAAGATGGATATGAGTCTGGTGTGTGTTCTTGGTGCCAAGAAGGTTAACAGCCTACTGGGTTGCATTAGTAGGAGTGTTGCCAGGAGATGGAGGGAAGTAATTATTTCCCTCTGTTCTGCACTGGTGAGGCCACATCTGGAGTACTGTGTCCAGTTTGGCTCCACCCCTACCTTCACCAGCAAGGATGTGGACAAGTTGTAGAAAGTCCAGCAGAGGGCAACGGAAATGGTTCAGGGGCACATGACTTACGAGGAGAGGCTCGGGAACTACGTTTATTTAGTCTGCAGAACAGAAGACTGAGAGGAGATTTGATAACATTCTTTAACTTCCTGGATAGTGGTTTCGAGGAGGATGGTGCTGGACTGTTCTCAGTGGTGACAGATGAGAGAACAAGGAGCAATGGTATGAAGTTGCAGCAATGGAAGTTTAGGTTGGATATTAGGGAAAAAAATTTCTCACTAGGAGAGTGGTGAAGCGTTGGAACAGATTACCTAGAGAGGTAGTGGAATCACAATCCTTGGAGGTTTTTAAGGGCTGGCTCATCAAATCCCAGACTGAAATTATATAGTTGGGGATGGTTCTGCTTTGATCAGGGGTTGGATTAGATGGCCTGAGGGCCCTTCCAACCCTAATTTTCTATGAGTCTATGATTCTATTTAGTATTGTATCAGTAGTCCTCTTTTCCATTTCTGTGTGCAACTTTGGAATTCACTTTCAGACCTAAATCTTACTAATACAAGCTTTTTTTTAGACAAAAAAGAGAACTGTACTATATTTAGGCTAAAGTAAATTCATTTAAAAATTCTAGCGTGCGCACGCAACCACATAAACGTTTTTCTACTATTTATTCAGATCTAATTGGTTCTCATTCTCTTACCAAGTGTTTACTTCTCTTCAGATTTTTTATGAACATATAATGTCCATTAGTTTCTTTAATGCCCAGATTCATCAAAGGATGTGCAATTACTTCAAGGATGGGAACAGTTACATTGATTGATGGCTTCAGGATTAGCACTATAGTTCTTTTCCATATTTTAGATAACACATAACTTGCTTCTCTTTCAAACTGCCAGAAGCCATATTCAAGGGAGCAGAAAAATTAACAAAGCAGAAAAATCTCTTTGAGGGCAAAATCATGTCTTAAATTCATAACCGGTTCACTTTTTATATTAATTATTTAATTATTTATTTATTTTTGCGCTTCAACATTTAACTTGTTAGCCTGAACAGAAAGCAAAGAACACGTAAAAACAAGATAAGGGTGACTAATGGGCGACCCCTCTGTGGATAACTCAGGCTCCCTGACTTCAGGTTATCTTCAGTGGCTGTTTGCCCAATTGGGAGAGTAGGAAACAGTGTTTAGTTTGAACCAAAGGAAATTTTAGTCTAGTTTAAAGATTTAAACTTGTCTTACATGATTAAAGACAGCTAAAAGATATAGAACTCTAACAGCATTTGTGTGTATATTACATACAACTTCTACTGACCTATGCCCTTTGGCTCTGCATCGGGGTTGTACTCGGGTGCATGTGCATTCCCTTAGATCGGCAGTGCATCCCCTGAAGAAAGCACTGATGCTGCCAGTGGTGCCCGTGGGTGGTTGCTGACTGCCAATCGGCGCTTGCCACCCCACCTTCCCTGACACTGATACCACTGCAGCCTCATGTAAGAGATCCCCGCTTGCCATTGTGATACCCCTGCCGCCACCGCCACTGCCTGTGGGTGGTCACTGTGCCCCCACCAGCCTCCACGGGCATGCTTTCTTCATACCTATGCTCAGGATTTCTGAATATATCCTCCTTTGCTTTTAATATGTGTGATCTACACGGGAGACAAACTTTAACATGATGTCCCCAGGGTGGTAAGCCATCTCGTATTACCTCTTATAGAAGAGGGGTTTTATCTCACTTGTTCTTCCTTGCACTTGTTCTTATGAGGTGCTCATCTCCCTCTTCTGTTTATTGCTGCAAACCTAATTAGGAGTTAATCTTAGGGTGAAAGCTGCCCCTAATTTCCCACTATCACCATGTCCACAAATTATTACTAATAAGAATGTGTGTTGGTATGCCTCAAAGCCATGGATAACGAAAATACTTGTTACAGCTGCAGCTTTGGCAGAGACAAAAGAATCAGATAGACTTGAAAACTGCTTCTAGCATGTTGAATTCAACAGTTCTAATAAAAAAAGTTTCTTTATTATACAGAGTCTTGTATCATGAATTTTAATGTCCTGTTTCCCCACCCACCTTCCCATAAATGTTAGTTGTTCCTTTCCTTATCATAATTTAAGTTACAAACACTGGAAAAAGTGGGTGGGGAGGGGAACACAGTTAAGCATCCTCTGTTTTCAATTTTCAGGTTGTTTGAGTGTTCCACTTTATTAATTTTTTACTGTTATACTCCCAATCCTCATTGACAGGCAAGATGTTTTCCACCTTCAATTTATTTCTGCTGTGTAATATTTAGAAATTAGGAAACTACTGATATTTGGAATAAGAGGAACGCTAATCTGCCTGGCAGTGGGTATGTCTACAGAAGATGATTACTACAGAGCTGAATAATGACCTCCACAGTAAAACGTCCCTGTCTATACATGTGACCCTATTAGGTCACAGTAGATTAATAAATGCTGCTGAGGGTAGTCCAGGTAAGCACAAGTAGTACCCTGTGGCAGCATTGTTTTGTGTGCCACAGTGCATGCATATATGGCGACGGTGCTGCCTGCCCGCTAGCCCTGCACTGGAGCACCCTCTTGCCCCAGCCAGCCCTACACAGCACACTGAGCTGGGCTGGAGCAGCCCGAGGCTGGCAGTCTGCTCTGGAGGCTGCTGCAGAACAGCTCTGGACCCCCTGCCAACCCAGGTATGCTCCAACCCAGTTCCATATGCCGAATATGAATAAATTATGCAGCAATATGCCCTGGAGTTTATTAATGTGCATTAGTTGCACATGTAGACATGCCCAGTATAATCTGTTTGTTTCAAGCAGTATTTCCCCACTATAAAATTTAAACAGAAAGTTAAGTGAGGTTATCTAATCGTTCTTTCTGCCCCTAAAAATCCATAAAGCATCAAAAAGAGACTGAAACTTTGAGGCCTTCTACATCAAAGCCTATGACATTTGAACTTATGGGACAACTTCAACCACTGGTTGGCGCTAACAGGCCTAACAGGTAGCTTTGTCTCTGGCTTCCTTAGGCGTTTACAGAAATCCCACTGCTAGACTCTGAACTCCCAGGAAAGTGAACAGAGTGTAGATGCCTTGACCTGCTTTAGCAATTCTGAAAATCCTACTAGGCTCCTGCCTACATCTTTAGGTTTCTAAACAGCCTTTTACAGTGTTTTAAGGCCTCAGTCTTGTGTACAGTGATTATTCCCTTGACTTTTCACATATGTCACTTTGCACTGATTTCAGTGGAACTACTTGCAGTATCAAAAATTATGCATGTGCTTTACTTTTTGTAGGATCAGGGTTATGTTTGTGACAGAGTTAGTCTCTTCCATGATTTCATCCCCTGTCTTAGACATGTTTTGCTTTTCTTGAAGCCTTAACTGTGAGACTCAAGGAAACCCAAATGTAGTCCTCATTGTTGCAGAGAAAGTTTGAAAAAAAAATGAAGCAAGTATATCTTAAAAGAAAGCAGGAATAAAAATCATTCTGTATTTATAATATTAAAAAGTAATGATTTTTAAAGTCAACCTTATGATTTTCAAGCCGTCAGGCCTGAATATTTTGAATTCAAGCTAAACAAAGTCTAAACTGGCATAGCCCATTTCTAGTTTTCTTACTGTAGCCTTTGGTTCAAACAGGGTCTAAAATATATGAGCAGGAGCTTATTGTAAAACTGTTAAGCAAATATTCTGGTCATACCTTGCTTCATATTATCCTCTGCATTGTGGTGATGTGCAGGAGCCCTGCTCATGGACCAAGATCCCACCATGGTAGGATAAACAGAAACAAAATAGACCCTGGCCAAAGAGCCTACAAAGTCTCTATGAGTCTTTTCTTCAAACTAGTTTTAAAAAGGACTGATCTTGGGTCCTGTCATTTTTTGGTGGCCAACTTCATAGAATCAGAAAAATAGGGTTGGAAGGAATATCTGCAGGCCATCCAGTCCAACCCCCTGCCTGAGGCATGATCATCCCTATCCAAACCATCCCAAGGAAATGTTTGTCTAACTTATAAAAACTAAACAGGAAACCCTGCCGTACAACCCCAAAGCCCTAACTTGCCACAGGTAAAGCAGGGGGGACAATGGTGAGGAATATCCTGCTGGTGCAGGGATTGCTAAAATATGCTTGAGAGATCCAAGGAACGAGGTCACACCCCCTACTACAGAGGAAGACAAAAACTCTCACAATCTCCACCAGTCTGATCCTCCTGGGGTAAAATTCCTTCCTGACTCTTAAGAGAGGGGCAACACCTGATAGGCAGGATCCTTTGACTTTAAATCCCAGTATCAACATTGACACACCAAAGTCAAAATCCCCATCCTTGGCTGCAGCCAACAGCCCGTGCTGCAGAGTGAGGCAGCCCCTCCACCCCCAAAACACCCCGGCTTCCCCCTGGCCCCCCACCAAACAAAGCAGCAGGAAGGGAAAAATTCTTTCTAGCCCCTTGCAGGAACCATCAAAGCCCCAGAAGCATTGGAAATACCCATAGTAGAACATAACTATAGGTACACCTAAATCATCCATGACCATAATAACTGTTCAGCCTCCTCTTGAACACTTCCAATGATAGGAAGTCCACAACTTTCCTAAGCAGTCTTTTCTAACAGTGAATAAGTTTTTTTCGTGATAGCCAGTCTTAACTTTCATTCCTGCAACTTCAAGCCACTGGTCTGTGGCTTACTCTCTGTGAACAATCACTATACTTTATATTGATCTGTTGTAAGAGAAAAAAAAGGTGTTTCCCCTCTTCTTTGTAGCAGTCCTTCAACTGTTTGAAAACTGCCATTATACCCCCTGTTAAGTAGCTTTTCCATAAGCTTAAAAAGCCCAGCTTCATCAACCTCTCCTCATATGACTTAACTTCAAAGCCTTCTATCGTTCTTTCTGCCTGCCTGTGAACCCTCTCTAACTTTTCCGCAGCTTTTTTAAAATGTGGAGCCCAAAACCGCACACAATATTCTAGGTGAGGTCTAACCCATGGCAAGTAAAGATGCACTGTCATCTCCCATGTCTTGCACCTAATGCTTGTATTGATGCACCCCCAAACTGCATTTACTACAGAGTCAGTTTGAGTCTGTGATCTACCAAACCTCTCCAAGCCTTCTGCATAGTCCTGCCATCCAGGCCCATTTTGTGTGTATATTTATGGTTATTTCTCCTGACGTGTTAATACCGAACCTCATCTTATTAGCTAAAGTGCAGCTTTCCAATGTCAAGATCCTTCTGAACTGCGTTCCTGTCCATCATTGTGTTTGCAGTCCTCTCTAGCTTTGTGTCATTTGCAAACTTACTGAAGAAACTTTTTATGCCGTCATCCAAATCGTTATTAAACACGGTGAATGTCAGTGGGCCCAGAGAGACCCCTGTGGGATTCCACTTTAAACCTCCTGCCATTTTGATACGGATATGTTTCTAATCACCCTTTGCTTGCAGCAATTGAACTAGTTGTGTATCCACCTTATGTTAGTTTTGTCCAGATGCATTTCTCCAGTTTATGTATGATAAGGTCATGAAGGACCTTATCAGAAGCCTTGCTAAAGTCCAGCTACGCTATATCCATATTATTCCCGTCATCCACCCAAGTACAAACTTTGTCAAAGAAGGACATCAAATTTATTTAACACAATTTGTTTTTAGTAAATCCATGCTGGCTTCTTGTGAACTTTTCCTTTTTCAGATGCTTGCAAATGGACTTCCTTAGAATATCCTGAAGTCACTTCCCAAGTATTGAGGTGAGGCTAACTAATGTGTAGTTCCCTAGTACTCCTTTTCACCTTTTTTAGAGGGGCACTATGTTGGCCCTTTTCCAGTCCTCTGGTACCCCAGCCATCTCCATGACTTCACGAAGATCATTATAAAGGGTTCTGAAATCTTTTCTGCCAGTTCCTTTGTAGCAGAAAGCCCCCTTTTCCTCTTGCCTGCATTTGCTTTCCCCTCTTTGGATACGTTTATCCTCTTCCACCTTTTCTTCCTTCCCCTTTCTTTTACTATAAGATAAGGAATTGAGTTTTAAAGTTTGTATGTGTGCATTTTGTACTTCCCCTTGTATTTTGGTATTTTTATCTACTTGTGTGCCATGGCGTTACTGTTGTAGCTTATATTTTATGCTCTTCACCTTTTAACTAAATGTGTTTTAGCTTTAGAAATAAGTTATACACTGTAACAGTGTTAACAAGGGCAGGAATCAAACCCCCACTTTCCTGTATCAGGAGGGCCCCTGAAAGAGTGCGTGAATCAATGATTGAATGTGTAACACAGTAGCAGGCTTCAGTAACAAGAAGTAATTAACACCTATGGAAATGGCAGATTAACCAATGGAAGAAATCAATAGGAGACAATGTAGCAACCGGGAATTCTCTAAACTTCACTGTTCAAGGGCTAGAAGCCCTGGTCTGAGTTAATCAATGCCAGAGACCAACATTTGGGGCTGAATATCTTCAGATTGACCGCTACCAGAGCCCTATTCATGACACCAGTAAATTAATCAAAATTCATCAACGGACTCCCAAGTCTGCATGTCCATGCAGATGACCCGTGGGGCTGACAGATGCCCATCCAGCAGCCAGCCACCAAAGGGAAGTCCCACGAGGGTCAACAACCCTTGGATTGGGCAAACCTGAAAACTGGAGAGTCACGAAAGTCTGCTGAGGACAGATACAAAGCAGTGAAAAGTAACCCTCAGCGGCACCCTCTTGATCTCCAACTTGACTAGCATCCGACCTGTCCAGCCAGAAGGACCAGCCAGCAACCCCCTTCTGGAGGATAACACCACATTGGAAGAAGCTTTGACTGGCCATGAATGGCAGACTGCAGCACTTGTAGGATAGATATAGCTGACTCTGGTGCCCCTCCGCCCCCATTTGTAGCTCGCTACTGTGTGTGTGTGTGTGTGTGTGTGTGGGGACCAGCCCCAAGGTTTATGATTTTACTTCATTATAGTGTTTCAGTCCACCTAATAAACCAGAATTTTAAGGATTCTGAGTTGGACATTTGTAGCCAACACCTTCAATACCCTGGGGTGAAATTGATCAGTCTCTGCTAACTTGAGTATATTCCGACTCATCAAAAGCTCTCTGACCATCTCTTTTGTTGTCTCATTCCTCAGTTTGTTCCCTTCTTTATGCAAATAATCCTTACTAGGTACCTGCCTTCAGTATAATTGTTTGTGAAGATTGAGGCAAAGTAGCTGCTGAGTAGCTCCATCTATTTTGCATATATATTTTGTTAGGAGTTCCTCCTGGCTAGTTAATGAAGACCCCCCAGCTTGGTCGGTCTTTCTTTTCTGCACAACATATTTATAGACTTTCTTCTTGCTGCCCTTAACTCGCCTTGCCTAGGCATTATTCTCAAGGAAGGAGACATTCATGGCCTGATCCAAAATCCAATGAAGTCATAAGAAAGGTTTCCACAGACATCCGTGAGTTTTAGAACAACCCTACCCTGTCTCTCTCACAACCCCAAGACAAGTAAAGCAAGATAGAGGAGAAGAGAACAATCTTATGTAAACTCTGTTTTGGACTTCACCTTCCATCTCTTATCTTCACTGCAAGGATAGATTTTCACAACCCAAAGTGCCCAATAAGCATATTGGATGTTTAATGTGTGAGGACTGAATTATGATCTACGCAAAGAGGTAGACCTAGAGTTCCTACTTCCTTCTCCATACTCTTTCTAAAATCAAAGCCCCCTTGACCTTTCTGTTCTAATACTGAACTGTGAAACAAGTGAAACATCTCCCTCAGTAGAAATGTTTTAAAAAAATGTTCCTGAGTAGATTTTGACATAGGACTTCTAACGGTTGTGTTAGCAATTCTCACATATTTGCAATAGTAGAATATTTTAACAAATTAAAAGAAGACTTGTAATATCTGTCGGGAGAAAAATCCACAGCCCTGTGATTCTTTTGAAGTTGTAAGGAAGGTTTTAGAAAGAAAAAGTGCAATAGCAAGCTTATACCAACCACAGAGGCGGTCAAAAATTGTTTTATGACTAAGCAAAAATTTTCACAAAAGGTGTAGAGTTTTGGAAAAAAACAGGAGGTGTCTTTCTGTCAAAAATGAGCAAAAATATATAGACTCTGAAATGGAAATGAAGTGTTTCTTGGAAGCTGTAATTTATGGTGTGGATACCCTTTATCTCCCATGATGTACTATGAACATACAACTGGGGAGGGAAGACAGTGTGCCATAGGTTATTTATTTCAGCTAGGGAATCCCCCACATAGACAAAAATGGGGACAAGTAGAATTCTGATCATGAGAGACTGGATCTGAGGGGGGAAGGGAGAAGCTCCTGATGATGGCAGCCCTGTTGGGGCGGGAGGGCGCCGGCCACATCAGAGGGGCATGTGCACCTCCATGCAAGGCCTACCAGTTGCCTATGACTCTGACATTTCAACATTCTGCAGGGTTTTTGGTTGTAGTTGCATTGGTCTGAGGACATAGGCAGACAAGGTTCTTTTATTAGACCAACTGAGTAGTTGGAACAAAGTTCTTTGCAAGCTTTGGGGCACAAGCACCCTTCTTCAGGCATAAGGAGACTCCATTTCAGCTTTCTTGGTTTTCATAGATTTCATAGATTTCTAGGGTTGGAAAGGACCTGGCAGATCATAGATAGGGTCTGACCCCCTGCTCTACGCAGGAAAGAGTGCTGGGTTTAAGTAACCCCAGCCAGATGCCTAGCCAATACCTTCTTGAACACCTTCAAGTTAAGGGAAAGCACCATCTCCCTTGGAAGCCCATTCCATATTTTTGCAACCTTCACTATAAAGGATTTTTTCCTTATGCCCAATCTAAATCTATTCTCCTTCAGTGTGTGGCCATTATTTCTATTAAACCCAAAGGGTGCCCTGGTAAACAGAGTGCCCCCTATTCCCTGCTGCCCCCCTCCACCCCCCAATGAGTTTGTAGACAGCCACAAGATCACCACTCAGCCTTCTCTTGTGGACGTGGAAGAGATTCAGGTCCCTCAGTCTGTCTTCATAGGGTCTTACCTGCAGGCCCTCAACCTATATGATTAGCTCTCCCTCTCAAGGTTACCTATATTCCTCTTGAAGTGTGGCGCCCAAAACTGGATGCAGTACTCCATCTGCAGCCTCACCAATGCCACATAGAGGGGAATTATCACTCCTTAAACCTGCTCGTGATGCACCTGCTGATGCAAGAAAGAGTGTAGTTAGCCTTGTTTATTACTTCATCAGCTGGTGGCTCAAGTTCATGTTTGTGTCAGCCAGGACTCCAAGATCTCTTTCCACTGTTGTGGTGCTCAGAATGGTACCTCCCAGTCTACAGGTGTGTTGGAGATTCTCTCCCCAGGTGCAGCACCTTGCATTTATCCTTGTTAAATTGCATCCTATTCTGATCCACCCACTTCCCCACTTTGTTCAAAACTGCCTGAATTCTCTCCCTGCCCTCCAGTGTGTTAACTGTACCCCATAGTTTAGTGTTATCTGCGAATTTGGACAAGGTGCTTTCAACACCCTCATCCAAATCACTGATGAAGGTATTAAACAGCACTGGTCCAAGAACAGAGCCTTATTTTCATTGTACATTAGTACTTCCTAGTTTAGTGTTTAGCGGGTGCATCTACACGAGATGATTTACTGTAAGCGTGTACATCTACATATGCAAAAGTTTACTGGGCATGTGTATACCAGACGCTCAATGCCCAACTGTTACTATGCAACCATTTAGTACTTGCATAACCAAGTACTAAATGACTACACTGTAACCATCATTACTGAGCAATAGTGTCCTGGTATGCTCATGGCTGGTGATGCTACTATGCAGTAGTAATGAGCTACCAAGCAGTAAGTGTCTCATCTAGATTGCTGCCCCACAACCTTCGCTGCCACCTGGAAGGCTACCTATGGCTGAGCTATATCTCCCTGCCCCCAAAGCCAAGGAGTACATTGCCAGGCTCCTTGGCTTGTGAGAGGCCCATATCTACTCAGCTGTGGGGGCACAGGCTGCTCAATAAAGTTTTGCACTGTCTCCCACCTCCTTCCATGCTGTCAGGGGAGAACCTATGGCCCAGGGGAATGTGGCTGGGCTGACAGGGAGGGAGAGCAGGACCTGGGGTCAGGGGCAAGGGGCCTTTGCCCCAGTGTGGGGCTTACCACATCGCCAGGGATGGCATATCCAGAAGCTCCTCTTGGTCCCAGTTGATGGTAACACTGTGTGACTCCAGGTGGAGTGGGGCATGGAGTGTAGGCGCTTGAGCAGGGCCCATTCCCCCAGAAGAAGTTGGTGCTGCTGGTGGTGACATGGACAGCTGAGCCTCATGGGTAGGGCTGAGGCTTCTGAGCTGTTGGGACAGACACTGCACCAGGCTCCCCAACCTGCTGGTGGAGGCTGCAGATGGGAAGTTTGGTGGGATGGGCTTCCGGCACCCTGAGGAGCCCTCCCCTGGTGACATATCACCACAGATGCCAGGACAGGGTAGGGGCTCAGGCAAGCTGCCCATGCTTCTATACACATCACAGGTGCAGCCTGGGTCCCAGGGAACAAGAATCTCTGTCAGTTGCTAGATAGAGGGCATGGACTTGTGGGCATTTCCTGACCAATGACTGTAGTTGGTGACCATGACCCATTGTTCCTGCAAGGCCTTGACCTTTATGGGGCAATGCCACACTGACTAGTTGTGCCTGTACTCCTGCATCCAGCTTGACAGCCCCTCATACACATGGGCACTGGAATGCCCACCTTGTATTAACTGTTGCTGCACTTCCACCTTTCTCCACAGTGCCATGAGGTTGCCAGTCTCCTCCTGTGACCAGCTGGGGCCCTGGGTGGCAGGCACAGGTGTGTCCATAGGTGTCAGTGATGATGATGAGACCACTGAGGCTCCCATGCTGGCTCTCCATGCCTCCACATAGCTGTCCCTGTGCTACCAGTCCTGGCCAACTGATTGCAGTGCTCAGCACAGGGGTATGGCATGGGACTAGCAGCCACATGATAAGGCAATGCCCCACAACACCTGCAGGCTCTGAGGCTTGCTGGGGGTGGGGTGTAGGCAGCTGGAGGTGGTCCCAGTGGCCAGGAGTTGCCTGCAGCTGAGAATGAGTGCTGGCAGGGGCCTAGAGTACCCTAAAGGCCTGCCTGGATGGCACAGGCCTGGCAGCCACGGGTCACTGCAGTGCCAGGCAATGGCAGTGGTGTGCAAGCAGGCTGGTGTTGCTAGCTTGCAGCCTGTGCAGGGGGACACGGGGAGCTTGAGTGGCCTCAAGCTTCCTGCATGTGCCCCAGGGATCAAAATGCCTACAGGCTTTTAAGCACCTGAGACTGGGGCAGGCATAGAGCTACCCCAGGCCAGGGGCAGGAGAGGCTCCTAGCCCTGGATCCCTGGGGCTAGCCTTAGGCAGGCTCCCTAGTATCAGGGTACAGAATTGCTCCTGGTTGGCATCTTTACATGTGTTACTGTGCAATTACTTGCATTTACAGGTAGCAAATGTACTAGCGAGTAGTGTCATTTACTGCATAGTGAGTGTGTGCACGGGTAGACATGCACACTTACTGCTTTGTAAATTATACTAGTGTGTAGTAAACCATCTCATGTAGATACCCCCAGACTCTCTGAAACATGTTTTCAAACAAATCTCCTTGCCAGCAACTAGAGACCAAGATGGAGGATGCATGAGAAGAAGAATGCTTTTGAGTTTTTTTCATAAGGCATATTTAATGTTTTACTTCAAGGTGGTGGATTTCAGTATGCAGCGCCATGTCTAACTGTTTCATTGGCTAATTTCTTAGTTCACAAAAGTGCACTTTCAATGAAAAGTGACAGAAGAACGATTTGTCAGTTGGCAGAAATCCATCATGAGCTTGTAAAAGCCATCTACTTTGTAGAGATTGATGGGCTCAGTCTTGTTGTTTACAAAGAAGCAAAGTATGTAGTAATGTCAGGGCAAAAGGGACTAAGTACCAACGATATAAATCAAAGTTTAAGCATTACATTCTATGCAGGCTGTACTCCGTATCTGCACTACTGCTGTCCTTCCTTCATTAGTCACATATCATTTTATGACCCACATCAATACACATGTAGCCCTCATTACATAGGATGTGATGTCTAAATTGGAAAGAAAAACAACAAAGGAACTTTTAAAGGGAACTGTGGATTTGAAATATGTAATATGCTATGTCTTCTCTCTAAGTCCGAAACATTTTCTGTTGCTACCATTTAATAATATGATTGCTATTGCTTGGCTTCATGAATTTGCATTCACTAAATAAATAAATAGCACGATTAACCTTTAGAACAGTCATGTGCTGACAGTCTTAAAAACAGACTCCTCAAAAAAAATGGGATATATATTTTTGGTAAACTAATCTTCTTAGTGATATCCTTCCTCAAAATGTCAGTTGTGTATTCTTCTCTCTCTGGGAAAGAGTCAACCCATCCTTCCTTCCCCTTGTCCATGTACTTTACAGTTCACTGTGTGTACACCTACATGACCACCTCATAAATATTGCAGCATTTAATCAGCCTGAGGCTTTTTGAGTTAGGTAAAATAATTCAGAATGAATAATTGATTCAGTCCATTTTGCCATTTTCCTGACTGCAAATTGTCTGTTGACTACAGAGAGAGCATTTGGGGAGTGAGGTGCTATTGATCATGAGTAGAAGGAGCAGGCTCCGCATCTGTGTATATCTGATTTTGCTCTGGGTGGAGTGGAAGTCTGACAGTGCTGTTTTAATCCACTACTTGGATGGTTCATAACAGCATGACTTTGAACGTTGTATCACTGTTGCTTAATCACCTAGCATGACATTCACCTGGCATGCTTATTTGTCCTAATAAATCTAGACTACTCATGGAAAAGAGAATATAGATAATAGTGTGAACGCTAAGCAAACTTAGTTAAAAATGATTAGTCACAGTACTATTATGGTAGTTTTCATCCAGCTTAACCCATTCATACTGCAAGACTCTTACCCAACTTTGGCTATATGAAATATTACTTTAGATTAAAGTTATTTCACAGTGCTTAGGCACCTTGCAGAATCAGGGCTTTTGTTACATAAGAAGCAAGAATATGAGGAGAGTTTTTATAAATGAAGAAAAGGCAATGAGGATTTCTATATTGCATAGACCTGTGATTTAGTATTGGGTTATATCTTTAACTGTATTTAAAACTGATCCATTACTACTAATCTTTAAATATGGTGGGAAAAAGATAAGTAACATTTCTTCCTCCTTTCACTCTTTGTTTCAGGTTCATTGAACCACGGTGTACATTTTTATGTTATAGCCTGGCAGGGAAATGTGGCAATCCAACCACTTGCTGTCCGGTGGAGAAAGAGAGCTCAAACTCCAGCTGTCTGCATTCTTGAGCGCTAAAGAGTGTCATTTAAAATATTTTTTTATTTCCCTGGGGCATATCTTCTGCTAAAATTAAAGAAATGCCATCAAATACCAACTTATGCTTTCTGATTATGTTAGAAGTAACCTTGATCTGTCAAGCACTATGGAAGGATGCTTGTAGGATACCTAGAGGAAAATAAGATGATGTGAACTCAAATTAAACCTGGACTGAGCAAAAGATATGCAGGAGGCAAATGAAAGCAAATTGGATTTATTCTTCTCAGTCTGTACTTAAAGTAGATGCTTCTTACTTTTGGTCATCTTCACAGTTTCTTCTATTTTATATCTTCCCTGCATTTTCTTAGCAAGGTGCCTACCACATGCATCACTTGCAGGGAATATGATAAATTGAATGCTGATCTCCAGGTGAAGCTTGAGCAGTACTGATTGCAAACTTCAGGAGCAGTTTGACACTGGTTTACTCAATAACGTAAGCAACACAGTCTTTAACTAGGACACAAATCTGTATGTCAGTTCCAAGAAAGGAGACCTGCCGTCTATCTTTTGTGCTTTCTCTTCTATGACCATACATCCAGACAAATGAAAGCGATTTATGTTAGTTAAGACCAGGAAAGATTCAGGAACGCCAAGATTAGAGAAACTTCACGGGGATTGAAAAAGCTACAAGAAGATATAAGACAGTGATAAATGAAATTCAGGGCTGACAAGTGCAAAAGCAAATTTATTTAATATTATAATAACATATAGTTTTAATTGAGCTGCTTTTGGGATGGGCATAAAAGTTGTTGAACTTCATAGTTCATACCCTGTCTATTGGTTTTGAACACCTTGCTGTGAAAGGTGTGGTACAGTCATTGTCAAATCCAGGTAGTGGACCAGAGATGTATCTAATGTAATCCATCTCCTGTTTTCCTAAGGTCTGTGTGTGGTATTTATCTTCCTAAGTTTGAACAGGTAAATATATTGTCTCAGAAGCAGAAATCTCCAAATGGGATAACTGGTTAACAAGGTAAAGATTAATCCACAGGTTTCTCACGATAGACTACAGTTGAGGTAACTTCAAGATGGTGTACTTTTTTCTGCTATGAGGAAAAGACTTCTGATCCAGCACTACATAGGCTGTCAGCTGCACAGAAAATGCTTAATAGGAAATACTGGCTTTTTGTACACATTTGCTACATCTTCCAGTTCCCAGACACCCTCAAGAACATAAGCTTGAGGCAGCTGAGGTAAGATGCATTGAGCATGAAATAAAGGCTTATGTGAGGCCATTTAAGTGCTTTTGTGCAATGGTTTTCTATACCTATCAACAAGCTGGGGAGGAAAGGTGTTTAGCTATGCGGCCAAGGAGAGGATGGCATTGGCAGGGCTTTTTAGCCAGTACTGGAGGACAGGGAGAGGAATAGCTAAACTAGACTGACTAGAAGTGGCAGGGACCTAAATAGAGCATATCAGAGAGCAGATCATAAAAAAATATATCTTTTAATCAAAACTTGCCAAAATTTCCTCTGAAAGCAATTTTTCTTAAGCAGAAAGTATTATAGAAATGGCACTTTTCACTTAAAATGTGACCAATTCATTGAAATTAAGATTTCAAATATAACCTCTGATTCCAATGAAACATTTGATTTGTTTGAATGATTCAAAATCATGTTTAGTTTTCTTGAAAAATTCTAGAAATCTCTGTTTTTATTTGACCATAATCTATTTTTTTCCTCACTTTTCCTTCTTTGGTTTAGCTGCCAGGCTGAAAAAATCATCTTTCCCTCCGCCATACGCAATATCCAATGCTGGTGAAAACCAAACTAAGAGATTGTTTTTCTTTTTTTGTCAATATGCTAAAATCAGGCGTTTTTTTGCTCTCCTTTCCAAATTTGAGAATTCCCACTAAACTAGAGACTGCTAACAGGCTTTCTCATGAACTTATTCATTTCCTTTTCTAACTCACTACCCTTTCTGCAGAACCCTTGGGCTCATGGACAGCATCTAGCTCGTGAACAAACAGTGAAGAGGTGTTTCTGAGTGGTCATCTGACAGTGAGGAAGCTGAGGCTGAAAACTATACAAGTAAGCCAGAGGAGGGGCAATGCCCAGCTGCCTTTTCTGACAGTGCTCACAGCAAATACCCAGCCCCCATATGTTTCATTCCTTCCTCAAAAAGGCACAGCTGATAATTGCACGGCCCCCTTCCCGGGAAAGCACAGCTAGGGCCAGATGCTGAAAGTATATGGCAACAACAAGAAAAAGAAAGTCTCTGGAAGGGAGTGAGCAAGTGGGAAGAGAGCAGTGCTAGGCATCTCTTCTATTCCTCATCCCATTAATTAGAGGCAGGAGAGGTAGCAATTAATCCATATGGCTTTGAACAACAGATACTTCCCAGACAAGTAATCCCCCACTTCATTAGTCTTCCTACTGGTTCTTTTGCCTCCGTGGCTGCTTTGCAGGAAAATACACCAAGTAGTTCCCTCTGTTCGATGCTATCGGCATCCTCTGCTTCATCAAAGCTGCAGCAATGAGCTGCTTCAGGATTAACTCCACTGCAGCATCACCCCCCTGTAGCCTCCTTAGAATAGGAAAGGAAGTCTAATTCCTGTTTCAGGCACAGACTAACTGAAGACATTCATAGAATTTGGAAAGATGATGAGGGAAGTGAAGGGCCATAACCCTAATAATGCAGAAAATTAGAATACAGCAGTGATTCTGGTAAAACTCAGTGGGCAGTTGAATAGGATTATTTGTTTTTTGACACATTGTTGGTGAGTGATATTTTAAACCACGTTTGTACGTGGGACTTTGTGATTGAACAAGTGCATAAGGAGAATTGTATGTGAGCATCTACACAAGCAGCCAACTATGTAGTTGTTACTGCACAGTCATCTAGTACTTGCTTAAGCAAATTACTAAATACTAAATAACTACTAAATACTATCTAAATACTAAACAACTGTGCAGTAACTGGTGTTACTATGCAGTCTCATCCACACATGGTTATTTTTAGCTACTACTGTGCAGTAGCAATGAGTTACTATGACGCAGCTCATTGCTACTGTGCAGTAATGTCAACATCACAATTCATGCCTGGCAACACTACATCACCATGGCAATGAGCTACAGTGCAGTAGCTCATTGCTACAGCGATGTAGACTCTCATGTGCCTTCTGTTCCTCATTTTGCTATAGAGATTGCCCGGGCTTTTAGTTCAAGTGTGCAAGCATAAACACTCCTACCCTTCCTTCCCATGCCACAAATATGTGAGTGGGAAATGGAATAACTTGCCTTTCCAATATGTCAGTGTATGAGGCAAATACTGATTGATTGCTGACATTGATTAATAACAAACTGCTCGAGCAAGGAGGGAATTGCACATTTCTTGGACCAGATCGGGCTTTGCTGGTTGCCACGTAGGGCCAGAAGGGAATTCTCCTCCTCGTGATTTCCCTCCCTCCCACCCCCAGTCCTTGTTACTATACATGTTTGACAGAGGGGCTTAAGCCTTCTTCGGGGGCATTGGGTGTTGGCTACAGCCAAGGCTGGGGATTTCAGCTGGTGGAGCACCTGCTGCAAGGAGGCAAAGGTTCCTTACTAGAGGGTCTTGTCCCTGTGACCAGGGTCAGATAAATTGCCATATTTAGGATCAGGAAGGAATTTTACTCCGATTCATATTAGTTAGTACTGACTGGGTACAGCTACATGAGATGCTAACTGCACAGTAGTGTGCTGGGCAAAAAACATGCTAATACAGTACTGAACAGTAATATTAAGCTACTGTGCAGTAAGCATCACAAAACCCACGTGCCGGTGCTACTGTACAGTAGTGCAAGTTACTGCACTTTGATTTAGTACTTTGTTAACCACGTACTAAACTTAATGAACAGGTACTACAGCACATTAATGGGCATGTAGCCACACCTCCTGTGAAGGTTTTTGCCTTCCTCTGTAGTGGAGGTGTGGCCCTCTACCTGGGATCTCTTGAACATATAGTAAATACCTTTAATCGAAACAGGACATTGGTTGTTCCAGGCCCCCTGTTTTACCTGTGGCAGGCTAACTAGGATGTTATGTTTTGTGTTGTGTCAGGGTTGATGGTAGTTTTACTAAGGCGTTAGATCAGTGATTTTTATGGGATGTATAACAGGGAATCTACAGTTCCTGTTACTTAGAGAGGAAAAAAAATAGGGTCAAAATGGAGCCTAGATGGATAGAAAGAGTTGGTCTATCTGTAAAGAGAGAGACAGCTAGAGCCCAAGAAGGGAAAGTGCCTACTGCTGTGCTAGTAGCACAGCAATAGTACAATAGGCAAGGAAACTGGGGAAGCAGCAAGAGAGAGATGGTAGTACTAGCTCTGCTGCTATAAGCCACCCTGAAGACCAGTAAGGCCCATTAGGGAACACCAGCAGACTGCCTATGGAGCCACCTGACCGGAAGGGGGCCGGGGTTTGGTAGCATATAAGATAGAGCCAGAGCAATCAGTTGTGCTGTGGAGGATGGAGGGCAAGGAGATTTACTTGCTGAAGTGTTTTTGCTGGAGGTCTTGCAGTCCTTGAGATACGGCAGTAAGAAACTGAGGGATGGCAGGGTGGAATGAGACTTTGTCTGGCGAGGAATTTCAGATAGCCAGTGAGCTTAGAGGACTGTTTGCAACAAGTCTGCTGATGACAGCAATCTCTGCATTACAGATTAAAGATACACCCTAGGTTAGGGCAAAAATTCAGAGTGACCCAGACAAATTGGAGGATTGGGCCAAAAGAAATTTCATGAGGTTCAACAAGGATAAGTGCAAAGTCCTGCATTTATGATGGAAGAATCCCATGCACTACTACAGGCTGGGAACAATCTGGCTAAGCAGCATTTCCACCCGTGGCTCTATTTTTGGTGGAAAGTTTGTAGCTTGGCCCCTACCTCATATTTAAAACTCTGTAAGACAAAATAGTTTTTTTTTTCTGTCTACCTTCACTGATCAGTCTATGCCTAGCAGATCAGGCTCCACACAGAATACTGTAGTATTTGCCTCTTTTAAGACATGGCCAAAGGAAGAGAAGCAATCATCGCCCTTTCATAATATAGTCCTTTCCTATATCCTCTTACATATCATAGCCTAATGGTGAGAATGTTCTTCCAGGATGTGAGGAGCAAGGCTCAGTTCCCTTCTCTCTGTCACTTCCCAGACAGTACACTACTGATGACACTATAGGCTAACCTCTACTGGCACAGATGCAACCTATATGTGTCTTGCAGTAAATTAGTGAAGGGACAGGTAGCACAGTGGCAGGTAGGGGCAGGGAACGGAAAGCAGAGCAGCAGACCAGCCAGAATGAACAAGGTAGAACGTCAGATCAGGCAGGGGAAGAGGATCAGTATGGTGGTACTCAGAAGAAGTGGGGGGCAAGCTTAAATTGTGGCACACCTCCCAAAAAGTTTGCTACCACTGCAATGAGTTAGTTTGGAATGACTCTATAGCTTAATGGGTAGGTAGCTTCCTCAAACCACCAGAGAGAGTCTCGGCTTCTTCCCCATAGTCCAAAAGTGATGGATATATTTCATTGTAAAATACGCGCATGGTTTTGAGTCCAGGTGGCCAACACTCGGCTGGATGCTTTAAATATCAAGATATTACCCAAGTAAAGGAGGTATAGTGTTTTACAAGGAAAGAATACCCCCTACTTAGTGTTTGAAAGAAAGAGAGAAAATATTTGGCTTGATGAGAAGGTGCTGGGCTATGTATCCCAAGTTGGAATGGGTTTCTGAATAAGCTGCCTAAGCTTTGGAGCAGCCTTAGTTTATTTTATGTTTTCAGTGTTTGTCTAAGTGTCTTTCTACTCAGCCTGATGAGTAAAGACAGATCCTAGGTCATTCAAGGGATTTCTCTGGATCCCATTCCAAGCTTAATTTCCCCCCTTGCCTTGCATGGGTACCCTAGGTGCCCAATTCAAGGGTCTGAATTCACCACTGTGAATTGTAACATCTAAGGCACGTTCTGATTCTGATCTTTAGGCTTGAAAGTCACTTAGCTGCTATGTAAATGTTACCCGTGAGGTGTGTCTATAACACAGATTTATCATGCCAGGCTATGCATGAATATGACATACTGCTCTCAGCGGGTGCATTTACAGGAGACATTTACTGCAGTTGCCTAATTAGCTCCAGAGTAAATGTCTTGGCAGCTATACCTGCAGCCCTATTAGGATGCAGGAAATGAATAAATTCCACAATAGGTTAGTACTTGTAAAAAGAAGTACTATCCTGCTCAAGAGTTTTTTCATGCGCTCACGTAGATGCTGACCCAGCTGGCTAGAGCACAAAGGTGCTTCAGTGTTGGGGCTGTCTGCCAGATAGCCCCACACTGGAGACTGCTCATGTCCCAGACAGCCCCTCCACAGCACATTGAGGCAGGATGGAGTAGGCTGCCCCCTGGTTCCCCTACCACCCTGTCGATCTGTGGAAGTGGGATGAGGACTTTTGGGGCCCCTTGGCCAGAGGCATGCAGAGGCCTGCCACACTGCCATGAAAGTCTCCTCTCCCCTTTTTCCCTTCTCCCTCCCCCTGTGTTTCAGACCACCATGGCTTCCCACCCTTTTCTGGTTTTGCAGCTCTCTCTCCTCTCTCCCCCGGCTCTCCCCCCAGTTGCCACTTGATGCCAATTTCACACCTTTTTGTCGTCCCTGCCCTTTATCATGGGGACTAGTTTTTTTTTTAACAGAGACCGACCAAATTCACTGTTTCCATAAAAATTGCAAAATTACGAATTTGGTAGGTCCCTAGTAATAAGCATGGAGCAGTGTGTCGTGTTTGACGTGGTAATTTTGAAGTGTCCGCATGCATGTAGTCTCTTCTCTTTACCATCTGAGAAACAGAGAAAGCAACATTCCCTTAGGGGACAGGAGTTCTTTGAGGCTTGGGAGTTTAAAAGGTTGTGAAACGCCCAGGCACTACAGCAGTAGGGGAGGTATAGGTACACAAGAACCTCGAGCTTTGATATCTGTGTGAGAATGAGATGCATCTGTCAAGTACAATTAGGTGGAATTGAGCTGCCAGACAGGAAAACACAAAAGGAGTGAAAAAAAGATCTCTCTTTTTTTTTTAATTTTGCAACTTTTTTTTTAGTGAGTTGCTTGTAACATTTTCCTCAGTAGCAGCAAAACTATTCTTCATTATACGTCTTCCCTTTGGGTAAGAATTATCTCTTAGGCTTAATTGTAATATTTCAGTTGACACTAATGATTGTGCAGGCTGTAAACACCGGAAACTCCACTGAGATAAAGAGCAGAAGACAAACCTAATGAGGTTCTTTTTCACTTTGAATCTTGTAAAACATATTGTGGCACCTGAAACTGTCAGCAGCAAAAGGGCCTCATTTATTTTATGACAGGGTGTGCTATAGAGGTGCTCGTGACCATCAAGCCCCATTCGCTTCTATTGCTAATGCTTTTACAGGGGAAGAAAGAGTGTTTGTATATGGTACATGACCCTTCACACAGGTTCTCTCTCATGACTTTTCTTTCCTCTTCCACGTGTCGTGCATACCCCGTGAAACTACTCTAGGTTCAAATACCAACCACAGTCATCTGCGTCTAGCCTTTCCCCTTCCTCCCAAGAGCAATGTTTTTCTTTCTAAACTTAGATGCCTGGTTCACTGCGAGAGGAATCCCTGTTACATGTCTCTTGTTTGATAACACTAATCAAAATCTCTATAACTAAAAGATACTCCTTGAATAGACTTTGAACTTCTTTTATAAAAGGACATCTAGCTATTACACAGTGCTTTTTATCACTACATTTCAGAACATTATCCAAAGGGACAACTGAGGAATTTAGGCGCCACAACTTGTCCCTGTCAATCAGCAAAGAAGTGGCAAATCCAGGAGTGGAACCCAGGGCTCCAGTCTAGCCTGCCATGCAATATGCCAGTGGCTTTCAAACTTTTTTGACCACGGCCCCCTTTACCTGCAAAATATTGCCGCTCCTCAAGCATCTTTGCATGTTCAGGGTATCAGCCTCAGGGTTGATGCACTGCAACACCATTACTTGTCATGTGTTGACCAATCCTGTATTATTGACACTTAGGCATGTGCCAGATGGCAAAGTGCCAAATATCCCCAGAGGCACATGTACTCTAGTTTGGAAAACACTAAAGTAGGCCTTGCTGATTCATCACTATCAACACAACTATCAATTTCCTTACCATACTCATAATGTCACTAGCCTTTTCAAGGAATGTGCTCTTACAAAAAATATCCACTTCTGTCTGCTATACATCAGGAAATGAAGCAACACTGGAACTTTTATGAATTAGTACTTGCCTTCCACAGTCAGATATGATAGTGATGTGTGAGCATGTCTACACAAGACATTTACTGTGCAGTTGACTAATTGCACAGTAAATGCCTTAGCCTCTACATGTGCCCCTATTAAGATCCACACAACTAATAAGCTCCACAGCAGGGTAGTACTTGTAAAATACAAGAACTACCCTGCTGCAGAGTTTGTCTACACCGCAGCACAGATGTAGATACTGCCCCAGGTGGCTGGGACACAGAGTGCTTCAGTGCAGGGCTAGCGGGCACGTAGCCCCACAGTGAAACACCCTTGTGCCCCAGCCAGCCACTCTGCACTACATTTGAGCAGCCCTGAACTGGAAGGCTGACACCCTGGGTCATGTTTGTGTTATAAATATTACACATGTTATACATGTCCTGTTTGTGTTATAAATATTTAAGAGAAATGGATTGAATAGATATATTATGGGTGCCTTGTCAATGCTTTGTGTGTAAGAGAGAGAGACGCAGAAGAGCTTAAGAACATTCTTGAGGGAGTTGATTGTTTGTTAATGGGGGATTGTTGATGCACTGTATGTGAAGAAATCCCCTTTCTGACTGTCTTTGTTTTGCTGTGTGTCTTGTTTGGGTTGTATGCTCTGCATCCTCCTATCCCCCCTTACTGTGTCAAGGCCCTTTGTCTTAAGTTTCCTGCCAGGGAACTTATGGAACCAGTTTTGTGACACTGGTCACTCTACCAGGGGTTGCCGATGACCAGAGATCCTGGTTTTTCCTGATAAAAAATACCAAATTCTCTGATAAAACCCTCGAAATCTGTGATTAAAATGAAAGGCCCCTGATAACCCTCTGGCCCTGCTGGTGTCCCTCACTCCCCCCACAACAGTCCCCACCCCCACAGACACACATACAGGCACAGGCATACACACAGGCATGCAGGCACACACAGGCACACTTGTGCTGATGCAGGCACAGACACAGGCACACACAGAGGTGCGCACGCACATGCACACACACACACACA
>JAGPOW010003395.1:43677062-43690594 GCA_030014935.1 Caiman crocodilus | reverse complement strand
CACACACACACACACAGACATGCAGGCACATACACAGGCACAGACAAGCACACAGACATGCAGGCAAACACAAGCACACCTGCAGGCACAGGCATACACAGAGGCACACACTCAAACATGCAGACACATGCGCAGCACAAACATACGTGGACATACAGGCACATAGGCACACATGCAGGAACAGACACACACACACCCCAGCAGATAAGTGTGTGTGGGTGGACAGAGGATAGGGTGTGGGAAAGGGAAGGGGCTGGGAGGGGGGAGATTCAGAATGTGGGGGGAGAATGGGAGGGTATGGCTCCATTTGTGCCCACCTGCTCACCTGGGCTGAGGGATAGGGAAGTGTTGGGAAAAGTCAACACTTAATAATAAAGTGGTGCTCTTGGCCTGACCGGGCTTCGCACCTCCATATGCACTTCCCTTAAGGGCTGATAGCACCACTCCGGTTCCATGTGCCACTGGCCAGGAGGGCACTCCATGTCTTCCCCCAACACCTCCCAGATTCCTCAGCCCCCAGCCAGCTCCCCACAGGAGTCCCTGCCTAGCTGGTGGCACGTAGACCTGAAGCAGTGTGCAACTGGCCCTTAAAGAAAGCTGCACATGGAGGCTCCGAGCCTGGTTGGGCTGATGGTGGCACTCACAGTACATATGCAGCCAGCCAGGTACTCCATGTCTTTCACCAACACCTCAGACCCTAGCCAGTTCCCCACAGTCAGCTTTCTTCCAAGCAAACTCAGCCCCCAGCCAGCTTCCCCTCCTGAGTCCTGCCTCATAACCCCCCACCCCCAGCCCTCTGCAAGCCCCATTTACCTAATCTTACAGGCTCCAGGAAGGAAAATGAGCCTGAAGGAAGTCTTGGGAATGACTAATGGCCTCAGGCTGTGCCCTTTCTCCTCTCCTTCCTCCTCTTACTACCCCTCTGGGCAGGGCTGGGGGTTTTCCACCCATTTTTGCAATCAGCTCTTGCAGGCTGGAACTCTGCCAGCCTGCAGAACTCTTTCCAGAGTTTGGGAAAACTGTGGGTTTCTCTGATAAAAGGGAAAATCCACATTTTCTCTGATAAAAACAGGAAAACTGTGGTTTTCTCTGTTTTTCTACGGGAAATGGAAAACCCAGATCCCTGCTGGTGATTTCTAAAAGGACTGAGTTACCTTAGCTGTGTTCAGAGGATGCTGATTTCCGGTTGGAGTCAGGCAATGAGGTCAGAAAAGTTATTTAAGGGTCAGATCACCTGGTCTGGGGGTTCTTCCTCCAGAGAAGCATTTTGGAAACACAAACTGATGCTTGGGCATCCAGAATCCTCTGGATGTATATATACGTAGCTTACCTAAAATTTAACCAATAAATTAGGGTTATGTATCTTTAGCCATGTGTTAAAAAGGCCAACAAGCCCATTCTGTTTTGCTCAAGACATTTTTTCTAATACTCTTCTATGTTGTACTCCTTACCCATTCTCCTTCTCTCTGATTAATTAAAGCTATATGTTACAGCACCACTAGCTGTGAATGCTTGAGAGGAGGGATAGACTTTTTTGCTCCTAGCAGAGCTCAGCTGATAATTATCTGATTCTGTTGTACCTGAAAACATCCTGGGTGGCTTCAGGCTATAAGGAGCGCTCAGAAATACTACCAGCTGGCAAAGCATCCCAAGGTGCAGGGACTGTGTACCCTGGGCTGCACAGGACCCTAACAAAGACCAGAGCCTGGGTGGTAACAGTGATTACCCCAGGCTTGTGGGTGTGCTCTGGGAAAGTGGCCAGCCAGATGTAGACACCCTAGGGGAGACACCGGAAGCATGGTTTTGATTGGGCACAGTGAGGTGGGTGGCTCAGCATAGCTGCACCCCCTACTGCCCTGCCACACTGCTGATGAAAACTGTCACTTTTAAGAAGACAAAGTTTAACAGGGATGGAGACTGCACCAGTGAAACATACACATACATACAGAGAATCTTTTAATAGTACCCATAATGAGTGCCATTGGAGCAATCCAGATCTGTCCAGAAGAACTGGTTCTTGGAGGGTATTCTTCATTTATTTATGCACTGCCAGCAGCACCATTCAATCTGTACTATCTCTTCAGGGCAGAGTGGAGTTTCTTGATATCCCTCCTGTTCCTTTTATATTAATGCAGTATGTCTAGAAAATAAATCCAAACAGGCTGTACCCAATCTTTTATACCTTTGTTTCCAGCAATGCTCCCATCAGGTAATGTAGAACATAGGATTTGATTTATTTACATCAGCATTTTAAATCATTACCAAAGGGACTATATATAAGAGAAGATAAGAATAAATCCAATAGAGGGAAACAATGTAAGGTATCTCCTTTTCATGTATTATAATAGAAAAAGAAATAAGAGAGGTAAAAGCTCAGTAGCCAGAGAGGATGCAACTCAGTACAGACTTTTATATGGAAACTCACCTGATCTCAGTGGAGTTTCATAGACTGTAATTGTCTTTAAGCCAGGGAAAATTTCCAAGTAGTGTAGACAGTTATAGGTACAAATTTAAGCCAAATTAAGTCAAATTAATCAAATCAAGTCCCTATCATAGAGGCATCTGAATAAGTCTCACCTGTGTGCCCTGTGCCCATTCTGTAAGTGTCTACACATTTCTTGGTTGTGCAAATATGCTTAGAGCAGCAGAGAATAAACCTGGGTGATTTATTTTTTTCTGGCAAATACTACTTGTGAATTTGGCAAATACTACTGTGAAGGAGAACTATTATTCCCTACAGGCTGAGATTGGCAACCAGTGAGGGCAACTTGAGACTCTTTGGGTTAAAGAAAGGGGAGAATGTGGTGAAGGGAATATAACAGTAGGAGTCTACTACAGATCACCTAATCAAGAGCAAGAACTTGACCAGGAAGGAATTCACAAAGAGCTTGCATGTGCTCAGTGCATGGTTGTCATGGGTGACTTAACTACCCTGATATCTCATGGGAAGAGCACTCAGCCAAATCCAATAGGTCACAGTGCTTCCTCCTAAGCATTGATGAGCTTTATTTGTCACAAGAAATCTACTGACTGACAAGAGGAAAGGCACTGCTGGACCTGGTACTGGACAAAGGGGAGGATCTAGTGAGAGACCTGAGAATTGAAGGGAAGCTGGGAGAAAGTGACCATGAGTTGATTGCTTTCTCTATTCACCACAAAACTGGAAAGTTAGTCAGCATTGCAGAAGTTCTCAACTTTAAGAAAGCTGACTTTCAATCTTAAGAGGCTAGTTGTTGAGGCCCTAAGAAGCCATAATCTGACAGAAAGGGGAGTCCATGATGAGTGGTCACTCCTTAAGGATGTGATCCTTGAAGCACACGGAAAGTCCATTGCAGCCCACAGGAAAAGTAATAAAAGCACTGGGTGACCCCCTTGGTTCAATAGGGAAGTTATAGACCTCCTGCATATAAAAAAGAAGCTTATAAAGAATGGAAGAAGGGAAACACTACTAGGTAAGAATAGTCAGCACTGGCCCGCACCTGTAGGTAACTAGGAAATCCAAGGCTGAAACTGAGATGAAACTGACCACACAAATCCAGGACAATAAAAGTATATCATAAGATATGTTGGAATTTGGAAAAAAACAAGGGTAACAGTGGACACTTACTAAGCCAAGTGGGGCAGCTGATAACTGACACCCAGGAAAAAGCCAATCTCCTTAACTATCAGTTTGTGCTGGTCTTCCATCAGCCCAAGGGGATCACCCTGTCTGGCAAGATGCAGGTTTACCAGGAGAAGGGTGAACATGCACCCAACATTGGTGTTGATCTTGTGAGGGAACACCTTGAGGGGCTGGATAGCCACAAATGAGCCATCCCAGACAGAATGCACCCAAGAGTCTAAAGGAACTGACTGACATCATAGCACAGCCAATGGCAAAGATATTTGAGAACTTGTGGAGCTCAGGTAAAGTGCCTGATGATTAGAAGAGGGCTAATGTGGTGCCTATCTTCAAGAAAGGGAGGAAGGAAGATCCAGGGAACTATAGGCTGGAAAGATCTTGCAGAACATCATCGAGGAAACCATTAACAATGGGCTAACAGAAAATAACATTCTGAGAGAGAGCCAACATTGTTTTGTTGCAGGTGGGTCTTGTCTGACCAATTTCATTTCCTTCTATAACCAGGTGACATATCACATGGACAAAGGAAAAGAGGTAGATATCATATTTTTGGACTTCAAGAAAGCCTTTGACCTGGTGTCACATGATGTCCTTATGGAAAAATTGGGGGATTGTGGCCTCAACATTTCATGGTCCAATGGCTGGGGAACTGGCTCCATGGATGGACCCAAGGGTGATAGTTGATGGAACCAAATCAACATGGCATGTGCTAACTAGTGGCAGCCCCCAGGGCTCCAGTCTTGGACCTATATTCTTCAATGTGTTTATAAATGATCTGGACTCTGGTGTCAGAAGTGACTGGCTAAGTTCACTGACAATGCCAAGTCATGGGAAAGTGCAGTCACTCTAGAGGATAGGCTGGCAATCCAGGCTGACCTCAACAGGCTTTCAAGGTGGGTAGATGAAAACCTGATGGCATTAAAATCCCATCATTTCTGTAACAGGGTGATGACAGAAACCCTGTTACTTGTAGTCTGAAGGCAGGACCATGGAACTCATTTTGCTGAAGGTCAAGGGGAAGGGGTCATGGAAAAGGCAAGGTTGACAGCCGACTGGACCCAGCTGACAAGTATCTATGCACTGGGTGAAAATAAAGAACATGAAAGTGGCCACCATGTTTAAAAGGCAAGCATCTAGAGGAAGGACCTTAGGCATCTAGAGGAAGGACCTAGCTTCTAATACCCTTAGGGTATTAGAAGAGAGGAAGGAGTCCATGGTGAACAACAAGAATGGGACCACGTAAGTCCAGGGAACCATGAATTTACTGCAGACTGGTGAGCGGCAGGCTCACAGATGGCAGGGGCCACTGAGGATGGGCCCAGAGAACCTGTAAGGAGAGAGTTGGAAAATAAATTAGAAAGACAATGGGTGAAGGAATCACTAGTAACTCAGCTGAGTGGTGAGGAAACCATATTCCAGTTAATGAGCAACGAGCATGGCTCATTAAGACTCTATCCACTGTTCAATAAAGAAAATACATTATTAAGAGCCAACTGGGTAGTCAATGGTATCAAACCTCACTGAGGGAATAAGTCTTATTCTTTCTCCCATCTCAAGTCATGGCAGGAGAACTCTGAGTAAGGTCAGGGAGATGCATCTACTCTCCCACAATTTCAGTGCCAAAACCTGACCTGGAAATGCAAGGTGCTCCATCTTGGAAGGAAAAACCCACACCACACTTATAGGCTAGGCAGTCTACACGTGCTAGCACCATTACTGAAAGAGACTTGTGGGTCATGACTGACCACAAAATGAACATGAGCCACTAATGCAATGTTACAGCCAGTAAAGCAAACAAAACTCGGGCTTGCACGCTTTACTGATGCATCTTCAGTAAGACCCAGGAAGTCATCCTCCCACTTTACTTGGTCTTGGTAAGACCACAGCTGGAATGCTATGTTCAGTTCTGGGCTCTGCAATTCAGAAAGCATGTGGAAAAGCTTGAGAGAGTCCAGAGGAGAGCCACGCACATGATTAGAGGACAAAAGAGCAGGCCTTATGAGTACAGGCTGAGAGACATGGTATTCTTCAGCCTGCAAAAGCATAGGCTCAGGGGTGACTTGGTGGCAGCCTATAAGTACATAATGAGGTGTGCATCAGCAACTGGGAAAATGGCTGTTCACTACAGCACCCCATGGGAAGACAAGGTCTAATGGTTACCAACTCCTGGAAGACCATTTAAAGCTGGAGATAAGGAAAAACGTCTTTACTGCCTGAGTACCCAGGGACTGGAATAGATCTCTCCCCTCCCTCTCCGTCTCCCTCTCCCCTTCCACGTCAAACTCTGGATACTTTCAAAAAATACGTGGATGCTTATCTTGCTGGGATCATTGACCCCTGCTGGCTTCCTGTCCCTTGGGCATAGGGCTGGACTCAATGATCTTGCAAGGTCCCTTCAAGCCCTAATTTCTATGAAGGCTATGAAATCAGGTCTAATTCAGTGATAATTTTTGTTAGATCCTGACTCCACATGGTGCTCAGTGACTAGGGAGACAATGACCCAATTGCTCATGGATCCTCTTACTCTTTAGCCAGAGCAAACAGGGAGCAAACACCGGCACACATGGCTCGCAACAGCTTTATTCAGAATGGAGATAGCTTCGGGCAAAGGTCCGTCACAGACACAGCCTGTGAAACCAGGGGAACAGCAATGAACAATAGTTCTTTTCACATTTTTATACACCTTGGTTCATGCTCATTAACATTTACTCCACCCTTACTCCTCCTTTCGTTCCACTCATTTTTTTTCTCTCAAGCTCCACCTGTTTACTGTTTGCTTCATCAGTATGGAATTGCCTATGCATTTTACTCATTTACATGCCTTTTTGTTGTAAGCTCATGTTCAAGGCCATGAACTTACTTCTTCAGTCAATTGGTGGACTTTGATTAAAACCTGGAACCTTCTAGAGGCTTCTTCAGCAATCACCATTCACCTTTTTGCATAAGTTCATCTTGGATTCTGTTACCAATGACATGTTGTTTTTCACAATCCAATCTGTTTTTCTGTCCCAAATTGTACCATCTTCCGCATTCCCAAGGCTTCATCTTATTCACAGCATGCAGACTCACTGAGACTCGCTGCTTTTTCAGAAAAATGGTTGACACAGTTAATATGGTTACTTAGCATAAGCAAATGGATGGCTTAGCATAAGCATTCATAAGCAAAATTTACTTGCCTAAGCATTTGCAAAGTTACTTTTAATATATATCATTCTGCCTTGTGGTCAAAAGCTTTTGCTAGGCAAGAGGTATAGCCTTTTATTCAGCTGTAAATCCAGTGCTCCTCGAGATCCAAATATTGTCACCCTAACAATTTTCATCCATAAATAGTGTGGAAAAAATCAAAGTATTTTTGTTCCAATATTTTCTAAATGAAATATTTTATTGCAGAGAAGACTAACTGTAGTGCGGACATCTTCAAAACAAAATGTTTTGACTTTTTTTCAATTGTATCTTTGTCTCAGAATTGATTTTAACAAAAATAAATGGGCATAGCATCTGCATATGAAACAATTGTGTATCCATACCAGCACATAAAATGAAATATTTCATTGCTGAAATGAAGAAAAATGTTTACATTTGGGCTGAATAAAAAGTTTTGGGTCCACTCAATAGAAATTTTTTATGTTTTTATTTTAAATAAGAAGATTACAAGAAAAAAATATGTAGTCGGTTCAAACTAACATGATCACTACAGTCAATCATGGCACTTAGTTGCCCAAATAAATGCCCAAACCTAATTTTTCACATAGATGAGTTTAGAAGTTTTTAGATGTTTGGATTAAGGTCCAATTTTTATATTCTGTTTAGAAACTTCCTAACACAAAAGTGTTCTCAGCTATGAGTGAGACATTGAAGCATTACCTCAGCACAAGAAATACCGTTCTTCAACTTCATGATTGATTGGAAGCCGGGTTCTTTGTTTTTTGTGTTTTCCTTACACAGGAAGACAATAAAAGAAAGCACACAGAAAAAAAAAAAAAGAGTTCAGCCAGAAGTACAGTTCCCTGCTGTCACTGAGAACACTTTATAGGAAGTGTTCTGAGTTGCAAAGATCCCGCAAACCAAAGACAAGTTCACTGTTGGGCCCAGAGGGGAAGGAAATCTAGCTGCTGCTCTGGTTGTTAGAGAGTAGGTTCAGATTAGACATCTGTAGGAACTACTTCACAGTCAGGGCGGCTAGGATCTGGAACCAACTTCCAAGGGAAGTGGTGCTGGCTCCTACCCGGGGGGTCTTTAAGAAGCGGCTCGATGCCTACCTGGCTGGGGTCACTTGAGCCCAGTTTTCCTCCTGTCCAGGCAGGGGGTCGGACTTGAAGATCTACAAGGTCCCTTCTGACCCAACTTCTGTGATTCTATGAAATTTCTGCCCAGCTGCTGGGGGAGCTCTTCTTTCTTAAGGGGAAGGTTCAACTCCCCCATGTCCCCTTATAATTTGAACCCTGAATCTAGGGAATCCCCAACAGGCAGTGGAAGGAAAGGTGGGTGAATTGCCTTCCCCCACTGCAGGGGGGGTTCCAATAAACCCACCCCACCTTCCACTTGGGGCTAAAAATCCCCAGACTCAACTCCCTCTACTCCCTTTCCCTGCTCCCATTCAGAAAACAGGAACAGGCTGGCCGACGTTAGAAAGAGAAGTTACAGAAGACGCTCTGTTTTGAACTGTCTGAATCTGATTTCTTCATGCAATGAGGGTTCAGATTTTCACCCAGTCAGCCTTTTTGAATCAATCTACAGCCATGCACTTGTGTTTGGTCATGACTAGAGACAGCTTTCTATAGCCAGATCAGGCAAAAATTGTTACTTCTTTCTGCACCCTAAATATCTGACAGTATAAGATAGGAAAAAATGAAGTGAAGAGAATATACAAATCCAGTTGTGTACTGCAATTTTGTATTGAATTGTCTGACTCCCCCACCCCCTTTTTTTAATCCATGGTCTAATGTGGACTCAAGATGGGGAGCCATTTAAGAACTATTCTACCAGATGTCAATGTTCAAAACTTCAGTTAAAATAAGCACAAGTCCTAGACTCTGGGAGTGAGGAAAACAATTTCTTGAATTACCTTCAGTAATCATAATTACCCGCTCTTAAAAGAATCACTACTAATTAGTCTTCTGGGAATCTCTGCAATGAGCCAGGTGCTGTCAAAACACAGGAAAAGAAGTGTGCCTAAACTCACCTTTTCACACTAAAGAATTTGTTTATTTTTTTTTTTTAATTTTATTTTTCTACAAATTGGAAGTTACATACTTGTAACAAAGACTTGCTGTTCCCTAGTTGTGGCTGTGTTCTTACAAAGGTCCTAGTAGTATAGTATCATTTGTTTCCATTAGACTAGATAACAGGAAATATTACCAAGCTATTTGGTTCCTTATTAACTACTGATTAAGTAATCAGACTTCTTTCTAACCTATAAGCATTTTTACATGTGCTGTGGAATGCAGCACCGGGCTCTTTAATTGACAAGCTGTGCTAATTAAAAGCACCCATGTGTCACGTGTATCAGTGTCACTGCACATCCCCACGCTGAAAAACTGGCAGTGGGGTGCTTTAAAGCTCATTGAACATGATTTATTCCAAAGCACCCTGCTGCCATTTTTTCAGCATGGAGACATGCAGTGATGCTGATGCACGTGATGTGGAAGACTGCAGTAATGCATTTATTTCCATGCTCTAGCAGACTCGATTAATTGAGCTTGTTCTAATGCACTGCATTTACAGTGTGGAGCAGACACTCTGCACGTGTATAGGAGCCCTATGTTTCTTATGTGGGTTTCAAATATTCATGGTATTAGATCCAATCCCCCTGTAACATCTTGCATCTATTGTAGAGAAGGTTTTAATATTAACCTTATTATTGCAGGATTGTCTACCAATTTCTCTAGTACGAAGGAGAGACAGATCCCTGGATTTTGCTTACCTAAGCTAAGGCTTTGTGGTTGCATATAAATTGATTCTTTGAAGAAGGGGAAAATGAGTATTTTTAAGAGTTTTCTTCCTGCAAGGTTTATTGATTTTTGATCTTCTAGTGCTCTTTGAAGCCATCATAGTACTGAGACATGCCAGTTGAGCAAACAAGTCTCTTATTCTGGAAGAAAAGCTGTCAGCTGAGACTAAGAGTTTTATCAAAATATTAATATAAAAAATGAGTCATATCTGGTAATTGGCTAGGATGGTATCTGTGACCAACAAGCCAAACTCTATAAAGAAATAGATATTGTACCTATCTACTTTCAAGTGTGCTAAATGTATAATTAGTTATGTTACTAGGATATTTTCCTTTTTTGTTAGTTATCCTAGGGTGGAAAATAATGCAGAGGAATAGGCTCTAATATTAGGGGTAGATTTATTATATTATATGCAACCTTGCTGGCCGCATAATCCAAGATTAGAGGCTTAGGTCCAGAAAGGGAATTTTAAATGTCTGTTTAATAATGTTCCCATGACACAAAAATCTCTCTAAACTCTGTTGCATGATTTATTAGCTACATTTTTCCAAATTGAAAGGAGGAGATTTGCAGTTTCCTACTAACGTTCTAATTGTTTGCCAAGTTTCCCTGGCAGCAGGTATGCAAACTCATACTTTTTGCCATTTATTATATTACATCATAAATCTGGCTGTGGCACATATGTCTGCCTCAAGTATAGAAGAATGTTGCTGCGGCCATCATGAAAGCTTTGAATGAGTATGTGAGTTTCAAGAAATGTGTGCATGTATTGTGTTTCTTCTTCAAGATCAGTGAATCAGAAAGACTTTTCTCAGTGTAATCACTCTCAGGCCATTTCTACATTAGGAAACAAAGTGCGTATTCATCATGCATTAAGTAACACTCACTAAAATCTGAATGAGGAGAAAGGAAGATTCATTTCTAATACGTTAGTCGATTCAGCTAAACCTTTCACAGAGAGCCTGCGCGTGCATCCCCACCCCGATATGAAAGTCGGGAGGGGAGGGAGTGAGGGGAGGGAAAAAGGCCATGGGGGGAGGGAGTGAGGCACAGTCTGGCACTGGGCATGGATTGGGCTCAGGGCCGGGGTCTGCTGCACCCGTGTGGCTGCCCCTTCCCCCAAACCAGGGGTCCTTGCCTGGCGTCAGTGTCCACTGCCCCCCAGCCCTGCACTGGCCCTGAGTCTTTCCCACACTGGCTTTGGTCTGACCCCCAGCCCTGCACTGCCTGGGGGACCTGAAGCCGGAGCAAGGCCAGCCTCGGCAGCAGTGCCAGGGCAGAGGAGATGAAGTCCCCAGGACCCCTGCCTTGTACCGCCTCATGTAAGTCATCCCTGGGAAGAGCCCGGTGGCTCCTGCAAAGTCATGGCATGGGGGAGCCAAGGGCAGCACATGGTGCCCCTGATTTTTGCAGGGGGCAAGGGCAAGCTGCAGCTGTGAGGTGAGCTGGGCTGTGCCTGCTCTGCACCTTCACACCTTGCTGCAGCCTTTGCAAGTGGTGCATTGCCATGTGTATCCCACCGCTGGGTGGGTCAGGCAGTGAGGCATGTGGCAGTGTGCCACATCACTTTCAAAGGCTGCAGCAAGGTGTGGAGCAGGCAGAGCCCAGTTCACCTCACAGCTGCAGCCTGCCTTTGTAGATCGGGGGGGGAGGGTGTATGTGCCCCCCCTCCCTTGGCTACCTGGCTCTACAACTCTGCAGGAGCCACCAGGCTTTTCTTGGTCCATGATCTGGCCTGGCTGGGGCTCTGTTCACCATGAATGGAGCCCCAACTGGGCTGGGAATTGGGCTTTCAGAGTCCAGGGCTGCAGCACATTGGAGCCAAGGGGTTGGGGGAAGATGGCACCCCTTTCCCGACTCACCCGCAGAGTGTGCAGTAGCAGGAGCCACCAGGCTCCAATTAGCCCATGACCTAGCCCATTCTCCGTTAATAGGGCCCCAGCCCAGCCAGGTTGTAGGACATTCCCCACAGTGCAGCAGGGAGGAGGGCAGGGGTGAGGGTGAATGATTCAGACCTGCCCCTGCCCCTGCTCCACTTCCTCCTGCAGTATGTGGGTCTTGATCTTCCTCCGCCCAAGCCCAGAAACTAAAGGAGGGAAAGAAACCTTACCTACCTGCCTGTTGTGCTGGGCTGGCTGTGTGCCTAGTATGCTCCTCCCCACTGCTGCCACAGCCTGTGCCTGGGTTGTCCTGGTGTTTGGGGTGGGGGGGTGAGCCCTTTTATCCCCTTCTCTTTCCCCAGTGGCTGATTGCCACCACCAGCAGAAGTGCCACCAGTGCTTCTCCCAGGTTTGGCAAGGCCAATCTCAGAAGGTGCATGTGCACTTGCATGCACCCCCTACTCATCGCCAATGCTTCTGGAGTGCCTGGCTGGGGCAATCCATGAAAAGGACCTACAGGGCTAGACAGTAGCATAATTTGGGGGGAAGAGGGGAGAGTGTCTGGGGCACCAGCTCTGGTCACTCATTTAGTGGGAGTTAAATGGCAGAATGGCTGCCCCTAGGGAGAAGACAGGGTTGGCTTGTACCTTATAGACTAACTAGATCAGTGAGGTGTCACATGAGCTTTCATGGGTAGGTGGCTTGCCTCATCAAGAGCTATACCTTCGTCAGTTCCCAGGGAGCCTAAGCCATCACCGCGGTCTATGATGGTGGAACTTGCTCTGAGGCATCAGCAGCCTGTGCCAGTGCACGGAGGTAAATGCTGTCCCTGACACCACCCTGGGAGCCAAAATTTAAAGTTATACCTCTGGAGACAGAGATTACGTTCAGCATGGAGGAAAGGAAGCCTGGATGCTTATTAGTAGTGCCTGGAATAGGGAAAATAAAATGACCACTATAGATCTACCATAAGAATTTGAAAGATTTTGTTAAACACTATAGATTAACTGAAACCATCTTCCAGATACTAGCATCTCCAAATTACTAGAGGCACATTAGGATGAGGAAAAGCTCAGACTGCAGTTGACTCCTATCAGTGTTATAGGTTGAACAAATCTTAGCTTCTAACGTCTTCCTTTTCTAAATCTTCAGTTTTGTCTGCAGTGCTTGAAACCTGGATCTAAATTCAGATTTTCAAGCCTGGTCCAATCCTTTAAAAAAATTCTAATAATGACCCCTATGAAAAAAATATCATAATTAATGTTACTTATGTCACAAACATTTGTATTTCTAGAGAGGGAAGCAGCATCAGTTGTTGCTAAAGGTTAAAATGAACTGAAATAGAATATGCTCACTAGAGGTGTCTGAATTCTGAATAACCATCTATATATTTGCCTAATTTTTTATATTAATATAAAGCTGAACATGATTTTCTTCAGACCTTTGGTTGAGATCTTCAAAGCACCCTGAGACACTTAGCAGTTTATTTCTCATTGACTTTTAGTGGGAATTGTGAGTTTAAAAAAGATTATCAGGGATTATATATTGACATTTTTTCATCAGAAAATGAATATTCCAATGGAATATGGTATGATATTTTTAAATCTCCTGAATTTTTCTGTCTGGAGAAAATAATAATATAAAAAACCCCTTTTGTTGTAAGACATTGTGAAGAATATAATCATAGAGAAACAGGGCTGGAAGGGAATTCCAGAGATCATCTAGTCTAACCCCCTGCTTGAGGCAGGATCATCCCTAGCCAAACACATCCTATAGAAAGCCATAATTTAAACTCTGCATAAAACTACCATCAACCCTAGCACAACATCAGATATAACATAATAATATTATAGAATGATTCCCTAACCTGCCATCAGGAAATCTAGGGAATCATGGTAGCCAGAGTCCAGTTTCTGTAAAAGGTTGTTAATACATGCTCAAAGAATCCCAGGTAGAGGGCGCGGGATTTAGTTGTTGCCGTGTTGGTCTAAGGACGTAGGCAGACAAGGTTCCTTGGGTGAATTTGATATCTTTTATTAGACCAACCCAAATAGTTGGAGAATAGTTATTAAGCAAGCT
>JAGPOW010003395.1:43668934-43676962 GCA_030014935.1 Caiman crocodilus | reverse complement strand
AAGGTTCCTTGGGTGAATTTGATATCTTTTATTAGACCAACCCAAATAGTTGGAGAATAGTTATTAAGCAAGCTTTCGTATTCAAAAACCCTTCGTCAGCCTAAGGAGGTTTCAGCAGTTGGTGTGTGCTCTTCCTGGATGGGGTGAAAAGTAAAGAAGCCAGGGCCTGGGCTGGGCTGGGCGGGGGAGTCAGTTGCCAGGCAGATTATAATGTATCAAAAATCCAATGTCTAAGGTTAGTCCATGATTTCTAATATCCAGGAGGTTGATGAAATGGAGTTCATAGGCTGTCTCTGGGAAGAGTTGTGTAAGTTTCCCTTGAGGATCAGGACTGAGAGATTGGAGAGAAAGTGGTTTTCTTGTAAGAAATGTGCCCCCACCAGTAACTGGGTATTTCTGTCTTTGATAGATTTCCGGTGTGCGTTCATTCTAGTGCGCAGTTGTTGTTTGCTCTCTCCTACGTATTTTCTTTTATTAGAGGGCGATGTCTCTGAGGAAGGCAAAACCCCCCACAGTCCATGCAAATCTGACCATGGCATACAATGAATTTCTGACCCCAAATACAGCAATCAGGGTGACCCTGAGCAGAGGAACAAGACCCTCTAGCAAGGAATCTCCAGCTTTAAGTCCCGGCAGGAGCATTGTGGGTCAGTTTTGTCCAAATGTAAATGTTTTGATGTGTTGAACTGAGCTAAAATATTTTTTGCAACAAGTCTGACTCTCGTGATGTTGCAGTTAAGTGCTTCATGCCTCTATGGGTTGGTATTTTTATGGGGGCCACCATACATCAGACCTACCTTTCCGACCAAGCCACATAAGTGATCATGGGAGCTGCACAATTGCTGTGTAATAGAGAAGATGTGGTTCTTTCAAACAAAATGGGCCACCGGAAAGAGTGAGGCCATGAGGCAGCGCAACACCCTAGGTGGATGCAGTGCAATGTCAAACTGACTTGAAAGGACATAGCTCAACACCTCCAAAATGGCATCTTGGAGTGGGTTTTTTTTTTAATGAAATATTGCAACATTTTGACTTTTCATTACAAAATCACAAAATTTTTCATAGGATAGAAATTCTAATTTGAGCTCTAATCTATTGCTTGGCTACTTCAGGATCCTTTGAAAAATTCCACAATGTATATGGGATGAGGATGTTCAAAGGCATTTAGGAGGCTATATCATAATACCATGGCCTTTTCTAGAGTCGATGAACACATACACCAATTTTACATTCTCTCCTATGACTTTCCTCACTAAAAACAAATTTCAAATAGGTGCATGCAACAGAAATATCAGGATGAGACATCAGGAGGAGGATTTGATAAACGTGTTACCTTGGGAACTACCAACAACCTCTTCCATAATAAACAAACATGTTCTGGTTGTTTTTCTTCCCTCCTTTTCCTGCCCTGGTTACTTTGTATGGAAGGTCTGTGAGGCAAGAACTGTATCTCATTTTAGTTCAATGTTCAGTACACTGGAGCCTTGATCTTAATTGGGATTTTTAGATGTAAATATAATACAAATACTAATAGAAGTTAAATAGAATCAATTTGATGGAGATTAGGAACTTCACAAAGCCTGGATTGCCAGGATAAAATCTAGGAATATCACCATATCTGGGAAAAGTTAATTTGCATAGGAGTTCACAGAGCCCAAGGGCAGAGATTTCCACAGAGCAACAGCACAACTGCTGTATGCCTTTGTATGCAATGTGTTTTCTCTTTCCGAGCCCATCCCACTAAATAGTCACACTGGGAATGCTGTCATGAAGCATTGTCCTGCAACAGACAGAGAAAACACAGTACCACAGCTTAGCCTTTTGCGTTCCTGCACATGCACAACTGCGGACTTGCTCCTAGGCCTTCTTTTCAGAAGCCAGGAGGATTTGACCCATTCAAAGAGGCCATTAGTGACTGAAACATTCAAAGAGAAAACTATTCTAAGGCTGATGGGACACATAATTCTGTCTCCCATTCTTGCTCCTCCATCATAAACCAGTAACTTTATACAAATAGAGGAACAGAAGAATTTCATTTCTATCTGACAACAGGATTTTATATCCCCCAGGAGTTATCCTCAGCCAAGGTTCATCGATTCTAATTTAATATCTGTAGCCTTTCAAGCCATCTGAGAGAGAAGAGGGTGACTTGTTCTATTCCAACAATGAGGAATGGGGATCATTATCAGGTTTGGCCAAAAGCTTTAGCACAAAGTCAGTGCCCCAAACTGAATTAATCTTTGAAACACACACACACTTTTGACCTTTATGGGTGAAGATGATCGCATACAGAGGGGGGGAGAGCAAAGGGAATTAGAGAGAAAAGAAGTGAGAAAGGAAAAGGGAAGCAGAAAAGAGAAAAGGTGAAAGAAGGAAAAGGAGAAAACAGGGAAAGGGATGAGAATGAAGGGGGTTGGAAGCTGGGCACATGAGTATGCAGGTGGCTTATAAGTCTGATCTTTGCTTTGAACAATCTGCTGCAGCAGGGACAGGAGAGCGATAAGAACTGAATAGGGGAGATTTTCATTTTCCTGGCTGTGCATTTCTTCATTGCTTCTGCCATACGTTGTTGTTCAAAGTTCCTTTCTGGATTTGGGAACTCCAGGATGGATGGTCACGAGTGATTTGCTCCCACGACTCTGGGTTGATAATGAAACAAGGATGTCCTTGTACCACCTCTTTGGTGCACATCAAAAGTGTACTCCATTTGACAGTTTGCCATAGAAGACTTTCTTTGGCAGGTGAGTATCAGGCATTCTTGACAGCTGGCCAGCTGTGCCAGTATCAGCATGGTGTAAATACTGGTAAGAATTGAGCTTCTAAGCACCTCAGTGTCCAGAATCCTGTCCTGCCACTTGATCTTTAGCACCTTTCACAGATAGCACAAGTGGAAGTGGTTTAGTTTCTTGGCATGATGCTGGTAAATGGTCCAGGTTTTGCAGGCATAAAAGAGGGTCAGAAGGCTAACGGCTTTGTAAACCTTCAGTTTGGTTGACATTCTGATACCGCTGAGGTCCCAGACTGCCTCATAGCATCAATCCTTGGAATATTTTTTTAAAGGAAGACGACAATGAAAAAGAGAGAGAAAATTCTTAAAATCTAACTTTTACTTCTCCAAATATTTAACAAAGGGAAGGATGATGAATGAGGAAGATAATTCAGAATTAACATTCTGAGATAATATTATCAGGGTTTGAAACATTTCTAAGAACTGACATGTCTACATCAGCTCTAACAGTTATAGCTAGCACTTTTCATCCCTTTGATTTCAAAGTACTTTAAAAAACAAAGGCTACGCTATTGCTCTCATTTTGTACGTATAGACCACCCTCCAGCCAATAAAAGAGGTGGAATATATATATTGAGTCCCAGGTTAGTCCTCTATCATATAAGGCCCAGCATCCCTACCCCATAGGCAAATAACTCTTAGACTCCTGTCCTTTCATAGCCCAGTCCCCCATACTTTAGTTGGTGGGTTTGTACCCACAGAAACCTTTTTACTTGAGTCAGAAGTGATGTTTTTAATTCAATCAGGTCCCTGTTAGAGTTAACAGAGCCCACAGATCCATCCATTACACAGGAAGAGGGCATATCTACATGTGTGATTTAATGTGTAGTAGCCTATTCTACTGCATATTAAAACATGGCATGAAAAACCATGCTAATACACTAATGCTCAATAAAAATAGGCTGTTGTGCATTGAGCATCTCTAAACAATCATGCATAATCTAAACATCCATGCTACTATGCAGTAGGGCAGCCTAATGCACATTTATTTATTAACTCACATTAGAGGTACTAAGTTTAATGTGCATTAGGAAAAGTGCAGTAATGAATGTATACACATGCCCAGTGATGATGTTCCTGTTCAGATGACAATTTGAGTAATCTCTGCTCATGTCACAGGAGCCCTTATTTACCATATTTAGGTGACCTATATGTGTTTAAATCTTTATCTAGCCTTGTCATCAAGTGGTCCCTTCCTCTGACAAACCTCAGTAGGCGATAACACTACACTAACTTCCAGCCTGCTCCCTCACTGTCTCCTTACCTTCAGACTCTCATGGTTTATATATTTCCAGTTGAAGCAGATCAGCTGTGCTGGGACATTCTGGTACAGCTGATCTGCTTCATTAGGTAACGCAGTTCTCCCATTGCCCTGCCTATGGGACTAGAGGTGACATGTTCCCCACTTACAGAGATGAATCCCTAGGAGTCTCTGGGGTGTGCCTTTGGAAGTAGGGAAAGCTAGGGTTTCTTAGTTACAGAAATGCTCCCTGGTTACTTACACAGATTGCTGGTTACTTTAAAGGGAAAGCACAACAGGAGAAGCTTGCTGTAGGGAGCTAACTGAACTTGGGGACCCTTTGCTGCTCTGAAATCCCTCCTTTTGTATTCTTTCTCCCCCTCCCCCCCGATACTTTTCATTCTCAGGCATCATTGGTCTTCCTGTGGTCATCATACTGTCCACGTTCTGTCATGTCATCATATTCCTTTGTTCCAACAAACCCATCACATGTACGTGTCTTAATTTCGTTATTTACCAGTGTCTTAATGTGGTCTGTCCACCAAAAACATAAATCACAAGGGCTCTGCAGTTGGGCACTGTGACCTATTGCTACCATATCTCATGTTATGGAATAGTATAGTCTATGTCTTAAGATTCTGAGCTGGTGCATTTGGTGGCTTCAGAGACAGTGGGTTTTAAAGGCAACTTTGTCACAAACAGGCTTTGTGAAACCAATTAACCCTTGCCATTCCCCTAGAGCATTTTTCTACTGCATATCTACCTTACCTGCAAACCAATTCCCAAAAGCAAACCTCTAAATATCATTTTCTAGCCATCAGAGGGCCTATACCTTGCTAAACCATAGATGCATCTCTGTAAAAAGGAAAATCTAGGAAGGTGCTCCTGTGGACTGAGGGGCCCGTTCCTTCATAGGAATTCCCAGGGTGTACAGACCAGGGCCTCTTAGACCCCAGGAGTACCAGCCTGGGATAGCTGGAGAATGCACTTTGGCTATAAAGGAAATAAACATCTGCTCTGGAAAGGTGGCAGAAATAACTATCTTCTGGTGTGGTCACAAATGTAGGCATTTGTGGTGCAACAAAGGGATGGATGTCTATTTGCCTATGCTGTATGATACTATAGATTGTTATGGTGGCACAGAGTCAATGTCTTTTTCCATCCTTTAGAAAAATGCTTCTGTTCTCTAACTTTCATGCACCAACCAAGAGGCCAAAACCTCTGGTGATTTGTAACACAGGGCCTCCTGCTATTCTTACATTCTAGTACACTTTGGGGCTTATACATAGAGAGATAATGTGTCGAATTGAAATGCTGATTCATTATTACTGGCATAAGAGAGGTGGTTATTGAAGTGTACTAACTCCTTTGATGCTCCTGGAGAATCAGTTTAATTTTCAATGGATTTAAAATGTCAATCATTATGTATCTCTAATCTGTGGAAAAGTAGGAGAGGGGTAGTCGTCTGTCTACATAGAGTGAAAAATAAACTTTGATAGAATAGCTTTATTATTTTCTTTTCTTTCAAAGGGACCCCCTAGTTATGTCATACTCCTGATTATTTCCTGAGGAACTGTCATTGTAAATAATAACTCAGATATATTCAAAAGTTAGGAGGTTGTCAGCATGACCTTGTCTCTCTTTCATAGAGCTGACAATATAAAAAGCATGTCAATCATAACTTGCTCCAGTCATAGACAGTAAGTGATAATACATTAATATATATTCTAGACCACAAGAGCAAAATGCATATTTCTTTGACACACACAGGCTAACATTCACACTGAAAATAAAATGAAGTGTTTAAAAAAAAAGGAGGGCGAGAGAGAAAGAGAGAAAGAAAGAGAAACTTTTTCCTCTGACCTACTGTTTTCCTGTAAGCTGGAAATACTGGTAGTTTATGAACAGCTAATCTAGCAAAAAATGGTTCTCCTGAAAAATGGAACCAAAACATGCCATTAAAATAATCTGGATGTGCAGTGGTCAGTCAAACATTATTCCCTGTTTATTAGAGACTCCAACTGAAATCATGAGAGGTACTATACAAAAATGTATTAGGAAATGGTTCACAAGACTGAGGCTTTGTTATACTAGCTATTGAACAATCATAATAGCCCATATATATGGGCTCCTTACAGGAAATCTGGATTCAGTGTAATAGCCTGTCATACACGTGATGTCAGGGTGCATGATCTAACAGTTGCTTCTGCCCAGGAAGAAGGCTGGAAAGACTGGCATCTTAGATAACCCTGTATCTATTCATATCAAGAGACAGTCCCAGCTCCAAGTTTGTGATCTAAACAGATAGGACAGGCAAAGGGTGGAAGAAGTTAATATTATTGTTCTGATTTTGCAAATGGGAGCCCAGTATTGCCAAATAAAAAAATGCCTGAGGCAAGCCTCCGACCTCTCTCAGTCCCTGAAACCATGAGATTTTAAAAAGCACTAATATATATTAGGTTATTATTATATGCTGTCTTATTTTTTTTGAGCCCAGAGGATGCATTCAGGTTATACTTCCAAGCTTTTTACGACAATCATAGGCATACATTTTTTTTTTTAAAGATGAGTTTTGCAGGCAGTTACTGGTCTCTAGGAACTGAAGCTTTAAGCAAAAGATCAAATATAGCAAAAACTTGGTATAAAATGTCATGATTTGACAATTTCCTGATATGCTTATGATCACATAGGAAATCTGTGGCCAAGCTAGAAAGTGAACCACTACCTCTTCAGTCCCAGTTCAGTGTTTTAATAACATGACTAGCTTTTGTCTGTAGCGTAGTACAGACATCACATGAAAAACTGCAAATGGAGAAGCTGAATAGGACATTTCTTGATCTGGATTGAGCTATCTCAGAGCCAGCTTTCTTACTCTGCCCTGGGTAAAGCAACTTTTGCAATATAGAGGTATAGTATATCTCTATCACGGTATCAAGTCCAAGGGCCATGGAAGATGAAAGAATGTTTTTTGTAGTATGAATGTTGTTCTAAAGTTCTCTAGCTCTTGAATGTGTGTCTTCCTGTGTTTTAATAGGAACATGTTTGATGGCTTTGGGTCACATTTCAAATCACATCTATAAACAATAGCAGCAAATACATGGGGAAAGTTATTTTGTTGACAGAAAGGAGTGTCAAAGGGGAAAAAAATCCCTTACACTTGGTATTTGCTCACTTTCTGCCAATTGCTAGCAACACCTGGCTAAGTTTAGCTGTACTATAATCCAAAACATCAAGGTAACAGGCACAAATAAAACGACCAGAATAAATACACAAAGCAAATCCTCATTTTAAACGAGGCCTCTGGTTTTCGTTTATTAATTAGCTGACCTTATTTTCTAGAAGAGAAAATTTCAATGTCATCTGAAAGTCAGCCAAATGCTACACTCAAACTTTTCATTTCTGTTCAGTTCCCACATTAGGAAGACTTTGTTCTCTGTTTTATGATTAGATAACTTGTAACATATATCCATACACTCATTCAGGAGTGGTTTCAACCCAGTAGAGTTCCACTGACTACAAAAGGGATTGCACTAAGTATAAATCACAGCAACACCTTAGTAACACCTGCCGGACTATGGGCACATCTACGTGAGCTGATTTAAGGTACTTTAGCTCAATTTAAGGCACATTAAAGGCATGTTTCTATACATGTGCACTCTCAATACAATTGAAAATCATGATTTTAGGCTACTTGTGCCTAAATTTGATACCTGCAAAAGCAAAAGCAGGTATCAAATTTAGGTGTGAATAAAGTGCCTTAATGCACATGTAGACACACTAAGGCAGATTAATGCTGTGTATGTTGACTGACTTGGGACTAACTGTTCAGTCCACATACCGGGTTAACGTGGCTTAGCTCATGAGTTTGTAGAGGCACACCTAAATCGCTTTAATGTGCATTAGGCAAGTGTGCATTAAGTTTAGGCACACATAAACACGCCCTATATTATCCATTCTTAACAGCTGAATGCTTCTCTTTTGCAAGAGATACTAACAGTGC
>JAGPOW010003395.1:43653113-43663834 GCA_030014935.1 Caiman crocodilus | reverse complement strand
CCTGACAGAAGAGTTACATTCACATTATATATAACATGTCAGTAAAAAAGTTTGGTTGCCAGTTAAAGGTTTGCAGATTGCTAGTAAAAAAAAAATGTCTTGGGTTGGCAACCCTGATTATAAAACAAACATATCTCCATGTATTCTGACATGAGATTAATTAATTGCCTACAAATGGTCTGATCGCATGGAGACATAATGGAGGCGAAAGTGATGTCCTCCTGGAAATATTGATGAAGAGATTTCAAATGAGAAATGCAATTATCTTTGCCATAGCAGTCAAAAAAATATATAATATTCGAATATAATAGCAGTGTGTGAGAAATTGTTTTCTTGCCCTATGATACTTTCTGATACTTTGGAAGATTCCCCTATGCTAAATTCATACAAAAATTTGAAATATTGATGGGGAAGGAAGGTGAAACCCAGATCTCCCTTAAGTTCTGCATTCAATCCAGTTGGACTAGTTCTTCAATTTAAAAGATAAAATATTTTGTTTTCATTGCAATTATTTTTTAAAAATGTAACTGCTTATATTTGTAAAATGAAGGTAATTTTGAACTAAAAGTCATTTCCAGACATTTTAACAATCTTACAAGTTTATTTAGAAACTGGGGTGCTAAAGAATTCACCAAAACTGATTTCTTCTTTTTCTAATGGATTATTTTGTTTAAACTAATTGGATGTTTCAATGGAAAAAAAGTTCATTAAAAATGGCTGTATCTGGAAATTATGATTTACAGTGTTTATTCACATCTTCAGTCATAAATATCATGTCATGGATGATCTATACCAAACTATGGGAATGTTACATAAACTTGTCAGTTTCTTTACAAACTCATTAGATTAAAAGCAACACTAAGGTGGCTTTAAACCACTGTGACATTGTAAATGGGCTTTACATGCATTTCACTGCACACATTTTACAGCCTCTTTATATAGCCTTAATGAGAAAGGGAGACTAGACACATCTACACATGCAATTAATATGATTGAATATATTTCAGCTCAATTTGAGCCAAAGTAATCTAATCCTGACATCACCATCTACACATGTGTTTAATCCTGACATCACCATCTACACATATGTTTAAGCACAGTAATTTACTGTGCTGCCAGAACTTCTTTCTGATGGGACTATCCAGTAAATAAGTCTACTGGTTCCTAATTGTCATGCTATGTAGATGGTGATGCTTTACTATGCATCAAATGGGTCTGTGGAGCAGTAAAACATCTCATGAAGATGTGCCCACAAAGTATAAATAACAGTTTGAGAGACAGACTCTAGTACAACCCATGGTATCCCAGAAACAATGTAGATAAAGAAAATGCACTCCGCTAAGAGATTCATCATAAGAACCTTCCTGTAGTCTTTTCACTCTGCAGAAAAAAAGAGAATATTTAAAGTGTGATCTAAGAGTGAAAACCTTGGGCCAAAGAGAGCTCTAATGGAGAATGCCTATGTAGCAGCACTCTCTTCATTGTGCTAGGCTTCATCTGAACTGAACGCAGCTGTGGCAGCATCTCACAGGGAAAAAAAGCATGTCAAAAACAAGTAGCCCCCAGGCCACTTGGGGTTAGTGGTGCCACTCCATAGTTGTGGAGACCACTGCTGCACAATAATACATTATTTAAAAATAAAGACCCTTGGCAAAGCTCTGTTTTTGCTGAAGGTATAAACACTTCCCCAAACTGCAAAAATACTTGTCCTTGGGACTTCCAATTGGCATAAAGCATAAGAAATATGAGAGATGTCTTAAAGGGACTTATTTAAATATATGCATATCTCCCAATTATGGTGCCTCCTTGGATGATGAACTTCATTTTGTAAAAGTAATTGGAAGAGACAAGCTGATTGCTACTTATACCACGAACTGTCAACTCCAATGTAGAAAGTGCTTTACAGGAAAGCAGATGATTTGTAAAATGCTTATCTGAAGCCTATTTGTAAGATGTACTACAAGATATTCTTAATTAAGAGGCTTAATTGAACACCTGTAAATAATATCAAACTTAGCATTTTGCGTTCCTTTTTGTCATTATTTTCTATGCCTATTAACTACTCTAATTCCAAGTAAAGTCAGATGGAAATTTTGCTCAACCAGATCTCATTCCTTAGCTTGGACAGCAGGGGATAGGGAGTAATCTGTCATATTCTTACAGTAAAGTTCAGTAAAGACACAGTGCACCCCTATCATTGAATGGCAACTGGAATTGAGGTGTATGTAGGGTTTGACACACAATTCCTATACTTCAGTTCACAATGAGTGTAAAGCTGCTATTATAATTGTGTTTATTACAGGAAGGAGATACAGGGGTTGCAGGGTGGTCAAGACAGCTTTCTATAGCTCTAAAGTAGGCCTGCGTGAAGTGGTTAGTATTCGGCTTCAGATTTGGAGTCAGTCAGTTCGGAGGACAGCGATTCAATTTGGTGATTTGAATCTCTGTCCCGAATTGATTCCGCTGAATCTGATTCAGAAATTCAGTTTCTGCTGAATCACCGAATCTCTGAATCACCCAGGATCCATCCCCCCGCCACTATCCCAGCCCCAGCAATGACTGCCCTGCCTGCCCCAGGCCCTGGCACTTGGGGAAAAAAAAGCCCCAGCTCATCAGGTGCTGCTGGGTGGAGGGGGGTGATCCCCGCTGCCCCACACTGCCCCATGCTGCATGGGAGGGGTCTCTGCATGAGCCCTCCGACCCCTTTTACTATCCCAACCCCTTCCATGATTGCCCCACTGAGGATCCAGTCCTTTAAGAAAAAAAAATGAGAAAAACCCTGCACTCACCATTTCTGCTGGTGGGGGGTGATCCCCGCTGCCCCCTGCTGCTCTGCACCATGTGGCATGAGCCCCCCCAAAGCCCTGAGGTTACCACAGGAGTGCTGAGTTCCTGAGGGTTTCTCATTTCTTTTTCTTAAAGGGCCAGAGCACCTGTGAAGGGGCTGGAAGAGTGGGGGGCCAGAGGGCTTGTGACAGAGCCCCCCATGCAGCATGGGGCAGTGGGGGCAGCAGGGATGGACCCCCTACCTGGCAGCTCCCAGTGAGTCAGGGCCTTTTTTTAAAGTAGTAGGAGCTGGGGCAGGCAGGGCAACCATGGAAGTGGGGACTAGGGAAACAGGGGATGGGGCCTGGCAAGGTCCCCCCATGGCCCCTTCCCCCTTTTCCCAGCCCCTCCTCCCCTGCTTCCTACTTGCCAGCTCAGAGTCTGGCTGCAGCTCCCTGCTGCAGCCACTGGGAACTGTCCAAATCATCAAAACTCTCTGAATCTTTTTTGAAGATTTGGAGAGCTTTGAATCAATTCAGAACTTTTAATTGGTCCCCTGATTTGATTCAGATTCAGAGATTCGGCCTCCGAATCGGGCTGACTCTCCTCCAAATCGAAACTCCACCCAAAGCTTTGCACAGCCCTAACCTAAAGGTGTGAATTGAAACCTTGTGCTAGACTTGTGTCAGAGGCTATCCTACAGCAGAGCCAGATATAAATGGGGATATAGTTGCTGGAAGTGAGCAAGGGAGAATATTATAGGCATTCCCTATTTGCAGTCTACATCAAGCTAGCCCAACAGGTCTTCTACAGACAAAAACTTTAACGGGCCTTATGGGACATCAATTCCAATCCCCTGCTTTCGCAAGTGCTCATTAACCACTCACTACTCCAAACCTTACATGCAGCTACAAGGAACAATATCCAAAACAGGAGGAACATGCTGTAACCTGCTACAGGTAAAAAGCCTAGGAGACAAGGGCTCTACCAATGCCCTCCCATTACAACAAGGAAAACAATTGGTTAATAAATGGTCAGAAGGTCTTGTGTAGGGGGCCATGTCCCACACTGCAAAGAAAGGCAATCTTCCTTCACCAGTCTATGAGAATCTGGCTGTCACAGAGCACCGGGGTGCTCCGTGCCTGAAAAGGAGAAAAAGTGCCAGAGGGGGAGCCCTAGCAGTGATGAGGCGGCACAGCTGTGGGTTGCCGGGGCAACCAATGGATGTCAGCTGACCTAAGGGGCAGGACTTGGCCCCTATAAAGCCTAGAGCTAAGGCTGGGCTGGTAGGTCCTTGCTAGCAGCTGGAGAGGCAGGAGCTCTCTAAGCTAAGAGATGGGAAGAAGCTTGTCTGCAGGTACAGCTTATGGCAGCTCTTGAGGCTTGAGCACTGTTATTATAGCCAGGTAGCTTATAGTTTCATAGTATCTAGGGTCAGAAGGGGCCTAGAGCAGGCCATCTAGTCTGACCCCCTGCCAATGGCAGGAACTAGTGCCAGGGTCACAGGACCCCAGCCAAGTACCTATCCAAAAGCTTATGTTTATGTTATAGTCAGAGGCTTGTTTTTGTGTTGTTGTGGTTATAAGACTGGTGGTTTGGGTGAGGCTGTAGGGGTTGGACGAGGCCTCATAAAGGGACCCCAGCAGTGTGGGGATCCTGGCGCCCGTGGGGTACAGTGTTCTTATAGGTGCCAGAGAGGGCGCATTATCCTTATAAGGGCCTACAGGGGTGTGGGGCTCTAGCGCCAGAGAAAGCACAGCAGAGCGCCAGCGAGGGTGCAGAAGCATGGGGGTGCATAGAGGGGGCATTTGGTAGGTGGCTCAAGTTGGGCATAGCAGGCCCCAGAGAGGGGGCCGTACTGAGAGGCCCAGGTTGGGCACAGCCAGCCCCAAGAAGGGGGCAATATTGTGTAGCCCAAGTTTGGGCATTGGGAGTCCCCAACAGGGGGCTGCAGGCATTAGAGAGCCCAAGTTAGGCACAGTCAGCCCCAGGAAGGGGGCAGCGTTGAGAAGCCCAAGTTTGGGCATGGGGAGCCCCTGATAGGGGGCTGCATATATTGAGGAGCCCAAGTTGGGCACAGTGTGCCCTGAGGCAGGGGGGGCTGCATAGAGACCCCCAGAAGGAACGGGGCAACATTGAGAAGCCCAAGTAGGGCAAGGACTAGGAAGCCCGGTGGGGGCACAGCAAGCCCCAGAGAGGGGGCGGTATGTGTCAGGAGTCCAAGTTGGACACAGTGAGACCCCGAGAAAAGGGGGGCCAAGTTGGTGGAAGATCGAGTTGAGATCTGCGAGGCTTGGGCTGCGGTACTGGGGAGGAAGGAGCCACAGATAGCGCCCCCTAGTGGAGGGGGGCAGTAGAAGGGCAGCCTCCTGCTAATTAACCCATTAACATCAAAGATGTGGCAGGCGAGTAGGTGGGCAGCTGCCCAGAGACAGGTGCAGGGGCTATATTGAGGGCGGCTCCGAGTGACGCCCTGCCACACTGGCCTACAGAAGAAATTCCTTTCCACGTATGGTATTAATATAATCATAAATAGAATTGTTTGTTCAGGTAGATAATGCAGACTATTTCAACAGGTATCAAAAGACAGAAACCCAGTTGTGTGACCAACTATCCAAACAAAATGCCTATAGGATCATGTATGTTAAAGAATAGAAAGAAACAGATACAGTACTCAGAAAGAAAATGTGACATGGTACTGTGGCAAATCATGTGATTGCCAAAATGCAAAATACAATTACTGGGAGCAAAAGGTAGTTGGAACACGATTGTTCCCTGCCGCCCTGCTTCCCTCCCCCAAGACCTGCCATATCGGGGAGTGGAGGAGCCATGCAGAAAAGCTCCTTTCCACTGCTCACCCCTCTACTACCCCAGCAATGTGTCTCCTGTATGCGGGACCGCAGTGAGGGCAATGACATGAGGCTGCACCCCTCAAAGCAGCAGCAGGCACTGGAAGTGCATTGCCAGGGCAGTGGAGAAAGCTCACAGCAAGGAATCCCCACTTAGTCCCACTGTCCCCATCCATGTCAGGTTATGCCAGCTGGGCTGGGGAGGCCCTGGGGGAAGGAAGCAGATTGGGAGCTCACGCCTGCAGCCTGTGCCTGCCCCAGGTACAGCTCTGGGGGTGCGGATCCCCCCTGCCCCTCAGGAGTGCATGTGGCAGTAGACACAGCCCACCCCCTCCCCTGGATGAGCCACCCATGGGCCCCATCCTGCTCCCCACTGGGGCCCTACAGCTGTACATTGTGGCCCCAGGCCCCACCCAGCTGGGCAGCAGCCCCACCCCTGCACAGCTCCCTCCCTGCAGCGACCTGAATCCCCCTATCCCCCCACACTTACCTTCTGGAGCTACTCTGCAGCCTGCCTGGGGCCATGTGAATGTCTATGCATGTCGTGCCCCCTGTCTTTCTGCCTTCCTCCTGCTCCCTCCCTCCCACCTCCCTGCAGACTGTAACTCTGCCAGCCTGCAGGGAGCTTATTGCAAAATGGCAAAATCCGCAGGTTTCTCTGGTAAAATGAGAAATCCACATTTGCCCCTGGTAAAAGGCAAAATCCAGTTTATTCCGTTTTTCCCATGGGAAACAGAAAACCTGAAAACCTGGATCCCTGTTTACCACCTTCCATATCACTACTGTTGACAAAGTAGTATGTCTCAGTCTCTACCTCTCCAGTCCTTTAGACATTAATCCACACAGCACCATTTTATATGTTAAGTCACAGTTCATATCAATCACCCTCAAAAACCAACACACCTCTTCTCATACCCCTTGCACTAAAGGGCAGTTCTAAAATACATGCAGTACAGATTCTTCAGCCTCACAACCCTCTCAGGCATGCCACCAATCTTACCAAACCCAATTTATGCTGAATAGCCCCCACAGGAGGAATATTCTATATCATCATCCATATGATATTCATATGTTCTCCTTTCACTCTATTATCTGTCACTTCTTTTCATACATTTGCCATCTACCTTTCTGTGAGATCCACAACTGTTGTTATCTTATCTTTTTTTCTAATCATATTAATTACCTTCTAATGGTCTTTCAAGCACTCTAATCTCACTACCCTAAGTTTATTTACCTTTACAAAGCTCTCCATTTTCACATAGTGGACTGCCAAGCTCATGACTTTTTCCAATCTCCTCTGTAAATGCCCCATTTTCTTAAGGTTCTTCCTGCCAGATAATGGCAGAAACATGAAGTATTCCTCATCCCCTCCATTGTCTCTTTCCAGAGCATGCTTCTAAAATAAGTATATGCAAATCTTGCCAACTCCCAGGCAGAGGATTGCAGCCCTGCCCCAGCTCCTTGCAGTGGTGAGAGCCTGGTCTGGAGCAGGGAAAGAGCCATAATCCCCTTTCTGCATGCATCTCTGCCCTGGCTTTGTAGCAAGTTGCCCCCATCATGAGATCCCAGTATCTCTGGAGCAACCTCTGCCCTACTCTGCTGTGCCTGAGGCTGGTCTCCATGGCAACCCCAGCTTTGAGCTTGCACAGCACAGCTGCAGCTGGGGTCTCCATGGAGATTGGCCCCAGCCATGCGGACAGGGGCTGCTGGGAAATGAAGTCTGGCTTCTGGTCAGATCAGCCACTTTGCCCACCCCTGGAACCTTGTAGCAGCATGAAAAGGAATATAGAGAAGAGTGTTGGAATGATGAAACAGCCTTGACTGACTTCCATTTAATCTCAAAGGGATCAGTAATACTTCCATTATTGAGATTCCAGGAGGAACTATTGGAAGGAGTGGAAGGAAATGGTTCAGGAGGGTTTTCATAATGACAATTCCTGTGGTAGACTGTAATGTGATCCCTCTGTAATTTCCAAAATCAGACCTTGAAGATTGTCATGACCATGGTGTCCCTGAGGTTATCTGGGATTTCCTCATCATTCCAGATCCTTAGGATGAAGTTATGGAGATGTGATGTGATCTCCACTCCCTCCTGCTTGAAGATTTTGGCAGGGATTCCATATGCTCCACCTGCCTTGTCATTCTTCATCTGTTTGATGGCTTTCCTCACCTCTAGCACTGGAAGATTTCTCAAATCATCATTGTATGGCAAGGTGTTGCAGGATGAAATTGAGAACACTGTCTTCTAGAGAGAAGGTCTCGACTGAGAAGGCCTTCAAAATTCTCCTTCCAATGGGTATTGAAGGTTCTCTTTTCATTGATCAGGTCTTCTCAATACTTAGGTCTCCAGGGGTTTGCTTCCTGAGTGTTTAGACTATAGATGGCTTTGGTGGCATTAAGGAAACCATGTGTATCGTGGATGTCAGAGAGATGTTGAATCTCCTTCACCTTGTCTTCCCACCATCTGTTCTTCATATCATGGGTCCTCTTTTGGACCTCTGTGTTGGCTTGTTGATGATTCAATTTATTTTGTTTGGAGTTGGTGTCATTCTGCTAAACACAAAAGGCATTTTACCTGTGGTCAATCCACTCTTGGATTTCCTGGTCATTCTCATCAAACCAGTTTTGTTGTTTCCTGGTGTTGAATCCAAGTATCTCTTTACATGCACTGATCAGTGGATTTGAAGGCACTCCAAGTGCTACCAACATTCTCCTACCAATGTTGATTGGAATTTGCCAGTTTGTCCTTGAGGTACCTGTGGAAGAGGTCTTGCTTGATTAGTTCCTTGAGTCCTTCGTGACCTTCTGTAAGCATTGCTTCTGCTTCAGCTGTTGTTTGGGAGCTAGTTTGAGTGCCCTAACCAAGCAGATAAGCCAGTGATTGGTCCATCGATCATCAGCTCCTAGCATGGTTCAAGTGATGCAGACATCTTTGCAATCCCGGGCATGAATAATGATGTAGTCAATCAAGTGCCAATGCATATCTCACAGGTGTTGCCATGGTGTCTTGTACCTGTTCTTCTGGTGGAACAGGGTATTGGTGATGGTGGATCCATGTTCCAGACTTTTGGCTCAGTGGAAGATACCATTGAAGTTGCAGTGTGGTGGTTTGAGTGTTTAATGTGATAATTGTCCGTGAGGGTCCTGATGCTCCAGCCCTAAAATTGATTGAGTCTCTTTGTTGATTTTGACAGCAGTAAAGGTGATTCAGTTGAACGTAGTTATCCAGTCAGAAGAAAAAAATATTATTGCAAAACTCCATTGTAAAATATATTCTCAGTAAGGAAAACTAGGATTTGGATAAAGGATTCTATTGCTTGTGAAGAGGTATAGATGACTGACCAGATAGTCACCTAAGCAGAGTATTCACTGAGAAACCATTTAAATCTCTTGAGTGACACCAAGAAGAAATCCTAGTGGGTATGTAAAATGGTCACCAAAATGGGCAGACTTTGGCCAAAATTCTCTTCTCAGTGCTGTTAACCTCAATCATTCTGATGCAAAAAACATGAAAGTAATTTCAAGCTCCATTAGAAACAAAGGCAGAAATTGATGATCTATAAACAAAAAGGGTAAAAGTAGTAGGGAAAGAAATGTTAAGTTCAAGCTTCATAGACAGAATTATATATAATGAATAGTAATAACAATGGAGCAATCTATTTAAAAAGTACTCAATAAGGAGATTTGGGATTCTACATTACTTGAGTATAGTTCTGTTAAATAAGAAAAAGAGGAGGTAAAAATTTCCTTCCTTTCCTCTGTAACTAGCCATAGCCAACTTACAAGTCTGTCCTAAGACACCTGACACCTAAAGAAATACATTTAACTTTCTCTTTAACAGGTAATAAGCAAATTGATCAGTTTTATTATCCAAGCTTAAGGATGTTTTCTTAAATTAGAGCAATTCAAAACAGTCACTTAATAGGATATACCCCTTTAGAGTATTTGCTGCTAACAAAGGAAATAATATTTAAAGCTGAAGTCTTTCATATCCATTTCACCTTCTTTCTTGGCTAGGGGTTAACTTGATGTCCTTAGAGGCTAAAATTCCTTGCTAGAGAACAAATTGAGTCTTTATGTGTCTATTCAGCTGGAATTTTGTGTCCACAACTGTTCTTTTTATATACAATGAAGCACAGTTCCTGCTTTGTATCTGGGACTCACACTTATATTTTGTCTTTCTTAGTGTGTTTCTATTAGTTTTCCTATGTCTTGCTTCCATTTCCATCACCCTCCAGGTCTTAAGAGATACAGAAAATTTATGAGAACATATCCTTACTGACCAGTCTCTTCCCCCCTCCCTATTTATTCCAAGCTTGTAGAGAAATTTTAGACAGGAACAAGAAGTTTCTTTTTTTATTAAAGAGAGAACAGTCATAACATGCTGGTGTTTGGGTGGGCATAAGCCCTGTTAGCTCCCCACTTCCACCTCCTATGGATGGCTGTGTCCTTGCTCCTAGCCTCTCTCTCTCCACTGAGGCAGGCACACCATCCTGTGGAAGCAGTAGCCAGTGACGACTCTTAAGTCCCCCAGTCAGGTAAGAATCTTCCCTCCCCTTTCCTTTCCCCTCCATGCACAGTAGCATGTCTTTTCTTTTCCCCCACTCCCCTGCCTGCCACTATCACTGGCCTTGCTGTCCCCAGCTGACCTAGAGGCAAGTGTGGGGAAGTTTCAGAGCCGCTCTTGTCCTGCTCCAGGCAGGTTTTACATGTAGCCAGGCTCAGTCATAGACAGCAGCAGCAAAGTGATGGCAGCAACAGACTGGTTTCTTTCTCTCATGCCTGCTTCCAGGCTGGAAAGAAACACCCAAGGGACCAAGCAGGGAGGAAAAACCTGGCTGCTGCTACCACTATCTCTGTCCGAGTCTAGGAGCCCTGAGAGCATGTCTAGTATGGACAGGAGTGACCTTGGAGCCTCCCTCACCCCTACCCCTATCTCTACCCTAGGGCCACCAGAGTTAGTGACAATGGTGAGGGGAGGAGGAGAGGATAAGGGAAAGAAGGTGTCCCTAAGCATAGAAGGGAGGGGTGGGAGAGAGTCTTACCTGATCTGGGTATGTTAAAAATTCCCCAGCTGCTGTTCCTGCAGTGTTGTTGACTGAAAGA
>JAGPOW010003395.1:43616247-43653013 GCA_030014935.1 Caiman crocodilus | reverse complement strand
CCCTAAGCATAGAAGGGAGGGGTGGGAGAGAGTCTTACCTGATCTGGGTATGTTAAAAATTCCCCAGCTGCTGTTCCTGCAGTGTTGTTGACTGAAAGAGGGCTGCATCCACATTACTGAGTGCCCCTGGATCCAACCCTGTACAGAGATAATGTTAAGATGTGGCTCGATATTGGCAAGATTGAAGGACTCCAGTTTTGACCTTCCTTGCTTTTTTTATTTTTTTCAGTATGACTTCCCTAAACACAAATATGCACATATTCACACAATTTGCCCCTTCCCCTCCTCAGTCATATTAGGGATTTATGACATTTTATCACTCATCATACTCCCCAAATAAGGCACACACTTTGCTTTTGGTAAGGCAAATTGAAGGAACAAAGACTTATGCCCACATGCAACAGGGGCAGAGTATAATCTTCTGCTCATTCATTCTCCCATTCCAGCTGAGACAAAAGCTGAAGGTGTAACTCTTTCACATCGGTACTGTCAGAAGTTTTTAGCTGCTCAGTCAGAAGCTGAAGCTGCTGCTGAAGGATTTAATGGGAAGATCTAAGATTTTGAAAAAAAAAAACAAAAACAGTTTGGAGGGGTTTGAAATAGGAGAAGAAAAAGACCAGGAGTAGCTAACATAAAGAATAATTGCCAAAGAAAACATAACTTGATTGGTGGAACATCAAGACCATTAAAAAGCAAGAAAGGGTCATTAACACCTATTGAGTGATAGCAGAAATCAATAGATTATAATGAGCCATTATAATTGACAATTGACTCCCTCAGTCTGCCTGAGTAGAAATGCCACTGCTATTGTTCTGGGAGAAAAGCAATTTCCCTGTTAAAACATGCATCCTTATTTTGGAAGGCTAATTTTGGAGGCAAGGTGCATATAGTCTGTGAATAAGTATAGCACTTCCTTGAACAGGGAAAAAGAACGACTATAATGAACCTTGCAGCCATGAACAATTTTAGAGAGGACAATTAAATAAAATGTAAAAGTCACAAAATATATTTGAAGTGTCTATAGGGAGATTATGTTTCCTCATTACCTTTTTATTTCTTAAATGCACTAAGGCATTGGTGCATTCATCTTAACGGTAGGAGACAGTAAATTTCAGAATTCCAGAGTGAGATCTTTGACGTATGCTTTTCAGTGTTGCATATAAACACCTGATGTACATATTGAATTCATTGGAGCCAGGTCTGTTATCAATATGTACACATAAACAGACAGGTTCTGCTTGACAGATACTAAAAGTTAAATCACAGCCAAGTTAAATCACAGCCAGTTTAAGATCCCATCCAGAAACTTGGGAAATGAAATTCCATTGGCTGAATGTTTCTAAAGAGAAATATTTTCCCAACTGCAAGTACTGAGTCCCACAGGTTTCATGAAGAGAACATCATTAAGGAGTGAAGGGAATCACAGAGCAATCACATCTTGGCAAATCTGAATAAAAAGGTTAACTGTAAAGTTCCAGCCTCAGGCTACCTTGGCAAGTGTTTAGAAAGAAATCTTCCTCCCAAAGGCAGATGGGGAAGGGAGTGGCCAGCTAGCTCTTTTAATATACTCTACTCAATTTCTTGATAACTCCAGAATTTGCGGCCAGCTGCTCTCTGACTCCTAAAGGTGTTGAGCAGGGAAGTTTTTACAGGAGTCCCTTGCCTCAGCTGCTGCTATACATGCCTAAGCAGCACCAGCTTCTCATCCCTGCTCTAGCAGCATTGTCATGACTGTAACTGCAGCTCAGTTGTTGTTGGCACCTTCTATATCTTAGCTTGGCTTGCTCCCCAAGGCAGCCTTTCATTTGTTTCAGCTGATCAGAAAGAAAACACTGATATTTTAAACTCCACATGACTCCTTGTAGAAACAAAGGTCACTTTTTTTTTTTATTTGCATCTGAGGCCAAATTACCCAAAACTAAATCCATATGCAAGAGTCAGGAACCATAAGTTGCCCTCCTACCAACAAACATCATCCACCCACACCAGATGTTTCCAAAACCTTTGGTGGGCATCCTACTTGCAGGCCCAAGCCCAGAGGTTCAGGGTTTGGATGCCCCAAGTTTTGCTTGCCCTTACCCATAAGGTCCTTGGAGCAAGCAAGGGAGAAGACTCCTATTTCCATAAACTGAGTTTAAAGCCGCTGCAACTCAGCAGGTACTGAACCACACCAGAAGAGCAGTTCTCTTGCAATGCAGTTCAGGAAAAATGCCGCCTTGAACACAGATACATGGTATTTCCCCTAGAAGGTTAAGAAGCCACTTTACTTGTCCTGAGCCACCAAGAGGCTGAGAAGCAATCACATAAGGAAGAAGAAATCTGTCCGTCTGTCTCTTGCTTGGGTCTTACTCAAGGTCTCATCACCGCATGACTGCAGGCTACTCTTTGCTTAGGGTGACCCATCTCTACAGACTCTGGGTAATCCATAGTAAAGCATCTAAAAGTATGCTTTACTATGGATTAAACTAATTAGCTCAGCAGTAAAGCATTACAGTCTACCTGTGCACTGGTATTATGGTGCAGTAAACTAATTACATTTGCTGTAGGATAGTACCACTGAGGACAGTACTATCTTACAGTGGAGTATTTGACTACACAGAAATGCATATGTAGATCCTGACCGTAGGCAAACATTTCACCGAGTCTGCCCAGCAAGACAGGGGCCTGCTTCACTTTAGCTCAAATTGCTGCTGTCCTGGGTGCATGTGTAAATGTTGCACCTGGGAGCAGTTGACTCCAGTTCAAAATGCTCTGGAGTTTATTGTGTAGCATAAATTGAATACATGGATGCACCCATGGGTACAGTTCTCCAGTCCATTCACCAAACATGAATAATAATGTTTTATTTACCCCAACTTCATAGCACGATGAGATTTCTAAAAAAGTTCCAAACTAACACACAGCAGAAATTCAAATAAGTCATGGGCCCCATCAATTTCCCTCTCTTGTGAAGAGATGGCAGCACCAAGGTCCCTTCCCAGTGGGACTTCTGGAGTTCTCAAGTAGCTTTTGGCTGCTCTTCTCCATTTGCAAATATCAAACTCAGCAGCCCAGTCATTTAAGGCTTCAAACTCATCAGCCCACTCATTTAAGGCTTCAGACTACAGGAATCATAGTATGCACTGTAAATAGTATTACATAGTATGCACTGTAAATACAAAAATAAGTCAATAAGAGGTGAGCCATCGTAAACATGCAATTGAAAAATCTTACCTTGATATTCTTTCTAAAATCTAGAAGTTTGGTCTGGCAATTTGGACAAAGGTAATTCATGCTTTTCAGGTTTAGCCCACAAATATAACAAATACTCTGAGGCATGTCATTTGAGCAGGCAAGTAAGTCTAATTGTAATAAAATGACACTAGGACGATGGGCATATGTTCCCTATGCTTCAAATTCACTTGTAGTCTCTGGTGAAACTAACAAGAAAGGTACTTTTTTTTGCTTGTGGTGATGGGAACACTAGTCATTTAAAAAAATGATAATGTCCTGTAGATTATGGCACAACAAATAAAGGAGAAGGATTGCGTTACCCTTTCTTTCAGCCTGATTCACATCTAAACAAAATGGAGTCTTGATGTCTCTTCATCTTATTGCCTGTCTTCTGAGGTTTCTAGTTTCTTGCTTTCATTTGGGCAAACTTGTGTTCCCTTTACCTACCTCCTTTTTAGAGTATGCTACGAGTAAAAGGACAAAAATATGTTTGACCTCCAGAATTAGCTTAAAATTTTGAATTATCAGCAATAGTATATAACAGGATGATGCTAGAGTTGTCAGTGAGAGAACCTGCTCACTAAGCAAAATCAAGGCAATTGACATGATGTACAGGACATTAAACGTAGTCTTAAGAAACTCCTAGAGGAATCTATGAGCACCTGAATGTGATATCACGATGCCTTTATCATATGTGCATCCAATTTCAAGACCAATTATTCCAAAGCAAAATTCTGACTAAAGAACTGAGTTAAACTGGATGCCTTTTGATTACTTGGAGTGACATGTACATACGACGGTCATGCTGCTTAAACTACTTCTTTGCATATACTAGAATAAATAAATGGGATTTTTTCATGCAATATTTGTCTATAATGTTTAGTCTCTAGCACACACATTTTTTTATGCTATCTGGGACGAGTGGCTATGTGGTATCTTAACATTATTTGAATCATCTATACTAGCAGTGCTTTAAAAGGTCAGAGTGTAACAAACAAGCTTGAACTCCATTAGTGCCAATGGCATCTCATACTGTGACTAACATGCAACATCTCTCAAACAAATCCCTAGCAGTCATATTTTAAGGTTTGTTTGTTTTTAACTGCCATGATGCTAGAAAATGGCTTAGGGGAACTAATGCCCTATAGAAAGCATATTAATCATACATAAATGCATGATGCACTTAAGACATAATGGATGAATAAGCCATAGTTTTGGTTATGAAAAATGACATGTATAGTGTATCCCATTATTGTGTAGGAAATTAAGATTCATTGTAAAGATTATTTTTATTAGAGGAGGTAGAAAATATATATTTTTTTAATTTTGCAGAAAAATGGAGCAGGGTGAAATTTTAAAATACAAAACAATAGAGTGACTACAAATCACCACTACCAATAACAACTTTCCCTTGCAGCTTCTGCTGCCTCCAAAACTATGGGGAACTAATGACTCTTCTTTGTCTTCTGGTAGCATTACTGCTATTGCTGTAGCAGATATCAAGATAATATGAACAGCTTTCTCATATTCAAGTCAAGACAATTAGAAATGTTGTATTAGCAGAGGCACAAAGGTGGTTACATGTGCCAGAGCACAAAGTTTAAGAGCAAAACATTTATTTTCAAACTTCTAAAAGGGATCAGAACTATGCAATTGAGTGTGACATCTTAATTTCAGTGCGAGAGCTGACAGCATGTTTGCATTTTATTGATGAATGTCTTAATCCTAGAAAAAAAACATATTATTCTGGTGCAAGCAATGCAAGTGATCATAATTTCTAACCTAGACTGTAATACATAGCTTCAGGACTGGAAAAAGCTTCAGAACTACAGTGAGGCTAAAAGATACTATGCCTTTAAATATTTTATGCACTTAACCAATACGCAGATAACTGATGTCTGTTACAGTGTCTGCAATAGTTCCTAACTATAACTTCCTATTTTCCTTCACATTATGTCTTGAAGATGTATGGAAATATTGTTTACTGGAATTTGTACTTTATAGGAATATTTAATAGAAAACATTATTTGCAGGCTATAAATAGCCTGCAAATAGCTCTTTGCAAAGCCAGGAACCATATAGCCAATAGGCAAACAAGTGTCTTCTCAACGAACAAGATTCTCCCCATTTGTACAAAAACCAGATTGATATATATCCCATGAGACCAAATGTTGTAAGACAATGATATTAAAAAAGAGACCTGGTTATGTAAAAAAATCCATTCACAAGGGCAGAGGACAGTATTGTAACCAAGGCAAGGAGGAAGGGAGGTGACCAGGGCACCAGTCACTAGACACTGACCTTGAAAGGGCAGTAAAAATAACAGACACTATGCTTTTGACCCAGATACTACTACCAGGTGCAGAACTTTTCACTGAAGTCTCTGGGTAAGGATGTTGTGTTCAGGAGCAAGGGATGTAGGGATGTATAAGCAGACCAATAAATTCTGCCATAAAGTAGATCTAATCTTTGGTAAGAAAAAGTCTAGAGTTTAAACCTACTCAAAGGTGCTGTTTTCTTAATGAAATTAATATCTTCTGTATTCATACTAAAGCCTCCAAAATTTAAGCTAACAATGGTTTGAAATTTCACTTGTATCAGACTCATGTTTCTTTTAGATAGTGTAAACCTCGATTGATCCTTAAATCCTTGAGATGACAGGACTCCTCTGAGATCCAAACTTAGAAACATAGTGTGTGCTCTTATACAAATCTTCACATAATGACTTCCTAACATTCTTGTTATTTGACTAATGAGATAGCTTGTATGCAATATAGCATAGTCTTTGGATATTAGGTTGGTTGCTACTACAAGAATCCATCTGAATACGGAACATTGTTATTAATCAATGCATTTGATATAAATTGGGAAATTCATTTGTTCTCTAAATTGTTCAACCTCAAAAAGACAAGAGTTCTCCAGAAATTGCTAAAAAGATTATGGTATTTTCTTAAATAGCTATTTAAAATTAAAAGCACTGTAAAGAATTTATATTTAAATATCTTATTTTGACAGCTGGAAGGCTTTTATATAGAAAGGTAAGGCCACTTTGACTTATTTCAACTAGAACTTCAACACCTCTTAAGAGCTGGTGAAACTAAAGGGCTATCTCAGAAAAGAAGAACAGAAAATGTCAAGATCGAAACTTAAAAGACGTGTAGAACTTTTGGCAACAAAGGCAAAAAAAGGAAAAAATTATCACAAACTTAAAACATATTCACTAATGGATTTCCTATTCATATACTGAAACAGATAAAAAAAAAAAACAAGAATGTGGTGCACTAATAAATGGCTGACAACAACTAATATTTAACTGAGCCAAGGCTGAAAGAGATGTGTTGGGGGGGGGGTCCTCTTTTCCGTGGAAAAGGAGGCTTATAAAAACTGCCTGGATTGAACAAGACATTATCATTCTGCCCCGATTCTCAGGTTCATCAAATTCTTCTTGGCCTGTCTACAAGCAAAGAAGCTTTCAGAAAGACCAAACATGAAACAGCCTCCAACCTCCAGGTACACTACTTATATGATACAATGATGTCATCAAAACAGTCATCATAGGGGAGACACAGTTGTGGCATAATGGCAAAGGAATCGCAGGATATAAAAATACTATTGTGATTCAAAATGTTAACTGCTTTTCCTATTAAACTCCAAAACGATTAACTCGTATATTCTTATTTGGAGAGATGGATTAGAGGGCAGAACCATGAAGCAGGAAGGTATGGAGGTAATGGAATGAGTATGAGTAACAAAATGGAAGGTGGAAAGGAAATGGAAATGGGGAATGCCTGGTAAAATGGAGGAAATCACTTACTGAAGGATAAAATAAAAAGAAGCAGGGAAAATAATTTTAAAAGAAATAAAGAGGTAGGAAATTCAAGAAGGTCTCATGTTTTAAATATTGGAATTGGGAGTAAGATTGGGATTGAGGTGGGTTCTGGGACTGGGATTGTGACATGGGGGTGTTGGTCATGCTTCCCAGTGTGGGTGGGAGCTGGAGTGGTGTGGGACAGCACTTTCAGGGGAGCTATCGCCCTTGCCACAGCAAGGAACCCCCAGCTCATGGGAACCTAATATTGCCCCTACCTTACTCCTGCTCCACTACAGTTTTACTTGTGCCCAGCCACCTGCCTAGCTATCCCATGCTTTGTAGGCTGTTGCACTCCTGGAAGTGGGAAAGTGACACCCTCAGGGGCAGAAGCTGGAGTTGGCTTGGTGCTGACACTGCTCCCCCGACCCCTCCACCCCAGGGCAGGTCAGGAGATTGAAAATCTGTCCAGGCAGAACAAGGAGGTAGTAAAGGAACACTGTGTCCTGGGATGCTGGAAGACTGCAATTTGCTGACTCATCTTTGGGGAGTGGTCACATATTACTGAAACATGAGCTAGGTACCAGGGATCAGAAATAAAGCTGCTCTGTAGTGGCATAACTTTAAGATGCTTACAGTACGCTTAAAACTAGCTTACATATCTTAGGGCCTTGTCAGACTTTATGCTGTAATTCTCAAATGTTACTCAGCGTAGTGCCATTCGATTTAGAGCAGCAGACACAGGTTAAGGCAAAAACCCTGCTCTGATTACCCCTAACCTGCCGCTAGAAGCTTGGTGAGCAGGGCAGGACAAGGAGTTAAGGGAAGGACAGGGCAGAGTGAGTGCTGCTGCTTCACGTCTTGGAAGCCATGGTGCCTCTGGCCACAGCTCGGACTAGCTATGCTCCTGCTGGAAGCAGAGCCAGCTAGGTCCACGCAGGGGTGGGAAGCACATCCCTTGGACCCAGCTCCACTTCCCGCTGGGAGCAGAACCAGTCAAGTCAGGAGGGGTGGGAGGGGGAGGGGAACTGTTTCATTTGGACTTAGTTGGCTCTGTTTCTGCTGGAAGAAGAGCCAGTCAGAGCAAGTGATGGCAGGAGACATAGCAGGCAGGATTTCAACTTGGGTGGCAAAATTGCAGATTGCTACAAGTTAATAAAACAGGAACAAAATTAGCTGCATTTGAAATAATCCTGCCCTTGAGCTAGATAATAGTAAGCCAAATAAAGAGGTCTTTAAAACACTTCAAAGGCATTAACATGCAGCCAGCCCAGGGTTTAAGAGCTCCAGAAGCCACCTAAAGTTACCATGTAACAAGGCAGCTACTATGTGGCAGTCCAGGGGTAAGAGCTCCCTGAATCACTTAAAATGAACTTGTAACAAAGACCTATGACAGTATTTGGTCAGATTCTCAGTCAGGCAAAAGGTATCAACAGCCATCTAGGATGTAGAGCTGCTTCTTCACAGGGGTAGATTGTGACTGCTGTAACCTGCCTCTGGAGCTGAAGCAGCCCCTTTTTGAGCAGAAGGTTGGAAATTTGGCTGCAAGGCACCTATGCTCCTCTTGCCAATGTCTTAGATACACCAAGTACACTGAGCATGTAGAGCTGGACCATTACGCCTATGAAATGAAAGGATAAATCAAGAGACTGTCTTGTAGGTTGTAGAGAAACTGGGGAGCCACTTAAATGTTACATCTTTAAGCTTCCTAAAGTGTCCTTAAAACTAGTTTCAGGCATGAATGTATGGGCAACTAAGGGGTTAAAAGCTCCAGGAGCCACCTAAAATTAATGTGTAAGAAGAGCCTTAGTTAAAAACTCTTAAGGCATTGATTTCCAGGGACTAAAATAGAGGGGATCATATCTTCAAATGGGCATTACAGGAGGCAACTATATGGCCCTTTCCTTACCCTTTCCTGTCTCTCTAGACTAAGCGTTTTTAGTAATTTTCAGATAAAATTATTTGATTTTCAAAAACTTGAACAATCCTTTTTTTATCCCACAATTTCCATTGACATCCATAGGGTCAGGAATTCACTTGTGTTCTCAGTCTGCAAGCAAGTCAGAACTCTTGTTGACTTTAATTGACTTATTTAGCCAACAAAGACCATTTGCATCACAATGTTAAGCAATTCTCTTACTTTTGAGCCTACCCCTTTCAATAGTTAATGCATAAAGATAGGTGGTGGAGGGTGCGGGGGGCTCAGCCCCACCCCCAAACACAGGGCAGCAATAGGCATGGCCTTAGGGCATCCTGGCTGCAGGATGCTGCAGTAGGGTAGGTTGGGGAGGAAAGGGAGGGTGGGGAGGAGATGGGAGGGGAGAGGTAGGAAGGGGAGGGAACACTCAGCTACCCTGTGCACTCACAGCCAGCCCAGCCACAGATAGTTAAGTTTCTTTTAATCTGTTTTTTTCTATTTATCACTGCCTGGGTTTGGGGGTTGAGGAGGGCAGATAGAGATCCTCATAATGCATGTGAGAGTGGGACAGGGGAAAAGTGAATCATTCACCTCTGCACCTGCCCTGCTCCTTGCTGTACTGTGGGGATTATTATCCCATGACCTGGCCTGGCTGGGGCCCCAGTCACGGTGAATGGGCCCTGGCTGGACTGGGTCATGGGATAATCAGAGCCTGGCGGCTCATCCAGGGGCATGATATGGGGGATCGCGTGCCCCACCTTGGTTCTACCACAGTGCGCATAGCAGTGACAGCCACTCACCCATGTCCCTGGATAAGCCAATGGACTCCAACTGCCCTGCAACCCAGCCCTGACCCCGACCCTGGCTGCCTCCCCACCCACCCTGGCCCCAGCTGCACACCACCAGGGGGCAGAATCCCTGAGACCCTTGCACCTGCCCCACCCTGCATCATCCACAGGAAGAGCCTGGTGGCTCCTCCAGAGGCACGGCACTGGGCAGCCAAGCAGGGGCAGCCAAGCAGTGGCCCCCTGATCTTTCCCCAAGGGCAGGCTGCAGCTGCAAGCTGGATTCAGGATCTGTTCCCTGCCTCTCTGCCTCAGGGGATGATAAGACTGGAATGGGAACATCCAGATCAGGATGTGAAATAAGCCTCTGTTACAGGATGGTTTGGGACATTCAAGATACAGATATGGAATGCAATATGTAATTTGTTTTGATTGATGTATAAAAGGAGAATTCACAATCAAGGAAACTTCGTAGCAGCCTGAGAGAGCCTGCATGGTCTTGTGCTAACTACTTTGTCACAGGTACAAGTGCCTTAACTCTTGGTCTGATGTACTTGTTAGACCAAAATGTGTTAGAGCTGTGCTTGTAGACAATAAACCTGGCCAAATCTTTGCCAATTAACTGAGCCTGTGGTGATTCTTTAAGACAAGATTGGTCTTGGGATATCCTGGCTGTGACTTGCCAGCACCATGGTTCCTGAGAAGCTGAGATTTCAGCACTGACAACACATCAATACTACCTGATGAGGCTAACAGCAACAATGACACTGATAACCCCAGATGACAGAACGCTCTGACCAGCTATGGAATTCATGTGAGCTACCTGAAAGAATGCTATCTATCTATCTATCTATCTATCTATCTATCTATCTATCTATCTATCTATCTATCATAATTTCAATTACTGCACAGTAGGGGCATGCATCTCTATGTGCACACATGTATTGTAAAGTAAATATGGTGACTTGCACTGACTTGAGCATAAATTTGATACCTGCATCATGCAGATATCAAAGTTATGTTCAATTAATTACGACATAATAACACATGTGTAGACACCTTACTGTACAGTAACACTATGTGTGTGGACAGACTTGGGACTAACCTATTTCTGCTGACTGTGCACTAACTTACTGCACAGTAAATTTAAGCCAGTGTAAATGCACATGTAGAAACTTTCACTATGTAACCATGTGCTGAGCTACTGCACAGTAAGCATAAATAGGTGCTGACCAGCAGAAATACTCTCTAGGTCAGCCCAGGCATCAAGGTACCTACTGCTGCCTGGCTAAGCACTGATGTGGTGGGGAGCTGTGCCAGCTGCAAGGGCAGCTGTCTGTCTACCACATAGGTGTTGGGAACATCCTGATCCCCATATGGGCAAGCGAGCTGTCCAGCAGCTAGGACTGCTGCATCCCAGCCAGGTGTAGATTAGGTTGGAACCCAATCCTTACATGGTAGGGAAAGGCCTCCCTGCCTGAGAAGAAGGAGGGGCAGCCCTCAATTTAGCCCTCTTGATCCCCATGTGGCTGTCAGGCACCATCCCCCCTGAGCATGAAAACATACTTCTGCATGGGAATATCTGATCCCCACATGGCTGAGATGCAGAAGTGCTGGTTGTTGGGACAGCTTTCCCCCCCAACACATGGGGATTGGGATCAGCCCCATTTCCTCTACCAGTCTGAGCTGGCACTCAGAGGAGTCTGGAGCTCCCCTTCGACACTGGAATGGGGCCGAGCAGCCCGGGGCTGGGGGGGAGAGGGGGCAGGCAGGAACATCCCTGGTCTCAACTGCTCTGGTTGGGAGCAAATTTACTTCTAAGCCAGTGCACATGTAGATCATTTCTGGGGCACAGCTTACTGCACATATTTTAATGCATAGTAGCCTTTCTGTGCATTAATAGCTCATGTAAACGCACCCAGGATAACCTGTTCCAGTGCTTTACTACCCTCCTCATAAAAAAGTTTTTCCTACTATTATAAACGTCCCTTCCTGCAACTTGATGAATATCTGCTGTAATACCAATGAAAACAAATTTTACTTTAGATTTGCACAAGTAGCTAAAAGCAGAATACAGCCACTGTAGACTCAGGCAGATTTTGAGCTTGTTTACACACAAGTTTTAACATGGTGAGTTATTTATAATTTATTTTATTAAATAGGTGAAAGAGTCTATAGGGCCCTTTCAAATCAATATAAACTTAGCTTATGCTACTTTTACTTAAGATATTTAGGAGGACTCTTAGGCTAAAAAGAAACAAATGAGGCATTTTTAACCCAAAATGTAAAATTCTTTCTAGAGTTTTACACCAACAAAATTCATTAAAAGGAATTTCAGTTAAGCCAGTCTGCCCTCTCTATGGAACAAGGCCATACTTATTAAGGGCAAGATACTACTACCCTTCTCCGTAGTTAGTTCCAGCATAGCTTCCTTGTTGCAGTATCCAAATGCAAAACATTTGATTGGACTTGGGCTCTGTCCTACTGGGCCGATGTCAAGCCACAAGCTTCTATAAGATTTTTAGCTCAGCATTTTTATCACATCAAGGAACATGTCTGTTTGAGTTTCACAGCCTAATACCTTTAAGTTGTTGGACTGATGTGGACCTCCAAATCTCTTTGAGTACTGGCTTAGCTTTTTTGCCTTCCCCTACATACAAACAACAAAGTCCTACCTTGGGCAAATTCAAGAGGAGGTTGGATAATCACCTGTCTGGGGTCTTGTGAACCCAGCACTCATTCCTGCTTGTAGCAGGGGACCAGGTTAGATGATCTGTTCAGGTCTCTCCTGACCCTAGCTACTATGAAACTATGATAAAGTCAATATTCAGCTGGCATTAATAAGCATATTGCAGCCAAAGCGGGGTTGAGTTCTTCCTTTAACGCCAGCCTCAAGACTAAATATTGTGCTTAGATAGCATTCAGTTTCCTCTCATTTAAATCCCATATTATAGCTGTCAAGCCTAACATGATCTCCTTCACTCAGACTTTGCAGTGGTTGAGACAGAAGCACATAAAGTTTGTAGTTGTGTTTTTCCAAGATGTTTTAGGGAAGTAGAAACTTATCTCCCTTTGACTTCCAGTGGAAGCTGGGCACCTTAGTCCAACTAAGAACTGCAGACCCTTTTACCAATCTTGTCATAGTAACTTAATCATAAACCATTTCCTTTTTACTAGAGATGGGGTACTGTTGATGTTCTATAAGACTAGATAATGTTTTTGTTTATCTTTTTTAACAGAACAGTTTTTGTCCTATACATCCATACAGAGTAATTCCCAAGCAACAGGCCATTAGGCTACTGGCAATGGACAAAAAACCTTGATGTTATTTGAAAAAACATATTTTTGAATTCAACAGCTATAACTCAATTCAACATTAAATATTGCTTAACATTCAGCATTGCTCTGTCAGCCAACAGTTGAACGTACAGCATTTAAGTTGTGGCAGAACACATCAGCTGTCTTAGGAAATCAAATACAAATTGTACTTCCTTCTATTCCACTGATTTGAATACAGTGCCAGGGAAAATATTGGCAGAGCACAGCATTTAGAATGGAGAATCAGCAGCTAAAAGACTCTTTTTTGAATGCAGTACTAATTGTCTTTTGTTTGTTTGTTTTAGATTTTAATTAAAAGGCAAACTGGTGTCACGAGAGAAGCCGTCTATTTGAAGACTGCTGATTTATAAAGACAGACATTAAGTGATGTAACTCAGTGTTATTCATATATAATAATGACTCACATATAGGTGGGATGAAATGTTTGCAAAGACTTTCCAAGAGACACAGGGTTCAACCACAAGATATGTATGTGATACAGGACTCACTGGGTTAAATTCTCTGGCTGGGGCATTATACAGGAAATCAGTCTAGATCAGGTATGGGCAATTATTTGGGGTGGAGGGCCACTTAAGAAGTTTTGGTGCATTGTTGCAGACTGAGTGAGCACTCACCATACCGGGCCAGGTCAGCACCCTCCTCCCTTCCCACCCCACAACACCTCACCAAAACTCTTTAAGTGTCCCTGAAGCCCAAATAATTGCTCACATATAATCCAGACTAATCTTCCATATAATGCCCCAGCCAAAGAATTTTACCCAGTGGGTGTGTCTACATGTGCAAACGCTGTGGGGTGCATTTACTTTACAGTAAACCTCAGCCAGCCCTGGGCTGCACAGGGAAGTCTGCATGTGTGACCAAGAGCTGAGTAGGGACTGCCCAAAATGGAACAGTTCCCAGCCACCTCCAGGCTGCACAGCAGTCTTCCTGTGCAGCCCAGGGCTGACCATGAACTGTGCCAGTCAAGGGCAGGTCTGAGCCAGTTCCAGGGTGGGTGGGTGAATTCAAATTTGCTCCTGGTCGGTCATGCACATATACCATATTGCACAGTAATTACTCAGCAGTTAATTTGTTCCTTGTGTTTGCAGGTAGAAAATTAACTGCAGAGTAAAGGAATTTACTGCATAATAAGTGTCAGCACATGTAGATGGTGATGCCCACTATACAGTAATTAGCTCTACTGCACAGTAAAGTGTCTCATGTAGGCACGCTCTGTGAGTCCTGTATCGTATACATACCCTGTGGTGAACCCCATGCCCCTTGGGAAGTCATCCAGCTTGGAAAACATTCCATCCAACCTATAGGTTTATTTATATATTTATTTATTAAACGTACGTGTTGCTTTCCCTAGTTATTCACGGTGCTCGAGGTGGCTTGCAATAAAAAACAGATAAATTATAAAAATACCTACAAATATTCAAATAAAATAATATGTATTAGAACAAACTCCCCAGAGAATGCTCCAAAATTTAAGATCTGGGTAGGTCAAATAAAAAAACGTTGAGGACACTTTCACCACATATTCCCCTGCTCTGCCAAGAGAAGGCTCCAATCTGGTTTATCATGATTCCTGTTAAATTCACCAAAGTGTTTAAAATTACTTGGGGCCTATAACAGAGTAAGTGCTAGTGTCTGAACACGTTTCAGCAGCAACAGAGCCTTACTTACAAGTCCCAAAAGGGGAAAGAGAAAGAGATTTATGTTAAAAAATATGCCTTTAATAGTTATTTTACTGTCCTTCCCCCCTCCCCTATTTAGAAATAATTTCCTTAAGCTTTCACAAGGGGCACTAGGGAAATCCTGCAGTCAGACAATCAGCTATGAGACACCTCATAGTATACCCCCCTTCCCTCTAACTTTGCTTTAATAGGATATGCTCCTAAGACCACACCAATGCTCCAGCAAATTAAATCCTTTTGTCATGGAAGTTGCTGGCTGAGGCATATGCCCTCTGGATTTTCTGAGCTATCTTAACCTCAGTAGGAGAAGCATCACATTTCCCCTGAGGGACGGATGGATAGGGTTTGCTTGGAACACTGAAATCTCTAGTATTCAAATGGAAATCTATCAGGAAATAAGACCTGGCAAATCATTAACATTTAGTGCCCTATGTAAGAGGAGGTGAGAGGAGTACAGAATCTCCTGCGGCTGCTAAAAGAGTGGAAGAAGTAAAAAAAACAGGATATGTTTGCACTCACGGGCCTACTAACTCACAGAAGGAAACTAAGCACATAGATCACGGATTCTGATCATCCAGTTTAGTAAAGATCACGTTGTGATGGGTAAGGATTCATGCTGACATTATTTGACACAATGCTTTCTGAGGTGTTAAAGTTTTGAAGTTCTTGTTTCTCCCTTCCCCAAGAAAACCAAATTTCAGCAATGGTACCAGTAGTCTCCCACACCCAATCTGCGTCCTGCTGTGAAAGTGATCATTCCTCTAATTCTTTGTACATAGAAGGTTAGTAGAAGAAAGGCAATATGGACTTAAGTTTTCCTATGCACTGCTGATTTTCAGGCTTAAATCTCCACTCATTCAATGCAGAGAGTACAACTGAGTGTCTGAAAGATACTGGGCACATCTACACAAGATGTTGACTGTGCAGTAGCTGAATAACACTGCATAGTAGCAGATAACAGCACTAACAGTGGAGTATTATTAGGCTACTGTGCAGTAACATCACTTGAAAACTGGTGCTACTTCACAGTAACTCCAGTTACAGCAAATTTATTTAGTACTTGATTATGCAAGTACTAAATAAATGCACGATAACCACTGTGAAGTAGTGCCTCATGTAGATGCGCCCACTGATCTGTAAATTAGAGTGAACTAGCCAAGACAAAACTGAAGTAATAGTGAAGTGATTATAGCATGCTGAAAAAAATAGGACTGAGAACATAAAGCCTCCCATTCCTTTTTAAATTCTTGATCCATTGTATGTTGCTAAAGTTTATAATCCCAGGTTACGATTATGATCCCAATTGCTATATATCAATTAGGCTAGAGGCTGCTCTAATTTACAACAGCTGCTTAGGAGCCTGCAGAGACAAGAAGTCACCTGAGAATTGGTAAAGCAAGACTGAAATCCTACCATACCTCTTGCAAAGAGCTGGGTCAGAGAAGAGAAATTGGACCTTCATATCACTGGATTCTATTTTTAGTTGGCAATGAAGATCCCAAGTTACCTTTAATTTCTGTTAAAAATGCTTAAATATATTTAGCAGAGCAGCCTTCTGGTGACTCATCTGTGGGTTTTCAGCTGCCTTTTTCTCAACAAAGTCATTTTCCTGTAAAACGTGGAAGTACAATGCTACATTCTGGTTTGTCAGCATTTTATCTCCATGTGGTAGAACTGTAGATTGCATTGTCATAACCAAATCAGTTGAGTGCCCCGTCACAATAGAACTGCCCTAAGCAACTGCAGTTACTTCTGAATTTAGTACGTTCTACCTCATTAGCTATTCCTACCTGGCGGTTTGTCATTGGCTGCTCTAAAAGTATAAAGGTCCGTGCAGCTTCCGCCCAAGTCGGAGAGCTCTGAGCACGTGGTAGAGTACAGAGAACTTTGCCACGTGGAAGAGAAAAGCTGGTGGACTGATCACCCACCAACATCTCTCCGTCACCGTTTGCTCCCAATGTATCCTTCATCCTGCATGCTCATTACTGCCTACAAACTCGACGGCTCGTTCTGTTGCAAGTTATCTGTAACTACTCAAGCAACTTGTTACCTGTAACTATATAAGCAACCTTACCACCTGCATTGTGGCCACCAGCGGCGTAAATAAAGTTAAAGTTGATTTTTGCAACCCATACGCCGTGTCTCGCCTCGCCATCACCAGCCTGCCTGATGTTTGATTAAATTAGCGATCCTCTGGACGGCTCCAGCCGCCCGAGACATGCATGAGCTGCTAAGCAATAGGAATTAGGCCCTAGAAACATCAGGCAACTATAGGATCCTGCCTGTCTCTTTGCACAAGCAGCTGTCATTGTGGGGCAGGGTTGCTGTAGCCCACTGAGGAGGAGATATACAAGAAGACATTGTCTTTGTTCTTTCTTCTCTGATTATTTTTAGTATTTTAATTAGTTCATCAATAAACTCCAGTTAACTCCTTGGTCAAACCGGTTTTATAGCTGCTACTGGCTACCATACTATTACAGAGCAGCTGAAATCCTGTGCACATTTCATTGTTTGTCGAGTTGTAGGAAAACAACAGCAAAATGATGAATATCACCCAAAGGTCAGTTCACTTTTCAAGCAAACTATGTGGGAAGCTTCCATACTGCTCCATTTTATAGTTAGCTTTTTCCAAGTCAAATCAGCATTGCTGGCTACAATACAATGCTGGCAGCATTCTCAGTCTGGGCCAATTTCCCTATTCATCCTGTTGCTGGAACGGCAACAAGTAGACTTTACAAACTTGTTATTATTCATTAAATGTTCCAGTTTCCCTTTTCTCGTGTCTTTTCCTTGCAGAATAATTCTTCTCTTAAATCATGCTCAACCCAATCACTCAGTAGGAAAACTGGGAGTGGACAAGCTCCTTCACCATGAGAATAGACGGGCTCTGAAAAGGACAGCTAGGGATACACTGTACTTACTTTTCTGACCAACTGTCATAATATCCCCCATGGGGAGTCTTTGGAGTGGTAGGGGAGGCCTTTCAGTGCCCCTGACCAGTGCCAAGAAGCGTATCTTGTCAATCCATATGAATTTGAAATTGTACAGTAAAGATATTAGACAGTAAATAGAACATGATAGGAAAGTGAAATAATTAAGGTCATTGGCACGGTGGTTCTTCTGTCTAAAAAATGGACATCACTCCACTAGCTTAACTGATATCTACAGTGTCAGACCTACCTGCAGAGTATGAGCTGAGTAGCAGCTGAGCATGATGACGATATCTGTTTCTGCCTATCTTGAAGTGGTAAATTTTGTTTTTATTCCCATCCACCAGCAACAATGGGGCCAAATTATATCTTACCACTCACATGGTTTCTCCAGCCTAGGAAGCACCACCTAGCAAATGCTTGTGCTATGGGGGCCACAGCAAAAAAAGTGTTCATGTCACAACCCCTTGTAGGTAATACTTGCAAATTCCGATAACACTCCAAACCATGATTTTGACCCTATGAATGGACTGACTGTAACCAATCATAATGCCTTGTGACTGAAATAGTCATAAGCCCTACTTAGGACCATCATTGACAATACTGTCTACAAACCTTGAAGGGTTATCAATAGCGAAAAAAGAACTGATTGTAAATCTACGTGAGATCCAGAATGGTGTCTTGTGCTTATAAGAGATGCATGGAGGACCCCATAATAACTAGGGCTGTGCAAAATTTCACCGACTGTTTTGATGCAACACTGTTTCATCACATTTTGAGATTGAATGAGTCTGCAGGCAGACTGATTTTCTGGAGACGTGGCTGATTAAGTGTATATACCTGTTATAAGTTGCCTGAATGTTAAAGTTGATAACATAATTGCTTTTCTTATATGATAAAGTATTTGCTTTATCTGATGATATAGATTATTATTGAGCTCATTGAAAATATTTTGTTTTTTATAGGATTTTGAATTTGTCAATCTCTTGGTTACTATTGTAAATAATAAATTATTGGAAATATTTATTTAGTGTGTAGTCTGGTATGGGGAGGACCACAGGAGAGCACTCCAAAGAGTGGTGGATCCCAGACTGTAGATGGAGTGGGAGTAGACCAAGACCTATTGGCACCCCAGGATCCCAAAAATTTGGACGTGGCGATGGCGCTGCCACCAGGGTTACAGAAGCAATTTGGAAGTACCATATTTATTAAAGCAGGAATGATCATAATTTCTACAGCAAAGACTGAAGAAAACAACATTGAAATCCTGACCATCAAGCTCATCAAAATCAAAATTACTTCAATCTGCAAACTACCTCACATGAGTTTTGCCAATGCAGATACACCAAGGATCACTCAGAATAAGCCACAGGTGATCATTGGTGACTTCAACAGCCACGACATGCAATGGATCTATAATGTGACCAATAAAGGCGGTGATGCAGCAGAAGCATTCAGATGCATAACAGTTCAGTTTGATCCCTGACACAAAGCTGCCTAAATCATTCATCAGTGTCCACTGGAAACAAGGATATAACCCAGACCTTGTTTTCACCAGTAATATCACTGGGGTAAGTAATAAAATGGTATTAGACCCTATACCGCATTCCCAACATTGACTAATTGGAATTCAGATGAAAGCCGCAGTAGCACTTATAACAGTGCCATTCCACCAATGTTTCAACCTTAAAAAAGCAAACGTCTTTTCAGAATACCTTGATGCCATGGTATCAAACCCATCAAAGCACTGCCTGAGAGCTATGACCAGTTAATAAACATTGTACAGAAATCTGAAAGGAAGAACATCCCGCAGGGCTCCTGCATGAATTATATCCCAGGCTTCACTCCACAAACCACCAGACTATACAACTACAGATGACAATATGAACTAGACTTTTTTTTACGACCACCATCATCAGAGGTGAGGAGCTCATGTTGGCCATCATAGCAGAATGCTGGAACTCCTGGCAGACTCTGATGGAGTCGACTGATCTGACACATAATAGCAAAAGGGAATGGCAACCTAAATTAAGCAGCAACCCAGGAAAGGTAGATCCAACATCCTAATGTCACCACTAACTAAACTGCTCACCAGATGCTCCTCAATGGAAAAAGTCCAAAAGCCCAAAGAAACTCAGACTAGAAAGGGACAAGTACCCAAAGACCTGGGCTTTACAGGCCCCTTTTTAATGACAGAGCTGAATGCTAATATGAACCACTGAAGACTGGGAAAGCAGCCAGCCTTGACAACCTACTTGGCAAACAGATCAAGCAATTTGGACCCCAGACTCAAGAATGGCTCATCTGTATGTACAACTCATGCGCAGCCAGTCAAAAAATTCTAAAGATATGGCAACATGTGCAGCTAATGGCATTTCCAAAGCCAGGGAAAGATCCAACTTCTGCTTTATCTCTCTGATGTGCAATGCATACAAACTATGTGAATGACTGATACTGAATCAACTTGCCCCATGGGTGTTTAAAAACTAATCCCTGAACAGGGCAGTTGTGGCCCTGAAAAATCAACTGCTTAATCTAACTCAGCTTATTAAGGACAGTTATGAAAGAGGCCAGATCACCTTAGGTGTGTTCATTGATGTAACAGCCACCTACAATACAGTTCAGCACCAATGACTCTTCCACAAGACCTTTGAAATGACAAAAGGTCTGTACCTTACAGAGCTGATATGAAACCTGCTTGAAAACAGACTTGTTTTGTCAAAATGAACGGGAAGCAAAGCAGATGGAGATGACAAATAGTTTCATAGTTGTTAGGGGCTTGAAGGGACCTTACAGATCATTGGGAGATTAATGGCCTCCCCCATGGAAACATACTTGCACTGCTTTTATATAACATCTAAATGAATGATCGACCAATTAATTTTGAAACAAAACATTTAATCTATGCATATCACCTATGCATAACATCTAAAAAACCTGGCTTTTACCATGTTGAAAAATCCTTAAGTGAGGTTAATTGGCCTAACCTCATACTACATTGAAAACCAATTACGTACCAACCCAGTGAAAACACAGATATGGCCGTCCGAAAAAAACACGAGGCCAACCGCCAGCTCAACATTACGGAGTCTGGGATCCCACTATCCCACAATGCAAATCCAGTTTACCTTGTAGTCACCCTCAATCAAGCCCTCTCATAGAAAACATGACATGGAGACAAAAGCAAATGTGAGCACATGGAAAATATCCTATATACGTTCACCAACTCAAAATAGGGAGCTAGTCTCTCAACCATCTGAACCACTGTTCCAGCTCTCAGCTTCTCCTCTCCCAAATATGCATGCCCTGTATGGGAGAGATCTGTATGTGATAAGTGCCTTGAACGATAGCTGCTGATACATCGCAGGATGTCTGAAGCCTACCAGCCTGAACAGAACTAGCCTGACATCAGAAGAGCAGCGGCCAGCAGGACAGAATGATTGAGCTGAACTGAAGATGCGAGACACTCGGTCTACAACGATCCCACATGGCATAAAACTCTGAAGTCACACAGGAGCTTCCTCACCAGCACCCAAAGTCTAAATGCCACACCCAAAGAGACACAACGACAGATGTGGAACAAGAAACTGAAGAAAATACCCAACAGTTGACAAATGGACGTTCCAGCAGCTGAGTCTTATCATAAGGGGCTGATGAGCTATGGCAAATGCGACGATGTCTCAACTGCCTATGTACCAGAATCAGACGCTCCAAGAAACTAATGAAGAAGTGGGGCTATACTATTGATTCAAGCACCTGTGACTGTGGTACAGAGCCTCAGACTATGCAACACCTGCTGCAGTGCCCACTGCTTGAAGACCCATGTACAATGAAAGGCCTCCCAAAATACAATAAACAAACAGAAGCACATATAACAAAATGGTCAAATGTGGTGTATAGACATGAGACGAGCAAGGAAGGGCAATCACCAAGCATTTAGCCAGGACTTGTTGGCTTGGAATTACCAGTTGATCTCCCATCCAAATTCTAACCAGGCGGAGGATTACCTCATTTGCAAAACTGGACACCATCCGTCCAGTGTGGCTTCTCATAAACATGAGTCGCTGGCAAGCCTAAAGGTATGGAAGTTCAATTTAGTTTCAAGAAGGAAGCATATAACCAACCACCTGCTCCCCAAAAGTTGTCCTACTCACCTTGGTCAGTTAAATTGGGTGGACAGTACAAAAACACTGTCCCTCTCAGTTATGTTCTTAGATCCAGATAAATGCTAGAAGCACAGAAGGGAGCAAATAAGGCGGGGGAAAATCAAACAGTTATGTTGAATTTCATCACCAACAGTTCGACTTAGGATCTGGAAAAGCATCTGAGGTTAGCTTTGCACACGCAGATTTTGTGGTAATTTGGTTGGGTGAATGATTTGTTTTACTGAACTATTTGTAGTGGGACAACTCCTTCTGCAGAGGGAGTTCTCTTAGTACAGGTACACTATTTATGCCACTGTAGTTATTAATCTTCCCACATGGGGGTAAGCTGTACTGGTAAAACTGCATCTATTTGAGAGGAGCCGTACCACGGACCATCTTTTGGGTTCAAATATGTTTTGGTGTCCAAAAATGTTTTAAGTTATGTAAGCTAGTTCACTAAACCCTATTACAATAAGCATTTGGACACGCAGTCTCATTTACCTCTGGCATTCCTTTACACCATTTTGGCAAAGTAAAACAACCTGAAATGAGGGGTACATTCAGTTAGCAAAACTGGATGAAAATTAGACTCCTTATTTGAGAAAACACACACTAATCAACAGTTTCCCCAAAGCTCAAGAGGCGATTTTAGCAGAGGACTCTCCTCAGTCTGTCGGTATTTCCACAAACATAACACCATGCTATCACTTGGCAGCTGACGTGCGTACGATGGTATTGAAGAACATCACATTAAAGTGATGCATCAAACACTCCAGGCGAGCAGGGCGAAGGGATTAGCAGCACACTTCTAGTGCTTGCTTACTTTTTAAATTCCTTCTGCAGCTTGTGTATCTTTTCCCTTACCCAACACTCCTTCTGCAACTTATTGTGTCCTGGAGACATACCTCCTGACATTGACTACAAGCAGTCTTATATGCTTAAGTTAAGCTTCCATTTTAATCTCCTTTTATGATATATAGCAAACGTCTCCAGATGACTCTACTTTCTACCTCTCTATTCCAGATTGCCAGACACTCTGGTAATGAGACTATCCTTTGAAATTATATCCACTGCCAAATCCAATCCTGTAGTTCTATCTGTCACACTCCTGTTGATACCTCTTCTGTGCTGCACCATGGTAAAGCTCCATCAAGAGTCTCAATACTTTTTTATTCAGCTGCCTGATTGACGGAGCAGCATCAATAAGCTATTTAGCTGCTATGGAGTGATGAATAGGAGAAATAGGACTGAACAGCAAGCTGGCAACCACAGTGACAATTTTAAATGCTAACTTCATGGGCTCTCGGGGTAGTGAGAAATACAGCAAAAAAGAAATGAAAATAAAAGACCAAAGCAGGTTTTGGATGATCTCCATGCACAGGTCAGAATGGCAAAACTCTAATTTACATAGAATGTAAAAAGGGAATATATCTGCCAGAGAAAGACACTCATCCTTGTGTGCCTTTTATAAGCTGAACAAGTCCTGCTATTAGCACAGCCTGAAAGTTTCACATAGAAGACAAGGAAGGGTGAGAAGTGAACAGTGGTAAGTCTGACATTTGTAGAAGAGCCTAAAAGGAGTTGGGAACCTTAAAAAATTCAAGATATAACTTGCTTGGCAGGGGGAATGATATTGAGGTGTTAGTGGTAAAGGCATTGTATAATACACTACAACAGCTATTGTCCTTGTCTGACCACATGTAGGGGGCTGACCCACACTTGAGAGTGGTCAAACTTCACACTGTCGCTCCTTTAACTTCAATGGGCCTAAGGCTGATTTCCTCCTATTAAAGATCTGGCTTGCAAACTACCAGTACTAGGCAGACAAATTTAAGCAAGATCAGGGAAGAGTAAAGAAGTGGGTCACAAGTCTTATTGGCAGTTCAAATAGCAGTAATCACAGTAAGAGAAATAGGATGATATTAGGAAAATTTGAGGTAAGTGGAAGAAGTCCCACTGGTGAACCCTTAGTTGCAATTACAGAGCACAGTGAAGTATACGAGAAATGACACAATCTTGTGCTGGACTAAACTCAGTGCATCAGCCTGTTACATGGTAATAATGATACTAATTTGCATGGGTGAAGCATTATTCTTTCATCCATAACTGACTGCTTAGTAGAATTTCCAATATACTAGAAGTCAGACAAAATCGTACCTCTAACCTCTTCCATACTTTAAAGAAATTTCTTTAAAATCATTTACTGATTAGTAACCTTAGTAGAGGTTAGGCGGTTTTTGAAAGCACTTTAATGCCCGTGCATGAAAGCCACAGAAGGTCAAATGATTATACGGTATCCTAAACAAGCTTAACTGTGCCATGACTTTTTCCCACACGCTTCATTTTGAGTTACTTCTCCTCTGAGCCATTTGGTTTCGTGACAATTTAAATGTATACACGAGTACATGCAGCAAAAGGGTGTCTTAGAGCTGAATTTAGATCAACTGATCACTGGTAAGATTTGATACGTGCTGTGACTTGTTTAATTATTCTGTTCAGCCTCTGAAGTGAGAAGTGGCAGGAGCTCTGGGAGGCTGTAAATATTTTTTTAGGTGTTCTACAGTGAAGAAGGTATATTAAAGATGTTTCAGTTACTCGTTCACCAATGTTATTGGTCTTGTTTAAGACCAGTTGTATTACGTAGAGTCCCCCAAAATGAGCACGTCCAACTGTTACGTCCTATAGAGAAAAACAAAAACAAACGAAAAACCCCACAGGCAACAACTTCCTGTCAATTCTTATTTAGGATCTCAGTTGGAGTCTTCCTGTGAGTGAAGATCAAGGAAAATGACTTGGGGGGGGGGGGGGAACCAAAAATTTGTACTTTCTAAAATATATGCAAAACTGATTCTTCAATTGGTTTACTGTCAAGTGTATCTTCACAATGACTTTAATAGCTATTAAACCTGTCAAACCCCAATAGGCCAAAAGTGCATCCACTGAAATACACAATGTCCATTATGAATTATGTCCTTTGCCTGGGATTGTTATTATTGACCAGTCTGGAAAAGTTGCTGTTTGATGAGCTGGAAATGTTGGTACAGGTAACCTATGCATTATTATTATTCTGAAAAGACACCAATAGTCTACTAGTCTGCTTTTATCAACCTTCTCCTATAAAGTTGTCAGACATGTTAAAGCAGTGCATGAATTACACAGATTAAATACTTACAAAATGACAGGTCCAGATGGGCATGATATTGAACTGATTGAAACACCAGAAAATGTAATTGCTTCTCCAATTGTTGATTTATTTCATGTTCTTTGACTTCTGACATTTCTACTGTCAAGGCCCTTGCCTAAATTCTATCACATAGTAAGGCTGATATTTCAAGAGCAAGGAAATCTCATTTACTTTCCCTTCTAAATGTAAATTTTAATATAGTTGATTATCAAATACACAAGGCTCAATGTATTGAGTAGATTTAACTTTTAAAAAATCTTGCTTAGCACTTGCAATTAGGGCCAGGAGTTATGTGAAAAATATTTCATCATGTTTGCTAAGCACAGGCTATATTTTGTTATTTTGGGGGCCTGATCCTGCAACCTATTCTATGCAACTAGACCCCTGAGGTCAATGTAGCTCACAGACATCATAAGGGTGAGCTGTAATGCTCCTATTGTAGGATGCAGATCTTACACAGTAAAGTCTTTGGGAAAGTGTTCATGATCTGGCTGCACTTGTACAGCACCAAGACAAATGGGGTTTTAACCTGTATAGCTGCTTCCATAATATGAGTAGTAATTCTTAAAAGAATTATGCTTTTAAAGTGCACTCAGATGCATCCATATGAAATTTTCCTAGTTGTTGTTAACCTGCAGGTATTTCCAATTCTGGTTCCATTCTTGTAACTTTGTCATCAATGCCTCCAAAGGAACCTAGGCCATATTGTTCTGCAGGCAGAATGCAGATATCCTTGTTAATCAACCCTAAGAAAACCTCCTGAATTTGATGAACCTTGTTGACACTGAAGAATGTAACAACATTGCAGGGTGGATGCAACCATCTCTGTTCCCTATAAGGTTATCATAAATGCCCAAGGTATTAAGGTCATGAATCATAGACATTGGTGAGGTGTATGTTACTGATAGCTTTGCCAGCAAGTGCCTATGGATCTATAAAGCTACTGTCATAGCCTTCACACTGCTGTCTTAGTTACTGGCCACCTACCATTCCAAATAAAAAAGAATATTAGGAAAACAAAGATGAAGCTCAACATGATTTAGCAAATATTGTAAGGTTTCTATATAATAACAGGGACCCCATACTAGATTGAACACTGAATTGATCCCAACATTTCTTAAAGAGTTAAAAATGAAATCAAAGGAAAAGTGATGAAAACAAGCTTCAATATACCATTCACTAAGACTATACTATCCATGTCAGTGACACTAGTGACCTGCTAAACAACTCACCTGCAGATTCTAAACCGTGGTATACCAGATTTTACTTTTAATTTCCTAGGCTAGAGACAGACATTAAAAAAACAGGATACTGAATTGATTCAACATTTGCCGGTTAGTCTAACCTGTCTAGAGGGAACCAATTTACAAGTGAATAGATAGTCATGAAATGTAGGCACATGCCTGCAGTGGCACAGGCCAGGAGTAGGCGAGCGCTAGATCAGCCCCCAGCTGCAGGGAAGCTGTGCTGGGGGGCACGGCCAGCCTGTGCATTAGCTTGGAGCGAACTGGCCAGGGAGGAGGTTGAGTTTCTCCCTCCCTGTCCCAGTGGCATGGACCTGAGTTGAGGTCTGCCAGGTGCCCCCTCACTGCTGCAGCAGTGGGGTGGGGCATGGCCAGTTGCTGGCTGGCATGGCCCCTTGAGTGAGAGCGGGCAGGCAGGGAGGTATTCCCTTCTCTACCCCTACTGCCTCCAGGGGACTGCAGCCAGGGTCTACCCATCTCAACTGCCACAGTTGCCACTTGTTCCCTGCTCAGCGTGAAAAAGGCCCCATCCTGTCTCCTCCACCAGACACCAGACAGTGGGGGAAATTACCCCCCGCCCTGCTCCCTTGCCTAGGGGGCCCTGCCAGCCAGCCTCTGGCTGGGACCCTTGCCTGCTGTTGAAGCAGTGAGTGTGCAGAGCCCTGATACAGCAACAACCCCTGTCCTGGTGATGGGGGAGCATGAGCCTCTTCCTTGCAGGGGGGCCATGAGCAGGTGTCAGAGCTTCCATGGACTGTGTGGGGCAGGGGGAGCACTAGGGCTCAGAAGGAGCCATAGCCTCTAAAGCTCCCCTAGCACCAAGGCCACTTGCCCTGTGCAGTCTGCAGTAGATCTGCCCACCCCACAGTGAGCCCCCACACTGGAAAGAGGCTCAGGCTCTGGGACATCATAACATGGGGTACAGTCCCTATCAGGGTCGCCTCCCACTTGTCACTCCAGAGGCAGGGGTGGGGCAAGAGGCTGACCAGCTGGGCCCCCTGGGGAAGGGCATGGAGGGCGGTTATTTCCCCCCTCCCTCCAGCATCTGGGGGAGCTACAATCTCCTGGGAGTAGAGGGGAGGTAACCCTGCTCCCTGCCCCCCACCTAAGTGGGCACTGCCAGCCAGCCTCTGGGGGGGGCACACTGCAGGGTGGGAAGCATTGCTACAGACTGGGTGGGGCAAGAAGCTGTGGTGTTGGAGGGGTGGGGTGGTATGGGCCCCTCCAAGCTCCAGTGCTGCTTCCCGCCCCACACTCATGGCCACCCTGATGGGAAGAGGCTCACACTCCTGGACACCAAGACAGGGGCTTCTGCACCATAAGGGCCCTGCCCCCTTGCTGCTCCAGTGGCAAGGGCAGGGGCATGGCCAGAGGCCAGCTGGCAGGGTCCCTTAGATGAGGAGGTAGGGTGGTGGGTTATTCCCTCCTCCATCCGATGTGTGATAGAGGGGCAAGGAGGAGGCTTATCTTGCTGCTTGCCCCATGCAGGAAGGAAGTAGCAGCTGCAGTAGTTGGGAGAAGTGGGGGTAGAGGGGATAATAACCCCCATCTCTGTCCCCTCTGCTCAGGGGACCATGCCAGCCAGAGTTTGGCCATGCCCCAGCCCTGCTGGTGAAGCAGCAAGGGGGGAGTGCCCAGGGGACCCCAGCTCGGGTCCATGCCAGTGTTAAACCTCCTCCCTGGCTAATTCACTCTAAGCTACTGCTGGAGCAGCCAGCAGAGACATGCAGGTCTCTGATGGGGGGTGGGGTATAAACTTGTTACCTGCTCCCTTCTGGGGCCAGTCCCTGGCCAGGCCCCCACCACTGCCCATCCCTTCTCCAGCTAGGGAGCAGAGGGGTGGGGTCATTCCTCCTCCACTGGAGTAGAGCGCACAGCCCAACCTAGAGAGCATGCTGGGACGCTGAGAAACTCCAGATTGACTTAAACCTGGAAGGGGTCTGAGACAGAAGTTGCAGGTTTTAGCTCAATCAGTTAAGTCTAATACTACGTTCAACCAAGTTTATCTCAAACTGGTTTGGGCTTTTTTGAAACTGGTTTATATGCATTGACCTTATGTTTTGTTCCAGGTTTAAACCTTTTTCTGATCACTTTAACTGGTTTATGTGTAACTTCTGCCCCTAGCTCTAAAGTCAATGGCTGAAAACAGTTTGGGTGGCCGAATACTGGCCTAGGCAGCATGCGTCCTGCTTGAGGAAGTGTCAGAATTCTCAAGCATCCGGCACGTGGAACCTGAATACATCTGACAGTTCTGCTTCTGGGTCAGCATGTATTTGAACTTAGTTATTCAATTTATATGCTTTTGTTCTTAGCAAGGCTCCAGGAAGCTTACAATAAGAGTAGGTCCAAACATTCAAGAAGCCTGAGGCAGAATTGATCAAAACTCAGGTTTTTCTAAACTGTGTCGGTTGGGTCAGGAGTGAACAGAACTCATTTGCCCTTTTGTGGGGTAGGCACACAAATACCAGCATTGACCGAGACCAGCAGGCTGGGGGGCACTCTTGCTCATCTCCCAGCCTACTGGAGACTGCTGTGGGCAGATCAAATGCAGCCAAGTGGGGGCCACCACTGATTGGATGTTAGGTGCATGTAACCTGCATGGGACTCAGATAGGTACCCCTTCTTCAAATGAAGGGATGTTAGTGGGTGCAGGAGCACCGTGGGAGGTGTAGCTGCTTGGCTGTGTGCAGCTCCCCTCTTCTCCCTACAGACACTTGGTGAGCCTTAACTACGTACAGTTTAATATGATTCAAGAGTTTACAGAATCAACTCATACACACTTATGCAATACAAATATTTACAGTATATATATATAGATATATATATATAGATATATATATATTCAAACACATTCTACTAGCCCCTGACCGCACACTTAGGCTGGTCCTCCTAGGGCCCTCTTTGATTGGACTGCAGGTCCTGCCTTCCTACTCAGTGCCCTCCAGACCTGAGGGGAGGGGCCCTCAAGTATAACACAGGGATTTGTTTAAAGACTGATAATGATAAGGCTGGCAGTGGTAAGATGGTGATTAAATATTCACAACAGGGGGTTCATCAAACACAGTGCATTCAAATGTAATGATATGGTGCAGGGTTTACAAACAATAAGGCTCAGAGTTTACAAATGATAAGGTGCAGGGTTTACAACATGAAATCAGAAAGGAAGGAAAGGAACAGCACAGAACAGTGGCACAACTGCTGCATCCCAGGAAGAAATGACTCCCTAAGGGGCAGGGGGAATAAAAAAATACCACAAAGAGCACCCTTTAACCTTGCTTAAATTATACAGCTGGCCAGGCCTCAACCCAGGAACCCCCTTTCCATCAGGGCCCTCTCCCCTCTGGGAATCCTCTTCCAGGGCAGCTCACAACTTCCTAGGACTCACCGAGACTGCACTTGTCTCCAGGGATGAGGTGTCTCCTTCTTCTGTGGGAGGTCCTCAGGTGCCTCGGGGGGCTCTCTTGGCCTGTTAGCCCACTCTCAGCCCGATGCACTGTCCTGTGAACTGAAGACCCTATCCAGCCTTGTGCAGAATTGGAGACCCGTGCTGCTTGTGCAGCCACTGGGTCCCTGCAACTCTATGGCCCTGTGCACTATCCTGTGTACCACTGGCCCCATTCTTGTCTCATGGAGGATTGGAGACCCACACTGCTTGTGCAGCCGCCGAGGTCTTGTCTGCTCTTGGACCCTCCATGCACCAGCCTGTCCACCATTGGAGACCTGAACTGCCCAGTGCAGCGCCCAAGGTTTGGTCTGCTCCTGGACCTATGCACCATTGCCACACTCCCTTCAAAGCAGGGCTGGGGATGTAGCCACTCGCCCCTCTCTGTTTGGTGATGCATCTTCAAGATGCTTCTGGGGCAACTGCTCCATCCTTTTGGTCAGCTCACCCAGCTCTTCAAAGCCCTCTTCATCATCCCTCATCAAAGCCGCCTGCGTGCTGGGCATGATGACTTTTTATCTTCTCTGTAGGCTCTACCCCCCGATTGAGACTGGGACAATCCGAAAGAGGCAGGGTTACTTCCCCCCACCCCCAGTCTGCCTTTTTGCCTCACCCCTGGGAAAGGGCAGGGCAAGCCTCTCCCCTTCCCTTACCTGATTGGTGGGGAAGGGGAAATGCCCCACCAATCACTCTGGGCTTCTTTTAGCCAGCAAGCTGGGCTGCTGCCAGCAAGCCTGCCACATACATGCCCCCAACCCTCTGCTGTCAGCTGCAAGGAGGTGGGGGGGCAGCACAGAGTCCCTCCCTAACCCCACCCCCTACTAGGGGCTGATTGCCAGTGGCAATGGGGGGGGAGAGATAGACGAAAGTGGAGGTTCCCATTGCATGAACCCAGCCCTCCCAGACCCAGCCAGAGTAACTGGGGGAAGGCAGCTGCAGGTGGGGGCTTCCCCCCCTTCCCTGATGCCTGGCCCAGTGCTGCTTCTTTCCCCAGCCCCAGCCCCACAACAGCTGCCAGTAGTGGGGGGAGGACGGAAAAGTAGAGGCCTCTGCCATACAATGCCCCCCAGCTATTCTGGCTGGGTTGGGGGAGGGGGGAAGGGTCTGTACAATGGAGACCTCCACTTTCTTCCCCCCTCCCCCACCACTGCCTGCTTTCGTGGTGCAGACCTGGGGAAAGGAGCCACACTGAGCCAGGCAGCTAAGGATGGGAGAAGCTCCCATTATGCAGCTCCCCCTAGCTGTGTTGATTCTCCCACTTCCCAAGTCCAGGCAGAAAGCAGAGCTAAGGAGCAGCGTGCCAGCAAGGTTCATTTGTAACAGCCCAGTGCTTGGCCAGAGCAGACAACCATGAGCTGAGGCTAGCCTGTTGCTGTACAAAAGGTGTGTGTGTGGGGGGGGGGGGTATCAGCGTGCCCCAGCAAAGCATCCTGGGATTCTAACTGCGACCTAACTTAAGTCAAGAGGAGATCTGACGTAGAAATTTGGTGGTCTAGTTTAACCTAAACTGATTACATCCGATACTACATCCATCCAGGTCTACATTTCACCGGGTTCCAACCATTTCAACCAATTTATTTCCACTGAACTTCTGTTCTGTTAGAGGTTTAGACCAGTTGCTGATCACTAATGCCATCACTTATACTAGTTTAAGTACAATGTCCGTACCTTAGCGAAACAGAATAGTTATAAAACAAGAATGACAGAACTACTTAAATGGAAACTAGAATATCAGCATAAGACAGAGGCCCTTTAAACATCCTCTCTGCATACTTTTGTTTACTAAATGCCTGCCCACATAGGAAGGTCTTACGGCACTTCAGAAAGATGCCCAAGCACTGGCAGGGTGGGCCTCAGGCAAGAAGGGGATGCAAAGCTGAGGCTTGCCTGCTGAAAACAAGCCCACTACTTTCACCATTAGGCATAGCACATTAACAGTACTTACAGAGGGTTACTCTCAAGGACTTTAGGACTGAGGTGGGACATAAGGGAGAAGGTAGTTCTATAGGTACATAGGGCCAGGACAGTTTAAGGCCGTATAGGACAACATCAGGACCTTGAATTGCTCCTGGAAAGCTATTGGGAGACAGTGTAGATTCTGGGACACTTAAGTTATGTACTCCTAGAGACCCAGCCCTGTCAGAGAGCAGGCCCCCACGTTATACAACGGTTGCATCTTTCTATCTTTAAGGACAGCCTTAACATAGAGCATGTGTCAGTAGTTTAGCCTCAAGGTTGAGAATGCATGGGTGCTAGTAGCCAGATCCAAATCTGATGGGAAGTGAATATATAGTTGAATATGTATGAAAAGAGGGTTTTATAAAAGAAAGTGTAATGTTTTAAAGATTCTTGTTAAAATAATATTCAAGGCCAGGTGAAGTTTGAATTAAATTAAAATTGCAGCCACAAGACCTTAGGGAGATACAAACTTCAAAGACTATACAAGCAGTGTTCATCCAAAACCTATTTGCTATGCAAACTATTAACAAGTTTCCCTAGCAACCAGCACTTTCTTGTCAAAAACCTGCTCTCCCAAAACTTATCTATTATAGATTCTATATCCCATAATCTCTAGGTATTATAATGCTAACTAAAAGCATGTATTATTGTTTTGTCCCTTCATTTGCATACTGTTTCTTAGCGCTTGAATATGCTAATAACAACAACAATAAAGAAGGCTAGTGTAAGTTTTTATTACTGAAGTTAAGCTAGCATATCTAAACATAAATTAAAAAATTAAAAAGTCCTTTACAGCATAATGAATCTTTTTTTCTCATACCTTCCCCAGAAACTATTAATTTTCTTATTAGGTCAATAGCAAAAATAATGCTGCTACTATTCAACAAATGCTTCATTGCCATCTAAACAAGTTCCACTTCATTAAGTGAAAAAATGTTTATTTTACAATAAGGATAAACACTGCTAATAATAGTTAATACACACAAACATTTAGCTGAATTGTTCTTTATACCTGAAAATGAACTATATTAATTCCCTTGTATGAAATTAAAAAAAAAAACAACATTCTGAGGATTTTTGTTTCTTTGTTTTTCAGGCAAAATTCTCTGTTAACATTCACAGACATTAGCAAAGTTAAGACAATAGAGAAAGTTATACTTTATTTACATATTTCAAACTTCATATTTTGAAAATTCAACGAGAAAGGCTTTATTTTGAGACATTATGTTTTGAATGATCACTTTCCCTTCCTGCCTTCCTTATACGAAGAACAAATAACCTGTTACAGCACTATAATGGTGTCTGTTTCCTTATCCTTACCTTAGTTTAGGATGTCCCTCTGAATATAGTTCTAGCTGGATTTTGTTGGAAATGAAATATTTTAAGTTACCTAGTTAGTTATCTAATATATGCCATCCCAGTATATGTACATGCTTCTGCGGTTCTTATTTGTACAATTTAATTTGCAAAAAACTCACAGTTAACACTGTGCAATGTTGCGATTTAATCTTCCGGCCTTGAATACTTCAGCTTCTTTTTAGGATGTACTAAAGACAAGGGGGGTTTTAGAAACCTACTCTTGAATCTTAGTTTTTTTTCAAGAGGGGAACAGATGAAGGTTGTTGGGATACTGATATTTTTAAGAGGAGAGGGTCCGTTTTAGTTTTAAATCTCCAACTTAAAAAAAAATGAGTTCTACTCTAGGTAGATTGATGCGCGACATGGATGTTGGATGCTCATGGATCTCCGTGTTAAAATTCCATCACCAAAAAAAAGCAACAATATTGGGGGATTCCCTCTGCCTCTGCTTAGTTATTGTAGGAATAACTACAATATAATTACTACTATAATTTCCCTTAGTCAGGAGATCCCTACAGAGAGACTTCCATCTTCAATGAACACTGACTGGGAACTGGAAACACTGTCCCTGACCGCTTCTTTAAAATGGACAAACGGATTTGAGACTTGATCTTATCTCTAGTGGGATGGATTCATTCATACTGTATTTGTGGGCACTTCCACCTGTGCAAAGTCAATGTAAAACACTGCCAGATCAAAACAGAAGCATTTCACATCTTTTGGTGGCCTAGTTCCCACTGATATAAATTAAAACTGAAAGAACATCTAATATAGGACAATTGACTAGATAAGGTAATAAGAATAAGGCATTTCTCATAAGCCTCCATCCTCCAACTACACTTTTTATATGCCAAGAGTTAACTTCCCAAACTGACCTTTGTGTCATGTTATTATTCCCCAAACAAAAGAAAAATCTGTTTTCCTAGCACAAAAAAACCCTCAAGAGTGGCTGAAAGGTTTTTGTAAAAATTCTCAACAGCAGCAAAATGACTCTTTTGGCAAGGAACAAGCAAGGGAAATTTCTGGACAGAAAGATAATTTTTCAGGAGTAACTCCTGAAAAGTATACATGACATTATTTTGCACCCAAAACTATAGCAGCTTTTGAAATGCAGCCTCTTCCAGGCACAGAATGACAACCAGATCCCATGCAGCATATCTACTTTGCAAATGTGAAAGATCCCCATCTTCTGCCTCTCTCTTTCCTCCCTTTCAGATTTCCATTTACTGATGAGAAGGATCAACCATTTTGATAGACATAGCAAACTACGTAATGCCTGAAGAGGAAAAGAGGGAGAATGAGAACCAGCACCAGGCAACACAACAAAAAGGCCAGCTATGCAGCTCCCATCTGCATGGCTATTATTTCATTAAAGGTTTCTGTGATAACTCACTGCCAAACTATCTGACATTTTGATTTTATTGACATAACATAAACAAAGACCATCCAGAGGGACCATACCTGCAATCCCTGCTATGATCCAAAGCTCTTGCAAATCAGTGAAAAGCCTTGCATTTATTTCAGAGGATTTGGATCATGTTGATAGTGTTTACTACAGTTGGCAGTAAGTCTTTGTATAATATTGGCTCCCTCAATCATAGCAAAGGTTAGATAAAAAAAAAGAGCTGGATGGTAACTGCTATACAAGAATCAGCTGTGGGTTTTTTTTCCACTTTGTTTTATTTTTAAGAGCTATGAATGCATAAAGTGTTGTATCATCCATTCTGAGGGTGCACTGATTTCCCTCAATAGGCAAATGCTGGCATAGACACAACTTTGCTCAAAAGGATGATCCTTTTGCATTGAAGAGGAATCTCATCAAGTGTAGAGTCTGACTAGCAGCCCCTATGCTACTTCCTCTGAATGCAGGTAGTTGCACAGCCCATGGGAAGGGGCACGGTTAGGAAACCAGTAAGCCTTACTGGGCATGTCCACACAAGATGCCTTGATGTGCAGTGGACTGTTGTACTGCTCATTAGTGCATCACGGCAAAAAAAGATGCTAACGTACAATAAAATTAGTCCGCTGTCCATTAAACATCACAAAAAAAAATGTTTGCCTTTGCTACTTCACATTAGCCCAGCTACTGTGCCTTTATCTAGTACCTCATATTAGAGGTACTAAACTTAATGCGCAGCAGCAAAGGCACGTTAATGAATGTATAGATGCCCATTAATCCCTAGCTGTCAAAGTTAGCTGACCCTTTTGATTTACTTTACCCTTTTTGATTTACTTTACCCTTCTGCCAAAAAGCTGACCCTTTTGATTTACTGGTGGGCAGTGCAAATTAGAGCAGCCTACAATCTGCTCTAAACTATACTGGGGAGTAGCACAGAACATAGAAAGTCAAGAAAGAAGTGAAGAGACACATTTTGTGCTATTTTCTCCGTCTTTGCCATGTGAAATTTGTATTTAACTGCCCACATGCTATTGAAAAACCCATCCAAACAGATTATGGGCCATATTCTCCTCTTCTACTGCTGCAAATGACAAGTAGCTCAGTAGTAGGGTATGAGTCACATCTGGTAAGGCCGGCTTATACTGGGGAGAGGTCAGAATTCATGTGAAAGAAGAATCTCACGTGTACACCAGTCGCTTCTCCCAGAAATATAGTCAAAATGCTGCATTGCAGAGAAAAGGAAAGGAGGACGTGCTAACATAAAATGTTTAATATAGCTGTAACTTCTGGTTTGAGGCTACAAAGTTGGAAAAAACCTTCGAGTCAAAAAGGTGTAATTCACTTTATTGATGTGGTTGTTTTTTTCAGCAAATACATTGAGCACTCTGAACAGGAGAAATGCTGATAGTCTGACAAGTGAGCAGCAGGAAGCAATGAGAATCTTTACATCAGCATCACCCTCATTAGTCATGCTAAAGATGGAAAAATAATTAAAGTCAGATGGTACATGGAAAGGAGCAGGATTAATTTAAGGGGCTTGTAACAACAAACTTCTCAACCCAAGAGCTTGTATGTAATATAAAGATTCCTTTATGTTCTTAGTTTACAAATGATGTCATTGGGAATTGAACTCATATGAGACAGCAATAAGAATACCCTTTACCAACATCTTCAGCTGACATCAATAGGACTGTGCGGAAGAGCTAGACTGATTAACACCAGTTGAGAAACAGCCCGCTGATTTTCAAAAGCAGCTCCACTGATGTAAAAACTTGGGGAACAGGAGGCTTAATCTATAAGTGGACCTACATCCTCCTAAATGGTCCTGTCAAAGCCAGTCTCAAAAACATTGCGTTTAGGTATATAGCACCATATCACCAGTGTAGATCCTGGCTGGGTTAGTGCGCATTGTGAGACTGCCTTCTAGGGCATGTGTGGAACTGTGTTTCTCAATCAGGAAGCTACAAACTTCAGAAAATTATGGGACAGTTTCTTAAGTCTAAAAAGACTGAAAACCACTGCTTTAAGTATCCTTCAAGATTATAAAAAAAAGTAGTAGGCAAGTGTGAAGGCCTTGTTGGTACAGTGAAGTTTTACCAGCTCTCCTGAACCAGGTATTCTACCAGAGCCTACTTCCCCCAGTTCAGAGGTGCTCCTGTTCTGGTTGAAGAATGTCATTTTTCTTTGGTTTAGATTTTCTAAGAAAGTTGCTCTGGCCATTGGTAACCACACAAGCAGGGAGTGCTGTATAACTGTAGCAAAACCCAATACATATACATATAGACATATACGCATGCAAATATTCATATTTACACATACATACACATCCATTTACATATACACATATACAAGTATACACACA
>JAGPOW010003395.1:43599778-43616147 GCA_030014935.1 Caiman crocodilus | reverse complement strand
CGCTTACATGCAGCTGGGGCCGGGTGACGTCAGGGAGAGGCGCCACCCCTCTGCCGTAGTCCTCAGGCCCGGGCTAAGAGGCTGAAGAGCCCACAATCTAAGGTGGCATTGGTCGGGGTGAAGGTGGAGGCTGGAGCCCTGTGAATGCCAGTCAAAGGTGTGCTGGCCCTGGATGCCGCGGAGAGTGGAACCCTGCTGGTAAGGGTCCCAGTAGGACCACGTTGGGTGAGTTCCGGGGAGCGGCCACCGTCACCCAGGGCACCCTCTGGGAACCATCCCATGGGAGCAGGGCCTTTCCGAGCAGCGGACCGTGCAAAAGCAGCCCAGGAACGCCTTTTTGAACTGAGGCGGGCACACCCCTAAATTGGGTTTTGCTTTACTATGGTTTGGTCCTGCTCCAATTTCTGCTCCTCGCCTCTCTAACTCCTGTCTCATTTCTCCCTCTCCTGCTTCTGGCTCAGTGCCACCTTTCAGTCTCTCCTGCCACTTTTTCTGTGATTGTCTGCTCTCCCCCTGCTCCTACTTCCTTTTCCGTGTGACTTTCTGCTGCCTTTCAGTCTCTCCTGCCATTCTTCCTGTGATTTTCTGCTGTCCATCTCTCTGTTTTCAGGCTTCCCCCACACCTTCTGTAGTCACCCCCCCCACGGCCCACCCACCTCTCCCCCGTGCAGCTTCCCAGCTTATTGTGGCTGTCCTGCAGTTTTCTCCAAAACCTGGAGTCTTTCTCCAGCTTCCAGCACCTATGGCCACTCCCTGAAACTTCTCTAGGTGCCCCAAAGTTATCCTCCTGCTCCCCACACCCAGAGCCCCTCTTTAACACCCACACTTTCCCTTAATCCCATTTCCCCTCTCCCAACCTACTTCTTTAGCTCCCCCATAGCTCTGGCTCCAGTCCCAGCCTCTGTGCTGGCATCACTCCCCTGTTCTGTAGGCTTTGGGCATTGTCTTTTAATCAGTTAAGATCAATTAATCTAAATTTACCCCCAGCATCAGCTCTTCCATCCATACCCCTTTAGTCTACCGGTTCTAATCCCAGTCCCGGTAATTGTCATTCCCAGAAACTTTCACTCCCTACACTCCTACTTTCTTATCTTAACCTTAGCCCAGGTACCCCAAGCACACACATACACACTGTACCATCCAAGTTAGCTTACTTGTGTGTATGTGTAGGTGGTGTGTGTGTGTGTATATGGCATTGTGTGCATGATAGATCACGAATTTGTATGTGTCTAACTTTTGGGGTGTATAGTGTATGTGTTTGAATTGGTGATAGGTATGCATGTGCCTAGCTGGTTTGGTTGTGTATGTGTCTGAGCTGGTAGTGTGCGTGCGTATGTACCTAATTGATTTGTGTGTTTGTATATGTGCAATTGTGTCACACCCTCCTGTCAGCGCAATATTGAGATCCTGAGAGTCGGCCTGTCCCCACAGGGCAACATAACAAATGGAATATTTGATAGAAAGGGCAGTTTTAGATTTTTTCATGCACAGAGCTCTGAGCATGAAAGGGACTCCATTTGGACTGCAGGAACCTGGATCTTTATTTAAAATGCCGCATGCTCTGTGCTTGCACCAAGTACAGGAGTGCGTGCTTGGAGCTTTTGAGTAATTCTCCAAACACACAGAGCTTCCTGGCATCACCCTCAAAATCAGCCCCACTACAACTAGTAAAATAACCTCATGATTCCTGCAGGTTGTTACAAGCTTCAGGCCCTTGCTGGACCTCTGCCCTGATGTCAGTCATAGTTACCCCATGCCCATCCCATGACTACAGTGCTCCTGCTGAGAGTGTCATGCAGTACACCACTGCACAATAACTTTGCATTAGATTAGTGAAAATGAGTCCTTTCCTAATGGGTTACGGTTCTATTCTGTACAGTTAGTAGTGAATATGGATGATGTCGTTTATTGTATTTTCCCTTGCACTGTCCCTTTTAGGCCAAAGCCCTCATTTCCAGCACTGCAGGGTTCAGGGTTTTTTCCAGCTGTTTTGCAGCACTGGGAACTCCATTTTCCCTGCCCAGAGGAGCCAGGGGATATATTCTTGGTTCCTTTCAGTCACTGGGACTGGGCTGAGTCAAGGCCAGGGACAGAGCAAGTATACGTTTTGCATACATACTAGAGCAATTGATAAGACTGACCCTGGATAGGATTTCAGAGAGTTATGTTAATAAATACTTGTTAGTTCAACACAGGAGTGTCCAGGGTGTTGTTGCTGAACTCACAACTTATCCTCTGGCAAGGAGGATGAGATTGCTTGCTAACACCACCCTTAGATTGTGAGGACAGCATTCTGAGGCCAGGTTGTGTTTTGGCATTGGAGGGAAGTTTTTGTTTGTTTGTCTCTTTTCTCTACTATGGCTGATGTTAGTTAAGATGGCTATATTGGGTCATACAGAAGAATTAGATGCGAGCCAGCAGGCCTCTTGGGACTCTTATGCTGAAAGGCTTTCCTATTATTTGGAAGCCAACAAAGTGGAAAACCCAGAACAAACGTGACCCTCTTGACGGTCTGTGGTGCCAAAACATTTGCCATTGTTTGTTCCCTCACAGCATCTGCTTTACCAAACACTAAGACTTATGCTGAACTAACTGCTCTGCTAAAGGCACATTTTTGACCACGACCATCTGTTATCCTGCAGAAATTTCATTTTTCAATGGGACCAAAAGGCCAATGAAGGCATAGCGGATTACCTGGCTGAGCTCCATCGTGTTGCCAAATTTTGTGACTTCAGTGATCTCCTGGATGGCCCACTCCACAACCATCTTATCTGTGGGGTTCAAGAGGAAGCAATACAACTTTGCCTGCTCTCTGAATGACGTTTGACCTTGGCTACTGCACAAGAAAAAGCCTTGGCATCTGAAGAAAACATCCCATGACATGAGAGATATTCACTAGGTAATCTCCAGCAATTGCCACATACTCCAAAAGGTCAAGAATCAGATCATCACCAGCAAATTCAGCAGATTATACTCTCACCAACAGCACCACATAAACCAATTAATCCACAGGCGTGTTTGAGTTGTGGTGGCCAACATACACAAAGGGAGTTTAGATTTAGGAATGTTGTGTCATGCCTGTAAGAAGAAGGGCCATATACCCATATAGCAGCCTTTGCTGCTCGAAGGCCAGTTCTGAGACACAAAAAGACTGTGGCAAATGTATTCACTCCCAAACCACTCATGGGTTAAAGTCCTCCCCAGAACATGAGATACGAAAACTATATTTGATTCAAAGTGTTGGTGTTGTTGGAGTAAAGGTTCTGAGATGATTGCAACTGTAGTAATAAATGGATAGAAGTGCAAAATGAAAGTGGGCTTGGGTTCAGGAGTATCCTTCATAGACGAAAGCACATTCTTTCAGTTGTTTTGGCATCCTTGCCCCAAGTTATTAAAACCTGAGTGTCACTTGCACGATTACAATGGACAGATTGTGGAAACTTTGGGTAACTGCAGTGTAGATGTCCAGTATGGATCTGTTAGACAGTGTCTACCCCTCATTGATGCAAAGAGTTTCCGCAGAAGCCTTCTGGGAAGAAACTGGTTCTCATCATTGGGAATCAATATTCAAGGTATAAATAGTCTCTGCACGGAAGGTCTGAGAAACCTTTCAAGGAAGTTTCCCCAGGTAGTCTCCAAGGAATTAGGAACTTACTCGGGTCTACCTGTGATGGTCCAAATGGATCCTGTGACAGCCCCTATCTTTATGAAGGCTCGGCCTACTCCTTTCGCACTGCAGCCAAAAGTTGATGCAGAATTAGATCGGCTTATTCCTCAAGCCAATCGGACATATAAGCTGGGCCACAGAAATCATTCCTGTTTTAAAACCTAATGGCAGTGTTTGCATCTGTGGGGATTGCAAGTGCACTGTTAATAAAGCGCTTAAGCAGGACCCACACCCAGTGCCTGCCATTAACCAGTTACTGTCTGTTCTTGCAGGAGAGAAGGTTTTTGCCAGACCTGACCTCGCTCAAACCTGTCAGCAATTGATAGTGGATGACAAGGCTGCTGAGGCCCAGACAATAATTACACACCAGGGAGCATGCCGTGGCAAGCACCTCGAGTTTGGAATTTCTGTGGCACCAGGAATTTTCGTGGAGAAAATGCTAGCAGGAATTCCCTGGGTTGTTCCATACTTCAGTGCTGTGCTGGTCATGGGGCCATCTCAAGAGACATTCCCTGAGAGACTCAGAGAAGTTTTACAGAGATTCGATAAAGCAGGTATCAGGGTAAAATGTCAACTGAGAGATTCTAGTATAAGCTTTCTGGGGATATCAAATTGATGCGAACTGATGTGTTCAGTTGAAGACAAGGTAAAAGCAATACATGATGCCCCTATACCAAAATGGAGACAGGATCTTCAAACATTCCTAGGACGTCTCAATTTTTATCACATCTTCTTGAAAGACAAAGCCATCATAGTAGAGCCCCTTTCATCATTTATTGGTAAAGGAGCTCAGTGAAAGTGGACTTACCAGCACAAAGGAGCTTTCCAGGGCACCAAGAAGTTGCTGACATCAGACTCTGTCCTTGTTCACTATGATGAACAAAAGCCACTGCTTGTGATGCCTCACCGTTTGGTGTTGGCACTGTTTAATGAGGTCAATGAGTTTCTTAGTACCATGAGATCAGCCTAAATCTCATAAATCCCAGCTCATTGGGGTATCCACAATATGATCCTTCCTGTTTTTACTACACTATACAGGAATCAACATAAACTACTAACACATTTTCTTGCAGTAGCGTAGAAGTTTTCTATTTAATTGAATGCCTTCTGTTTTGAAAGTTTTGGAGTCATAGCATAGCCAGGGTGATCCAAGAATTATGTGAGAGGCAAGGGGTTTTTTGGAGTGATACCTTTTATTAGACCAACTGCTTGCGTTAATAAACAGTTGGGATAAAGCTAGGGTAAAACATGCAAGGCATTCTTCATCAGATGAAGCCATGTCTCATAACTTCTTTGTGTTCCACAGCTGACAGCCTCCTTAAGTTACATTTTTCATTTAATTTTACACATGGAGCGTGTAAAAACAAGTCATTGGTTATTTAGTATTTAGCACAGGCTGTTTTCCCAAACCTGAGGAAGAGCAGTTTGTAGAAAATTTCTTTTAAGTATCCAGTTCATTCAATAAAAGACATTTCAGAATAAACTTGCTCCTAACATACTTTCCTTAAAGTCAACCAGTTCACTATTATCCTTACTTATGTCCTTAATGGCCAAAACTTCAACAACAACAAAAGAGACAGAAAGAGAATAAGATATAAAGTGCAAAAAGTTATCAGCTAATGAGTAGTGAGTGAGGAAAGTCTTCTCCTATGTTTTTTTCTGACTAAAACAGTCCTCAATAAAATTGTTTGTGTCTATGTACTCATTATTTCTTTCTGCTGGATAGCATTATGACCAGGATTCATGAAGTTTGTACTGTACAGAGTAGTGCTAGATTGTAGGATTATTGGATAGTAACTTATATCTATTCACATGTGCCCTCTCTAATCTTTTAGTAGTGTCCCCCCCAGTATAAAATATGCTATAATCCAGTGAATATAGAATTTAGCTGACAATTAAGATTTTCTACATTGCCAGAGACTCATGACAGAAGCTTATGATTTTCCTAATGTCTTTCCTGCTCTGGCCGGTGCCTCACTCTCATTACTTACGTGTCACTAATGTTCTGGACATCGTTCTACCATTTTACATCATCTCAAAAATCAGGATTATGTTAGATCTGCTTAAAGACTTGGGATATGAGGCAGACAGACATTCGTCTAAAAGCTCTGCTGTTCATTGCATTTTATATTGCCCCTACATTTAGACCAATTGATTACTAATAAAAAGAACATCGTTTTTTAAACCAATTAAATCAATTAAAGTCCTGATAGAAATGACAAAGGGTTGCATCTACAAGAGATGTTTAGTGAAGAGAAGACTAATTAGCTCCACAGTAAATGTCTTATGTCTACATGTGTGGCCCTATTAGGCCACAGGGAACTAATGATCTCTGCAGCAGGGTAGTACTAACAAATACAAATGCTACCCTGTTGCAGATGGGGGTTTTTTGTGTTCAGCAGCATATGTGTAGACACTGACCATGGCTGCCTGCTGCCTAGCCCTGCACTGGAGCACCCTTATGCCCCAGCCAGCCCTTCTGGCATATTGAGCCAGATCAGAGCAGCCCCAAGCTGGCAGGCTGACCCTCCAGGTCTCCTGAAAGCCAGGGCTGCTCCAAACCACCTCCATGTGCTGTAGTCCCCGGTGCACATTCAAATAGTGCACCAAGAAGCAATAAACTCCGGTGCAATATGCATCAGAGTTTACTGCTGCGTGCTAATAGCATGTGTAGATGAGCCCAAGTAGTAGAATACAATAACTGGTTTGGTACTTTACTGATTCTATTAATTCTCATTAGAGATTAAACCTATTTCCAAGTACCTAAGGCTGAATGTGAGATCTCTTTTTTTCTTTCTGTATGAAAGATTTATGTATCTTTCATGATACCCAGCATGCAGAAAGATTTATGTATCTTAGAGAGAACTTTGAACTGGACAGTCCAAATACGGGTAGGAGAAAAACACATGTTTGTGTACATGACCCCTCTTGTCTGTATATGACCCAATATCTTTGGGGGAGAATTAAAAAGTTATCTGACATTAAATTTTACTTCTGAACATCACACTTAGTCCTTTTCCAGTTTCTTAATTATTCTGAAGTTCCAGCATTTGTTATGCACAAGTGTTCAACAACGGCCAACATGCCTTCTGAAGCTCTGAGCACCTAAAAACTTCCAATCCCCACCCCTGAAACTTTAGGGATATTCTGAATATCTGAACATCAGTTTCTAAGTAATTCATTTCAGTTCTCAGTCTACAAGATGTTTATGAACTGAACACTTCTACCACACTGTGATCTGGATTTGTTCTTTCCACCACTTTCTAATTAAAATTCAAGCCACTCTCTGAGGGCACTGCCTTCTTTAATATAAACACAGAGAGGCATCTGAAGATTTAAAAGAAAGATTTAAAACACACAAAAAACACATATCAAAACAAAAATACTGTTGAATTCTTCCTTGAATGGAGGATGAGAGGATCATCACTTGTTACAATAAAGAAGGTATATATTATAACACCAACATGTGACAAATGTTAGTCATATCACTTAGTGCTCTACTGGAAGACATTCAAATGTAGAAAAGAACAGACTAGGGCAATAATTGGAAAGAAAGAGTTGAGCATCTACTATAGGATATAACTGTGTACTACTTACACTTTCCCACAAAAATAGAGTATGATCTGAGCACATTCCAGAAGTAGGAGTACCGGTGCCCCTGATCCTAGCATCCAGCTGATGTGCCAGGTAGGCGCCACAGCCTGGAATCAAGGGCTCCATCTGCGTGGAGGCCAGGACCATAGGCTCTGTCTGGATGGAGACTTCTGAGGCACCAGGGAGGGACAGGGGGAAAGGGGGGCATCCAGTCCAGGAAACCTAGGGGTATGGCATGTATCTATCACCATAATGCATGATGACCCTGGTCACATGGCCGCCTGAGTGTTTATATGAGGAGGAGACCAGGTGGGCATTATTGCTCCCATGTGGTCCTCACCAGCTGCTGCTACTACTGCTGTGGTTAGACAAGCATACTCAAGCAGCTGCCCCTAGCTTCCTGGCTTCCTGAGCAGCCGAAAGATTCCCAGGGTCCTAGGTCCCAGGTCCCTCCCTGGAGTGGAGGGAGGGTTGAGCCCTTGTCCTGTTTACCTTGTATGCAGCACTAGAGTGCTGGAGGACTTGCCTTAGCATGTGTGGGGGCTTCGGTTGCCTGGGGCATGATGTGCAGTCGGGGGGAACTCAGTACTAAGAATGCCCTTCCACATGCCCTCCTGCATGAACTCACACACACACATTAATGGACTGAGCCCAAAGTGCTCCTCTTTGTGCTCATCATACCTTTAATCTTAGACTGGTAGTAACAATATAATTGCTTGTATTAAAATGGCAGTCTAATTTTTCTATTTCAGGCCTTTATACGATTATATTGTATGGGATGGCAATGGTCAGAAAACTTCCAAATGACACAATATAGTGTGACACAGACTCACATACAAGTGACATGTATGATGTGTTCCAAGAAAAAAAAATACCAGGAGAGTACTTACCAACCTAGAAGTGAGGAAACCTGAGGCTGCTGTGGAACAGGTGAAGGGAAAACAGCTCAAACCCAACAGACTTCAAACCTACATTACCAAAGTCAACAGGAACTTTGTTCTTGACTTCAAGGGCTTCAGGATCAGGCTTATAGGGAAGAGTTAGGTGATAGATCAGGTCACCTGATGAGAAGGAAAGAAGAATAAATGCACTGTGGGTGGGGGTGGAAGATAAATATAAGGTAAACTGGGACAGAGTGGATTGGTGCTGGTATACCAAGATGACAGGCATAAGGTATTCAATCAGAAATGAACAACAAATACAGGTAGAAGTGAGGGAAGAGGAGGGAAAGGTATTGGTATGGTGAGTCTAATTAAACGCTAATTAATTCAATGGGAATGTTGCTCTTGATTTGGATTGTTATAAGACGTAGTAGGGTTGGAGTGCTATCTTGTGATGGTCCAGCAAGTGGTTTTTTTTGTAATATCTTTTACTGGACTAACCGTATAGTTTGTAGAAATGCTGAACATAGAACAGAGAGGTACCAAGGAGAAGGAGGCTTGGTGACAGGAAACCTAGAAAGGAAAATCGAAAGGAAAGAAAGAAGTGAAGCATCAGAGTAGTTGTGTGAACAGCAGCTACTTTTAATAGCCTGATTTCCCTCTAGATGGGCATGTCTACACATACACATGCAATTAATTAATTAATTAATTAAACTCCAGTATGGTTTGCACATATGCCCAGGATCACAGAACGTTGAGCCAGTTGCATCCAGAACCACAGCATGTTGAGCCGGGTTGGAGAAGCCTCAGCTGGCAGGGGGCCCAGACGTCTGCCTGCAAACCCAAAGTTGCTCTGACTCAGCTCAACATACTGCAGAGGGACTGGCTAGGGTACGAGGCTGCTCCCATGCGTAGTTAGCCAGCAGGCAGCCCCCATACTGAAGCACCCTCATGCCTCAGGCAGTCCTGTCAGCATCTACATGTGCATTGCTGTTCACTTAAAAACTCCCCCACAAGATAGTACTTGTACTTACAAGTACTAACCTGCAGTAGAGTTTATAAATTTACTGTGGCCTAATAGGGCTTCACATGTAGATACTGAGATGTTAGGCAGCTCTTCAGTAAAGAAAATTATGCAACTCTTCAGCAAAGGTCTTGTGTAGACAGTGGTGATGCATAGCGGTGCACAGGGGTGCACATGCACCCTCTAAGAACACTGGTGCACCCCCTGACAAGCAGCATTCCCTACTTAGGTGGCAGGGGAGGGGGGTACGTGGAAGCACTGGTGCCCCGCCTGAGAGTGCTGGCTGGGGAATGGGATGCCAGGAAAAGTGCAGAAGTGGCACCAGGAGAAGTGCTGTTGGCACTTCTGGGTGTGTCCCTGGCCCTTCTGGGTGTGCTGCTGGCACTTCCTGGTTAGCACACGCAACCCCCACTGCCCCCATACCTGACTGGCTTCTGGCAGGGGCAAGTGCCCCCCCCCCCCCAACTCAAGAGGCACCAGCAATTCATGCATTTACACATGCCTGCCTGTATTTATATGAAATTTATTTTCCTTACATGCCTTTATAAAGTATTCATTCGTGTTCCAAGATAACACAATCTTTGCAACTTGCAGTTTATTAAAAATCACGCCACTGCAAGATGGAAATAATAATAAATCTTTAACAACTGCTGTCTTTCTAATAAAAGATCAAATTACACAATTTACCAGGCTGAGAAATATTAGATGGAACTAAAACAACAACAACAGCAAGACCCAAGAAAGCAAACAAATCTAAGTCAAGCATCTTAATCTTTTTCCTCAGTAAACGAACTGATCAATGTGCCCAGGCCACGCTGTTAAATGGCAATATTGTTTGAGTGTTTTTGTTTCCCTTCCTCATACTTTCTCAGTAATCTATCAGTTGGTTGGCTTCCATGTAGCAGGGGAGGAAAAGCCATTTTCATAGATAGACTATTTCTGTACCTATTTCAGCAAAATAAATAAATAAATAGTTTAAAATTAAAATGATCTGTCCAAAGCTCTCTTTTTCTCCAAGCAAACTCAAAATGAAGCTGGAGATTATGAAAAGCTATGAAATGTTTACCACAGTTTTCAGGGGTTCTGTGGTCCCTTTATTTGCAGTGCTTGAATAAAGTGATTTTAGAGTTGGTATTTGTTAGCCAAGGAAGGATTATAATATGAATTCAATGCGTTTTATAATGGTGCTCCCTCTTTTAGGATTTGTGGGGGGCACTTTATCATGGAGCTGAATGGTGTCTTCCTAATATCCCAGAAATAGCAATATTCCTCATAGCCATTGGCACCTGGTGTAATTTATAGCAGCCTTCAGGTGACTCTATGTAACACTGGTGGATCATCCAAGAACAGAGTTAGCCCAGGACCCAGACATCATGTAGTTTTAAAGCCATCTTGGCATACTCTGCTTCTCCACTTATGCCAAAGATGCATTTTGCACTTCTCGGCTCTGGCAAGGATTAAAGCTATTGTTGATACTTCCAGGACTGGTTATAACTTGAAGAGGCACTTTGGAAATAGTGAAAGAAAGGTTACTCACTCTGGTATCATTTCTAGTTATGATAAAAAACAGGAGGTCTGGAAATCTCTCTCTTTTTTTTTTTAATTGCATGTAGCTTTGACTGGGTTCAACTTCCGAACCTAACCCAAGCTCTGAAGCGTTTATCTTCACCAGTGCCGCACTCCACTGGGGAGAGTATAACAGTGTAGTACCACAATTCAGGACATTGACAAGTGCAGGGAAATTCATCAGCTTTAAGCTATCCTCTAGGACTTTTACAGTTTGTTACTGGAAGAGTACAGTTTGAGTTATCTTATACCACTAGCTCACTAAGGGGGTGTTACAGAGTTGAACAGTCCAATAAGTGCACTAAGAAATAGAGGGCACATCTAGTACTGCACAGTCATTTAGTACTTGCCTTTGGTACTGTGCAGTTCCAGTGGTACATGGTTCTTTTTAGATGCTGCATCATCATGGCAACAAGCTATGTCACTGTAGCTCATCACTACAGCGATGTAGCATCTCATGTAGATGCACTCAATGTGTTCTTGCAAAGGTACAACATGGACTACCCTATTCATGAACATTCAAAAATAAGGCATGCTTCACTGTTTAATAGGTATACCAAGGGCCTTGTTACACATTACATTTAGTACATGGTAGTTTTAATTGGTGTTAACAGTAATGTAATTTTTCTGGAATTCCAATATAAATCCAATTGTGAATGAGACTCTGAGGGACAACATCCTCTCAAGTGCTTAAATCCTATTTTCAATATTGATTTAGGCACCTTGGAGCCCAAGTCTTAATGTAAGTCAATGAGAAGTAAACACATAAGTCACTTAAGGACAGAGGATAATTTTATCCTTGTCCTTTTCTCCATTAAGTCACAGTCTACCAATGATTATAACACTCCTTCCTGTGAAGGATGTTCTGAGGTTAAGTACACTAAGGGATGTGAGATGCGCAGTTACTATAAAATGGAGTCCATATAAAAATGTTACACCTCAGGTGTGGGGGCCGGAGAGGCGGATGGGGCCGCTGATGGAGTGGAATTGGGCACAGTACACTTGTCGGTTGAGTTCAAAAAGAAAACTTTACTTACAACTGGGATACAGTGTAAGGACGCTCCTAGAGTTGCAGAAACAAGTAGAAAACAGAAACTGGGTGGCACATCAATGTCGTTCGAGCATGCAGGGCATGAGGTACATCAGGATTTTGGCGACGGGGAGTCATTGGTGGTTGATCAGGCCTCCAAGTCCGCTCCGAGATGCACGTGAAAGTTGCTTCTGATGTGCATGCCGAGCTCTCTCCAACTTGGGCGGAAACTTGCCCTAACTTTTATACGGCTAGCAAGCCAATTGCCAGCCGCCACGTAGGAATAATTTATGTTAAGCCAATCAAAAGCATGCATGCAAAGAGTGCAGATGCAAGCTTTGGCGGAACTGAACATTGCACCAAGAGTTTTTTCCTGCCTCACGGGGGAATCCCTTGCAACCAAACACTCGCATTGTGCTAGAACTTGGCTGTGCCGAGGCACTTTTAATCACTCAGCACAGACATCAGGGATGCTTAAGATTTTGGTACTCAGTTGCTTACCTTTCACATGAGAACATTATTATTTCTGTTTTCCACATCTTCCAAACGGAAAGGCTGGTACATTCAAAGTAATTAATGAATCCAATTAATAATCTTCATTGATAGAAGAACTGAACCTTACTTTGATATATTTGGTGTTTCTTAATAGGTTCAATTTTCCTGCTACATGGTGGTTCCTTTTATTTCACATTTTTAACTTTAGAAAATCTGATTACTTATTTTTGTATTATTAGTCCCAGTTTTTAAAAGTATTTAAATGCATTTAAAAATCTGATCCATAAAACTAGAATTCTTATTCTGATTATGTCTGGAAGAGGAGCATGTTCTACAGTGCTCATAGGTTAGAATTCAAGAACTGAATAAAGTAGAACTTCTGTCAGATTCATTGGCCCCATCTGATTTCTGAATAGCACAGGTTGGAACAGAACCCCCAAATCTGCTCCTATCCTGTATCTAACGGTACCTTGAATGATAGAACAAAAGCAGTGAGTTCTTTTGCTCATACTGGACACATCTACACATACACATAACTAAGGAGTAGACTAATTTTCTGTGGAGTAAAGCATCACTAACTACATGTGCAACTCTATTAAGCTACAGTAAACTAACACTGCCATAAGACAGTGCTGTCAAGGGCAGTGCTATCTTATGGAAGGGTAATTAACTGCAATTAAATGCATGTGTAGACACTGACCATGAATATAAATTGTGCCTGGTCAGCCCAGCCAGCAGGGGGCAGATCCCTGCCTGCTGCCTAGCCCATGGCTCTGCTCTTTCAGCACCGTTGTGCCCCATCCAGACCTTTGTTGCCCATCACCACCACCTGGAGCCTGGGACTAACCAACCCTGGTGTAAACTGGCTCCAGCTAAAATTGCTGCTGTCCCAGGCGCACATATAGTCACTCTGCCCAGGAGTAGTTAATTTCAGCTCAAACTACTACAAAGTTTATTGCTTCAAATTAATTGCACAAAGCACTTTGATTTTATATAGCACGCTTCAGGAGAGCTCAGTAACAAAGAGCATATCTATTCATGCTTTTACATCCCCCTAAACTTAATGTGCATTACCCTAATGTGCATTAAGGTGATTTAGGTGTGCATCTACATGTGTATGTGCTAAAGTGCATTAACACAGGTGTGTGGACCAACTTGGGACTAAAGTTAGCCCCGAGTCAATGAGCACATACCATGTTAGTGTGCATTAGCATATCTATATATTCACTAATGCGACTTAGCTATTCACTATTTAAGGCACATTAGGGACATACAGTCACACATCCTTAATGTTTCTTAAATTGAGCTAATTATATTAAATGTGCATGTGTAGACACACCCAAAGATATGTGGTCCCTCAGTGTCAAGTCTCTGGATATCAAAGATCACCTTGCAACCAAAACTTATGACATCCTTACATATTGGTGCCAAAGTGCTTCCTAAAAGCCTCAGGTAAATCCGTGCTACGAAGCAGTCTCACTAGACCCTCCTCTTAGAAGAGGCTTTACGGGGCAATTTTTCCTTTTTTTTTTTTAAGGGGGTATTCACCTTTTCTCACACTATTTCTCTTCTGTGGAATTCTGTGATGAAGTCTTAAGGAAAAAAGACCTGGAATTGATCTAGGCTGTGTGTGCAGAAGAAGTCCTTTTTCCTGGACTGGATGATCTGAGGTGCCTGAATCTGATTCCTTTTTCAGGATCCAGTCTATCAAAAAACAATTTGAGGCATATTTCCATATATTTTCCCATATGTTGGGAAAAAGACTTATAATATATGGCTTTGGAGGGCCCTCTGGTTTCTCTAAAAAAATAAATAATCAACTTGGTCCTCATTTACATGGCAGAGGAGTATGCAATCTTTAAAAACTGGAGACTCAAGTATAATATAATCTCTATATTTAAAATAAGGACTTTTTTTGTGAGAGAGAGAGAAGAAAAAAAGGGTAACAGACTCAAACCCTGTATTGTGGTTTAAGCCACTCTCTTAAAACATTCTGAACATTTCTGAACAACCATATAAATACCAATAAGGATGTAAACCGGCTGAGGTAATGCTAGGGACCCAAGCCTGCTATCTCAGACCAACAGCCGTGCAAAGGAACTGGAGTGGCAACTGGTCTCACACCAGTCTTTATAACCTCAGTGCAGAGGACAAGAATAGCTAGGATGCATGCATAGACTCAAAAGGGCACAAGGAGGAAAGATTCTCCAGTCACAGTACAAGGAACACCTACAATCTACGCACAGGCACAAGCACTCAGAAGCACCTTGTTTTGTCAGTAGGAGAATAAGGAAAGATAACAAATCACTGTCTCCTGAAGCACAGTTTGCTGCACAAATAATCACTAATACTAGAATTCATACAACTTAACACTTTCAAAGTTCTAGCAGAAAAAAATAGCCCCACAAATCAAGCTCAATAAATGTATATATGAAAATATTTTCAAATAACACATTTTCCTATTTGACCAGCTCTAATAATATTTCACTCCTTTATAACTCCTATCGCTCTGATGGATCCCAACGAGCTTTAGGAACCTTAAGGGAAACTGTTCATGCTGTTTCTGCTAGGGCTTGATTAACTGTTATTCTTATTTTGTATTTTAATCTCTGTAATTAATGCACCTAGCTGCTCTAGCAATGTGTGCTATAGAAGTCAGTAAAATAATAATGTTATTTTTAATTAAAACTTTCCCTGTAATGTTTTTTTGCCACTTATTCTTACCCGACAAAATTGAAAATGAAGGCCTCTGGCCAAAGAAGAGCTGAATGGAAATGTTCAGTGACCTATCAGATTTTAATACAGTAAGGCAAGCAGATACATCTGAAGACCAACAGCATGGATGCTGTAGGGTTTAGTCTTCTGTCCAAGTGACTTCAAGACAAGTTAGAGTCAGTGGAACTGTGCTTAAATCAATTCTATACCTGGGTCATGTTTCTAACATGTACTCCATCCCATATCGCCTTATTTCTCCCACCCCTGGGGTCAGTGGGAAATGGTAGGAAAAGTAGCAGTGGCAGCAGGGAGTGGGGGAATGGGGCAGGAAGATATATACTACTGAGCACAGAGGGGAAGGGATGTTGTGGGAGGAAAGCATTCTTACCTGCTTTCGGGACTTAAAAAGAGTCCCCAGGTGCTGCTCCCAGGGAATGGCCTAAAAGGGAGCGTCTGACTGTACCACCACATCACCCACTGGGTCCAGTCCTAGGTAGAGGTATAATCTTGTTTTGCTGCTTTATGGTTTGAGTTGTCTTTCAGGGCATATCTACATGAGATGTTTACTGCAGACTAGGCTAATTAGCCCCACAGTAAATATTGTCTGTCTATACACATGGCCCTATTAGGCGGGAGTAAACTAATTAGCCCTGCAGCAGGATAGTACTTGCACAGCTACTCCTCATTTAATATCATAGTTACAGTCTTGAAAAATGTGACTTTAAGCAAAAGGATGTTAAGCAAATCCAATTATATCACAGTAGTTACCTACTAGCAGGCAGTGGCCAAACAACGGTATAACCGAACATTGCATGACATTACATGAGTATGTTCTCTGTTAGATCAATGACATAATAATGAAACAACATTAACTGGGACAACATTATGTGAGGAGTACCTGTAAATGTAAGTGCAATATTTACAAGTACTATCTTGCTGCCGGATTTTTACTTTGCATCAGCACACATGTAGATGCTGCCGTGGCTGACTGAGACATGAGGGTGCTTTAGTGCAGGGGCTGCCTGCCATCTAGCTCCACCCTTATGCCCTAGGCAGGCCGTCCACAACTGACTTGCCAGCTGGGGATGCTCCAACCCCGCTCAATGTGCTGCGGTTCCTGGAGCACATTCAAACGACATCCGTGGATGGCAAGAAGTTCTGCAGTTTATTGTTTTGCATTAATTGCACATGTAGACATGCTCTCAGACACTGCAAATAAGGACAAAGTAAAATCTGGTCTTTTCAGTCTTCAGACTAAGTCCATTATATTAGCTCAATTATTGATTATTATTTCCATACTTTGCTTCCTTTGTTTACAAAGTGCGTCACTAGAGCTGGTAAGAAAATAGCTCTGCCCAACTTCCTTCTAAATTTCAACTTTTAGCCAGAAAAAAAAA
>JAGPOW010003395.1:43570917-43581106 GCA_030014935.1 Caiman crocodilus | reverse complement strand
AATCAGGGATCTGTATTGAGAGGTATTGAAACTATTGTATAACTATGACAGAGTCCTAGGCTGAGATTTGCTTTATAAATGGGTTACTTGAAAAAGATTTAGTTCACATGACTGGACACTGACCTTGCTCAATATGATAAAAAAAAATCTTAATTAATATGCTCATTAGCAATTTTTATGACAATAAAGTCCTATTAGATACTGCCTTACATCATCCACAGTTATTTACATCTAGGCATACTGCCCTAGTGTCAGTTTAGCAAAGGTGTAAATCATTACAGAAGGTACTGAGGCAGGAAAGAACCAAACCCAATTAATTTTGCACACATTTTTTCAACAACCCAGGAGAATTCAACTTACAGTTAAGTCAACAGAAGTTAAGGTTGTGAACTAAACCATAGGAAGCATCTATCACATCACAGAAAATCTCCACTAACTTCTTTTCTGCACACAGCCATATGCCACCCTCATGTGCTGAAATACTTGAGTGCATTCAGGAGCGCTTTAAGCGCCATAACTAATATCTGTCATACATGGTTTGTGTTTTCTCTGATTCTCCTAGCAAGCGAGAGTTGTGTGAAGTGGAGCATTACGTTTTGATAAAGTTTTTTTTTTTTATTGGTGTTAGAAAAGGGTTGGGTTTTTTTTGTTTTGTTTTTTAGTTTTTAATTTGGTTTTGGTTGTTTGTAAATGTACGTGCTGCTCTGTTTATGTTCAAGAAGACCTAGCAAAGAAGTACACATTGCTTCTGGGTTCACAAATAGCAAACTTGCAGGGACAATTAGCTCCTCTGGAAGTTTATTCCACAATCACAGGCAATCTAGGGGGAATACTGTTTCCTGTACACAGGGTATTTACCTTTACTGTGGAAAAATGCATCAGGCCTGAAAAGCATCAGCATCAGCCTTGGTCTTCATCTAGAACAGTGGTTCTCAACCTTTTTAAACTCAAGTCACCCTTTGTCAGACTGAATGCACCACTTGGAAAATGCCAGCTCTTAGTTTTCAGGGGTTTTTTAATATAGAAAAAATAATGGAATAATTCTTTTTTTGCAAAGAGCTCAAACAGACCACCGTGTAAGGGACTGGTGCATAGGCAGTGTGGCCCAATAATTAGGCTGCTGAGTGGAAGCAGGGTCAAAGGGCAGGAGCTATATAGCAAACCCAGAGGGAGATCCAGAAGCAGAGTCCACGACACAATCCAGGGTCATGATCCAGGGCAGACGCCGAGTAACAATCCAGAGGTTAATGCACTGAGCAAAGTCCAAAAATGTAAGGTGCACAGATACATCGGTTTGATACCAGATTGGTACCGATATAAAGAAAATTTGCTGTGTCGGATATCTGCCTGAGGAGGTTGGTTATTTGGTTGATAAATGCTAGTGCTGCACGCAGCTGCAACACCACACTTGGGCAGCAAGGAGCAGAGCCAGCAGTGTGGAGAGCTGGGCAGTTTGGTGTGGGGGAAGGGGAGCGGGGAGGGAAGGGCTATGGTGGGGGCGCAGATCAACACCGCCCACAGTGAAGGAGGGGGCAGGGGCAGGCGCTGCCCAGGCAGGGTGGGGGGAGCAGAGCTGCAGAGCATGTGGGGGCAATTACTGCCACTGCTTGCACTCCAGGAGGGCATGGGACTCTTCTTGGTTGGGGTTGGGGTCAGAGCGGGCACCAGCAGCACTGGGAGGATGCTGCATTCACCTCGAATTTTGCCACCACTTTGTTCCCAGCAGCGCAGCCACCAGCCACCTGGTGCTGCCTTGGCTCTTCCTGGTTCATGGGTGGAGGCAGGGCATTGAACCAGAGCAGCATCAGGCGGCTGGTGATGGTAGCACTGGGAGCAGAGCAGTGGCAAAATTTGGGATGGATGCAGCATCCTCCCAGTGCTGCCAGTGCCCGCTCTGAGCCCGGCCCCTGCTGAGAAGAGCCCAGCGGCAGCCTGCCCTGCGTAAATCCCAGGGGCACACCCCCTCCGCCCCTCGGCCCTCTCAGGGTGCAAGCAGCAATGGGAGCCACTTCCCTCCCCGCAAGTTGCAGCTCTGCCTGCCCCTGCCCCCACCTACCTGGGCAGTGCCTACCCCTACCCCCTCCCTCACCACAGGGAGCATTGATCTTCCTGCCACCCCCCCAGCCCCTTCCCTCCCCCAATACCGCCTTCCATCACACCGAACTGACCAGCTGGTGGCAGCTGTATTGGAAATTGGACCAGTATCAGCCCATATGCCTCCTTAAATATTGGCTATTGGTATTGGCCCCCAAAATTTCTATCAGTGCACCCCTACCCAAAAGAGAAACCAGGGTCAGGAGCCAGGAAACAGAACTGCGTGGAACAAAGCCTCTGTCGTATGGAAATTCTGAAACGAAGGCCAATATTTAGTCCAGCTCCATATTTCGTGTCTTCATTTATTGGACACCATTTGTATTAGACGGCACTGGCTTGTGCTTCCACTGAAATCAAAGGCAACTTTTCTGTTGCCTTCAATGGTAGCAAAATCAGGATCCTTTTAAGATTCTTATTTTTGTAGCCAATACTGATAACTCAGGCAACACTTAATTCATAACTGTGAGTGCCAGATTCATTTCAAAATTATAGAATCAATTTGCATAATTTTGCATAACTTTACAGGGGAAGAGTGGGCATTAAATTTTCTCCCCTTCGTGATTCATTAACCTTTCCTCACAAAGCCTAAGTAAACATTTCTCATTTATACACTTCTAGGGAGGTTCGACACTAGAAAGATGTGAACTCAGAAAAAAAGATTAGGTATTTTTTCTCCAGAGACATGTTTCTTCTGGTGAAGAAAAATAAGTGGTAAATAAATGTTATCTGCCAGTTAATGCAATCTTGCATATATCGAAGGATAAATTACAAAACTCTGAAGAAAAGTGTTTTTAAATGTTGTTAGCATTGATCTAGTTGTGCATAGATTTAAGTCAATTATCCATTGACTCCTATGCAGGTAATTTTGGATTAATGCTGAGTGTTTTGAAAAAGTCCATCCTTAACTTACTTTGAACCTTAGGATTTCATGATCCTCGTGACATGCTGGTATTGGTCATGCTAAGAGGTCTTCTTCCAAGTGCCTGTGCTTTCATTACAAAGGAAACACATTGTTTAAGACCACTGATGACCCCACATCCAAGGGCGGGCTTTCTTTTACCTTCAATAAGGGAAGTTCCTCAAATGAGTAAGGCAGATATCAGACTTATACAATGTTCTTTTTCAGTTTCCAATATTTCATACTGGTTTCTCTCCTAAAATATGTATACTTTGAAATTATCTAGACCCTACTTATGAGGACAAGAAAGACATGTGAAACACAATGTTCTCTTCTTTTTACGGGTTAAAGGCAATCACCTGATAGGAGAGGCAAAAATCCAGACTACATCAACGAGGCCAACAGACAACTTTTTCACACCAATTACTATAAATAACTCAAGGGAGATCCCACACTAGTATTCACCCAGGAACTGAAAAATATGATCCAACACTTTCCATACCAGCTACAGGAAAAAAGTACTTCCACTAATCCTACCTCAGGAACTTACTATATGCTCCCAAAGATGCACAAACAAGGTAACCTTGGCAGACCTATCCTATCCAACTGTGGTGCCCTCACTGGAAAGCTATCAGGATTCACAGAAATGATCTGGGAACTACTTGTCATTCAAAGAGCAAGTTTTCTACAACACACAACAGACTTAGTCAATAAAATCCAGAACATCCTCCACCTCCCCAAGAAGGTCGTATTTGCAACTGTGGTTGCTACTAAGTGGCACGCTAGCTAACTTGCGGCGAGTAGATGCAGTGGTATCTAAGGATCTAACTGTAGACTACAGCTTTTTTGGTATGTTTGCTGGAGATCCCAGTGTCAGAAAAACACATTCAGAAAAAAGTGGGGTGGTGTACGTGGAGGCAGCACGTGCCACCCATGCTCTGGGTGCCAGCCAGGCTCCCTGCTTGTCTCACCGCACTATCCTCATGCCAAAGGGAAATTTACAAAGCATCTTTAAACAGCCAGCTTAACACCACAAATTTGCAGGCTGGCTGGACACTGAGAACCGATGACTGAATATTAGTGTCGCCTTCATAGCATATTCTAACCTACCCAATTCCTGAAATTCTGCCTTCATTCCACAGTTGCTAATTACCCTCCTCATTTTTAATAGGTCTTAATCTCCCATTAAGCAAGCTTCTTTTATTTTGTTAATTGTTTTTTTCTGCTGCACGTGGGAATCTCTCTGTCTCCAGTTTCACCGCCTTACTCTCTGTTTCTAATCATCCCTGTGCCTGCGTCTGCCCTCAGACCTGATGAAGAATGTCTTGAATTTGAAAGTTTGTCTAACTCTAACTGAACCATGCAGTTCATCCAATAGAAAATAGCACTCACAAAAATGATATCACTCACAAAAAAGCTTTGCCTCTCACATCATTCTGGGACTATCATGGCCATGATATCATTAGACAGAAGGCCTGTTTCACCACAACCTTGAACTCAGGTGATAATTTTTATACCTGTGCAAATGAACAAAAGTGGGCATAAATTATATTGTAATACTGTTGGCTTTTACACTCAGATAACATATGCAATATAATGGTTGGTGGATGAAATGTGTTTATATGCAGAATCTGATTGTTGGATGAATTTCTGCTTTTTTACACTACTGAGTACCTCCTTTTACTGTTTTGTGTGCAAATAAATTCACTATATTTACATCAGTAACCCAGGTGTCCCCAAAGTGAGTGTCCCCCCTCATCAATAGAAGAGGAAAGCCAGAAGAGCACACATGCTGGGGGTGGAAACTGCAGTTCCCTCCTACCTATCATGTCTCAGTAGAGGAGGAATAGAAAGTGATGTCTTAACTAGGTACAAATTTAATATATATATATAAAAAGGTAATAAACTAAAGTGAGCATTTACAGGTTACCCATACATATAAATATAACCAAATACACATCTAAACGCAAACAGGTAAGCATAATGTTCCCAAACGGTATGAACAGGTAAGTTCAACAATAAATGACACTCTAAAATACAAGGCATACAGTTAATAAACACTCCAAAAATGTCTCAAATAATCACTTCAAAATATGAGACGCAAGAGCTCTCTAGTGGTTCCCATCTTCTAGTGGGTCTCTTCCTCCTGCATCTTTATTGAGGCTACCTTTCCCTGAGTGTCACCCCCTGGCACGAGACCTATTGTCCCACTGACTCGCATGTCCCAAGGAGCTGAGTGAGGCAGTGTTCATAAGCTCCCAGTGGTTCAATTGTTCTCAGGGGGAGTTGTGGGCCTGAGCTACCGTGTGCATGCCCAGGGCTGTGCCGCTCTGAATGCTGCTCCCTCCGCTCCGAAACTGCTCCATTCCTGGGGCCCTTGCAGACCCACTGCAGGTAATGGGTCCCAGACTGCCCGGCCCTTGCTTCTCTAGGGCCTTACACCCTGCACTGACTCACCCCATGGTAGCACTAGCTCCAATACCCAGCCTCATGCCAGGGTTGGAGACCCAAGCTGCCTCATTGCAGCTCCCAGGATCCCAGTCCCCCACAAACCCTCTGTGCAGCAACACCAGCACTGCAGCCTGGCTCATGCCCAGGTTGGAGCCCCGAGCTGCCTCGTTGTGGCTCCCAGGGTCCCGGTCCCGTCCCTGGTGGACTTTCCGTGCAGCAACGTCTACCACTTCCATCTGGTGGAAGAATCTTTTGGGCTCTTCTGGACAGTCAGATACACCTACTGGGCAGCTCGCCCAGCTCTTCTTGGCATCAGGACCTCTTCTTTCTTCTTTGTCCCTCACCGACTGACCCGCATGTTCAGCACGCAGCTGCTCATATCCCCTTCTGGGGCTCCACGCCCAGATTGAAAATGAACCAATTAGGGGGGCTACAACTGCAGTTCCCAATTAAGTCCACTGCTGCTCTGCCTTTGGAGTAGAGGAGCAGAGGACTCTTCTCCTGGCTCCTCCCCTGCCTCTCTCTGATTAGTGGGATTTGCACCACCAATCGCATTCGTGGTCTCCTAAGCCCAGAGAGCGGGGAGAAGCCTGGCTAGCCTGCCACACATATACGCAACATACATTGTTACCTTAATGCTGTCAATAGTCCTATTTTTGATGCTGATAGTCCTGGGTTTTAAACATCTGGCTTAGGAAACTGAGGACTCAACTGATGTCCTTGTACTGTGACATCTGACAAACTCAAATCTCTACTGCTCCTTTGGACAGAGGTCCTGGTTGTATCACATGGCCATTTTTTGTTTTGTTTTTCAACAAGTAGAAATCTACTTCTTTATAAAGTTATGCTTGCTCATGCACTATTTGCACAATTGCTAGTATGAACCAGGTACTTGCACATCCTGCTCATGGCTTCCCATTTCCCCCCCTATTTATATAGATGTCCCTGGGAAAAAAAAATCTGTGACGTGCTATGAACTATGTTAGCCAGATGACACAGTACAATCCTACTATTCTGCCTCTCCTACTTTCCCCATACCTCTCAAGCAAGGTCAGTGTTCCAGACTGGAGCATCCTTTGAAAACTAATGGATTTATAAGGAAAGACAATTAATTTCCCATCATTTCTGAGATGATGTCATTAGCCTGAGGTATTTGCTAGTCAAGTCTCTTGCTTTCTCATGGGGAAGATATCGAGCCAGTACTCTGTATTACTTCCCAAGTTCTCAGATACCAGTGTTCTGAGCCTATTTAATCATTCCAGCTAAATAGGATGCAGTTTTGGTTTTAAAATATAATTAGAAACCTAGGGAAATGGGAGAAAAAATTATAAACAGTAATACCACATAGCAATACCAAAGCCTGTACTCAAGCATCACTGCCAAGGATGTTGACAAAGAATAGAAGATTCTGATTTCTTTCAGTAGTTTTTTTTCCTCCTATTTTTTTAGAGCAACAGCAAGATGACATTTATTCATTATTCATAAAAGGTGACATTTCACATCCCTATAAGCCTGAAATTAAAACTCATCTCACAGTTCAATAAGTGCAAATGTCCCTGTCAGATTTATTTCTATGAGAGGATAGAAGTTACCATTCTTTTCCTCTTCGCTACACTTGCACTTACATTTCCAGCCTTATCTGATCTTTGAGCCAATTTTCATTGAAATATGGTATAATTGATTCCAGTTAAAATAAAAAACTTATCTGGGATTTCCTAGGGGGAAAAAAAGAGAAGACATGTGCTACATCCTTCTCAAAGTTCCCTTATTAACTTCCAATTCAGCATCACGTGCCTCTTAATGGGTCTCTATTTTTTTTAACAAATGATTGTATTATCATATCCCCTCCTGTATTTCTTCGATAAGGCACACATTTTCTTCCTTATACAAATACCAGAAGGAACCAAAGGAAGGAGAAAACTCCATGCAAAAGTCCTCCATACATGAGAGCTGGGAAATGAATTCTCCTGCATGAAGAAGGGGACTTGGGAGCATTTCATACCTACTCTATAGTCAGCCTCCTACTGTTTCACTAATTCAGGAATACTTCACAAGGGCTGTGCGAAGCTTCAGGTGGCGATTCAATTCGGAGGAGATTCAGCCCAATTCAGTGGCTGAATCTCCAAATCTGAAGTGAATCAGGGGACTAATTTAAATGTCCGAATCAGTTCAAAGCTCTCCAAGTCTTCAGCATAGATTTGGAGAGCTCTGATGATTTGGACAATCCCCAGTGGCTGCAGCAGTGAGTTGCAGCCAGTCTGAGCTGCTAAGTACTAGGGCAGGGGAGAGGGGGCTGGGGAGGGGACCATGGAGGGATGCCTGCCATCCCCCACCCCCTCTGCTGCTCCCCTAACCCCTCCAGTCCCCGCCCACTTCCCTAGCCCCTCATGGCTGCCCTCACCCCCCCAGCTTGGTACTTTAAAAAGAAGTCCTGGTGTTCACTGGGTGCTGCCAGGTGGGGGCAATCCCCACCGCCCCACGCTTCATGGTGGGCTCTGCATGAGCTCCCTCATCTCCCCCCACCTGCTCTACTCTAGGGCTGCCCTGCCTGCTGGGGCTCTGGCCCTTTAAGAAAAAAGAAAAGCCAAGAATAGCCCTGGGACTCACCACTCCTGGTGCAGCCTTGGGGCTTGGGGGGGGGACTCATGCAGAGCCTCCCACATGGTGCAGGGCAGTGGGGGGCAGCAGGGACACCCTCCCCCCCACCGCTGACAGAAGCAGTGAGTCCCAGGGTTTCTTCAGGTTTGTTTTTTGTTTTTCCTAAAGGGCTGGAGCTGGCCCATGTTGGGCACCCATGAGGGGCCTGGGGCCGCAGGGAGTTCGGAGACTTGGACAGAGCCCCCCCATGCAGCATGGGGCAGTCAGAGGCAGTGGGTATCACCTCCTGCGCGGCAGCCCCTGCTGAGCCGGGGGGAGGTTTCCCCAAGTGCTGGGGGCTGGGGTGGGGGCTGGGCCTGGCCTGTCTGATTCAGAGATTCAGCCTAATTGAATCAAGACAGTGATTCAGATCCCCAAATCGAATCACTGTCCCCTGAACTGGCTGAATCCGAATCTGAAGCGAATACTAGAAACTTTGCACAGGCCTATACTTTGCCTGTAAAACACTGATGTTAGAGAAGTAACTATATCTATAAAACTCTTCTTTGAACTTGTACAGTAAATCCACCCCCATTTGCAAAACAAAACTATTCCAATAAAACCCTAGTTTTGTCAGCTGCTGCTGACATAGCCGCGTCTTCCAGAGATCACAGGTCTTCATGACCCTGACTAACACAGCTAGGCAAGAAGTCCATAACGTAAGCCCAGCCCAAGTTGCAAATACAATCACCATCACCCTCACGGGTTCTCACAATCTTAACTGTGTCATAGAAATCAGTGACTTGCCCAAGGTCACACAGAGCCCTCAGGTCTCCCAAGTCCAAACCTAGTGCCCTACCCACTGAATGCTCCAGCTCACAAAAGTAAATTAGCACATGCTTACAGCACTTAGCTGACCTGAAGTCCCATGGCTCAGCACTTTGCAGGATCAAACTCCTATGGAGCAAGCACACACATGCGTGATAAGCTATGGATTTTATTGTAATATTTCAGTTTTAGAAGTGTTCATGTTAATATGGTTGCCTGCCCAACTAGCCCAACTAGCTTTTATCCTGGGAAAGAAGGGTTAAGACGTCCCTGCTGTTAACAGAACTGCCTATGTGCAGGATGGAGCTCCAGCAACAAAGGAGCTAATAGCTTTGTTGACATATCACCAAAGTTGGGATAGCACCCAGGAGGCTCCAGAAAATGGATAGGACAGTGTGAACAAGCAGGGTGCCTGCGTGGAGAACAAAAGGTGTCTGAAGACAAAAGAGAAGAGCGGCTCTGGAGCCCAAGAGTTAGGCAGGCTGGAAAGGAACTATCAAGGTCCCTTTGGCGTGTTCAGAAATGTGAAGGTTAGATTGAGGACAGAGGGAATGTATAACTCTTTCGAGGTGACAGTGCGTTCTTATGCAGTCTTTGCCCTAATAAATGTTTTTATCAGAGACGAACTTCCCTCACTGCTATTTAGAAATTTGGTTCTCCCCACCAAAAGATGAAGTCCCTTCAGGAGCTTAACTAGACACTATCCCTTGAGTCAGGGCCACAAAACTACCAAAGAGAGGGAAGAACCATGGTCTCAAGACTGAAAAGGAACCAGAATTCCTGCTTGCTGTGGAAGCCACATCTGGACTGGCTCAGGTTAGCATTCTCAGGGTGAAGTCACATGTCACACACAGACTATACTAAATCTGTGAAATGCTAAGTGGGGTTAAAATTAGAACATGTTGGGAGCAGTCACACATTAAGATTTTCACATTTTCCTGCATTGCTCTGATTTGCTACTGGAGGGCTGGTGATCGGTGGTATGGCTAGGAACCAGGACACCAGGGCCACATCCCCATAAGCAAGCACTTCTGTTGTGGCATCCCAAAGGCAGTGTAAGACACCACAGGAGGCACATCAGCACAAATCCCTGCACCTGGCCAGGCGTCTCTATGCTTGCCACATGCCCCAACTGCTCCAGCATGCTGCTTCAGGCATGGCTGGCAGCAGTGGCTTGGAGCTGGCTGGGACCCAGGCTCTGTCCCAGGTAAGCGGGCATGGGGGAGGGCTCTGCATAGGAGTAGCCACCAAAGCCAAAGGAATGGGGTAGAGGTAGCAGTGGGGGTTGGGTGATGGGCAGGGGAGGATTCAGGTGGCAGCAGGATCTATGGGTGTATGTGA
>JAGPOW010003395.1:43556046-43570817 GCA_030014935.1 Caiman crocodilus | reverse complement strand
GTAGCAGTGGGGGTTGGGTGATGGGCAGGGGAGGATTCAGGTGGCAGCAGGATCTATGGGTGTATGTGATGGGGCAGGGGTGCCAGCATGGGTGTGTGTGAAAGAAACAGAGAGATAGGTATAGGGCATGGGGGAGGGCTCTGCATAGGAGCAGCCACCAAAACCATGCTTGAAGCCCCACTTGTACAGAGGAAGACTGGCTTGAAAAAGAAGAAGCTTGCTCAACCCCTTGATCCTCAGTTGAGGATTTCCCAAGAAGGGCATGGAGATCACTGGGGCCTGGGCACAGGCCCAGGAAGTAGAATAGCAAGGTCTGGCACTGCTCAGAACCACAAAGCAGTGGGTGAGACAGCTGCAGCTGGACCCACGTCCTGGTGGTGGCAGACAGCTGCTGCTGGGAGGGAGGGAGCAAGTGGGGGCCATGAATGAGGGGCAGTGGCAGAGCTGTGGGTTGGAAGTGAGAGGCAAGGACATGGGCATGGGCAGGGCACCGGCATCTCAGTTCTGTTCAGTTCCATAAAGCAGCTGAGGGTCCAGCTGGAGCTGTCCTCGTATCCTGGTGAGCGAAGGAGGCATGGGCAGATTTTTCTATGAAAAAAACCCCAAAAGTAAATGCCAAAGTGTATAGATATTTAGAATTCACTTTATTGTGATGATAGAGGCACTGGTAGGCTTCCAAACTGGTTTAAAATTGTAACTATATCAATAAAGCATTGCCCAACTCATCTCTCTCTCTATATATACATATATAGTGGTGTTTTATTTTAACCACAGAAGAACCTGGATTCTGGGTATTTTAATGAGAGAATTTAGGGGGTGGGGATCAGAGAATTTGGAATTTTTAAACAGGGAACAACAGGATCCTGGCTGGTGAGGCAAGTGTTGGGACCTGGGCAGAGAAGCCTGCCCAGGGCCAGCAACAGGGACCCAGTTTGAGGGCAGATGAGGTGGCTGACATCCTGGTCATTTGGGGCCAGGAGGACACCTTCAACAGCTCAAATTGAGCCACCTCGGTGAGGACATCTTCCAGGTGATAGCTACCTAGATGGTAGGGCAAGGGCACAGAAAGACATGGCAGCAGTGCCACATAAAGTCCGACTGTGTAACCGTGGCCCACTGGCAGCTGACCTAGTGGTGCAGGCAACTCTGCTGTAGTGCCCACACCACTACCCTGGCAGCTGTGCAGCTCCATCCAGGTCTGGCAAGCATACAGTGGGGCTTGATGCTATCATAGAGTGTGTCCAGAAGAGTGTGACATTTGGTTCCCCACAGACATCCATGCTTTGGCACAAAGCAAGTTACCCCAGGGGTAGTAAGGGAGGCTGGGACCAGCGCAGTGCTGGTCCCAGCAGCCTTACCTGGGGTCCTGGGGTCCTCCCAGAGCTGCTGCAGTGGTGATCCTGCTGGGAAGAGTCCGGCTGGCAGTTGCAGTGCAGCTCTGGGCAGCCCAACACCATTTTTCAGCATGCGCTGCTCTGGTTTCCCCCCCCCCCTACCCTCCTCCAAGGTTTTTTTTCAACCGTGAATAACCAGGGCTCAAAAAAAGCCATGGGAAAAAAACAACTGGAGCAGTGCATGCATGGGCAATGCGCCCTTGCAGCGCAGAGCGCACCAGACTTCATGGTAGGTAGTGCTGCAGACATGTTTTAGGCACCACATACCACACAGCCAAGCTCATCTCGATGTGCCCACAACCAGGCAGCAGTCCACAGCCAGACAGCAGTCCCCACTGCTAGACTGCTGCAGTGGGTAGCATGTGCAGGTCACTCCAGGTTATGGCTGCTTCAGGAATCCAGCTGGCACAAGGGGCTAGCATCCCCAGATACCAACTGGCTGGGTCTCAGAAGATCCTGAGGGCAAATAGCCCTGAGCTGCTCACCAGGGCAGCTTTTTATACTGCTGGAGCTAGCACAGGTGCTGGCCCCAGCCTCCACTCCCTCTGGCTGAAGATATGAGAGGAGTGGGCTGGGTCAGTTTGCCCCAAGTGGCACAATTTGCCCCATATCAAAGTGCACGTTGAGGCACATGTGCTGAGGCACAAATCTCTAGTAGAAATTTGTGCTGATGCTACTTGAGCTGCTGCAAGCGCACATGCTTGCATGTGTGAACGTGTCCCACGGCTCTGTCCCTGCTCAGCAGTTAAAATGAAAAATTAGTATTTTTTCAGCATCCTCATTTGATCTCCATGGAGTAGACTAAAGTTACTATCGCATGATCTGTGTGGGATGGCCCAAAGATAACCCGTGCCAGAAGTGGTATAACTTTGAGATGTGCAAGGGCACTTAGCACAAGTTAACAAGCTGTAATTGTGCAGACACTGGCACTTTAAGCGTCCTTTGTATGATCTAAGTGTAATGTGTAACTTCATGCTCAGAAACCTGACCAAACAAGGCCACAGTAATCCTAAACAAATGCCTCCTTGGGGAACAGGGGTTCGTGTCCCCAAAAAATCATTATAGAGGAATACTGAAACAACTATGTCATCTTGTTAGCAGTGGGTTAACTGGTTTTGAATGAAACAGAGTTATGTTTGCTTAGATTTCCTACCTTTCATGGCACACAATATACTCTAACAGTAAAGGCATCAGCCATAAAACAGCCAGAACAAAGGACAAAAACATAACTGCATTGTAATACTTGCAACCTTTTATTAGAAGTTAACTTACTTTTACAACAAGGCTGGAGGAACGTTCCAAGCAAAGGCTCCTCTTCCTGCTCTAGGTTTACTGTTTGTTCAATTACTTAGAACAAATGACAGAGGGAAAGAAACAGTGGCATTCTTAAAGGCTGTTGCAATCATCCACTTCTGCATCCTTCTTCCCATGGTAGTTCTAGAAAAAGTGTTTTAGGAAACTGCTGTAGATTTTTGACCCATCAGTAGGATGCTAGGCAATGGGTCAAACAATGGAATGGTAAAAAGTAACTTGACTTTTGAAAGCACTGAAACTTTGGACACGGACACTAAAGATAATAAAAGCTATTGCAATCTCAGCAGCTTTGAAAATCAAATCACTGATTTAAGAGGTCTAAAATAAGGACTCATGAGGCTAACCGTGGGCTTCTATTTCGTAAATTCTTGTTCCTTATTAAGATACACAGCATATAGCATAGATCTAGAAGTAAAACCCCAGTCTACAAGGTAGACTAGCCAGTCTAAAGCATGGGTGTCAAAACTCACCCTGGGTCCCAGGCTGGATTTGGACCACAGGAGCTCCTCTCAAGCCAGATCTGTAGGGCCAGGAGCAACTGTGGTCTTGTCTGTGTTTAGGCACCAGTGAGTGCAAGGTTTAATTTTAGCAGCAGGCCAGGGCTGGGCAGTAATGCAGGGGTAGTGACCTAAGGCTGAGAGTGGGTAGAAGCACAGGTCCACATTTGGGCTGAGGTGCAGGAGCCAAAGGCTTTGAATTATGCAGTAGGCCATGCCCCCATCATCTGCTAGCCTTCAGGACTGCCAGTGGGCTAGATCTGGCCTGCAGGCTATTTGGTACCCATGATCTACAGTAATGGCACATCCCTGCTACAACATTCCCAAGCACACCCTGCCCACACAGTAACCATTCTAGGAATGGAAGTACACCAGTGAAACCATTACAGTGCAAAGCCCCCCCAGTCTCTCAAGGAGACGCAGGATGAACAGGGAGGCTTTCCCAAGCTACCTCACCAGCTTACTTCCTAGTTTGGGACATGCCCAAAAGAGCAGATGGGCAAGGTGTGTCACTAGATTGCAGATGTACCCTTTAAGTAGAGCATTATTCCTAATATAATCACTAATGGAGACTGCACCTGTACTACATTCACCTAACTTCCCAATACACGTTTAGAAAATGGCTCACTCAAGCATTCGTTTTCCAGTTTTTCACAGTCCCAAAGAAAACATTTCCTTTTATTTTGCAATCTTCAGGTCTACTTGTGGTGTAAGTCAGGCAAGAGCTGCAGGCACATTCAGATGTTGGAAGTGGCACTATGCTGTAAGTTCAACCTACCATAGGTCCTTAAAAAGATCACACTGCTAGAGGGGAAACAGAGCTAGAGATTAGTGTAATGAGGATAGCATTCTGCATGTGCCCTGAAGTACATGGAATTTCTCTATAGATTTCAATACATCTGTGTTGCTGGAAGGATGGGTCTCTGCACCTTAGGTCTGTAAATCCCTCTCCCAGGGAAGATAAATGAAGCAGTCATTCTACTTTCTTCAGGTTACCAGGTCATCCCTGCATGTTTTGTTTTGGTTTTTTTGTGTAGGTAATATAGTCCATGATGATTATAGGCATAAAGGAGAAAAAATGTCCTCTTTTGGAATATTATAGTACTACATAATGGTTCCATAGTGTACAATATTAGAATACAAACAAAGTATTCTGATATATGCCAGTATTTGTTTGGCTTCCTGCTAAGACTTTTGCACCAAAGTATCAGCATTTATTGCTTTTCCAATCTCTGTTACACTCAGGAGACCAGTTCTGTTTGCCGCTTATAAATGGGTTAATGAAGGAGAGAAACTTAATGTAATTAACTATTGATCTTTTCAATGAAATGTTGTTGATGGAAGGAAAACAGAATATGACATTCTCAGAAAACAATTTGGTGCTTTTTCAATACACTTCAGTGAGTCAAAGTCTTCAGGGAATCCTTATGGTAAAGATAGATATTGACCTAGAGGATACTCTCAGGAGGGGAAACACAAACACAGGATCTAAAAACGTTACGCACAGATTGAAACAACAAGTTTATCTTAAAGCTTTGTTCCATCTAAGGTATAGCTTGCAGACAATACATAAAAGAAAAGAGATACAGATCTCCAACCAAAGGAATATCTTATGACCTGAGAAACAATCCTATAGATATTGGGGCAGAGTGTGGGGGAGAGAATGAGAGAACACTTAGCTATAAACCTATGCCAAAGTAATCAAATCTGAGTGCTAAGGGTATTTATACATAAACATTTGTCTGTTGCAATGCACCAGAGATCCAGCGCACTAGAGCAGACTCAATTAATCCACACATGAATGCAGATTAATCGGGTCTGCTCCGCACACCAGCTGAGGTGCTTGGTGCTGCATCACATGCACTTGTATAAATGGCAAGATGCACATCAGTGCTGAGAAAGTGGCAGTGATGAACTTGTGCACTAAAACACCTTCAATCTGCTTTAGTTCAAAAATGCACTGCTGCCATTTTCTCAGTGCTGACCCTCATTTCAACATTTATATCGATGGGTGTGCCGCAGCACCTGGAGCTTTTAAAAGCATATGCACAAACATGCTACAGTTACAGAAGTATTTGTCTCCTTTTTTTTTTTTTGTTTCACTATTTTAGTCCCTCTCCCTCCCCCCGCACACACACAGAGTCTCTCCACACATGCAACATCAGATCTCAGGCCTTTTGATTTTGTCTCTTGGGATACAAAACTGGGTCACTATTAGACTTTACCCTTGCCTACAATACCCTTTGCACACGCCATTCTTAAACGAAGGGACTAACTGACTTCAAATTATCTATAGTTATTTTCTTCAGGGGTCTGTGGTCACTAGTATGCAGTAGCCAGAGCCTTCTTATAACCAAACATGTGTTTATTTTGACAGAAGGAAAAAAGGGCTAGATCTCTTCATCGTCTTGGCCCCATGTCACAAGCACCAATCTCATGACTGGTCCCAATATTGGCTCGCTCACCTGTCTAGGGCAGTCCACACACCTGTCTCTCCTGCCACGCCTTTGATGTAACTGGAAATAGTTGTTTATAAGGCAAGAGGCTGTCATAGTGTATGGGTGCTAGGAAAAGGGGGCTAGCAGGCACCAGGAAACCCTAACACTGTGGAGGCAGAGCATCAGGTTCCAGCCTTACCCTTCCTTCATCATGGAACTAACCGTCTGAATAACTCCACCGTAGGTAGACCATCTATCTCCTCTCTCTTTTCATACCTAATCAGCCAGCACTACAGCACTACGCTCCAGGGGCCTGGCTTTCCTTTTTCTCCCTGAAAGCCCTCCTTATTGCCTTTCCTATTGCCAGCCCATAGGGGTAGGGGGGGAAGTGGAATTCTCATCTCTTACGGGGGGGGCTCAACCCCTACAAGCTCCCCAATAATTTGAACCCTGGGCCTGGGCCTGTTGCATATGGGGAATTGTGATAGCAATGCAAAGAGGAAGTATGGGAGTGGACAGGTCTAATGAAAATGAATTAGTAGACTTAGATGATAATGGCCCAGATCTATATTCTCCCTATCATAGTCCCTACTTCCATACTTGCCTGCTGGTTAGCATAGGAGGAAGCCTCAGTATACCTCACAACCATCTAAACTACCCATAGTGCACATGCCACTAAAACATCTGACTAATGACCAAACTAAGGGAACTCATCCACCAGATGCCAATGGCAGGCAACAAAGGCTAGATGCAGTCTGCCTGAGATTCCTTGTTCAATACAATATGCTTTGGCTTCAAACCTAATCAGAACCCTACTTCAATTTTACTTTGAATAATTTAACTAAAACCTCTCTGCTTACATTTGCACCCAGAGTCATTAGGGAGAGGGAACACAAGTATGTTTTTTCTTTGATGTGAAGTGAGAGGACAGTTATAAGAAACAGAAATATTTACATATTAAAAACTCAGACACTTCAATCAATCTATCCAGGGCTTGTTCAGCCTCAGATTTCACATCATCTCACCACAATGCCAACTCATCGGGACTCTTACTTATAGGTGGAGTTAACAGTAGCCAAACAACATCCAGGGGTGACTCTCCTGTGCTGGTTTGTTTTACACTGTCCAGGCAAAACTTTTGTCCCAGGTCCCACTTTGGTGTGTGCCAGTCTTACCCAGTTCAGTGACTTCAGGTAGTCAGACAATGGCAGCCCAATGTCTCTCTAATCTTCCCTACCCTGCTTCTACCATTGCATTGATCCACTAAGACATTACAGATGAGTAGCTCTCAACCTTTTTAGACCTGCTTAAATTCTATGAGTTGAGCAGCACTCCATTTTAGAAACAAATTCATTCAAGATAGTACTTATCTGCTTGAAAAGGGGCTGAGAAAGAAGCAGCAGCAAGCAAGGAAGAGCCTGCAATGTAGCGAGCTGGATCAGCTGGAATGGAAGAGCTTGCACTTATTTCAAGCTGATCTCCTCTCTCCCAAACTCAGAAGGTTGTCGTGGCACCCCAGGTGCTGAGCACATAGGTTAAGAATCACTGCTAAAAAAACAATACCCATAATACCCCTCCCCCAAACCCCAATGCTTAATCAAAGAAAACCTAAACATTGTTCATTCATAGACCCTCAGCTTCAGTACCCAACCAAGTCCATTATTAATACATTAGGGTGATATTTTACCCAGTGTATGTCTTGCAAAATGCCTGCATCCTTTCATACATACAGTAACAATAACAATCTACTATTGCAGTTATATAATAAAATACAGACAAATGCCAACCCCAAACAACAATCCTCAGTGGATGACATTGTGGATAGACAACAAGTCTTTGAGGCTTGGGTCTTCCAGGTGGACTCTTTCTTTTGTTGAGCATTCCTCCTAAGTGACAGATTGTAAAAGTTTTTTGTTTTTTGTTTTTTTGTTTTTAACTAAAACATTTGTTTGAAAGATTTCCCATCGCATGAATCAAATAAACCAATTTTGCTACCAACACAGTCTAGTAAAGTTGACAGCTCTGAGATGTCTGTCTGTTGTTTAGCTGGGCAAGAGGTTATCTCCAAGCTGTTCTTCTCTTGTCCATGGCACCACAGTATATCAAATGGAAAGATCTACTAAAAGATAACACAGGATATTCAGTGCCTGTCCACAATAGGAGTTCCTGTGCTGGTACTGAGTACTTTCAGTCTGAACTGGGATCATAATATCTCTGGCTAGTTAACTGACAGTACATGAGGTATGTATGAGGCAGAGATTTCCCCTCTGAAACTTGCAGTTTGTTATTTCTTCACTTCTGCAAGAACCACTGACGCAGAATAGCATTTATTCACAGAAGTAATCCCAGTGAAGCCAATAGAAATTGCTGCATGAGTAACCAGCAATTCAGCCTGAATAGAGATGCTTTGTTTGTGTAAACTGCAACCCTCTGTAGTTACTACAGACTATTAATATTTCTATTTATAGTACACTAATACTTAACAGGTCCTGAGTGGGACTGCGGCCTCTTTGTTTTAGGTGAATGTATGTGAGAGACATTCTCCACCCTGAAAAGTTTATACCTTAAATAATCAAATGTGTGAGGGGGGGGGAACAGTAGTAATGAAGTTATTTTTGAAGTCACACAGCAGACCACTAGGAACCAACTCTAAGTCTCCTGAATCCTGCTCCAGGCTTGTATCTACTGTGGAAAGTTTCCCCTCTAATGGCAAGTCTACAGTATTTGTGTTGAACAGTACACATAAATGGGGTGCACTGCATTGTAAAACATCAGAGAATCATATTTTTTTGTACATCCTGCAAGACAGAGCCAGCACAGTAGTTACAAAATTTACCTAATAGTTGAAATGGCACAAGGGCCAAGTGTGCCTATTACAGGGAAAGCATATAAATATGTTCAAGCAGCGTGAGAGGCAATAAGTCTTGCAACATTTTTCATGATGGCAATGAACTTCTTATAACACCAAGTCTATGAGCACTATGAAAACATTCGTGTGAAAAATGGTCTAAGCGTCTGCATAAGCATTTAATCCATGACTTCCAGGATCAAACAGCGCTTTGAACTTCCCTAGCACAAAGTGGAGACTAATGCCAATCTTATTTCACCTTCACACATCTAAGTGCTATTTCTGTACCCACAGAAAGTGAAACTTATGCAGATTTTATTCTCTTTCACCTTGTTCAGATATGTTTTCCCTTCTAAGTCTGCTTAGAAAGCTATGGCCACATATGCTCTGCGATGCTCCAGAATCTCTTGGATAGGTGTTTAACTGAGCTGATCCTCAAAAGGTTTCCCTCTATCTATGGGAACTGTTTGACACCAGAGGGTTATATCATTTTCACCTGTTAGCTCAATAACCTCATGATTAGAACATTTGCCTAAGCAGGAGGAGACGTAGGCTCAGATCCCCTTAAACCCAAAGCAAGGTTTGAACTTCCAGTTCCTACTAATTAGTGAAGTCCTAAGAACATCAGGCTTTAGGTTTAGGCACTGCTAAGAGTTCTCTCCAGCCTTTCTCTTGAAGCTGCCTCAGTGGACATCCAACCCCAATGGACATCCAAGGGAGAAAGAAACGATGGCTAGAAGGAGAACAAACCAGGGAACACATGATTCAGTGAGCTAGATTCTGTCCCAGCAGAAGAGGTGCTACCCCTTTTATCCAATGCTCTACTGCATGGAAAATTCAGAAAAGGTCTTCTTTCCAATAAAGATATAAGAAGGTAAATTCCACAAAAGAAGAAAAACTATTAAAGTAAATGAACAATATTGGCATAAGAATGAATTAGTAGAAGCTGACCATTAAGAAATTTATGCTAAAAATTAGAAGAAATGTTCTAGAACTGCCTTCTAATAAGAGTAGCTGTGACACAACACAAAACACCTTTCAAGATGGAGCTCAGTAAGCTAATGAAAATAAGTATCATATGATTTCAGACACGAAATGACAATTAGTGACGCAGCAGCTGCTTTAGAGGCCTATTCTCTTACACTTTATCCTTTGAGAAATACTGATGAAACGAGCAAGGTGCTGTTATTATTATCCCTTTCTCTCTCCCTCCACTAATTCAAAAGCCAAAATCTTTATGTAAATTACAGCTCCTACCCCCAAATGCCTTCTAATCTTCTCCAAAGTAGGGAGAAGAGGTTGATGTCATATATCTAGCCTTCAAAAAAACCTTCAGTCTGGTATCCCATGATCACCTCTTGACAAAACTGGCCAAATGTGGCCTCTGGTCTACCATGATCCACTGGCTGGGGAGTTGACTTCATGGTCAGACTCAGAGGGTGGTGGTTGATGGAAGTCAATCATCATGGTGCCCTGTGACCAGTGGGGTCCCCCAGGGCTGTGCTTGGGCCAATACTGTTTAATATCTTCATTAATGATGTGGACACTGGAGTCAGAAGTGGACTGGCCAAGTTTGCCAATTATACCAAACTCTGGAGTAAAGCAACCACACCTGAGGACAGGAAGGCGATCCAGGCTGAGCTTGACAGGCTCAGGAAATGGGTGGATGAGAACCTGATGGTGTTTAACACCAAAAAATGCAAGGTTCTCCACCTTGGGAGGAAAAACCTGCAGCATACTTATAGGCTTGGCAGTGTTACTCTGGTTAGCACTACAGATGAAAGGGACTTGGGGGTCATGACTGACCACAAGATGAACATGAGCCTTCAATGTGATGCTGCGGCTAGTAAAGTGAGCAAAATGCTGGCTTGCATTCATAGATGATTCTCAAGCAAATCCCGGGACGTCATTCACCCACTGTACTCGGCCTTGGTAAGGCCACAACTGGAGTACTGAGTCCAGTTTTGGGCTACACAATTCAAAAAGGATGTGGATAAACTTGAGAGTCCAGAGTAGAGCCACGTGCATGATCGGAGGTCAGGAAAACAGAGCTTATGACAACAGGCTGAGAGCCATGGGACTCTTTAGTCTGGAAAAGCGCAGGCTCAGGGGTGATCTGATGGCCACCTATAAGTTTATCAGGGTATTCACCAGGATCTGGGGGAACATTTGCTTACCAGAGCGCCCCAAGGGACAACAAGGTCAAATGGTTATAAACTTCTGCAAGACGGTTTCAGGCTGGACATAAGGAAGAATTTCTTCATTGTCCGAGCCCCCAAGGTCTGGAATAGCCTGCCACTTGAGGTGGTTCAAGCACCTACAATGAACACCTTCAAGAGGAATTTGGATGCTTATCTTTCTGGGATCCAATGATTCCAGCTGATTTTCTGCCCCTCGGGCATGGGTGTGGACTCAATCTTCCGAGGTCCCTTCCAACCCTAATGTCTATGAAATCTATGAAAGTAAGACTCATAATCCTTTAACTCCCTCTTCACCTGGTAGCATTGCTCTTGGGCTCAGACTGCTGTTTTGCAAGCTCTGTGTACACATGGCATTGGTTCTCATTTAAGAAATATACCTTCATTTCTGAAAAATTAAATGATGCACTATAATAAATTCCAGCTTTTAAAAGAGTAATTTCATGGGCTATTGCTAAGTTAAATAGATCTCCCAAACCACCTGCAAAATGCTAAAGAAGAAACCCTGTCAGCTGAAACCACCTTTTAAACCTAAGAAAGTTTTATAATGAAGTTTTTGGTTCCTGGTTTGCCAACAAAAATTATTTACACCCAAGCCCAACAATGTTTCAAAGAGGAATAAAGGAAATGTCCAGTTTCATTAAATTTTTTCTCAGTATTTTCTTCACATCCATGGGGATTTTCAGTGCAATTAACCTCACTGCCCCATCATTCTATATTAATTAATTTATTGAGTCATCCATGCCCATTACTATAACCTTTGAGCTTTTTTCAGCATGGGATTTAAGCACCATGATTAGCAAGCAGGCTATGAAGTCAGAATACCAGATCTGGTTTACTGCAACTCTTAATAGGTAACAGTTGTGGAAAAATTGGCAAAACATTGACTCTTCATTTTCTGTCACCCATCTCTAATTCAAAACATTTCTGTCTTTCTACCATGACAGTCCCAAGACATGAGCTGTCCAGAACTTAGAATCTTGCTTCCTTCCAGCTAGTGAGAACTTTAATGTCAAACCATCACACTACATATTGGGTATAAAGTAGACTGCTCCCTCATGGTACACCCTGGATAATAGTCTACAACTCAATGGGTGTGTCTATATAAGACACTTTACTGTGCAGTAGACTAGTCTAATCATTAAGTGACTGTGTTAATAAACTACAGTGCAGTAAAAAGGCACAGATAAAAGATGCATCTCAAGAGGATTTAGAAAAGAATACATACTGGGCTGTATTATGTGCTTGAGCCCAATCAACCAAAACTTCAAGACCCAAAACCCACATTAGACTGGAAGCAATAGCTAATCATATTGTTGCCCTTTGTGAGGCTTTGAGTGACAAACATTTTACAAGACAAGTGAAATCGCATTTAAAGTTAAAGAAATACTTCACTGCATCATCCTCTCTTCTCCCAACCTTTTACTGTATGAGATGCAGAAGGCCCTTAGAGCCATAAAGGAAAGGAAAGCCACACAAATGGATGAAATATTCACAGAATTCTTAAAGTTCTGTGATAGCAAAGGTTTGGGGGTTTTTTACCAATATTTTGGAAACTGGAAACTTGTTATGTTTATTTAAGAGGGCAAAAATAATAACAGTAGCAAAACTGGGTCAGGATCTTAATAAAGCTAAGAACTACTTGTCCAATAACTTAATTAAATGTAACTTACAACTTATTAGAAAGAATGATATATAAATAGATGCTTTTTCACACTCTAAATGAACATATTCATCCTGAGCAAGCAGGGTTTAGACCAGACCAATGATGTTGCAATCAAATCATGGCCCTGACTACCTGTATAGAAAATGGCTTCATAAAAATCACTGTAGCTGTCTTCCTAGACCTCTAGGCTGTATAAGATACAATCCTGAGACAAGGAATCATCTTAAAGTTTTTGGACATCATACCTTGCCTTAAAATTGCTAATTTATTAGACAAACTGCTTAGCAATAAATGCTTCCAGATTTTTTCTAATAACACTAAGAGTAGACTATATAAATTGAACAATGGATTCCCACAGGGATCAGTCCTTGCACCTCTCTTGTTTAATCTTTACATTCATGACCCCTGAGGCACCTCCTCAAAAAATACATATATGCTGATGATATAGCCCTGTTTATGCAACAATTTTGTTTCTCCAGAGCATAAATAATACTCACTTCTGATCTGAATACTTTAGATACTGACTTGAAACAATGGTGTCTGCACCCAAACCCTGGAAAAATGGAAGAGTCTACATTTCACTTGAACAATAAACAAACTATTTATCAACTGATTTTTCAAAAACCAGCTCCTACGTTATAATGGTTCTCCTAAATATTTAGGAATCATCCCAGATATAACACTGTCCTATAAAGTCACATAACCATGACAGCAGCTAAGTTAAAAACCCATAATAATTTGCTCCAGAAACTCACTAGGACTTCTCGAGGGGCTGATGCTGATGCACTGAGAACAACAGCTTTAATGTCGGTCTACTTTTCAGTGGAATACTGTGCCCCAGTCTGGTTAAACAGCACTCATACTTATAAGGTTGACATACAACTCAACCAAGCAGTGAGACACCTTACAGGAACAATACAATACACCCTTCTTCAATGACTCCCTGTTCTTCGTAACATACATCCTGCCCCATTAAGAAAAAAAATAACAACCTCTTAAACCAACCATGTTCAAGATTAACATCTAGACATCCCACTTGGAGAACAGAAATTCAACTTGAGCAAAAATCATTTAACTCCCAAGATGTCTGAATGCAAGACAGGTTCAATTCACCTTTTAACACAGAAATTATTGTTAGAAATCCCACCATTAGACAAGCTGGCTTTGATCTCCTGAGACACCTTTGGTCTTCTCTAAACTGAATCAGGAAAGAATACGTCAGATGTGGATTTCTGTTACATCACTGAGACTGGACTAGCTCACCAAACTGTGACTGTGGCACCCCTTTTCAAACTTTGAGCCAAGTCATCACTTTACGTCCTTTCTGTGCATTTAATAGAACTCTATTAGAGTTGCACAATACTATACCTGAGGCAGTCAGCTGACTGCAAAATTTGGACATAAACTTGTGAATATGTTTTTTTTCTTAATGATCATTGTATCATCATACACTAAAAAAAAAATATCACTCAGATGCACAAAAAAATTGATTAAGAGATAAAATTGACATAAGAGATAAAAACAGCCATAAACCATGTTGCATTAATTCCTTCCCTTGCATTAATTTCCTCTCAAGGCCCCGCATTTTTGGTGTATTTAAGACATTCCAGATTGCCAACCATTTAGTTTCCCTCAACGTGAAACTTATAGATATCTCAAGAAATAGCTTCAAAAAAAGGTTTCTCCGGGCATGCCTACACATGTTTACTGTGAAGTAACTAACTGCTCAGTAAGTGGTTTTTATGTTGGCATCTACACATGCAGGTATTTCAGTGGAGTAATGCCATGTGTGGACTAACTTGGAACTACAGTAAGTCCCAAGTCAGTCCACACATACAGGGCTACTGCACAGTAAGGCATTTACATGTGCCTTACTGCACAGTAACTACTCAGGTGTAAATTTGCTACCTTTTTCATTCAGGTAGCAAATTTACACTCAAGTCAGCAGAAGTCACCATAGTTACCGTGCAGTATGGGTGTGGATGTGTAGATGTGTGCTTGTACTGTGTAGATTCATAGATGTTAGGGTCGGAAGGAACCTCAATAGATCATCGAGTCCGACCCCCTGCATAGGCAGGAAAGAGTGCTGGGTCTAGATGACCCCAACTAGGTGCCTACCCAACCTCCTCTTGAAGACCCCCAGGGTAGGGGAGAGCACCACCTCCCTTGGGAGCCCATTTCAGACCTTGGCCACTCTAACTGTGACGAAGTTCTTCCTAATGTCCAGTCTAAATCTGTTCTCTGTTAGCTTGTGGCCATTATTTCTTGTAACCCCCTTGGTGAATAAAAACTCTCCAATTCCCTTCTGTGCCCCCGTAATGAACTTATAGACAGCCACAAGGTCGCCTCTCAACCTTCTCTTGCGGAGGCTGAAAAGGTCCAGTTTCTCTAGTCTCTCCTCGTAGGGCTTGGTCTG
>JAGPOW010003395.1:43534127-43555946 GCA_030014935.1 Caiman crocodilus | reverse complement strand
AAGCCCTTAACCATGCGAGTGGCCCTTCTCTGGACTCTCTCCAGGTTATCCGCATCCCTCTTGAAGTGCGGTGCCCAGAATTGCACACAGTACTCCAAATGCAGTCTGACCAGTGCCCCATAGAGGGGAAGTATCACCTCCTTGGATCTATTCACCATGCATCTGCTGATGCACAATAAAGTGCCATTGGCTTTTCTGATGGCTTCATCACACTGCCAACTCATGTTCATCTTGGAGTCCACTATATATAGATAGCTATATTATTAATCTGATTTGTGAAAATGGGAAGACAGTTTTGTTTGTTTGTTTTTTTAACTTGACCTGTCAGTGTAACTATGATGACCTTTGACGGCTGACATTTTCAGAGTTGATTAAAGAATCCATCCACAAAATGTTGTCATTTAATCATCCATATATCTAACCAAAACACATGCAAGTTATTTCAATTCCAGTAATATGTTACTAACTTTTTACTTTTACGTTTTTACTTCAAAGCTATGTATTTCTATAACTCATAACAACTGCTACAGAATAGTTCATTTATATTTTAAAATAATTAATTTCCTGTTTCTTAATCTATATAGTTTATAACCCTTCTTATTTATTTTACCTTGTATAGTATAACATATATCTTTAGACCATGCAATGTCAAACTATAAAAGATAAAATAATTTATAAGGACTATACATTTTGCAGGCTTCAAGATAGAAGGGAACCATCAGATGATCAGAGATTAGTTTAAAAAATCTACTCTGAACAAATTATTACTTAGCCATCACTTTTCAAAATTCTTATGTCTTAAGTATGCAGAACAGGTCACTGTTTGAGGCAAGGCCCTGATGGACAGCTGGTCTGATTTAGTACTGAAGTTTCTAATAGAAAAGATGTTGCTGTGAAACTCTTGGAAAAAATCCAATCAGATTATTTTTTTATGAGATTAAGTCATTAGGATTCCATAAACTGAACAGATACTACCTTTTAGCAGTGCTCATTTGATCTGTTCATGGCAATTAGTACAGGGTTTAGTTCATTCTTACATTTGCCAGTCCTTTCTGTAGTTACTCCAATTAAAATTAGCCTACAGCTGTTTCATAATTTAGCCCATCCCACTTCTCTGGACAGATACAAGTTTTCTGCGAGTGGACTGTATCTTGTTTCAGGGCTAACTGCACTTTTGACACTTCTGGAGTCTCACTTAGTGCACCTTGCCAGATGTCAGGCTTCTTGTTTTGTTCCAATTTGGAATCCTAGAATACTCCCTCTTTCAATCTGGTTTCTGAGACTACAACACCCCTTGCGTCAACTGCAATTACTCAGCAGGCCTGCCTTGGTTCAAACCCTGCTACCAGCTGTTCAAACAGGCAATCCAGAACTAAAATCGTAAAGTAAATTGTTTTGCATCCCACAAAAGTCAAGATTTCAAAGGTTTTCCCATTATGCATAGGGGTGGAACAGAGATTTTCAGAATTTGTTGCAGAAATAAGGAGACCCGTACAATCCTGAACAGTCATTATTCCATTGAATAAAAAACTCATGGGAGATCCAGCCATACATTTCTAATTTATCAAATTCTGATCAGGAACTTTAAACCTCATTTTCTGTACGCTAAGTTAACTCTCTAACCTGAAGACTACTTACTATTATAGAATGTCCTTAAGTAGACCCAAGTTATACTAGACAAATTAATATTTGGGAACTGGATTATTGATGACGTCCTTGTCCTGACGGCTGGGCCACTGTTTCAGCTCAGGGCCACCCTAGGCGGGTGGCCGGCGATTAGTCCCGGCATCCACTGGTGTGAACAAAGTTCCAAAACATGCAAAAATTAATTTGGGGGCCGCCACTCACGTTGCTGGCGGCTGGGCTCCCAAGAGGTTACCAAAAACATGACGGGAGACAACAAAGGAGAAAACAGGGTGTGTATGTGAGGTCATAGGTAAAGAACGAGTGCTCCCCCAGGGGAACATTTGGGAACTGGAGTTCAGTCTGAGCCCTGGAGTCTCTGACTTTCACACTTCCATTCTTTCAGACCTGCCTTCTATCCCCCTGCAAGTTCTTTGTTTTCCTCTCTTTTGAAAATAGTCAAAAGGGATGATGAAACTTCTTCAAAGGCCTGGTGCCTTGTCTGAGGCTAATTTCTGTCCACATCATTTTTTAAGTATGGGTAAGTGAATGTCTGGTAGATAGGTCTGTCCATTTTCCTTTCTAAGTGTAAATCAACAAATGCTGGAATTAGTCCCTGGTCATTCTATAGCAAACAATACAATAAAAATCAAACAGCATTGGTTCTCATCCTTTATAGACTGAAATGTCCCTTCAGAAAAAGTCAGCTCTTAGCTTTCATTCATTTTGTGACTACAGAAAAAAAAAATCTTTTATTGCAAAGCACTGAAAAAGCCCACAAAAGATCAAACGGTTTTGACACCAGGGATTCCTATTTGAAATCTCTGGCTTTCTCTTCTGAATCATGTAGAGGTTTCCTATAGCACCCTGGCTAAGAAATACTGGGCTAATACAACATATACCATGTAAAACATTTTACAGTCTTCCACCACATGCTTCATAGAGCCACGTGTTGATCCCACATGTGGCTAAGCCTTCTGAGTCTGGCAATAAATAGGTCATTATTTCTAGCTCTTAGTGGGCACATCTATGAGACACCAATTGAACAGTAGCCTGATACTACTGCTCAGTAGCATTGTGTGGCAAGAATCATGCTTAAACACTACTGCACAGTAATATTAATCTACTGTGCAGTAGTGTCACTTAAAAGGTGTTTTCCAGTGCTACTGTGGCATATAAGTAATAAATAAATAGTTCTTATACAAATACTAAATAAATGTGTAGTAACCACTATGTAGTAGCATCTTATATAGACATGCCCAATCTCTGAGGGGTACTGTAAGGTTCAAGTTCCATACCTCACCCCTTTATTTTGCAAGTGGGAAGCTCAAGTCTTAGATCCCCAGACCAGTGTGTCAAAGCTTCCAAGTCCCAAATTGCTGCACATGTTCCCTCAGATTCTCCCCTTGCTGTGGATACTCTAAGCATTAGGAAGTTACAGGTTATGGAAAAAATGTACAGGCCTGAATATATCCCTTTGAGCTTTATTTTGCCTTCTTCTGCAAGTACTGTATTACTTCTATGAGCCTTCTAGATGCTACCAACAAAAATAAATGCTCCCCACCACCAACCTCACTGTATGAGGCACTGTACCCATTGTAAAAGAAAGTCGCTGTCTCAAACAAATTACAATTTCAGGAAATTCAAAAGTACTTAGATCCAGATGCTTGGAGGTATTTTGGTGCATAATTCTACTTTGGACTAAGGGTTTTAGGAACATAAAACCCATCAACTTTTGTTAAAAAAAACTATTTTTTTAAATTTAGATTTAATTTGTGTCAAAACAACATTTTCTACAATCTTACTGATTCCTGTTAATAACCATCTTAGCCCTAAATGGGAGTAAAGGTTTCCACGTTTTCTTTATGAGATAGGGGATGCATCTACATGTTTATTAAGGTGCCATAGTTACAGCACATTAAGTTTAGTACTTAGATTACCAAATACTAAATCAATGCACAGTAACTCACACTACTGTGCAGTAGCGCTGGCACACAGGTTTTTAGGGACACTTACTGTGCAGTAGCCCAATACTGCGGTATAGTAGTATATTAGCACATTTTTTGCCCAGCGTACTACTGCACACTGTTATCAGGCTACCGTGCAGTTAGCGTCTCATGTAGATGTGCCCAGGAAAACCCAGGTGGATGAGAATTTGCTTTAGTCTGTGCCAGATACACAATTTCCATGGAAATCAGTGGGAGCTGAGTAAGCTTAAATAAGGTCAGAATTTGGTCTCCTGTATTTTAATTATTCACAAAACAATGTCTCTTCTAGTAAATATTAATTATATTCACAAGTAAGGTCATGCTTACATCAGATCAAGAGGCATATTTATTTCAGATTCTTACCTAATAACATAGATTTCATTTTATGAGAACAACCTGATTTTCCAAGATACCTTAAATTTCTCCATAAATATAGAATAAAATACTCTTTGCTTAACGTGTTATACAGAAGTAAAACAGTTGTTTTACTTGATATACTCTGTGGCCTATCTAGGAAAACAGCCAGATTATTATTCTATGATTAAAAACTTGAATGAAAAAAGGTCAAATCAATAATCCATCTACCCAGAATTCTCTCTTCAGAGACTCCTGAAAAATATTAAAACATGCAATGAGACCAAGCTTACAGAGGAAGTTAAAAAAACAGGCCTTAAGATGCACACATGGGTGTGAGAACAAAGGAGCATTTTTACACAAGTTTTTTGCTTGTTCAAGGCAAGCATAGTAGTATGGGAGGGGGTGGGGAATTTGGGCTTTATCAGTTTACACTGTAATAATAGGCTGTCCAAAAGGTGGGATATGGCTAACTCCTAACTCCTGCACTTCAAGAGCAATAGAGATGTATCCTTCCATGCACCCAAGGTACATGAAAGGTAGAGGACCAAGGCTGTCCTCCTCATGGGTCACTGAGGAATCAGTAGAGTTAAATACAAAGTAAAGAGATACATCTGGGGCCCAACAAAGTTCAGTACGCTTCAATACCATGCCCTAGAGTAGACCAGAGATTGGTTTTCTGATATTTGCCAATATCCTTAGGCATAAGAGAGACGTTCCATACACACTTTCTTTTATGTAGGCTAATGAAGATACTTTCATTATCCATGTCAACATCTAATTCTTTTTAGAATCCTATCATGCCCTTTGTGTCAGCTATATCATATGCCAATGAGTTTCACATCCTACACATATATTTGGGTACAAATTTTAAAAGTGTCAAAGAAACTTAGGACCCCAAGTTAAAATGACATATATTGAGATTGACGTTATTTAATATTTTTATTAATGACCTTGGCACAAGTTCCACAATTAGTTGAATACAAGATGAGATTCCCTCCTTCTCCCCCTGATTGTCATAAGGGAAAAAGCCCCTTGTTTTATAATCACATACACTTCACTAAATACGGCAGATTAGAGCTGCTACTGACTGCCTAATGCCTCAGGGAGGGCACATTTCTCTCAAGGTGATATCCCTTAGGCTTTCTCCAACCACAAAGTACCCACAAGGCAGCAGGGGCTAGGGTTTGGAGACCCCTATACTCACTCTGGAGGTTGCAACATTGTGGTGTTTTACAGGAGCTACCCCACCACAAGTAGCCCCACCACATTGCTACCAAGCCCTCCATTCAGATGCAATTTACAGTCATATCTAGGTGCTAAAGTGTTGCTTAAAAGTGTGTTTATAAAGTACACAAGCTAAAATGCAGCAATTAAAAAAAAAAGGTAACATACATCAATTTTGGGTGAACTAAGTTTATGGGCACTATATGCAAATTGCTATAGCCATGTTTAATGTCAAGGTGGTTGTTTTCAAATTTGCTCTTCAGTTCCATGTGCTTGGGGAAAGCAGGGTCTAACAACAAGGAGTGGGGAAGGGGCTGCCAAGGGAAGCAGAGGGCAGAGAGCTGTAGCACTTGGTGGGGAATAAATTCAACACAATCCTCTAATAATTAGATTCTATACAATTTTCCAGGTAACAAATTGATAATTTTTCCATACTAGGGGGGGAAATCTAATAAAACATAAAACTGGGAAACAGTGTAAATTAAGAGGAGGATTTGAATATTATACAGAAAGAATCAGATGATCATGAGGACTGGAATAATAGATATTTTATGGACATTAATAATACAAATTGCAAGAATGTCTGCAATAAGGTGCACCGCAGCCTACTGCTTATCAGCTAGAAACAATTAAGAAGGAGAAAAGACCTGCATGTATAAACTAATCACAGGATTAATATTATCCACCATTTTTATTTGGCTCTAAAAGAGGAAAATGTGATCCTAGGATGTGCCAGGTAAGATATTTCCAGCAGGTGCAGGGAAGTATTAATGCCATTTTACAAGGTCCTAATGAGACCTAGTCCAGAATACTGTGATCAATTCTAGTAGCTCATATTCAAGAAAAGGTGAATTCAGACTGGAAGAGAAATAGAGGTGTATGGGGAGTGAAGACCAATGTCCCAGGGCTAGCAGAGGCAAGGCCCAGGCTGGCAGAGGTCTGTAGAGCTGGGCTGGGCTGTACCAGCAGGGAGAGGGGGGAAATTGGCTCAGCTCCACAGAGCCCCTGCTAGCTATGACCCTGTACTCCTGCTGCCATACTCCAGATCCTGCTAACACTAGCCCTGGGACACAGCTGAGGGCCCTGTGCTGCCAAGCCCACTCACTCCCAGGGCCCTGCCAGAGCCACAGGACAGATGGGGGGCAGCGCACAGCACTGACCTCTGCTCACCGGCAGGGAAGGAGCTGGTGCAGTGAGGAGAATAACAGCTCCTTGCCCACCCCATGGCTGATGCTCCTTGCTGCAGCCACTCACGTCCCACATGGAGCTATTCTGAGCAGGCACAGGAAGCATCACATGGGCTATGAGTGGCTGCAGCATGGGGCACTGGCCACAGGGTGGGCACAAAGTTGCTTTTCCCCAGGAACTCAGCACCAGCTTGTAACCCACCCCTGATGCCATCCTGGACCCCACACTAGCTCCAAGCTTGCCTGTCAGGGCTGCGCCCCGGTGGCAGCAGCTGTGCCCTCCCATCCCCCACTTACCATGCCAGGCAGCGTTTGCTGCTGCTGCCCACCCGGAGTCACGTGCTGGGCAGCACAGAGGTGATGGTGGCAGCATCACTGCAGCCGATCGTGAAATGAGCTCCAGGAAGGCAGCAGCAACAGCAAACACTGCTCAGTGCAGCAAGTTGGGGGGGGGGCACAGCTGCTGTTGCCATGGCACAGCCCCAATGGGCAAGCCCAGAGCCTCATGGGGCCGGGGGTTACAAGCTAGTGCTGACTGCAGGGGAAAGCAGCCCCTTCCCCATCCCATGGCCAGCATCCCACACTGCAGCTGCTAGCATCCTACTTGGGGCTGCCTGTGCCTGCTCAGGACAGCCCTACGTGGGCTGTGAGTGGCTGCAGCAGGGAGCGTCAGCCATGAGGCAGGGGAGAGGTCACTTTTCCACACACTCTGCACCAGCTCCTTCCCTGCCTTCCCCCTGCCCCCCACTCTCTTACCTGAGTTTCCTGCGCTAGGGCAGACACATGGTCCCAGATTAGAAGCCCCTGCTGGGGCTTCCAGCTGGGGGGGTGGGGCTGGGCAGGCCCTGCTGTTGCAGGAGCCCACTGAGGATTCCCCTGGGTCCTGCTGCCCCTGGTTCCTGTTACTTTTGACAGGAACTAAAGACAGACAAATTTTAATTTTCAAAAAAAATTTAAGGGCCCCATGGGCTGGATAGAATGGCCTCACAGGCAGGATTTTGTCCACCCCTTTTCTAAAAAAATCCTTCCTAAAACATAAGTAGGGGAAACAAAACCTAACTGTTTTTTAAGATTAAAATTGTTGTTTATGAACAAGATTAGACAATGTGACTGAATGCAATACAGAATAGCCCTCAGGATCCAGGAGGTCCCCTTCTGTATTCTGTAAAATCAAAGGTAATTAGGCCTGTGCAAAGCAGCTACTATTCGCTTCGGATTCAGGCGTTTTGGGGAACAGCGATTTGATTCGGTTACTTGAATTACTGTCCCAAATCAATTCAGCTCCCACCAAACTGGCCGAATCTCTGAATCAGCCCCATCCCCCTCCTGGTGTCCTAGCCTTCCCCACCTGGCCACCCCCCACATGGCTGCCCTACCTGGCTCCAGCTCCTGGCTCTTAAAAAAATAAAATAAAAAAGCCCTACAGTCACTGGTTCCTGCCAGGTGTGGGGCAATCCCTGCTGCCCTCCACTGACCCACACTTTATGAGGGCCTCTACCACAAGCTCCAAGAAGCCTCAATGGCCAGTCCTGCAACCAGCGAGTTCAGGGCTCTTTGGAGGTTTTTGGTTTGTTTGTTTTTAAAGAACTGGGATCTGGGGCCAAGCAAGGCAGCCGTGGGGGTGGCTGGGACAGTGTGGGGGAGTCCGCCCATACTTCTTTCTCCTCCAGACCCCCATCCCCACCCCCTACTTACCAGAATGCAGGGTCCATCTCCCTGTGGCAGCAAGCGCGGACTGCCTAAATCTCCAAAGCTCTCTGATTTGATTTGGATTTGGATATTTGGCAACCAAATAGGGCCAAATCACCTCTGGATTGATTCAGCCCTGAAGCCTCACACAGCCCTAAAGATAGTTAATCTAAAATGGGTTGAAAATAAATGAGATGGACATAGCCTTCAAAATGACTCAAGGCATCTTTGAAAAATGGCGCTTACTGTAAGAAAAGGTTGTATATGTTCATTTTACTCGCATTGAAAATGTGTTGCCATTCAGTTTCCCTGACTGTCCTATTCTCCTTGTATTAGGAGAAAGGATAAGGTAAATAGGAATGCTTTTTCTATAAGTATTCATTAAGTATTGCTAAAAGTATTCATTATTTCATCTATATGTATCCTGTCACCTCTAATACATATTCATTTAACTGAAATAGTCCTAATCCTTTAAATCTCTCTTCATTATGGAAGTCTCTCCATGCGTCTAATAAATTTTGTTACTCTTTTATAGATGTTTTTTATTTCTTCTAAATCCTTTTCTAGATGGAGTTAGAAATCAAGGACACAGTAATGAAATTATGGCTACCTATGAATAACATTACAATATTTTCACTGTAATTCTTTATTACACAGTAGGCCTGTGTGAATAGGGAACTATTCAATTCATATTTGGATGATTTGGATGCCAGAGATTCGATTTTGAAATCCAAATCATTTTTCTGATTCAATTCGGCTGAATCGCTTCAGAGCCGATTTGGAGATTCGGCCACAGAGTATAATGGAGAATCAATTAAATATCTATAAGTTCATTACTTTTTGTGTGATTTAATTGAAACTTTCAGGAGTGGTAGCCTCTGCTTAGAGCATTAAATGTGACAAATTTCAAGGTGACAGGTTTAGGGATTTCTGGGAAACTACACCTCAATATCTTGAAAGCAAACTCATGTCATGTGTGTGTGTTAACTCACAGTGGGGTGAAAACTGCAGGAATGGTAGCTCTTTCTGTGGCCACAAATACTTCCAAGTTTCAAGGAGGTAGGTACAGGGGTTTCTGGGAAACTGCTTATCTTGTGTTTTTATGTCTATGTTAATTATGAAAAAAACCTGAAACCGTTAGAAAAATAGATCTTAGGAAGCTTTTGGGTTGAAAAACCCTTCACCAGGCTGAGGAAGTACATTCAGTTGGTTTGTCTCCTGGGCCTGGATGGAAGGAATAGTACACTTTTACCTGTGCTGTGACACCCTATTACCTTGAAGCTTGATCAACTTTAAACTCTCAGCAGAGGCTATCATCCCTGTAAGTTTCATCTGAATCAGCCAAAAAACAACAAAGCTATAGATATTTCATTGGTTCCCCATTATACCCTATTGCCGAAGCTCCAAATCTTTTCCAAATCAATTTGGAAGCTCTGAATCAATTTGGAAAGCCTAAAGCTTCTAGCAATTTGATTTGAATTCATAGATTCGACCTCCAAATCATCTGAATTATCTCCTAATCCAAATTGCGATCCAAAGCTTTGCACAGCCCTATTACACAGTGTCAAAGGTCCATTAGGCTGGCATGCCCAAGGTATACAATTTTGTAGAGGCAATGGGACACAAGAGTAAAGTAGTAAAGAGAAAAGTAACCATTGACTTCCCAGTCTGAATGACCATGTAACCATTTACAGCTATGCTGACTAGAGGCATCCTTCAGTCTAAGTCCAGAGCAGGACTTGAACTAATACCTTTAGATTTGTTGCAAAATGCCTTCTCTACTCTTCCACCATATATCCATACTCATTGAAAGCCCTTCAAGCCTTTAAAGTGAAGTCCTAGGACAAACATAATTGTATTTGCAAAAATGATATTTTCTTATTAAAATATTGCTGTTTGGTGCACATTCAGATTTAGATCTGATTTTCCATGATAAGAAACCCAAAACCAAATGCCAAAATGTATAGTGTCATGGCAGGGTCCTTCAGGAGGGCCATGATTTCCTTAAAGCCCCTACCCATGCCAAGTCGGCCCAAGGGCACCCTCAGATTCTCGCCCACCATGTCTTTGATGTTAAGTGTATATTGGGAGGCTGCCTTATACAGCCTTAGGCTCGGCGTATCGGGACCTCAGTCCCCGTGATCTCCTGGACCCACGGGGTGTCTCCCTGTATAATGGGTACCTTCCCAGCACCCTGGCCTTAAGGCCACGTGTGGCTCCTACCAATCCCTAATACCATGCCCCAAGCCTCTCAGATGTACTGGACGTTGGTCTGTCAAAATATACGCCAGCTCTCTTGGGCCTCCTCTGTACAACACTGCCCCTCACACTTCCTTTAATCTCACCCCTTTCTTTAGGGCCTTGATGCCCAATTCTCCAATATTGCCCCTCTCGGGCTCCTCCAATATTGCCCCTCCAGTGCTCCTTAAAATACTGCCTCTTGTCTGGGGCTCACCATGTCCACCCTGGGCTCTTCAAATGCCCCTCTCTGGGCTGGGGTCTACGCACCCTGTGCTGCTGCTCCCTCATTGGCGCGCGACTACGCCTTCACTGGCACTAGGGCCCCCACACCCTGTGGGTCCCTATGAGGACACTGAACCCTGACTAGTGCTGGGGTCCCCCCACTGCCACTGGGGGTTGCACCTGAGGCCTCCTCCAACCCCTAATAACTTCACCCAAACCACCGGTGTAATACAAACGCTAACGAAACACAACACAAGCCTCCTGGCTATAACTAAACATAAGGCACCTGGCCATAACGACACAAACCCCCCGGCTATAACCTTGTATCATTGCTGTAGCCTCCAGATTCACCATCCTTCCCTCTGCTCAAGCAGTTCTTGCAGCGCTCGCATCCCAACTCCACAAGCTCCTACCCTCTGGCTGCTAGCAGGGAACTGCCAGCCTGGCCTTGGTGCTGAGCTTTATAAGAGCCAGACCCTACCCCTTTGGATCAGCTGACTAACATTAGTTGCCCTGAGCACCCCACAGCTGTACTCGTTATTCCCTGCCAGGGCTCTCTCTCTGGCAGTTTCCACTCTCTAGGAGTGGGGCAGTGAGGTGCCCTGTGACATATAGGTATTTAGAATTTATTTTCTTACAGTGATCAAGGCACTGGCAGGCTTCCAAATTGCTTTAAAAATATAAATATATCAATAAAACATTGTGTTCAAGTAATACCTATATATATATATATATATATATATATATATATATCAGCATTTAATTTTGATCGTGGAAAAACATGGATTTTGTGGTTTTTAAATCAAAGCATTTGTGTTTTTATCAGATAGATTGTGAGTTTTAAATGGAGTAAACCAGGACCCCTATAAATAACCCAGTAGACCCAGTGTAACTATGAGAAACTAGCTGTATTCTAACCTGGCTCACCCCTTACTATCATATTTGCTAGTAATGGTTCAATTGTAGAATTTGTGGTATTGATGATATATAAGCCAACTGTTTTCAAAGTTTTCAAACCGAAGGCTAAGTTTGAAGGGTTCACAGCTGTGAACAAATGAACCACCTTCTTACTCATTTCTGAAAATATTTGACTTGGGAAATATAGAGAACACAAATACAGAATCCCACGCCACCATTTTTCCAGTCACTTCTACAAAAGAGATTACATTTTAAGTTGGAGGGGACAGAGTAGAAGTGTCAAGGACACAACCAGGACGTGAGTGGTTGGGACTTGATTCTAAAGGGGTCCCAGCCCAAGGGATCAGGAACATGAAAGTTTGGTCCCCTGGGTTGTTATGCCTTAGGACTCCCTTGGTCTGGAAGGAACCAAGACATAACTAATCACACCAGGTAAACCAGGCCAGTGGGGGTTCAGGAACCTGTGGCAGGGAGCCAGATGAGGGCTGTACAGTACCAGGAAATGGGCAATTCCTAGCTAAACCACAAGGTACAAACTTTCTGTCAAAGGACAGGGGGCAGGAGGAACAAAGGGTCAAATGAGCCAGCAAAGCTCATTGGAAGCACAAAAGTCTGAACTAGAGCCAGGAACTAGGAACAGCAGGCAGGATGAATCATGAAGCAGAATCCAGGGTGCAGAACATTAGGAAAAAAACAAGCAAAACCAAGGAAACTAGAAACAGGAAATCAGAAGTCCAAGAAATTATCTCTCTCAATGAATATCTTGCTGGACATTAGAAAAGGTGCTGCCTAAGAGCAGGCAGTAATGCCTAACAGGCAGCTGGGGCAATTGGGCCGCTGCCAACCAGGCCAGCTGAGGTGATGAGGGCCAGCTGGTGGCCCCTGCAAGAGGATGAGGACAAGAATTGTAACTTTTATCATCTGAGTAGTCTCACTGACTTCAAATTAGATATATACTTAAGCGCTTTGCTGTATCAGGCCTATCTGATAAGATAACCCATTTTCAAATCTGTTTTCCCAGACAGTAACTCAGTCTTTCAAGTGAAAACTCATAGTAGAGCTGACTATCTACTAGGTCCGGCATCTCAAAATCAGCTAGCACTTTAATTACCTTGCTCTCTTGCCTGGCTGTATTAGAACTTCAGTTAAACAAGCGTATTTTTGGTGTTACAGCACCTTTTATAATACTTAGGATTCTCAAGATCATTTGGGTTCTTCTGCCCCTAGTAACAAAAGTTTCTTGTCTGATGTCTAATACTAACGTGTGTGTGCGTGCGCATGCGTGTATGCACATATTTAGTTTTCTTTGAAATGCACCCAATCCAAAGCTCTGTTTTGCTAGTTCCTGTCTGTTCTCACATCCATTAGAGCTAAATTCATAACAATTGTATTTTAAACAACTTCTAGCAACAATTGCTCCTATAAATTATACATGAGGTTCTCTCAGCTGCTCACCAAATCCACTCTTATGAGAGCTGCAAGTTATTTGGAAAGCACAGATTCGATGTATAGCCATCCTCCTAATTAACTGAGTGTTGGTAAAAAAAAAAAAAAAAAAAAATCATCCTCTCCTACTCTCGTTTGATAACAGGTTACTCGCTAAGACCGTCCTGTGAAACAACCTGTGTTTGATCTCAATGTCATCAAAGTAGAGAAACCATCTTGTAAACTAGACTGCTGTCTGACTTGATTTAGTCTCTATTTCTTATACATTTCAAAGAACAACTACATTTTAATACAGACTGTATCTAGTGTTTGCTTAGTGTAGTACATTTGGATATTACATTCTATAACACTGCCAGTAATTAATGCTTGGTTCACAAACCATTTCAGCCTGTGGTGAACTTACTACAAAAGTAAAGACAGTCAAAAAGACCAAGGCTGAATTAACTTAGCCCTTGCAGGTTAGTCTAAGATGCACAGATTAAATTGAAACAGAAGCAACCAGACATTTATCTTTGATTCAGGAAATGCAGCCACATGCCTGCAGTGGCTCAGGCCAGAAGCTGGGAGAGGAGGGGGGTAGAGGGCACTAGAGTATGGCTCTCTGGTTGTGTATTCACTTTCTCTTCCTGCTGCCACAAAGTCTCTGGGGCGTGCAGTCCAGAATTACAACAGCAGGAGTCTGCTAGGTTGCTCATCACTTCCTTTTCCTATGTCCAGGTGCCTCTGGGATTTGTCGTCTACAGCCATAGCCAGCAGTGTCTGAACGGAGGAAAGGGTGTTAAACCCCTGTCCCTGGACTGAGACGCCAGCCAGGATTTCATAGTTTCATAGTTTGTAGGGTCAGAAGGGACCTGAGCAGATCATCAAGTCCGATCCCCTGCCCTGGCAAGAAAGAGTACTGGGGTCAAATGACCCCAGCGAGGTATTCATCCAGCCTCCTCTTAAAAATCTCCAGGGTAGAAGCCAGCACCACTTCTCTTGAAAGTTGGTTCCAGATCCTAGCCACCCTGACTGTGAAGTAGCTCCTCCTGATGTCTTGTCTAAATCTATCCTCTGCCAGCTCGTGACCGTCATTTCTTGTCACTCTTGGGAGTGCTCAGGAGAACAGGGACTCCCCCAATGCCTGCTGGTCCCCTCTGACTAGTTTGTAAACAGCCACTAGATCGCCCCTCAGCCTTCTCTTGTGGAGGCTGAACAGGTTCAGGTCCCTTAGCCTCTGCTTGTAGGGCCTGCCTTACTGCCCCCTGCTCATGACAGTGGCCCTCCTCTGGACCCTCTCAATGCTGTCCACATCCCCCTTGAAGTGTGGCACCCAGAACTGGATGCAGTACTCCAACTGCATCCTGACCAGAGTCCCACAGAGGGGAAGGATCACCTCCTTGGACCTGCTCATGATGCATCTGTGGATGCATGACAAGGTGTGGTTAGCCTTCCTGACCACATCCCCACATTAGTGGTCCATGTTCATTTTGGAATCAATAATGACACCAAGATCCTTTTCTGCCTCTGTGCTGACTAGAAGGGAGTTGCCCAGCCTGTAGGCATGCTGCCAGTTCTTCCTCCCTTGGTGCAGTAATTTGCACTTGTCAGTATTGAATCCCATCCTGTTCTCATCTGCCCACCCCTGTAACCTGGATCTAGTTCTAGTTGCAGCCTGTCCCTCTCCTTCAGCATTCCCACCTCTCCTCACATCTTAGTGTCATCCATGAATTTGAACAAGCTGCTTTTCACCCCCTCGTCCAAGTCACTGATGATGTTGAACAGTGCAGGCCCAAGGATCGAGCCCTGGGAGACCCCACTGCCCACATCCCTCCAAACCTCTCTGGGCGTGGCCCTCCAGCCAATCTGCGACCCATTGACACCACATTCGCCTAATTTTTTAAGGAGAATGGGGTGAGAGACAATGTCAATGGTCTTCATAAGGTCCAGAAAGACTACATCCACCGTGACACCTGCATCCGAGGATTTTGTGACCTGGTCATAGAAGGCCACCAAAGTTGATCTGACAGGACCTGCCTTGAATGAACTCATGTTGAAACTCTGCTGGTCCCTCGCAGATGTGCTCCTGGATAATTTTCTCAAAAAGCTTTCCCAGGACCAAGGTAAGACTAATGGGCCTGTAGTTTCCTGCGTCCTCCTTCCTCCCTTTTTTGAAAATGGGGCGCACATTGGCCCTTTTCCAGTCCTCAGGCACCTCACCAGAGCACCATGAGTGCTCATAAAGCCACACCAGGGGTCTCGCAATGACCTCTGCTAATTCCCTCAGCACTCTGGGGTGGAGATCATCAGGACCTGCTGATTTGAACACGTCCTCATGCATTCCCTGACTAGATCCTTAGTGATCCTGGGCCTGGCAGCACCTCCCCTGGGTCCGTTGGAGATCCCAGTGGGGAGGGATTCCTCAGTCCCTGCTCAAAAAGTTGGAGGCAAAGAAATCATTAAAGAGGTTAGCTTTGTCATCTGGTGTGACCACCAGATTTCCTAGCATATCCTACAGAGGCCCTACATTACCCAGTACCTTCTTTTTACCCCCTATGTATTTGAAAAAGGACTTTTTGTTATCCTTGATCTGGGTCACTAGTCTCAGTTCCATCTCCACCTTAGCCTTCCAAACAGCCCCCCTACAGTCTTTAGCAATGGAGGTATAATCCTCCTTAGTGATGGCCTCTCCCTTCCATTGGTTGTATGCCTCCTTTTAGCTTTAAGATATTCCTGGATGTTTTTGGTGAGCCATGGGGGGTTTTAAGCACTCTTGCCCTCTTTGATCTACATTGAGATTATCACCCTTTGGGCTTGGAGGATAGTCTCCTTAAGGAACAACCACTTGTCCTGGACTCCCAACTCTCCTCCCCTCTGGGACCTCAGTGTCTCCTCGACTAGTCTCTTTACCTCATTGAAATCTGCCCTCCTGAAGTCTAGGGCTGTTGCCTTGCTGCAGGCCTTTGACACCCTGCGCTGGATGGTGAATTCATATTCATCTTAAACCAGTTTCCACCATTTTGAAACTGGTTTATGTCCACTGACAGTCTGTGCTGTTACAGGTTTAAACCAGTTTATCTATAACTTCTGTCTCTAGCCAAATGGAACCACACACAAACTTCATGTCAATTATAAGGTTACAGGTGCTTAAAGAACATGCTTAAATGCTCTGTGGGACTGAGGTCTGAAAATGGTTAAAAGCAGGTCTTTTTTATTTAACTTTTAAATATCAACATAGAATGAATATTCAAAATACTATATGTAATAAGTTCCAGAGAGCAGAAACATACATAGAGACAGGTAAAATTAATTTGTTTGGATGTGGTACTTCCAGCAAAACCAATATATCATAATAAGGAATTTAGTCTCCTTTACTATGGCTACTGCAGCTTAGCAACTACTAAGCAGTCATACTCATAATTAGAAAATGCTATAATTTATATTGCCTCAATATTAGTCTCAGGACAAATTAACTAACTCTCCAATACAGGCCTTAATAGCTAGTCATACCTTAAACATGTGCCAGTTTTGGTTTTTTTTCTTATTTTAATGGAGAAGGTTGCTAAAAAGTAACAGTGCATGCCCAAATTTCCCTACATGTATTACAAGGAAATCCCTAAAATGTGGCATATAGCAATATGAAGTTATTTAGTTGCTAAGGGAATCAGCTAAGGTCACTGGCATGTTTTTAAGGGTGGATAATGCATGTTCTTTCAGTTATGATAACTTTGATGGCAAGGAGCCCAAGAATGTTCATCTATAAATGAAGGAAATTTAATATGCCTATTAATCTGCACTAGCAAATCTTTCTAGTTGCCAGCTGGCTATTCCAGCATTTACTGAGTATGGAGGTCACTCACTCAAATCCAGACTGGGTTGACATTGACTGAAAGTCATTTCTATCTCCTGATTGCTTGGAAGGGAAATGAAATGCTAAGCTGATGCTCAAGGCTGTTTCTCATGGACAAATGTTTACACCAAGAAATACCAAACAGACACAACATACACTGAAATTGGCAATCTTAACAAAAGGCCACAGATTGAACAGGATGGCAGCTAACTTCCTATTCTCATCTTACCAGAGAGGGTAATTTTAGGAAAAGTATAGGTGCACGTTGCAGGAAAGGTACAGGAAAGTTTGTGATTTTATTGCTTTTGATATACCTCCATACTCCCATCTCTGGGTATAGAGCTCCAACTGAGAGTGCAAGAAGTAAGTCCATTCTTTAGCATAACTCAGGTCTGAAAAGAAAACCGTTTTCTCTGTGTTGTTTCGCTAGATTGTAAATTGATCATCTTAAATGATTCAGTTCTGCTTAGAAACCTGGACTTTTTTTTGTAAAGAATATGGAAGATATCTTACTGAGTGGACCTATGATGGATAATGTGCTTTGTAATGATACAGCACATCATTTGCACTCCCCCCAACATAGCCCTACCTTATAAATGTGCACATTGGAATGCCCACTCTGAGCAAACTGGCTGAAGACCTTGGCTTTTCCCCACAGCACAACAAGTTCTGCGGTCTCCTCCTGGAACCAGCTGCAGCCCTGGAAGTGTGTGCTGCTGGGGAGAACACCAGCATGGCTTCCTCAACAGTTCATTGGGCCTCTCTACAACAGCCCCAGTGCTAGCAGGCCTGGGAAGATGCCTGCAGTGCCCAGTACAGAGGCACAGTGTGGGAAAGGCAGGTGTGTACCAAAGGTGTGCCAGTTACCAGAGGCAGGGTCCAGACAGGCTGCTGCAGGTGACCGGGGGCTGGAGGCTGGCTGCACATAGCCAAGGGTGCTTGTGGGCCTCGCAGGCACCTGCAGCACCCAGTGCAGGGGCACAGCACAGGTTTGGCAACCACATGGTGAGGTGGTGCCATGGAGCAGTTCAGGGGTACAGGCATGCTGCTGTGGCTGGCCTTTGGCCTCTGCATGGACACACAGTGGCCAGAGACTGGCTGCAGGTGTCCTAGAGCCCCAGCGTCCCCAAGGGCTTTTAAGGGACTGTAGTTGGGGTAAGTGAAGAGCAGCCCCAGGGCCCTGGGGCTGGACTTTAGGCCCTGTGGTGGTGGGGCTGACCAGGAGCAAATTTGCACCCAGTCCACATATACATTGCCCAAAGAGCAGCTTCCTTGACAGCAGGCCCACTGCGGATGCATGCCGTTTAAAAGGGCCCACCAACAGGAATAAAGCCCCAGTTAGGCTTGGAAGCAATGAGAGACACGCGGGTGAAAGCCTACTGCACCCCCGCTCCCCCGAAGCCCCCCAGAAAACCTCCAGCAGCCGCGGAGCCCCTCGCCGACCCTCAGCACAGCTGGAGGTAAGTGGGGCCTGTGGAGAGAGGGGGCTAACCCCTTAGTGAGTGAGAGGAGATAGCTGAGTGGAGCCGGGCCGGGTCAAGCCCCGCCCAGGCCCCTACTTCGCCCATCCCACCCAGGGAGCCACATGAATGGAGCCACGTGAACAGGCTGTGCAAACAGACACGTTTCTCTGATGGAGTTCACACAGGAGGGCCCAGGACCCTGCCTGCGCACCCCCTAGTGTAGACAGTCCCAACCGTAGCCAGCCTACAAGAGGCATGACATGGATGGGCATGCACCACACCCTGAGGGTCTCCTCATGCTCTGTGCGCCCCCCGCCCAGCACCTCAGAGACTGCCACCCAGATGGAGCCCCTGGTTCCATGCAGACGGGGCTGCCTGTCCCTTTTTCAGGCTCTGGGGCCTGGGAGCATGGTGACCTCCCCTTGTGGGGTCAGATCCCTTTTGGGGGTCTCTGGCACGCCAGCTGGAGGAGCTTCAGGGTGTGCCATCAGGGACTGTGAACAGGAGATAGACTCCTATTGCCAAGCCCTTCTCCCCCGGGAGTCGGAGGGTAGACCACAGTCTCCCTCCAGGCCAAAGAAGGACTCCAGGACCTCCCACTCTGTCCAGCCAGGGGCATGGACCCTAAGGCCTACTGAACCAAGGCCCCTCCCCTCCAGAGCTGAGCACCAGGTACGCACCTCTTGCTGCTCCAGCAAAGCCTGCTGAGTTGCCAGCTCCCACAAGCAACATGGGCCCAACTGCAGCTACCTCCCCTGCTCTCCCCAAGATAAAACATAAGGTGTTTGTTGTGGGAGACTCCCTCCTGAGGGGGACAGAGGGGGCAATCTGCCACCCCAACCCCTTAGCCCAGGAAGTCTGCTGCTTCTCAGGGACCCACATCTGGGACATTGAGGAGAGGATCTCAAAGCTCCTCAAACCCACAGACCACTATCCCATGCTTCTTATTCATGTGGACACCAATGACACGGCTTGGAGCGCTTCTAGCTGGATCATGAGGTGCTACAGGGATTTGGGAGTGGGGCTAAAGGGTCTGGGGGAACAGGTGGTGTTCTCATCGATCCTCCCAGTCTCAGGCTATGGGCTGAGGAGGGAGAGGAGGATCCACGTGGTCAACCACAGACTGTGGCATGGGTGTCATCGGGAAGGCTTTGGCTTTCATGACCACAGCCCGCTCTTTGGTGAGAGAAACAGTGAGCTGCTGGGAAGACATGGGCTCCACCTCTCTCCCCTAGGGAGGAGGCTTTTCTCAGCCAGATTGGCTGACCTGATCAACCAGGCTTTAAACTAAGCCTGCTGTGGGTTGGGGGGACTACTGCCACTGCTGGCTAGCTGAGCAATCCTTGCAAAGACAATGAGTCAAGGCACTTAAGGGAGCCCACCCCTGCCCCAGCCCTGGAAAAATCTGTGGACAAGGATGGAGCCCCCCAGGGGACACTTGCCTGCCTATACACAAATGCCAGGAGCTTGGAGAACAAGCAGGAGGAGCTCATCCTCCTGCTTAGTGCAAATAATTATGATGTCATAGGGATAACAGAGACCTGGTGGGACTCCACCCATGACTGGACCACGGGTCTGGCTATACCTTGTACAGGAGGGATCGTGTAGATAGAAGGGGTGGAGGAAACCCTCTAGGTTAAAATCCGTGGGGAACATGGCACAGGGGATACAATGGTGGGAGTCTACTACAGACTTCCCACCCAAAGTCCTGAACTTGACCAGGAGTTTGCCCGGGAACTGGCTGAGGCAGCATGCTCCAGGACCATGGTTGTCATAGGTGACTTCAATTACTCGAACATCTCGTGGGAGGATTGCTCAGCAAAATCTGAAGTCTATGGGCCAACAAGAGCAAAGTGCTGCTCGACCTGGTAGGGCTACTGGGAGTGACTTAGTTGGTAACCTAGTGATCGATGGAAAGCTGGGTGACAGCGACCATCCACCAAAAAGCTGGCAAGTCAGTCAGCAACACGGAAGGCCTTGACTTTAGGAAGGCCAACTTTGACAAGATCAGGAGGCTTGTCAGTGAGGCCTTAAGGGACCATGACCACGGGGAGAGGGGAGTTCAAGAAAAGTGACTGCTCCTCAAGAGAGTGATCCTCAATGCACAAACTAAGTCTATTCCATCTCGGAGGAAAGGTAGCAAGCTTTGAGCATCAAGAACAATAAAAAGTCCTTTTTCAGATATGTGGGGAGCCGGAGGAAAAGCAGGGGCAACATTGGACTCGTGCTGAACCAGATGGGGCAACTGATGCCCAGGAAAAAAACAACCTATTAAGTAGGTACTTTGCATTGGACGTCTCATGGGACTAATGAAAGACCATGCCCGCTACAGGACAGGGAAGTCTGGGTGAGGGTGATCCCCTGCTCTCCATTAATGCTGACTTTGTGAAGGAACATCTTGAGAAGCTGGATACCTTCAAGTCAGCCAACCCTGACAATCTTCCCAGGGTACTCAAGAAGCTGGCAAGCATCATAGCCCAGCCTCTAGCATTGATCTTTGAAAACTCTTGGCACTCTGGCATAATGCCCAAAGACTGGAAGAAGGCAAATGTGGTGCCTATCTTCAAGAAAAGGAGGAAAGTGGATCCAGCTAAATATAGGCCCATTAGCCTGACTTCTATCCCGGGGAAGATCTTAGAAAAGTTTATTAAGGAAGCCATCTTTAATGGACTGGCCGATGCCAACATCTTAAGGGATAGCCAGCACAGGTTTGCTGCGGGTAGGTCTTGCTTGACCAATCTCATTTCCTTCTACAACCAGGTGACCTATCACCTGGACAAGGGAGAAGAGATTGATGTCATATATCTAGACTTCAAAAAAGCCTTTGATCTGGTTTCCCATGATCACCTCTTGGTGAAACTGGCTAATTGTCACGTTGGGTTCACCAGGATCCACTGGCTGGAAAATTGGCTCCGTGGTCAGACCCAGAGGGCAGTAATTGATTGAAGTCACTCATCATGGTGTCCTGTGACCAGTGGGGTCCCCCAAGGCTCTGTTCTTGGACCCATACTGTTCAACATCCTCATTAATGATGTGGCCACTAGAGTCAGAAGCGGACTGGCCAAGTTCGCCGATGACACCAAACTTTGGGGCAAAGCATCCACATGAGAAGACAGGTGAGTGATTCAGGCTGACCTGGACAGGCTCAGCAAGTGGGCGGACGAGAATCTGATGGTGTTCAACGCTGATAAATGCAAGGTTCTCCACTTTGGGAAGAAAAACCCACAGCATCCTTATAGGCTCAGCAGTGCTATGCTGGCTAGCTCTACGGAAGAAAGAGACTTGGGGTCATCATTGACCACAATATGAACATGAGCCTGCAGTGCGATGCTGTGGCTAGTAAAGCGACCAAAACACTGGCTTGCATCCATAGATGCTTCTTAGGCAAATCCCAGGACATCATTCTCCCCTTGTACTCGGCCTTGGTGAAGCTGCATGCTTGAGTATTGTGTCCAGTTTTGGGCTCCACAATTCAAAAAGGATGTGGAGAAGCTTGAGAGAGTCCAGAGAAGAGCCACGCGCATGATCACAGCTCAGGGAAGCAGACCCTACAATGACAGGCTGAGAGCCCTGGGGCTCTTTAGCCTGGAAAAGCACAGGCTCAGGGGTGATCTGATGGCCACCTATAAGTT
>JAGPOW010003395.1:43522700-43534027 GCA_030014935.1 Caiman crocodilus | reverse complement strand
CTGAGAGCCCTGGGGCTCTTTAGCCTGGAAAAGCACAGGCTCAGGGGTGATCTGATGGCCACCTATAAGTTTATCAAGGGTGACCACCAGTATCTGGGGGAACGTTTGTTCACCGGAGCACCCCTAGGGATGACGACTAGGTTTAACGGTCATAAACTACTACAAGACTGTTTCAGGCTGGACACAAGGAAGAATTTCTTTACTGTCTGAGCCCCCAAGGTCTAGAACAGCCTGCCACCAGAGGTGGTTGAAGTGCCTACACTAAACACCTTCAAGAGCAAACTGGATGCTTATCTTGCTGGGATCCTATGACCCCAGCTGATCTCCTGCCCTTTGGGCAGGGGGCTGGACTCGATGATCTTCCAAGGTCCCTTCCAGCCCTAATGTCTATGAAATCTACATGTGCATTATTGCATAGTAACTACCCATGAGTAAATTTGCTACTTCTATTTGCAGGTAGCAAATTTACTTACGGTGAGAACTTTCCTGCAACATGCACCTATACTTTTCCTAAATTTACCCTCTCTTGTAAGATGAAATAGGAGGTTAGCCTCCCTCTCATTCAATATGTAGGCATTTTCATGCTGATCACAAGTTTCCAGAGGGACATCTATTCCAGAGTCCAAACCCCTGTAGGAACTGCTGGGAACATGGCTAGTAAACAGGATGGTAAGCTATAACCAGGTAACTGTGGTGGGAATACACTATGGGATTCTACCAGATATAAAGCACAAATCTATGTCAATGTACTAGAAAGGGATGACCCAGGAGAGAAAATGCAAAAGGTACAGATCACCCTGAACTGTGGCAGATCTATAGACACTTCTGGCTGGATTTAGTGTGTGTGTTGTGTCCATATTCTCAGCCTTACATAATTTACTTCTTCAGGAACAATATGTGGTAACCTCATTGGTAACCTACAGCCCTGTTCTTCCTTGTGAGCTACGTTAGATACCTTATGCAGCAGAAACCTGTGAGTCTGTCTTTTCCTGACCTGTTAGCACTAGAAGGATAACATTTCTAAACCACCTCCTGGATTGTGCAGCCCCAAATAAAAATTCGGCACCGTGAGCAACTTCGTAAAATACTTGCAGGGAACTACAATGCTAACTTTTGTTCCAGTATCTGATAGGAGCCAGGCATGGTATGGACCTTGTGATAAATTTAGGGAAACAGTAATTTCCTTGCACCGATAACAAGATCAAAAGAGCAGGAAAATGTCTACCTCTGTGTTTCTGTCTCAGAAGCCAACCCAGTTGCCTCAGGAGTACGGTCAGAAAACTTCATTTAAGTTAACAAGCAATGAAGAAATGGGGATTGTTCTTGCTCTAGGCATCCTTGCATTAAAATGTGGGGAGAGCTGCATCTGCTTGGCTTCATTCCTTCTAGCTATGTAGGACTACTGGGCAGAGTAAAAGCATTTAGGTTTGGGTAACTGAGTAGGGCATAGGATGGGCTGTTTGTAGCAGCATCTGAAAAAAAATCTATTCAAAACATAGAGCATCATTTGTGTCTGTATAGCACAGGTGACATGGAACATCTGCTAACTTCACAGCACTAGAAGCAATTCTGGATGAATGTGGTCTACACTAATAAAGAGTGACATGGAATATTTTGTCCTAAATGGCTAATAATGAAGGCATCAATATTTTTAGCTGCTCCATGTTTCTGTTCAACCTCTGTGCAACCTGAACAAAATTGATTCTATACCTGTAGCTTTATTATTTTTAGTCCTTCAGACATGTTGCATTGACTTTAAATGCACTTGATCGTTTCTCATTTCTGAAGTTAATCTTTTATAATCACTTTTTTCCCTATCTGATGCACAGTCAGCATTCTGATCTCCCTCTATTTCCTTTGCTCTCTTTTAATCCATTTGTTCCAATTTGGGATTGGAATGGTCTACTTCTGCTGTAAATTTGATGCTTTTGGTGCAGTCAATAGTATCAGCAAAAACAAGGTCATAAAAGTGGCAGACTCCTGAGGCACTGATTTTTCTTAACCCTCTCGCTTCTGTTCTTACAAACTGATCCGCTAGCGAGACCCACACCAAGCAGGAAACTGATCTTTTTGTCAGCTTGTCTTTTCATTTTCAAACTGTTATTTCCATTGCTTTCATTTTCCTTTCAACATCAAATAGCGTATATGCAAATATGTATCCATTGGTGATGGTGACCGCCTCTAAGTGAGGATATACAAGCAATGTAAACAGTTATTAACCATTTATTCTAGTTTCCTGTGTAACTAAGGACATGGAACATTTGTCTACTGAATTCTCTAGAAAAGACAAATTATGAATCATTCCCACAGTTCTTGAAGCCAGTCACAGACTGACACTATACTATGTTTGTCTCCAATGTTTTCTTTTTTCCATTCACTATGCAGATCTGGTAGGCAGCCTGTTTTGCATATAGTACTATACTTGTAGACAATGCCAGTGTTTTCTGTCTATTAAACCCAACTTCCTGAGAATTCTTACCAAAACCATCTCTTTTTTAATCACGTGGAGCCAGACCATGATACCCCATTCACATGGATGAACACTGTCAAAAAAGCAGGTAAAAAGGAAGTATACGGACAAGCAAAGAGGAGCTCTGTTTCGCTTGGTCTTTTATTTCTCCTAATAGTCTGCCACAAAACGTTCTGTCACGTTCCAAGGTTAATTTGGGGATGATGAGTTTGTGCATATGAACTTGAATGTTCAGAGCAATTACTTCAACCAGTGTGATACAACCACAAGTTAATCAGGGTTGCTGCCTGTGGTTTTTTTCCCCCAGAAAAAAATGTGCATCTTGTCCTCCCTCCCTAACCCCCACTTTCCAAAGCATCTCTCACTTTCTAAAAAACCTGAAAGAGGTTTTGATTTCATCCCAAAGCAAAATGGGAAAGGTTTTGAAATCCCCAAAGTAAGGAAATCCCCAAAGTGAGGAAAACTTTTCCAGTCCAACTCAGTTGCGACTGCCCCAAGGTGGTGGTCATGTTTTGATAGGGTTACAGTATTTCCAGTTCCAAAAAAGAAAAAAAGAGGACACCTGTTGCACATGGGGGGCAGGGGTTATGATTGAGAGGGGCAGTGATGTGCCAGTCTCTGAGCATACCCGTTCTATTGCCCCTCACTCACAAGCAATAGCCCCCCCAGCCCTGCTGCTGCCCATCACTCCTGACTTGGGAACTCCTGGCCCTGCCAGTGCCCCTCTCTCCCAACCCTCAGTGCTCTGCCCCACACTCAGGACCCACAATCAGTCCATTATCTCCAAACCACAGCCCCCTTCTCCCTCCGTCCCCCATCTGCCCTGCCCCTGCAGCCTTTTTTCCTCACAGTAGGCTGCTGCCCACAATCCAGTCCCCTCCACAGGTTGCAGTCCCATACCCCATGGCGATCAGATGCTTCTGCAAAAGGAGCAGATAGAAAAAGGCAGGTGCTAAGACCCTGGGGACATCTCCTTTGCCTCCCCCACCCTGCTGCCTGGCCACTGGTGAGTGCCAATGGCCAGGCACCAGCTCCTCACACAGCTGAGCTGCCAAAATCCGGGACATTTGATCAATTTTTTTAAACCTGCCCTGGAGAGAAATCAGAGGTCCAAAAAGAAGATGTGTCCAGGAAAACCCACACATACGGTAACCCTATCATTTGGTGTGTATCCAGCACAATGAGACCCTGCTAAAACACTGATACTAAATAGTTTTACCACTAATGGATATTTAGATTGCTTAAGTTTATTACTTGTTGCTTGTTTTGTGGTAATGGCTGAAAGCCCCATGAACCGGAACCATTAACTCCACTGTGCTTGACGCTATATAAACCCAGGCATAAGCATGGTTCCTGCCCCGAAGAGGATTCAATCTAAGCGCAAGAAAGAATAGCTGGGATTGTAGCACCTACTGTTTCCAGCATATTTTGTTGCTTACCATCATATTTTAGAGGCCACTGCTGTTCCCACTATGGTCAATGACAACACTGTAACCTCCCATTTAAGACTGTTCACCACGTTGGGCATTGTTCCAAAAATCCTGTTAACCTTGAATTCTTCTGGAAAGCTAAAAGTTCTCCTTTAATACAGTTTTAAATGCTTGCACCTCGTTTTCACCTACCGAGAGACTTCATTTTCTGATTTTCCCTAAGGTTTCCTATAGAGCGCTCTTGAAAAAAAGCATCCCCCTCCTGCCCTCACCTGACAGGTATCTTCACATTTAATTTTTACCACTCTCCTTGGTTGCCTTTGCTTCTCCCTCTTGAAATTACATGCTCTTTTGTATGCCACCTCAATGGTGTTCTCCTGCAGGGCTATCAATCAATCATAAACTCTTGTTTACACTCCTCTAAAAAGAACAAAGAGTATGGTGTTAGGTTTGTTGTAGTAATTTCCTCAGGGGATGCACATTTCATTTGCATTCTACTTTGATTCCATAGTCGGTCACTGTTTGAAATGTTCCCCATGGAGGTCTCTCACACATCTCTGGTTTCTATCTCTGTGTGGCAAGAATGCCAAAGAAAGTGAGCATATTCTTTATTTTAATACATCCCACTGTCTCCCCTCCTTGTATCCCTCCCCTTTTCATATTAGTTGTTATTTTGAATTTTCACCCACCTGCCACTAGTACCAGCTAGAGCCAGGAAAATACAAGCTGTAAAGTGTAAAATAGCTTTCCTCTCCCACTAGGAAGGATGGCCAGGTATCTTTTGGTTTTTATTAACCTCTGTTGCTATATAATAGTTGGGCATTGCCAATATAAATGAAGTAGCAATGAAGTTGCTATATGTCACAGTTCTAGCCAGTAGGAAACATTGCTTCTTAATGGGTGCAGCTACACGTGCAAATGCTCTGGGGTGGGTTTACTCTAGAGTAAATTACTTTAGAGGAAACTCACGCTGGGCAGGCATCTACATGTGCAGGTATGCTGGAACAGATTTGCTGCTCATGGCAGCAGTCTGCCCCCACCCCAGCTGGCCCTGCACTGACCCCATGCAGCTCCCCTGGTTGCTAGCCCAGGAGCTGGCAGGGAGCACAGGGTCAGGAGACAGCTATCTCCTAGCAGGGGCCAGGACACAGCTCCCTGTCCCCAGGAGCTGCCTGCTGCCAAGGCAGATTGCACCACAGAGCCCCTGTGGGGACAATATCTCCCTGCCCCAGCAGAAGGGAGCTCCAAGCCCCAGCTCTGCAATTGCAGGCTTAGGAATAGGAGACTCTTATCTCCCAACCTGAGTTCCGGTGTCATGGGGCCTGGGCTAGGAAATTCTCATCTCCCAGCCCTGACCCCACGATTGTTGGGCCCAGATTGGGAGATTCTTATCTCCCAGCCTGAGCTACATGGTTTCAGAGCTGGGGCTGGGAAACTTATCTCCCAGCCCCTGCTCCCTGATTGCGATTGTGAAGCGGGGTCTGGGAGCTCCATGCTGCCAGACCGGGGGGACATTGTCCCCTCCTGGGCTCTGGTGATGGAGCCTACCCCGACATCAGGCAGCTCCCAGGGGCAAGGGGTAATGTTCCACCCCCTGCTGCCCAGATGACCAGGAGCACATTTGCTCCCAGTCAACCCTCTCCACATGCCATAGTGTGCAGTAAGCAAATCAGGAGTAAATCTCCTACTTGTATCTACAGGTAGCAAATCTACTCATGTTTGGAGCAAGGTACTGCATAATAAGCATCTGTACTTGTAGACAGTGATGCTTACTGCACAGTAATTAGCTCTAATTTCAATTAAGCATCTCATGTAGGCATGTCTAGTAATGCCCATTTTTTTGCTTTGCTTCAAAAATACAACTTGGAATTATTTTTTCCCTGTGATGAGAGATCCAGGAGACTTACCAAAATTGCAGACTTCCTATCAGATTTTCCTTAGTGGAAATGCAACTGAAACAGGAAATATAATCATCATTTAATACATAGCAACAATATGAATTCTAGGTTCCACTTCTGACTCAATCCTCATGGGTATTTCTTCCAGAAACAAAGAGGATTACACTGATACCTCAGTATCAGTCTTAAGTATTAACAAATTACAAAAATTCTTTACTAGCTGGAAAACACTCATGAGCCTGCATACCCTGAACAAAACCTAGTGAGCCTCATAGTAGGTATGCAGTGCTATGTCTCTTAAGCTTTGACATGTAATTCAGAATAACTACACTGAAACCCATCAGTGTAACTGAAATCTGAAGTCGATCTATAGACTTCAAGTAAAAGTTTATTGAGAAGAAGAATGCAGGATAAACATCCAAATCACCCTCAGTTACATTTAAAGCCTCCTGAAATTTCTAATCTCCATCTTCTAACAAAAGCAGGTTAGATGGACCCCTTGTTTATCACCTAAAGGATGATGGCTTTAACAGGAATGCACTACCGAGTACTGGCAATTCCAGTCAAACTGTGATGTGAAGTCAGATGGGGAAGGGATTAAACCTGATATTTTAGGCCAGAAATTAGACTGAATGACAATTTGGTATATAAGGCATGCCTAAGCATTACAATATAGTGTCGTGTACTAATACTCAGAGTGAGCTACTCACTAACTTACGCACTAGCTCAGGGAGTACGCCTAGGCATTACCTAGAACTGAAAGCAATCAAGTTACTGTTGTCCACAGTTGGACTGAGCTAAAAAGCTGGGCTTCTCCACAGAGCTAATTAGCCCAGGTACAGTACAGGGATAAGGTGGGCATACTACTTCTGATTCCTAAGCGTGTATACCTACAGACCTATATCAGCTACATCTGCATGGTATTTCTTTTGCCAAATAAGCATACCCTAAATAGAGCTTTAATGATAAATTCAACTTACAAAAACAAAAGGTGTTTTTTTTCTTTCTAATTCCAAGATACTGATTTTAATATCTTCTGCTACCTTTAGATTTCTCTTCAAACAGTAAGGCAACAAATCACAAAATGCAAATATTTGTAGAAAATGGAAAGCCACTCATATTCAGCAAAATGTTTACTCACTCCAGATCTATCAATGTTCAGATATTATAAATACCTCTTCTAAATGGTGGTGTGAACTATGCATCTCTATTAAAGAGACAACTTATTTCTAAAATTTAATTAACTAAAAATTCATTGATAGATATAACAAACACATTTTTCTGTTTGCCTCCAATATCAGATACAATTATATCTTACAAGACTAAATCAGCACCAAGCCAGCTAATAAATATTAGAGCTGTACTTTTTCATCTTTATTGGATACGCATTTGGAAAACAAAAATGCTAATGGAAACATAACTTAAAAGATCATGCAAACAACCCAAGTGGAACTCTACATTGCCACATATTCAGGTCTGGAAAGGATGATTCCTCCTCCCTGACTTAATTCTGAATTCAGTGCTCGGAAAATATGCTCAACTAACAAATCTGGAAACAGATGTTCTCAATATCTTCTCAGCCCCACATACAGAGTGAACTTTTAACTCCTCTACATTGCTCCACTAAAGTGCCTCAAACTTGGCTCAGGATACCAGCTTTAGGAATGAACTGGCATTTTACCCTCCATATATATTTAGGACTTTTTCCAGCACTCATTAAAATCAATGGGAGTCTTTCCTTTGGCTCTAGAGATCATGGATTGGGCCCCTCAGCCTGCTGCTCAGCTTGCCATGAAATAGTTTCAAATGGTGCCAGCTGTGGTGGCGAAACCATTGAGTGCTAATACAAAAGACGTGTATCACTTTGGTCCAGTTATACAGACAACTACATGGCATATTGAGCTGTTTCAACAGGTTCAATCCATTCATTCCAGAGACCCCCAAACTACATTTTTGAATGCCCAAGTTATAACACACTTATATATATATATATATAAGTGTATATAGCAAGTGCCAGCATTAATTCAAGAAAACCATCTTTATTCTTCCTCATGAAACATTCCTCGCTCATCACTTCCCTGAGGAATTCACAGGTGATACATCTTCAGCAATAAAGCTCTTCACAATGCAAGCGTTTGCCAAGCTTGTGAGCTGTTTGCATAGTGCTGTCTGGATCAATTGAAACAGTTCTACTTCCAGATCAAACTTGTCTATCTTTATTTATTTTAAAGCCTAATCCAAAAGGCTATTGAAGTTAATAGAAATGCATCCACTGAAGCTGCTGATTTTGAATCAGATTCTATGGGCCACATTCTTAAGGACACCTAGATGCCTAAAAAGTCAGAAGTACCTAGTGGGATTTTTCCAGAGGAGGCAAGGAGATCCAGGGCCAGGGGTCTAGCAGTGGTGAGGAGTTCAGGGGAAGCTGCAGCAATAAGCCAAGCTTGCCACCAAGAGCCCTGGTTCAGCAAAGGGGCCAGCAAGGATGGGGGATAAAGGGCTTCACATTCTCCAACACCCCCAACTTCCAGTAACCTGCCAGTAGCCCACTAGACCAGTTGAAGAGGCCCTGTGAACCAGATTCATTTGTTTGACACCCCACTCTAAACAAACTTGAAAGCCTAGTTATTAATTTATATTTCTGCTGTTATAGCTCTGAGGGTGTCTACTGGAAGAAGGAACTTCTGGAGGGTATGAAAAAAGGTGACATTGATACTTTTCCGGCATGGAGAGAGAGAGAACACTTCTGCTAAAAGGTGGGAGAAAGGGTTTATCAGGTACACCTGGATTTAATGAAATTCAGCTCTCCTCCCAACACATGCCAAGTTAAATGAGATCACAGTGGTTTTGAACCCTGTTTCATTCCTGGGAAAATTGCTGAGGATTCGCATCAATTATGGTGTGTTAGATCCCTGGCAGATGCTAAATCTATTAAATCACACAATAAATTGTGACAGTCTACACATCCAACAATTTATCATGTTATAAGATGTCAAACAGACATTAGAAGTGGAACATCTTTCTGATTAGTTTGTATGGGGCTTTAATTTCAGTGTAAGGCATGGTAAACCTTGCTCTGCAGCCTCTTGTAGGTACAGGGAAGGGCTTTTAAAATGTACTGCAGCGTGGAGAGCTGATGGACTCCGGCCCATTCTTTTAGCAAAGTGCTGCTTTCTGTAACTGGTGCCAGAGCTATGCCGCTACCCAGTGCAGTCATAGGTGGCAGATAGTGGAATGACCTAGTGAAGTTTAGCTGTGAAATAACCAGCGGTAACTCTGATGAATAAGCCACTGAGGATCAATAAGTGGAAGCACCACCACAGTGTAGTGAGGACAGCAGATGGCAATGCTCTCTTTCCACATATATGCTCTGACAGTGCCGTGACATGGTGAATACAGGTTGCCAATATATAAACCTGTCTAGCCTCAGCCACATTTCACTGCATCATCCAAGTGCTAGACAGTCTTTTTTCTAATAGCTGCCTTCATGCTAGTTCATGATTAGGCGCTTCCAGGCTTCACGCTCCTGCTCCCATCATCACTAGCTTATTACCTTGAAAATATAAATATAAATAAATATAAATACAACATATATTTAAATATGTTAAAGCCATTTTCATGGCAAACACCTGTGTGGGATTTCTTTTATCACGGAGAAATCTCTAGCCATGGGTCTACAAATCCTCAATGGTGGAGCAGGCAAAAGAAGATGTTAAGAGTGTTAACAACTGTGAAGACAGACAAAAACTGCAGTGGAACAAAATCTCCAATTATCTTGGCCTCCTTGCCACTGGATCAAGGTCCCATTCTGTCAAGAGCCATGGGGAAGCTGATGTACAGCAGCTTTTCCACAATAAAAGAAATCCCACACAGGCATCTTCCATGAAAATGGCTTTAATACATTTCTTCAACCATTTCCACAGAAGCTCCTCAGACCCAATGGTATTTCATGAAAAATTCTATTATGCTGTTTTCCAGTATGAATTTTGCCCTTCAGGGTTTATCTATTTTTTGGTGTGTGTGTGATATCATATAATTGCAATCATGAATCAGAAGGCAATGGACAACAGTGAAGCATGTTCAATAGAGTTGACAAGCCTGCAGTTTTTCTTCCCTGACTGTTAAATCCTGTATGCAAAATGAGACCAAAGTCATGCGGAGCATGTGGTGCTTTTTGCCGATGTTATTTTTAGCGTCATGTATCAAAATTGCATCAGAACTTTTTTAAATTTCCAGGCTACCTAAGAATCATCAGTCTCTACGAGCGATTACAGTTTACAAAAATACTGTTTGTACATACCAATGACACCAATCATGCTGTCACATGTCATGCAACTGCAAGCCCTCACTGTACACTGCTTGCACAGCTTACTATAATAGTTTGTATTTCCCCTCTGGAGACTGAGCCAACTAACTTTAACATCCTGCTGCTGTCTGTCACTAAAAGGGATCTCTTGTGTAATGGAAAACAGCACTTCTTCCGCTGGGAAGTGATGCTAGGTTTGCTGGCCACTGTGACATATGCAAGTGCACATAGCAGACTGGTTACAACCATGTATGACTTCTGTTCTCCTCAACCACTTTAAGAAAGAAATATGCAAATTGGAACCTCAGTACACTAAATAAGAGAACATTTCTTAAATTATTCAATAGTCCTATAATGACAGTGCCCAGAGTTCCCAGGGTTATAGAGTTTTCAGCACTATAAAACATGAAGATGTGATGCCTTCCCCGAAGATCTTATAGTCCACATTACACACACACACATATATAATGTATAAAGAAGTTATAGCAAAGGGATCCAATTCATCACTGGGGCTTTGGTAATAAAACCAAGCTGTTTAAACCCATTGATCTCAAAGTATTTTGTACAAAAATTAAACACCATTATTCCAATTGCACAGGCAAAGACACCAAGGCACAGAAGTGAAATAATTTGATCAGAACTATTCATCTGGGGACAGACCCCAGTTTTCCTCTACTCTAAGCCAATGTACTTATTTACTGGACCACTTCATCTTGTGCATCAACATGGCAGAGTCTGTATGAGTGTGCTTATGGCAGGACTTGCTTGGAAGAGTCAGTGACTCAATTCACCTGGCGTGGGGTTTCCCTTTGTGTCATCCTGGCTGCCCATTCAGGGGGGCCTACTCTTCACCTCAACCCACATTATGCCATCCTCTGCCGGTGCAATCTATGGAGTGAATCTGTCCCTGAGGAATCTGTTATCACAAACAAGGTTATATTCATAGACAAATCCCTTCTAACTAAACCCGCACAATCTGTTCCAGCCAGTAAATGCAAATGAAATGAACATAATTCATGTTGCAATCACATCATAAAAAGTAAGATATAAGTGTTTTTACTGCAGCTATGCGTTCTTTATGCAATGCATCTGTTGTGCTTTTATTTGCAAATGAGTCAAGCACAAATCTTAGGGGCATATTTCTTCTCCTCGACAGGTGTTTAGAGCACCTTAAAGTTCAGAAAAAAATTTTTTAACCCTACTGGACATTTGAACCTGATACG
>JAGPOW010003395.1:43501111-43512390 GCA_030014935.1 Caiman crocodilus | reverse complement strand
TGTTTCCACCTTTGGAACCAAGTTCCATATTTTAGCCATATTACACTTGGGGAAAAAAAGAGTTCTGGCCACTTGTTTCAACCTTAAACTCAGGTGAGCTTTCATACCCTTTTGTGGCCCAAAGGTTCTCTCTCTATCAAAGGGAAAATGTTTTCTTCTCTGCACGTGGTCATTTTGGCCAATGACCCAGTTGTAACTTGACCCATTTCTAAAGGTGTCAGCCATACTAATCCTATCTCTCACTCTATCTGTACCTGCACACCTTACTGAAAAATGCATATACATTTGAGAGGCAGCTTTCATAATACCAAAGTGGGCCTAGAGGTGCTTCATTCTGCTCTGCTCATCATTAGGCCATTGCTTCACTCTGCTCTGTTAATCATCAGACCATATTGGTCTGCCCTGAACTTTCCCCTGTATTCCTTGAGTGAGTGTTTATCCCTATAGTTGGCTTCAATTTACTCATTCTCACTTTACAGCTGGACTCTGGCTTTAGCTTTCTTTCTCGCAGTGATATCACAGGGCCACTACCCTCAGTGAATCTCCTCACTTCAAAGCTAAGCTGTCTCTTGCTCTCTTGCTCAAAGTGACTATTCAGGGCTGCTACCCTCAGAAAACCCCACAGTTACTGATGCATTCCCTGGGGAAGCGATTCTCAACATTTTGCACCTTACATCCCACCAACCATTTTTTCAAAAAACCCTGGTCCCACCATGATAAAACCCCCACTTTTTCATTGTTCAAGATATCCGTTGACTCATCTATTTGAAGTGCAAACAACTTTGATTTTTTCAATCGGGCAATGAGTTGAAGTCCCACCTACATGACCTAGTTATGAAGTCCCACCTACATGACATGTCCCACTGGTTGAGAATACTTACCTAGAGTACTCCTTAAAGTGGCCTCTCTGCTCTTGCCACTTCCCTGACTTGTGACAAAAATAGCCAACATAATTAGCACTTAATCTAAAATAACTGGACCCTTCAGGGTACCTCTACCATAGAAAATGCTGCCCTTAACCACTGGCTCCCCTCAGTTCCTCTGAGTACCTTGTTTTGTCTGTGGATGTTATAGTAAGTAGACTAGCCCCCAAAAGCTCTTCTCCCTACAACATGGCTTGAGTGCCTTTTGTAGCCCAGGACCCAGGCTTGAATGGCCTGGGCTCCATCCTCTTATGATCACTTAATCTTACAAGTGGGGAATCATCATCCCCACTTACTCTGTGCTTGCAGCCTACTGTTTGCAGCCTGGATCCCAGCAGCTCTTTAACGCTGCTCCCTGACCCCACTCTTAATAACAGGAGTTGGAGCCCCAGTTATGAGACCACCCTGCCTCATTTCCAGGATTTTGCTTGCATGTAGTGGAATGAAATGGATAAGGTTTGCTGTACAGCTGTTTTTCCAGGCATGGCAAGCAAGTAATATCAGTGTATCTCACACTTTTTTTTGTGTGTTATAAAATGTCCCTGTGATCAGTAGCATAACTAGGGAGAGGTGAGAAGGGCACTTGCCTCAGGTGCCAGCTATGAAGGGGAGCTGGGTTCTACCTCTGCCATTTCCTTCATGACAGGGGAAACCCTGTGCTGAACGCCACCTAGCCATAGAAGCCAGGCAGTGCAGTGCCACACCTAACAGTATATTTGTGGGGCATGGAGTGAGTAAGGCAGCCTTTGCCAGAGCAGACATAGTCCTGCTCTCAGTACATATGTATGAGGTGGAGGAAGTGAACAGGGTGCCAGAATCTGCCCTAAGGAAGACCAAGCATTGCAAAGCTGACAAAGATGATGAGCAGCATCACTGACAGCAGCAGCTGGGGCACATAAGACTTCCTTTCCCCTTACCTATGCTGTTGCATCCCCTCTTCATCGACTGTGGTTGGTATACCCTCACCACCACCCCCTGCTCCGGTTGCTCAGTAAGCTCACACACATGTGCCGTTTATACTTTTTCCTTGCTTTTCCTCTTCTGTTGCATTATATATAAAGTACAACATAAGTACAACACTCTATATGACAGAAACTACTTTAAAACCAAAACAACATTAAGCTAGCAAAAATAATCAAGCACTCAAAGGTGAAAAATGCCAGATAAATTATTGCCTATGCAACCTTCATTCTCACTTCTCTTTGTGTGTATGCAGTATGATGCAGTATTTACTTTCATTATCACACACTATTTTCTCCATAGGATATCTGCATGGGATGGGCCTGCTCTGAGGATGGAGGAGTTTGTGGTCTGCAGCATTTCTGCCTTACTCATTGCAGAAGTCGAAGCCTATAAAGTGAATTAAAAAAGGATGGTAAGTACTAGAATAGACTATTTGTCTTGTGGTAAAGGTAGTTAATTGTCCCTTTATCAGATTTATGAATTATGGGTTCCATGGCTGAACTTGTCACAGAGTTCTAAGCGATGGCAGTCAAGTCACTTAAATCAAATTTTTCATGGGGTACACAATACTTACTTTTGTAGCATGCCATCGTCTTACCCTTAAGGTTGAGTCAAAAAGGTAAGGAAGGAGTATCCACCTCCATTTTTTATTAACTGTTTTTCAGGCTTAATCAAGCGGAGCAGAGAAGAACAGAATCACACTTAAGAACCTAAGTCCACTTCTGCACCTAATAAATGGAGTAGAACCCAGACCATTTCCCCCATACCACCATTTTCTGGGTATCTGCCTTAAGACCCTGGGAGTTGATGTACTAAGCACTCATAGCAACAACTGAAATTAAAGTAATTGTGCTTTGACCAGATTAAATGGTTTATACTGTTAAAAACACCAGAAAATAAAGTTCTAGGCAAATTAGGCATGTTTGTGAATATGCTTCAGCATTCTGTGCTCCAGCTCCCAATACATAAAATAGTCCCTTACTTCTCCAACATGTTGTGAAAATAATGCATGCTTATGCAACACTCAACTATTTCAAAGAGCACAAAGAAGTCCATTAAAATCAATAATTAAAGACTGTAGCATAATACATATACAAAATGCTGACAAAATAAAGTTGTACAAGCAGCTTTTAATTTTAATTTTGGAATTTCCTCACTTTTAAGTACTTGACTTTGAAAATTTAATATTTCAATGGCGGGTGTCTGTGTCTATGTAATTTATTTATTATACATTGGAACCTAAACCTTAAATCCAAATTCAAACAATTTTAAATAAGCCTTTTCCAAAGTTTGATAATGTTCCTGTCATATTTTCACTCCACTCATCCCCCATGTGTAAAGCAATAAGAATATTCTAAAATGATGGGCTTTTATGTTATTGAGAAGCGGGGTGGGTGGCTGGATGGGTGTGTGTGCGTGTGTGTGTGAGACAGAGAGAGAGAGATCAATCCCTATAATGAAAATCATCATCAGTAGTCTGGTCCCAGTGAAGAATTGGTCTTTCATTTGAGTCTCTTTGTTTCTCTTGTGATGATTTTTGGAAGTTGAACTGTGAATCATCTATACATTTTTCATCTGATGTCTCTGTTGTAGCCATCTCAAGACTACTGCATGGGTTGCCATTAACAGATTTCAAATCTTTTTCCATCATGTTTGTATCTTTTTTCATTGTAGCCATTAACTGAGGTTTTTGTTTCCTGCTCTTCACCCTTGACATCCTCTTCTTAGATACTTTATTTCCTTCCAAGTTTCACAGCTGGTGAAAATTAAAACAAGCATCCCAGCACACCCTGGCACACATTTGCAAGGGTCACAGCCAGTGAAAATTAAAATGAGCCAAGCCACTCTGGCCCAGGTCCTATCTCTGCCACTGCTGCTGAGCAGCTGCCCCCCACTCCTCCAGGTGGTGCAGCTCTGGTATGTATTATTATTCAGCCAGCTAAGGGAGTTAATGGTCTGTTAACAGCCCATTGTTCTTTACCACACAATAATCTCTCTTAGCTTCCTTAGTTGCCTGAATAGTAATACTAGAGCAATAGTAATATCAGAGCTGCACCATGGCATCCCACTCACACCTCTGCCTGTAGAGCTGCACCATACTGCTGGTGTCCTGCAACCACTGCACCCTGGACGGTCATCCATGCAGCTCACCCTTAAGGCAGGCTTTGGATCTAGTACTATGTTCCTGCCCACACACCTGGTCCCAAAAGTCCAGAAAGAATTAGCTCTGTTTCCTCTCCACCTCTCAGGACCAAAACAAAGGTAGCACCTTGTTCATCTATGCAATTAAATTCTGAAATATAGTGTCGGGGCATGGGTACATGTACACATTATGGTGAGGTTTAGTATTCACTTACTAAAGCCAATAGTTTAGAGACAAATGATCCTACCTTGAGCAGAGAGTTGGACTAGATGATCTTCTGAAGTCTCATCCTGCCTACTTTTTTATGATTCTAAGAATGTGCACATATGCAATTACTCTGAAGTAGCTGATGTGCCATAAATGCCTACCCTTATTTACTTCAATGCAACTCTCCCATGTTTCCATCTCCTCAAATAAACTTCAGGTGAACCATTGTAAACGTAACTGAACCAAATCTTTCAAGAATTTGCCCATCACTACTGAGGTAAGTGGAACTGTAAGCTTTTCTTTCCATAAATCAATTCCTATGCTATTATTTTTAGTTTCAAAACTGAGAAACTTTAGAACAAAGTGCTAACATATGAAAGAGGGGAAGGAATAACAACTTTACTGCACAGAGCAGCACATCTGATCATTCAAGGTTAGAAAAGAGAGCTGTGATTTTAAACACTAACAGAGAAATCATTTGTGCACGCTTGGCTGAAAAATCATCTGGGACTATGTGGTTTGAAGATTTGTAGTTTAAGTATTGTTTTGTAGTTCTCTTTGAGGAAACAGCCACATTTTTGTAAATACTTTCTTTACTTTTTATTATCTTTAAATAGCTTGTCCAGCAGTTCAGTCAGACCCTTCCATACGAACCAAGCAAGCAAGTACAAATAATGTAAGCCATTTTTTAAAGATCACACTGATAATAGGACACCATCTCTAAGGCATGGTGCTCACACTCCTACTCTCACATGAGATAGGGTAAATCAGTGGTAACTTTGGTCAAGTCAGTACAGTCACATTAGTGGACATAGGGTAGCAAAGCTTATTATCAGGACAGCATCTTTTCTAGTTGTTGAGCTGCAGTGTTCTTCATGCTGTACAAAACATATAGGGTGTGTCTGTACAGCTCAAGCAAGCACCATAGAGAGGGAGATCCTGAACTAGCTCTATGCACACTAGTTCTGCAGCCGGAGGCAAATAGCCAGGATAGTGTGCTCAGGCCCTTAACTAATTAGCTGAGAAGTATGGCGCAGCACCATGCCAACATGATCATATTGTTTCTGGAGATGGCATCAGGCACTTCTGTATGCCCACAAGCACAAGGAGTCATGACATTTGCTCCAAAGAGCTGTCGGTGTGAAACTCAAACTCTACACAGAATTTTTTTGCTCTGTGCTGACATCGAATCCCAACTGAAGTCATTGGTTTTGCATAAGTTGAGGGGGTCTATCACAGACATATTCAGGCACTATAGAAAGACACAAAACTACTATGACTAGCAAATAAAAAAGAAATAAATGAATTCTAATATACTAAAAGGCTTAGTCTGTATGTCCATAACACTTTTGGGCAACAGTGCATGTGCCACCAAAAGGGTGAGTGGCAATTGGCTGCATGGTCCAGGCTTCTTGGGCCCACGTTTGTGTCACTGCCAGGGAAGTTTGTGGTGGCAGCAAATACACTTGGCAATAAATACACTGAGCAGCAAGGCTTCCCCCACCCAGCTCCCTGACTGACAGCAAAGGGGGTGGGGATCAAGGAGGTGTTGCCCCCCCACCCTGATGCCCCCCAGAACAGATGGCAGGGATGGGGAGACAGTAGACAGGAAAAAGACAGGAGTGGAGGGAAGGAGAGTGAAGGCAGATGGACACAGTCCAGGCAGATATGGACACAGAGCAGAGTGGACTGGGCCAGGGAGGGTGGGGTGTAGAGTGGGACCAGACCTGGACCACCAGAGAGTGGGGAGGAGTGTGGCCAGACACAGGAGGGTGGGAGTGAGGAGGATGGAGTAGAGGTGGATCTGGAGTGACTGGGGGTGGAAAAAGGGCTGGACCTGGAGCAGTGTGGGGAGGGGAGTAGTGTGGGGCCAGACCCAGAGTGGCAGGGAGTGGATAAAGTGGGGCTGGACCTGGAGTGGCAGGATGGCATTAGAGCAGGGCAGGACCCAGAGGAGTGGAGGAGGGCAGGGGTGAAGCGGGGCCAAACCCAGAGTGGGGTGGGGTGAATGGGGTCAGATGGGCCAGACACGGCACTCAGTCCCTGCCAGCCCCTTTCCCAAATCCTGGCAATTTGCTACTGTAGATACAAAATGTCTTTTATTTATCACACTAAAAGGTAACAGTATCTTCCCACAATTCCCACTGTATCTGTTCTTCTCCATATTACCCCAAACTACCATCAAGAATGGCAGAAAATCTTCTTCTGCTGGTGTGATTGACACACTTGACTGCTGCTCCAACCCAGCCTTCTTCCCCAGGCCCTGGATAAAATAAGACAGGAAGCCAATACTCTACCACTGCCAGTCATCTGCCATTTCCTTCTACAAATGTTTCCACTATGGCTGTGCAAAATTTCTATGAGTGTCTCATTTCAAAGATGTTTTGGCACATTTTGAGCTTGAAACAGCATAATTGGAAACAAAACAAAAAACTTTGAAACAGTTTTGAAACAAAATTAGGGCACTCGAATTTTGAAGCAACCTGGCGGTGGGAGGTGTGGGAAAGCCATGGCTGTGTTCCAAGCCTTTCTGCCAGCCCCATGAACCTCAGCCCAGCAGCAGGAAGTGGCAGGAGAGCCAGTGGTGGAGCCACTCCAAGCACAGCCCTGGCCAGTGGCTCTCCCCTACCTCCCACCACCAGGCTCAGCTCCACGAGGCTGCTGAGCATCCTGCAGTCAGGCTATGCTCACCAGGACTCCACTCCAAGTGGTTCTGCCATTGGCTGTCCCTCCACCTCCTACCACCAGGCTAAGCTCCACAGGGCTGGCAGAGCTGCTCAGAGTGCAGCTCTGGCCAGTGGCTCTCCCCTGCCTCCTACCGCCAGGCTCAGCTCCATGGGGCTAGTAAAGCTGCTCGGAGTTCAAGCCAGTGCTGGAAGGCAGGGGAGAGCCAGGGCTGCTATCTGACCAGCTCCGCCAGCCCCACAGAGCTGAGCCTGTTGGCAGGGGAGAGCCACTAGCCAGGGCTGCACTCCAAGCTGCTGTACTACTGGCTTTCCCCTGCCTCTCACCTCCGGGCCAAGCTCTGTGGGGCTGGTGGAGCCACTCAGAGCACAGCCCTGGCTCCCTCCCACCTTCTGCCACTGGGCTGGACTTTCCTGTCACAGGCTGGCTAGGTTCTGTGAGTGTATCAACCATTAGGCTGCTGCATTCAGGACTGAGGAGGTGAGTTGTGAGTGAACTAAAGGCAAACTAACTTATAGCTTAGCATACAACAGTTAACAAAAAGGTTAATGTGACAATCAGATAGTACAGTAATAAAGAGCTAATAGTGAATAGTAACAACAGATAGAATGACAAAGAGTTCTCAACTTACCGACAGTTCCTCTATGCCAGGTGCGCACCAAGTTATTTCAGCGAAGTCAGGCATCCCCAATCAACACTGTCTGAGGGGTCACCAGGAAGGTCCTTTGGTCAGGATCTGGTTTTCACTCACACTGGGAGTCTGGGGTCCAGGCTTGGTACAGTGACGTTTCTTGTGTCTCATCCTTCAACCTGGTTACTTGACAAGCACGTTCCTTTATGCTTTATCTTATGCTAATCTGTTGGATTTAGAGCCACTCATAATTTTGCCCTATAGCTGTAAACCTATGGGTTTAAAAGGTGTTAGAAATTATCATGAAAGGTTACCACCCAAACTCAGGTTCACCCAATAAGCAAATTACACCACATTATTTTGAAGTTTTAAATTAGCAGTACTCTGCCCAAGCTCAACCCCTTTGGTTTCTTACTCCTTGGATTCCCTGGAATGTGCTAATTATATTAGGTGGTCAGATCTTGTTATTGCTGACCTTTAAAAACCTGTTAGATCAACTAGTCTTGTAGTTTGCTTATTTGGGGGGCTTAGTCAGTCTCATGATCAGTGAAAACAGTTAGATTCAACATTTTGGTTAAATTGTGACAGACAAATTATACTTGTGGGTTGCAAACTTGAAGGCTTTGCATTAGCTAGTCTTAACTGATAGACAATTGTCTGGATGTCTCCAAGAGCATATATTTATTGCTCATGATAGTAACCCCTCTGGTTCTGGCCACCACACAACTCCACAGAGCTGAGGCTGGTGGTAGGAAGCAGGGGAAAAGTCACTGGTGGGGGCTGTGCTCTGAGCTGCTCCACCACTGACTCTCCATCCACCTCCTGCTGCTGAGCTGAGCTCCATGGGGCTGATGGAGCTGTTTGGAGTGCAGCCCAGTGGCACAAGGTGGAGAGAGCCAGGGCTGAGCTCCAAGTGGCTCTGCCAGCCCCACAGAGCTCAACCTGCCTCCTCAGCACTGTTGGACTTCTCCTGGGGGTGAAAGCCCCCAGGTCTGTGAGTGGGATGACAGGAGGCTGCCACTGATGCTTGAGGCCAGTGGCAGCATCAGTCTTTCCAGTGCTGGGTGCACATTGCACCCAGCACCAGTCCCAGGCAGCAGTGGTAGCCTCCTGTCATCCCAAGCATAGATCTGGGGGCCCACACCCTGGGGAGGAGTCCAGCACAACTCCACAACCCTCCTAAGAGTGTGGGGCCCCAGGTTTGTCCACATGATGAGAGGAGGTGGCCACTGCTGGCAAGTGACATAAGTTTTGCTTTTGCAGTTTGAGGTGCAGTTTTCCAGAAACCCCTGCACCTACCTCCTTGAAACTTATCAGGCATCATGACCTTAGAAGGGACTACCATCCCTGCAAGCTTAACCTTATTCAGTCAATAAATGGTAAAGGTATAGGCATATTCATGATTCCCCATTATAGCCTATGAATGAATTGTTAAAACCTCTCAAAACAGGATAACAGTTTTGATTAAACGAAATGAACGGTGTTTCAAAATGAAATGAAATGATGAAACAGAACACTGTCCCTTTGAAATGGTGAAACAGAAGTTGTAATGAAATAGTGCTGTTTTGTACAGCCCTAGTGTCTAGCTTCTGCTCTACCCTTCATTTCAATGTGTTCCATCGCACTGTTCATTGTAACTCGCACCTTTCTTTCTAACTAGAGATAAGCCACTTCCATCCATCCACATCAGATATCTACTTGTGAAGCAGGGTACCATTTCCCAAAGCTTTTCATAGATTCAGAGATTGTAAGGCTGGAAGGGACCTTGGAAGGTCATTGGGTCCAGCTGCCTGCACCAAGCAGGAAAGATAACTGGGGGGTCAGGTGACCCCAGCAAGGTGACTGTCTAGTCTCCTCTTGAAGATTTCTAATGTAGGTGATTTCATCACATCTGGAGGGAGCTTACTCCACAGTCTGGACACCCTGACTGTGAAGAAGTCTTTCCTAATGTTGAGCCTGAATAGATCTTCCAGGAGTTTGTGGCCATTACTCCTGCTTTTCCCCTCGGGTGCCCTGGTGAACGGTTGCTCACTGAGCTCTTAATGTACTCCCCTAGTGTACATCAAGAGCTGCAAACAGGTCCCCTATTAGCCTTCTTTTCCTCAGGCTGAAGAGTCCCTCACTCTTTCCTCGTATGGCTTGCCATGTAAGACCCTGATCATATGGGTGGCTCTTCTTTGAACTCTCTCAAGCTTGTCCATGTCCTTGTTAAAATATGGTGCCTAGAACTGGACACAGTATTCCAGCTGCAGTCTCCCCAGTGCTGAATAGAACAGAAGAATAATCTGCTTGGCTTTGCTGAAGATGTACCAATTGACGCATACCAGGGTATTATTTGCCCTACTGCCTACAGCATCTCACTGCCGGCTCATATTCATACTGTGGTCTATTATTACCCCCCAGGTCCCTTTCATTTGTGGTGCTAGTCAGTTTGGTTCCACCAAGCCTGTAGGTGTATTGGGAGCTACTTACCTCGAGGTGGAGCACTTTACATTTCTCAACATTGAAATGTATCAGGTTCCAATCCGCCTGTCCCAGGGGAGCGGGGACGCCCCTGCAGCAGCAAAGGGTCCTGCTTACCTCCTGCAGGGCTGGAGGAGCCGAGGGAAGTCCATGCACTGAGAACGCTGGTGTGGGTCATCAGCTGGGCATTTATCCGGCTGAAGCTGAGCGGCAGGGGCGGGGCATGCCTACCGGGAGAAACAAAAGACGGCCCTGCCAAGGCAAGAGGGGGGCTGAGTGGAGGAAGCTGGAGCGTGGAGCCCCAGCAAGGAGGGACCAGCAGCGGCACCAGCGACAGAGCCTGAGAACGGGCCGAGAAGGTCGGGGGAGGGGCCAACGGGACCTCACACCACAGCGCCGACAGTGAAGGTAGCAGCGACATAATCTATAGGAGCAGCGGTGAGGCCAGCCCCATCCCGAGGGAGGAGGGACCAAGCTGGCATCCCTACTGGGGGTACACCCAGTCCAAGGATTGTTGTTAACAGCCGGCAGATTGAGGTGAGAGGGGGCAAGGCAAAACGGAGTAGAGGCCATAATAGGAAGACCCTAAGGTGGCGAGTGGCCGGGGTGTAGGGGAGGACGGAGCCCCGAGGTTATCCGCAGAGGAACGCGCCGACAACGGGGGAAACCCCAAGGGAAGACCCCCCCCAGGGCGCACGAGATCTCAGGCCCGGGCAAAGGCGGTGCATGAACTCCTGATAGAGCGGAGGCGGGTACACCGCCCAACCTGCTAGCCTACCTAGGTCCACCTGTAACTGTAGCCTATCTTCAAGCATGACCATGCTTCCCCACAACTTGGTGTCATCCGCGAAATTGGCCAGTGAGCTCTTCATCCCCACATCCAAATTGTTAATAAAGATGTTCAAAAGTACTGGACTGAGCGCCAACCCTTGTGGGACACCACTGTCCACTTCATAGATTCATAGATGTTAGGGTCAGAAGGGACCTCAATAGATTATCGAGTCTGACCCCCTGCATAGGCAGGAAAGAGTGCTGGGTCTAGATGACCCCACTAGATGCCCATCTAACCTCCTGTTGAAGACCCCCAGGGTAAGGAAGAGCACTGCTTCCCTTGGGAGCCCATTCCAGACCTTGGCCACTCCAACTGTGAAGAAGTTCTTCCTAATGTCCAGTCTAAATCTGCTCTCTGCTATCTTGTGACCATTATTTCTTGTAACCCCCAGGGGCACCTTGGTGAATAAAACCTCACCAATTCCCTTCTGTG
>JAGPOW010003395.1:43487364-43500117 GCA_030014935.1 Caiman crocodilus | reverse complement strand
CCACTTCCAGCCCCATTCGTTCTGTTAGGAGCTTGAGAGATACCCCTTGTGCTGGGGCCTCTCCAGGCATCCAACCCCCCACCTCTTCGCTGGCAGCCCACTTTATTTCCACCAACTGGTGATCACTGCTGATGTCACCAGCTGGCCGCAGCTGTATGAGGGCATGGCTGATGATTTGCGCAGGCTTCTCCCGGCGTTCCAGCTTCACCGTGGGTCCTGCTGCAGGGTGGAAGATGCAAAGGATTCTTTGTTGAAGAAACAAAGGATGTGAAGGTCTCTTTTGCCCATTGGGAACTGGAATGGAGGGGACAATGAAGTGAAATTTAAAGCAGCCAAGTTCAAGCAGAAAGGAGGTTTTAGGCTGACGTTGGACTATTGTTTCAGACTTTCCAATACAAGTCAAATAGTCTATATATCAGGTACTATGAACACAGTTATGAACTGGACAGTAATTAAAATACTGTGCACCTCACTTCATTTTACTTTACCCACATATGGAAAGATCAGCTTAGGAAAAAATATTCCAAGTACGGTAGCAACCTGTTAAAATTGGAAGTGTTCATAATTATGGCACAATCCCAAGATTGTTCAGTAGGGACTAGGTGGGCCTTGAAGAATGATAACTTGGTTTGTCAGCTCTTGACAGTATACACACTATGCTGTGTTCATAGTTTGCTTTTCAGATGTTTAACTAAATCATATTAGCTATTCAAAGGGCACTTTCAATTACTCACAAATAACTTTTCACATGCAATATTCCTTCTTATACTCTCCTATTTATATTTTGATACACATTGATCCAGAGTTCCACATGTAGTTCCTAGAGATAATTCTTTTAAAAAAAAGAAAGAAAGGAAGGAAGAAAAACAGGCAGCATTGGTAGAAGTTGACTTTTTACTTAAGCTAAACTAATCTTTAGGCATTGCAGCCAAGTAAAAAGACTTGAAAAATAGTAATGCAAGACATTATTATTAATTTATCTGATAAATAATAAATGACTTCATCTTACTTTAAAAAGATAGATGGGCTTCTGGTGAAAGCTGTGGTCTAGGACTCCAGAGTCTGCCATAGACTTCTTGTGTCACCTTGAGTCTTGGATCATTTCCTCTTGCATCTCCATTCTTTATCTGTGAAGTAAGTTTGATATACACAAAATGTATAAGCATTTTTGTATTGCAGAGTGTGTCTTAGTTTAAATATGATTATGAGGTTGTTTGCGCCTGATTTGTATAGAACGTAATATAACCATTTATTTCTGTATTTGATTATCTGGCCTCTCTTCTGGCTTGGGTATTTGAAAAGAAGCATGCTGTCTGCATATAGGCAGAAACCCCCCATGAAGTGAGACCTGTAGCTTTTGTTTTAGGACATCCTCTGCTGTGTGCTGAAACCAGAATGTCAGATAAGCAGGGAAGACCAGACCCCTAGCCAACTGGCTAGTCTTGGCAGTGATATTTTAAATTAATTGGCTAAGAGAGAAGATGGAAGTAAGGCATTCCCTGGTTGGAAAAATCGGGGTGATGTCATGCCAAGGTATATAGGAGTCTCCCAGCAGCAGTTTGAAGAGGCTGCAAGGAGGGGAGAAAAAAAATAGAAGTTGCAGAACTGGGGAGCTGAGCTGCAGAAACCTGTTACCTGTGGAAGGGGCTTCTCTTCCCGTCCTACCCCCACTTCAGTGGAGAAGTGCGTTGGAGCCATGTGAAGAGGAAATCCAAGGTAAAGGAAGAGAGAGTGTCTCAGAGTTTGGGACTTAGCTTCTCTCCCTCTTTTCCCCACATTTGCATTTCTTGCATTTTAAGTCAGGTAATACCATAGGGGTATTATTCCCTGGAGCAAACTGAACAGAATTAGACCCTAGCAGTTTTGCTGGAATGGTTTGGACCAGGGTTGAGGCCTGGCATGATTTGGGCTAGGATTAAGGGCTAGCACATTTTGCTGATGTTGCAAGTTGTTTGGTCTCAGCCTAGTTTGTGTAACTGAGCCCAGCTTAGCCCAGGCCCAGTGCAGGTATTCTTGTCCCTCTTTTGTTGCTTACTCCTGGTCCTGGCCAGGTAGGCCTGGCCCCTTTGAGTGCTTTTGCAGGTATTCTGCCCCAACTGGAGCTGGAAACTAGCAGTTTTGGGGGTGTGACTGGAGCCTTAACTCACCCCCTCGGAGCCAACACATGGAAGAGAAGATTGGGGCCCTAAAGCTTCCCAGGAAGCAATGAGGGGCCCCCTTGCATCACAGAAGGACCCACACTTACTAGCATCTCTTCAAGGTGCAGCTGGCCCCAAGAAGACGCTCAGAAGAAGCTCAACATAAAGCTCTCTGATTTGCTGCCCCCCATCCAACTTGTTGCTGAGTAGCAGATGTAGGAGTATAGGCCCTTGGAGCTACCTTTTGGGTAAGCCTCCGTGTCCCAGACTGCCTGGGCATGGGTGGAGTTTCCCTAAAAGGGATGCAAACTAGAGAATACACTTTGTAGTTAAGAGTGTTTGAATTGCATTTGAAGTTTCCTTTGTTTTCTTTGCCTTTTTTGTCTGTAATAAGGCTGTCATTTTGTGTTTACACTGCTTGCAAAGAGGTTTTGTTTATGTGGGACACCCCAGCCAAAATTCAGCAATCCCAGATTTCTGAGTGGGGGCTTGAGCCATAGTGAAAATTCGTTGCAGCAGACAAGTGCCTGACAGAAGGGTTACATAAGGATAGTAATGTCCTGCCCAGAAGAGTTGAGGGCATGAATTCATGAGGTGTCCAGTTGCTATGGTGATGCACACTAGAGAAAAAAAAAACAGTTAAATAGATACTTATTGGGCACATCTATATCCTCATTTATGCACTTTTGCTACTTTTCTTTAAGTTTAGTATCTCTAATAGAGGTACTAAATGAAGGTGCATTAAGCTGCCTGAATACACATTGTAAATGAATACCTTTTTAGGGATGCTTAATGCACAGGAGACTAATTCTACTTCACATTAATATATTAGCACTATTTTTGCTGTGATGCTTTAATGCACAGTAGAATAAGCTACTGTGTATTAAAGTGCACATGTAAACATGGCCATTCAGTATTTTTTTAAACCCTAGCACATTCCCCACTGCTGCCCAATTTAAATTCCTTCCCAATAGTTTATGTTTGTATGTTTAGAAAAGTTATAGTATTTCCAGGGTCTTAGAGTTGCTTTAGAACGGTCATAAAACTGGCAACGGTGCCATTCTTTTACTCTGAACCTAAGGAAACCAAATTATTCCCAACCAGAACAGATTACCACTAGGGGTATGCGAAACCCCTAGGTAGGGTAGTATTTGATTCGGATTCAGCCCAAATCAGGGACAGTGATTTGATTAATTGATTTGGATCACTGTCCCAATTTGATTTGGCTGAATCCAAATCTGAAGATTTGATGCTGCTTCAGGGAATCAGCGATTTGGCTATAGACACAGCTTTAAATGTATTTTCTATATTCCACAAGGTACCAGGTGTGGCTCATAAACACTGTGATGGTGGGGCGGATGGAACCAGGGAGGTGAGCCTGGTTCACTTCTGGGTCCACTGCCAAGCACGCTGCGGACCCCTCCATGCTTCCATGGGACGTTCCATGTGCCCCAGCATCTCAGCATTCACGAGCCGCCTGGTACCTTGAGGAATGTAGAAAAAACATTTAAAGCTGTGTCTATGTCCAAATCACCGAATATTTCTGAATCTCTCTGAATCCATTTGGAGTGTTTCAATTCAATTCAGAGAAATGAAAGAGTCTCCTGATTCAATTCTGATTTGGAGATTTGGCCGCCGAATCGGGCTGAATCGCTGCCAAATTGAAGCAGTGACCAAAGTGTTGCACAGCCCAAATTACCACATCTAACTACAGCAGATGTGAGCATAATAACATTCTAGACCAGAATTTTTATATCAGGGATCTTTGTTTAAATGATAAACTTCCAAGAAAGCATCCATGATTCCTTTTTTCTAACAAAATATAGCGTGCTTTAGGGTCAATCACGTCTCACCTAATTTATATGCATACAGTGAAAATACTCAAAGTAAGCAGGATACAAATAAACTGAAGTAAAATGGGATTTTAATACATGGGAAGTGAGATCTTACTTTTTCTATCAGATTTACATGCAGTTGGGAACATAAACAGGGATCGAGTTCCTGTTTTGGGCCTAGTAATCATGGCAGGATTTTGCTCATTGATGACCAACAGCAATCAGAAGCCCTATTCCACTTATAAACAAGAAATAGCAACACCAATATGGTAGTACATGATCTAGAACTCTTGTCATCTTGCAACATTACAGAAGATAATCTGCACCGCTATACTTTAGACCTAGACGTATAACAAAGCCATGGGATGCAGGTATGCTATTTCCCCAAAGAAGGGGATTTTATGTAACAATCAATTTCCCCCATTTTCTATTAGAATTCCTCTTTTCTTATTTTAGGAATTTGTTAAAATAGAGAGGAATCCTCATAATTCAATTAAGATGCTGCAAAAATTGAAAAGTACATATTGAGACCTATGCCTGAATGTATAATACAAAATCCTCCAATTGAATATAAGCAATTTATTAGTGAAGAATAGAACATGGATTTGAAAAATTATCTGAGGGATGCATTACAGATACGGATACGTTTGAATAGGTTATGGTGGAATTAAATCATGATAGCAATATTGAGCCTGGCATGGGGTAAAGAAGTTTTCCTGTTCTCTTCCTATCACATGCATACTTCTAGAAGAACTTCTTAAAACAAGTTGTTGTAGCCAAGCAAAGACTGAGCCTTTCAAATATTGTTAGTTAGATAGAACAGAAATAGAATTGTGCTTTGGTCAGCGATCCCTCAGCCTACACCTCACTAAAAATGAGCAATAAAAATTCATAAGATGTAATCCCATGCATTTCCAGTATAGCAAGATAGGAGAAAATAACTAGTTCTTTCAAGGGATATTCAGAACTAACCAGTATTTACAGTATCACGGATACTGGCCTGGCTACATTACCTTTTTACCATCAAAATATTTGTCCCTATCTAAATTTATGGAAAGATGAAAGAAATAAACAGATATGAAACTAGAATATGCAAGGAGTGCACTAAAACAGACAAACAAACAAGGTAAAACTTTTCAAGCAACTGAAAGAAGAAGATGGGGGGAAAAGAAGAAGTCATTTTATCCTACAGCTAAAATATTCTTTACAAAAAATCAAAAGAATGGAAAATTATTTATACTAGATTTATCCCTACTAAAGGAGTATGCAAGGATATTACAAAAGAAATCAGATATCTGGCAAAACACAAATAAGAATACTGTACAAATAAGAACATCATATATACTTTTTGCAAGACAATATTGATAACATAAGGCTCAGCTGGGGTGAGGAAATGAAGCAACAAATCTCTCCAGGGGAATGAAAAAATAGAAAGCTATCTGCTGTAAAGAGTACATGATGCTCTGCATGGGAAGAATAATAATAGAAAGTGATGATTAGATATTTTGCATGCTTTTCTTAGAAAACAGAAGTAAAACTCATAGCAAAATGAAGAAAGAAATACCATGAAAAAGGAAAATGTCTTTATATCTTCAGGTAAAGTCCAAAATAGATTGAGCAATGGTTAGCAATACCATTAAATGGGGAATCATCACTGAATAGTTGCATTCATAGTGATGTCTTTCAGAAAATCAGACTGTACCCCAGTACTATAAAGTTGTTATTTTTTTAAATCAGTAAAGAAAGAACAAAATCAGCAGCACTGAGTGGGGGCTACTGGACCAGCAGCTCCCTTTGTTTGGAGGGTGTACAAAAGTAGCCATTACTACAGCAACAGCAATGCATGCCACCACAAATCAGCAAAGCAGAAGTCATTGCTGCCTCACATGGCACACAGCTGCCCGGGGCAGAGGTGCACTGTTACACCTCCGAAATATTAGATCTGAAAAGTTCTGTAGATGGCACAAAGAAATAATGGTAAAGAATAAAGAGGAAGGGGAAGGACATATTAAAAAGATGTTTTTTAATACAGCCAAAGAAAAAATAAATCACACCTCCCAGGACAAAGAGTGTGGGCCATGCTTATGCAATATATTGCATCTAAAATGGAGTTAAGGTTTTCAGTGGATAATCATCTGAACAGAAGTTCTGAAAAATGCTATGTTCAAAAACGTCAATGTGATCCTTAAATGTATAAACAGAAGAACAATGAATAAGAGTAGAGAGGTTATGTTGCCTCTATATTTATCACTAGTATGCTATTACAATACCACATCTATTGTGACATTATCAGTTCAAGAAGGATGTTGATCAATTGGAAAAAGTTCAGAAAAGTGCTATAAGAATTATAAAAAAAATAGGTATGGAAGAGATCTCAAGAGATCATATAGAGGGCATATATATATATACACACACATACAGAAAATATATATAAACCTCTGTGTGTGTGTGTGTATAAATAATGTGATACATATATGGGTGGATGGGTGAGTGGGTGTGTGCATCACACACACACACACACACACACAACAAAAACACACACGCATTTTCCTAAAACAAATGGCTCATCAGGTCACTGCAATTGAGGCATACTGATTTCTGTAGCCAATAACACAGAAGGGAGTGAAGTGGCTCATGTCACAATCAGCTGCCTTTGACTCAACTCAGATGGCCAGATTCCCATTTACAGCTTGGTTGACTTTGCAAAGTTCAGAATGAGGCTTATATCAATCTGAAGTTACAGCAAGATGCCTTAATTGCTCTGCCATCACAGCCCAGATTACGAACATCTAGGACAGTGGTGGGTAATTATTTTAGTCAAAGGGACACCACTTAGGGAGATTTAGTGAGCTGTTGCAGGCTGAGTCAACACCTCCCACACACCAACAGCTCACCAAAGCTCCCTAAGTGGTATCTGAGCTTGGCTAGACAACTGGGATGAGGCTACGGGTGGGCAGAAAGCAGCATCCAGGAGTGGGATAGGTGGGTGGTGACACTGCAGGGCTGGGACCTAGGGCAAAGTCACAAGCCATTCCCTGCATGCTCCTATGAAAGGCACTGGTTCTGTGGGTAGGAGGGCATGGGGTATGCCTGGATTCACACTACCACCACCTTGCGATCGTGGGATCTCTATTAGACCAGGCAGGAGGCTGGAATGGGGCCACAGGTGGGAGGGCAAGGAGTGGGATGTGCCCATTCTGCAGGGCTGGGGCACAGCTGTGATCCATTCTCAGTATGCCCCTGCCTGCAGAACTGGTGCCTGTCACAAGGGAGTGTGGGTAATAGATCGCAGCTCTGCCCACCATCAGGGCCCCACAATCCTGATCCCAATCACAGACTCATAGAATCGTACAAAATTAGGTTTGGAAGGGACCGCAGGAAGTCATCTACTCCAACCCCCTGCTCAAAGCATGGCCATCACCAACTATATCATTCCAGCCATGGCTTTGTCAAGCTGGGCCTTAAAAATCTCCAAGGATGGAGAGTCCACCACCTCTCTAGGTAACCTGTTTCAGTGCTTCATCACACTCCTAGTGAAAAAGTTTTTTTTCAAATATTCAACTTAAACCACCTGTAACTTGGACCAAAGCTCCTTGTTCTGCTCCTTGTTCTTGATGAGGACAGTCTAGCTCCATCCTATTTGGAACCACCCTTCAGGAAGTTAAAGGCTGTACTTAAATCCTCCCTCAGTCTTCCCTTCTGCAGACTAAATAAACTCAGTTCCCTCAGCCTCTCCTCAGAAGTCATGTGCTCCAGACCCTAAACATTCCCATTGCTCTGCAATGGACTCTCTTTAACTTGTCCACATCCTTTCTATGGTGGGGGGGGGGCAAAACTGGACACAGTACTGCAGATGTGGCCTCACTAGTGCAAAATAATTACTTCCCTCAACAGCTGGCAATGTTCCTATTAATGCAGCCCAGTATGCTATTAGCCTTCTTGGCAACAAGGGCACACTGCTGACCCATAACCACTTTATTATCCACTGTAACCGCAAAGTCTTTTTCTTCAGAGCTGCTGCTTAGCCAGTCATCCCCCAATCTCTATTCCTCCATCCTCAGTGTAGAAATTTGCACTTGAATTTGTTGAACCTCATAAGATTTCTTTTGGCTCAATTCTCCAATTAGTCTAAGTCACTTTGAATCTTAGCCTTAGCTTCCATATCTAGTAACATCCCCCAGCTTTGTTACCCACAAACTTGGTAAGGGTTAACTTCATTCTATCTTCCAGATCATTAATGAAGATATTGAAGAAAACTAGTAGGCCTGTGCAAAGCGGCTAGAATTCACTAGCCGAACTGGGGGACCGTGATTCGATTCAGTGATTCGAATCACTATCTCAAATCAATTCAGCTGAATCTGATTTGGAGATTCAGCTGCTGCTGGTCTGTAGTTTCCTGGATCCTCCTTCCCTTTCTTAAAGATGGTCACTATATTTGCACTTTTCCAAAAGTCCAGGACCTCCCCTTTTCACCATGAGTTTTCAAAGATAATGGCCAGCAGGTCAGCAATCACATCAGTCGGCTCTCTCAGCACCCTTGCATGCATTGCATCCAGCCCCACGTACTTGTAAATGTCCAGCTTTTGTAAATAGTCCCTAACCCGTTCTTTTGCTACAAGGGCTGATCACCTTCTCTCCACACTGTGTTGCCTGTGTAGTAGTCTGGGAGCTGACTTTGTTTGTGAAGACCAAGGTAAAAAGGCATTGAGTACTTCAGCTTTTTCCTCCTCATCTGTCACTAGGTTTCATCCTCCATTCAATACGGGACCCACACTTTCCCTGACCTTCCTCTTGTTGTTAGCATACTTGTAAAAACCCTTCTTGTTATGTGCCATGTCCCTTGCTAGCTGAAACTCCACTTGTACCTTGGCCTTCCTGACTTCATCCCTGCATGCCTGAGTAATATTGTTATATTCCTACCACGTTGTTTGCCCAAGACTCCACTTCTTGTACTATTCCTTTTCGTGTTCATGATCACCAAAGACTTCTCTGCTAAGCCAAGCTGATCACTTGCGACATTTGCGATGTATTCTGCACATTGGAATGGTTTGTTCCTGTGCCGTGAGTAACATTTCTTTAAAATACAGCCATCTCTCCTGGACTCCTTTCTCCCTCAGCCTGGTCTCCCAGGGAATTCTGCCCATTGGTTCCCAGAAGGAGTCAAATTCTGCTTTTCTGAAGTCCAGGGTCCATACTCTGTTGCTCTCTTTTCTTCCTTTTGTCAGAATCCTGAACTCAGTCATCTTGTGGTCACTACTGCCAAATTTGCGATCTGTTTCTACATCCCCCACCAATTCTTTCCTGTTTTTAAGCAAAAGATCAAGACAAGCATGGCCCCCAGTTGGTCTCTCCAACACTTGCACCAGGAAGTTGTCTCCAATGCTCTCCAAAAATTTTCTGGATTGCCTGTGCACTGCTGTATTGCTCTCCCAGAAGATGTCAGAGTTATTGAAGTCCAACCATGAGAAAGAGAGCCTGTGATCTGGAAATTTCCACTAGTTGTCTGAAGAAAGCCTCTTCTACCTCATCCTCCTGGCCTGGTGGTCTATAGCAATCACGCACCACAACATCACCCTTGTTGCTTTACCCTCTGATGTTAACCTGGAGACTTTCAACAGGCCTGCATCTAGCTTCATACTGGAGCTCTGAGTAATCATTTGCCTCTTTTACATACAGCACAACTCCACCTCTTCTTCCCTGCTTGTCCTTTCCAAACAGTTTTTACTCATCCATGACAGTGCTGTAGTCATGTGAGCTATCCCATCAGGTCTCTTATTCCAATCACATCATAGTTTGGTGACTCTGCAAGGACTTTCAGTTCTTCCTGCTTGTTTAACAGGCTCCATGCATTTGTTTACAGATGGTTAAGGTGCCTAGCTGATTGCTCTACTTACTCAGGAAGAATTAGGCCTCCCCTGATATTCCCTTCTGCTTCTGTTTCTTTCAGGTCCCCTGCTTCCTCAATTACCACAGGGCATAGTTCTTCATGTGCAGATGAACCTAATTTAAACCCCTTCTCACTAGGTTAGCAAACCTGTCTGCAAAGACCCTCTTCCCTCTCTTTGTCAGGTGGATCCTGTCTCTTCCTAGCAATTCTTCTTGGAACAACATCTCATCGTCAAAGAAGCTGAATTCCTGCTGGTGACGCGACTTATGCAGCCATGCATTCATCTACAAGATGTGTCCGCTCTTGCCAAGGCCCTTCCCCTTGACCAGAAGGATTGAGGGAGTCTCCAACCACCACCATCTATTGCTTCCTTTTCATGGCAGTGGTCTTGATCCTTCCCATGTTGAGGATTCCTGGCCTGGTCTCTTCCACCAATGGAATGTGCTCCTCCCCTTCTGTTGCTAGTACTCCAGTTATCCAGGCCAACCACTTCCAGCTTCCACCTTCCTGGGAGTCTATACCCTCTTTCTTTTCTGGCAGTCCTCCCTCCACAGTCCTAGAGGTTTCCTCCAGCATGGAACTGATGAAGTCCTTACGGCAAAGGATGCTTCAGAGCCTTGATACCTCCTCCTATAGCTTTCTTGCTTCTCCCTAAGGAATATTACCAGAAGGAACCACTCACATTACAGGGACTCCCCCACCTGACTGACACTAAAAAGAAACTGCAAGCCATAGTCTGCACAGCACCAAACCAGGACCTGAGTGGAAGCCTCAACAGTGTGTGGGCTGCCTGGACAGACATCTCAGTGTGTGGACAGACATCCCACACACAGCAGAAGAAGAGCCGGAAGCGGCAGTGGCTCTGGGATTGCAGCATCCTTCAGCTATCTTTCTGGGTCTTCTAATCTGCTGCCTCTCACTTAGCTAGGGAAGGTCTGCTTGGAAAAAGAGGCACAAAATCCTCTGTAGCTGGCCTGTTTGCTGTTCCTTGATCTGGACAGTTCCTTTATCCCTGCAAACTCTTTCCTCTCAGCAAGGTTACAGTGAAGGAATGTGAGAGAGTGCGTCCAAGAAAACTCTCCCTCCCTCCGGACTCTAGTTAAACAAGGGGCTGAAGTCTTGGTCTACTTGCTGAGTTTTAACAGCTAAAATACAACCATGTAGTTAGTCAATCCTAATTACATATATAAAAAAATATATATTACCTTTCACGCTCCCCTTCAAAGAGGAGTGGCATGACTTATGAACTGACTAGCAAACTGCTTGTAAACTACTTACGAACTGCTCTGTTTGCTTCTCCCTGGTTGCTTGGACTGCCTCTTTATGTACCTCTCCTGGGCCTGGACTAACTAGGCCCCTTTTTTAGGGCCTTTTGTCACACCCAGGCAGCAATCAATCAGAAATCAGTCTACTCAACTGCTCAGAGCACACACCCAAGTACACAAATCCTTCAAATAGCCCTCAGCAAGCCAAGCACATAGACTACCCTGGTTTAGTTACCTTCTTATAGCAAAATCTGGTGCCTGGTTCCTGGTTACTCTTCCTCTTGCTGCTTAATTCCCCAGTCATGCCCACTCCATTCCTGAAAGCTACTCCCCACCCCACCCACCTGTGGTCCCATCCACCCGGCGGTGCCCCTTGCCCACATAGGTCTCAGCCAGCCTCCATGCAGACCCCATCCACCCACTCCATCCAGTGCCCCTGGAGGGTATAGGTTGGTATAGTGAGTATAGGGTATATGGGCTGGGGTGCCTGGGCAGCAGGGCTAGGTCTGGCAGTGGCAGCCAGAAGGAGTCACTGCTGGGGATGCCAGAAAATGAATTCTGACGACCACACTGTCCCAGCCCTACTGCAGTGGGACTGGCTGTACACACCACAGCCTGAGCTGCCCCCTAACTCCTGGGCTGGGTAGGGCCAAGGCACCCACTATGGGTCAAGCAAAATGTCTTGATGGGCCAGATCCAGCCCATGGGCCACATTTTGCCCATCCCTGATCTAGATCATGTAGAAATTTGATAAAAACTCTTCTTTCTAACATGAAAGGGATAACAGGATCTAATGGCTGAAAACTTGAAATGATTAAATTGATTCAGCCTCAGGCTTTTTGACTGTCTGTACTTAGCCATTCTAGCAAATCTATAGATTTCAGAACTGCCTAAACACCTAACATTTAACATTAGAGCAATAATAATCCAGTTTGTAGTCTTTACTCCGTAATGCTCCTTCATGTTTTCAATGACACCCTGATTCAGAGGTTACCCCAAAGATGGAGAGAAACATGGGGGGTTCAGTGGTGCAGTAACATCCCACTTCAACTCTGCAGTGTGTTTTCAGCAAGCTCTCTGTTGCTGAGAGCTCTGATTTTGGTCTCTGATTTCCGCTGCTCATTATATCCCATGTTCTATTGTCCTCTCTGCCACACACGCCCCTTTTCAAAATCCTAGGTCTGTTCCTGAGGGTAGGAATTCAAAAAAATATTAGTGACAATTGCTTCTCAGGGGGTGCATCTATACAAGACATTAACTGCCCAGCAGCCTATGAATATGGTGCAGTAGTGTGCCACAGTACAAACAGTGCTAATACACTACTGCATGGTATTATTAAGCTACTGCACACTAAGTAGCATCACTTAATGAGGCCTCACCCATGGTATTATGTCTAGTTTTGAGCCCCATGCTTCAAGAATGCTGTGAATAGTTTGGAAAGAGTCCAGTACAGAGCAATAAAAAGACTAGGGGCCAGGAGACAAGAGTTGAGGAAAGGCTAAAATAACTAGGGTTGTTTAGTCTGCAGAAGAAAAACAGAAGATTTGAGAACAGTCTTCAAATACCTGACGAGTTATTATAGCGAGGATGCTGATGTTCTTTCCTCTGTGGCCACAGGAAACAGGAGT
>JAGPOW010003395.1:43466884-43487264 GCA_030014935.1 Caiman crocodilus | reverse complement strand
AACAATGGCCTCAAGCTAGACCAGGGAAATTTAGGTTGGAGATTAGGAGGAATTTTCTGACTATCAGAGTGGTCAAGCATTGAAAGACGTCCCCTAGAGAAGTTGTGGAATCTCCATCATTGAAAGTTTTCAAAAGCAGATTAAACAGGCACTTGGCTAGGATGATTTGGGTAGGGATGCTCCTGCCTTGAAGAGAGGGCTGGATTGGATGACCTTCTAAAATCTTTCTGGGGATTGAGGTTAAGCCGATTGGTCTGTAGTTCCTTGGATCTACTTTCCTCCTTTTCTTGAAGATATTGGTCTTTTTCCAATCTTCGGGTACTTTACCTGAGCGTCACAATTTCTCAAATATCTTTGCTAGTGGCTGGGCTATCATGCCTGCTAGCTCCTTACGTACTCTGTCAGGACCAGGTGACTTGAAGGTGTCCAGCCTCTCAAGGTGTTCCTTTACAAGGTCTACACCAATGCTGGGTATAAATTCACCTCACTCTGACCATCTTGTTAGGCAGGGCAGTCCCTTTGGACTGGTGAAAAACCCATACAAAGTACTCATTAAGTAGGCTGGATTTTTCCTGGGTTTCAGTTGTCTGTTGTCCCATTTGGTTTAGCAGGGGTCCAATGTTACCCTTGCTTTTCTTCTGACTCCTCCAATATATGAAAAAGAACTTGTTATTGTCCTTGATTACGTGTATCCAGTTAGAGTTCAGTTGCAGCCTTGGCTTTCCTCGTTCACTCCCTACAGGTACAGACCAGTGCAGAATACTCGTCCTTTGTGGTGATTCCTGTCTTCCATCCTTTATGAGCCTCTCTTTTTAGATGTAGGAGGTCCATGAGTTCCTTGCTGAGCCAAGGTGGTTGCTGTACCCTTTTGCTAGCTTTCCTCTGAGATAGGATGGACATCCCTTGGTCTTTCAGGATTGGTCCCTTAAGGAGCAACCATTCATCTTTAACTCCCCTCCCTGTTGAGTCATGGTCCCTTAGGGCCTTGACAACAAGCCTCCTGAGCTTATCAAAGTCAGCTTTCCTAAAGTCAAGGATTTCTGCAATGCTGACTGACTTGCTAGGTTTGCGATGGATAGCAAAAGTGATCAGCTTGTGGTCACTGCCTCCCAGCTTTCCCTCAGTCTTTAGGTTGCTGACTAGATCATCCCACTTTGCCAGTACCAGGTACAGCAGTGCTTTACCTCTTGTCAGTCCATAGACTTCCATAGACTCCATAGACAGGTAGAACTCTTCCACGCATGTGAGGAAGCTTTGTGACCATTCAGATTTGGCCGAGTGCTCTTCCCACGAGATGTCTGGGTAGTGGAAGTCTCTTATGATAACCATGCACTGAAAGCATGCAGCCTCAGCCAGTTCCATGGCAAATTCCTGGTCAAGCTTTTGTTCCTGATTTAGGAGCTCTGTAGTAGACTCCTACCATTGTGTCCCCTGTGGCACGTTCCCCATGTATTTTAACCCAAAGAGGCTCCAGTCATCCTCCACTGGTGCCAATGTCGGCTTGCAGGGATGTGTAACTTTCCTTGACATAGAGAGCTACACTCCCACACATTTTATCTGCATGATCTTGCTTGTACAAAGTATAGCTATCTACACCTGTTGCCCACTCATACGTGGGGTCCCACCAGGTCTCCATTAGCCCTATGAGATCATAGCCATTCTTGTTTAGCAGGAGGACCAGTTCCTCTTATTTGTTCCCCAGGCTTCTGGTATTGGTGTACAGACACGTAAGTCCTAGGCCCTAGGCTTCCTTGCAGTTCCAGAAGGACACCATTCCAGGGCTGGGGTTGAAGTGGATTCCCTTTAGTGCCTTAACCTGCATGTTTTGCGGTAGTTGCTTTGTAGGCTTGCTTTGATGGTTGTCCACCCATCCCCCAATGGGCTTAGTTTAAAACCCAGTGGAGCAGGTCAGCTATTCTGGCTGAAAAGAACTTCCTCCCCCGTGAAGTGAGGTGGAGGCTGTCTCTTCCCAGCAAACTACTGCCTCTCTCACCAAACAGTGGACTGTGATCTTAGAAGCCAAAGTCTTCACAATGACTCCAGTGCCACAGTCTTCAGTTGACGACCTAAGTTTGTCCCTCCCTCCTCAGCTCACGACTCACAACTGAGAGGATCGAGGAAAAGACCACCTGTGCCCCAAACCCCCCTAAGCCCTGCTCCCAAATCCCTGTGTCCTCTCATGACCCAGCCAGGATTGTTCCAAGCTGTGCCATTCATGCCCACACGGATAAGGAGCACAAGGTAGTGGTCAGAGGGCTGGATAAGCTTTGGGATCCTCTCCACTACATACCAGATACGGGCCCCCAGGTAGCAACAGACCTCCCGAGCTAAGGGGTCAGGGTGGCAGATTACTCCCTTAGTCCCCCTTAGGAGGGAGTCTCCCACAATGAACACCCTGCATTTGGTCTTAGGGAGAGTAGGCATGGTAGTTGTTAGTGTTCCTCCCTTGCCTGCAGAAGTTGGCAGCTCTGCAGGCTGTACTGGGGCTACAAGAGGTTCATACCTGTTGCAGAGCTTGAGAGGAGAGGGGGCCCTGGTGCAGGGGGCCTTGGGGCTGTTCACCACCTTGGTCCAATCCTTTGGCTGGACAGTGTGCAAGATCCTCAAGTCCTCCATTGTCCTGGAAGGTTACCTTGGCGTATCCTTAGCCTTCATGGGGTGAAGGGCCTGGCAGTACGAGTTGATCTCCTGCCTGCAATCCCTGATGGTACGCAGTCTCTGAACCATGGACTGGAGCTCAACTATCTAGCACCTCAGAGACTCCAAAGTAGAGCAAACCTTGCAATGTGAAGTGGCCATGCTCCCTGGAATCATGCCAGGCTGCCCCCACAGCCAAGAGCCAGAGGCTCCATCTGTGCGGAGCCTGCAACCATGGGTTCTGTCTGGGTGGAGACCTCAGAAGTGCCAGAGGGGGAGGTCTCAGACTCCAAGGAGATCCTCAGGGTGTGGCATGTGCCCATTTGCATTGCAACAGTGGTAGTCTGTCTACTGCTCTGACAATTTTCCCTTGGGGCTCACTGGCAGAGCCTCAGGCCCCACAGCTCATCCTCCTGCGTGAACTCCCACGCTAACTTACATGCTGGGCCCAGAAGTGCATCTGTTTGCACATCCTGTTCATGAAGCTCCAATTGTGTGACTCCCTGGAGGGCTGGACAAAGTAGGAGCTGGGGCGGGGGAGGCATGACCCTCCTTGGCTCCTCTCACCTGCCTCCCTTCAGCTGGGCTAAGTCCCATCCACCACAGGCCCCTACTTACCTCTGGGTAGGTCAGGACTTGTTGGGTGTCTTGGGGGTCCTGTAGGGGGACCCTAGGGGTCCTAGGGCTCATAGAGGTGCAACAGGCTTCTGCCCATGCAGCTCACAATGGAGCCAGGGGCCAAATGTGGTTTCTGCTGTTGACAGGCCCTTTTTAAACTATATTAATACCTAAAATCCCCAACAAAGATCAGGCACCCCACTGTAAAATGCTTGCTTGAGACAGTCCCTAAACTGTAGAATTTGCAATCTAAATAGAGAGATAAAAGGTGGGAAACAGAAAGTCGTAATGTTATCCCCATTTTACATGTTGTGGATTAAACCATACAGATTCAAATTTCTGATAAAAAGAATCTAGTCCCTCAAGAAATTTCAGTGCAATTCTGGGAGCAATTTTCAAAAGCACTTAAGTTATGAGCCCAATTCCGTAAATTCAATGGGATTTGTGCTCCTAAACCACTTAGGCAGTGGGATTTTCCAGAGTGTCTACCATAGTTTCATAGTTTCCTTCAATGTTGTTCTGCTTTCTTAAAATATATCATTGAGCACCTGCTCCATATCTTTTTTTAAATAAAACTTAGATTCTTTAATGCACTGGTGTAATTTCCAGAAATAATGTTAAAGTTTGTCAGATCACCACAAACCTGTCCAATCTGAGTTCTAATTCTAGGAATACAACTGACATTTCTGATCTAAGCAAGACCTTTCAGACCTAATTTCAAGGAGAGTTTCCATCAGTACATTCCTTCCAAGACACATTGCTATGCATTTGCATATGAATATATCTATTTTTTGTTTGCTATTCATGTGCTCGCTACTCACATATTTACATACTGGGGGCCAAGTTGTCAAAAGTCCTCAACACTAACAGCTCTCCCTGAGAATAACAGTCATTGCTAAGTGTTCAGCACTTCTGAAAATCAGGTCTGTATTGTCTGAGAGATATTCTATTGTTCAGTTTTGCATTTTCTTCACAATGCTTGAACGTCATCCTGTAGCATAATTATATTCTTATTAACTTTTTCAATAAAACCTTTATTGCAGAATATCGGTTACTGGGAAAAAATCAAAAGCCTATCAAGTAGTGGGAGGAGGGATCCAAGTGACGACCTCCATCCTTCAGCATTCTCAGTACATTGTGTTTTATCCACATCTATCTTTGAAAAAATCCCCCAACGTGTTTGAATTTATTCATGCACATAATCCCATTCATTTCAAAGTAAAGATACCATCCTATGTCTACTGACCCTACTTAGATTGGAGCACATATGGAGAAATAAGCAGTAGGCTGTCTTTAAGGAACATGAAGCACAACTAACAATAGCTACGGGTTACATATAGTTTGGGAGAGGCAGCTTTGATCAGGATATACATTTAATAAAAAATAAACAAACATGGGTTAGATTATTGGAGTGTGACACTCCAAGTTTGACTCTACATAGCAGATGGGCTCTTTGCAGATAGGCCCTTCTATTATTTTTTTGTTGGAGGGGGAAGGGGAAGAAGAGGGAGGTCTCTTTTGACTTGTGTGGTTCATGGTTTAATATATTGTCAGAGCATAATAATAGACAAGACCCATTAGTTTCATATCATTCGTCCTTTTGGTCCCCCTCCACTACAGTAAATTCTCACACAAATTTACACACAGTAAATTCTCTGCTGTTCCAAGTATGAGATCTGCCTAAGTTATAAACTAAACTTCCCTATTACTGACCCTGTCTGATCAGCTGCAAAGTCACATCTGTGCACAGTAATTCCATAGCACATCAGTAATAATACTGTGGCTAATTCTCCTATCACAGTAATTTGCTTCTGAGATTTATTACTGCCTTGTGATTTGGGAAGTTCTAGAAGACAGAAATAATATCTGGACACTGCACCACAAATCCATCCCCAAAATAATCCCCAAGACAACAGCTACAAATCTATATCAGTGACTGTTGCTATGCAGTCAGAGCAAAGGTAATATATATTTCTGCTACTTTTGCTGCAGCTGACAACATTTCTGTGGAACTGATTTTAGTCAATTCTCACCTCTGCCTCATTATATTTAATATTAAAACCAATACAAGGTCCTTGGGCCAGACCCCAAGTGATTGCATTTGTGTTTCTGGTGCAAATATACTAGTAAGCACAGAAATCTTGGAGCCTGAGGGGAAGACTGCAGCTATTGTAACATTTAATTGTTTCTGTGGCATGGTCTTCAGTGTCTGTGTGAGCTGTCTCTATTATTTTAATAAAGAAAAGTTGCACTCCGGGATCTTTATTAGTTTTCTCTTATCCTCAAGAGTTTCCCCTTCCAGATACATATACAGCTTCTTCTATTTGTGCTACACCCCAACTATTTATTTACTGAATGCAATTCTTGTCTTACAAAAAAATAATTTAGCCAGCAAAAAACGCGCATAAGCATCAGTCCACCAGTTCACTCCTCCTTTTCTGTCAGTCTATAGACTCCAAAGCAATTAAAATAACAATTGCCCACATGAATTTATTCTTTTCACTCTTCAAGGAGTCTCAAAAAGGTTAATGCATTTTGTGTGGGCCAGAACACCACCATTTTAAGGAAAATGATTTCAAAGGGACTCAGTATTAGCATCAGGATCATAGAAAGGTAGGGCCGAGAGGGACCCCAGGAAGTCACCAGATCCAACCACTGCCGAAGGAAGGTTCATCCCTATCTAACCTATCCTAGACAAGCATTTCTCGAATGTATTCTTCAAATTGCAGAAGCAACCCCAGCACAGGACCTCCAGGTATAATCCCTGAAATATTCAAAACGCCCTTTAACTTGCCACAGGTGAAACAAAGGGATACAAGCATTGCCACTGCAAGGACAAGGAGTATCATATTTACTCATATGCCATACTCACTTTCTCCCACAAAATTACCAAATATGGAACGTGACACCCAGAATAGGCATGTGGAAATGTTGTACGATGGCTGTCACTTCTTTTCCTTTTCTTCTCACTAGCTGCTGCATGGCGGGAGGGGCAGAATCTAGCAAGAGCCGATCCGTGGGAAGTGCAGTGTTATGGCTCTATCCCCCTCTGATTCCTACTCCACCCAAAATCAATTTAAAATCAATTGCTGGTAGCAACATTTTGGCATTTCTAATCAACAGTGGCAGGCAGCGCTGATGGAGTCGATTGACATCGTGGCTTGTTATGATCCACCTGATTCCTGCCAATGGCTCTTCACATTGTTAGGACTCTCTCTCCTTTTCAATTGCCTTGATAATGCACTAATCAAGCTAGCCTGTCTTTGGAAATGCTGCTGTCTGTCTGTTAGCTATTCCTGATCTCTCGTACCCTATTTTTCAGCCCTGCAGCCTATTTTTAGATCTTTTCAATAGCCAAAAGCTGCTGACAATTCAGCTTTGAAAGGATTAAAACTGTAGCTTTTCCCTAAGCAGGAAATGAAGGGTAAGCCATCTGAAGATTTGGCTTGGTCGAGTTCAAAATTAGGATTTGTTTCTTCATTCTGCCTTCCCCAAAATAAGATGCGAGTTTTATTTGCGGGTATGCAGAATGGGAGAAAATACAGTGGTTTGATAAAGTGTACTCAAGAGATCCAAGGAACTGAGAAGTTTTGGCTGACTGCTCAGTGGGGTTTAAAATTGCAATGGGAGCAGATTTAGGACAAGCCTCTACCTATATGTAATAGATTGTCTTCTAGCCAAGGATCTCAAAACTGTGTGCAAATGGCACTTAAGATAATTAAGCCAAAAGACATCTGTAGGATATAGGGAGATGGCCACTAGCTAAAGATGCCACCGAGATGAGTGGTTGGTGTCACTAGCTAAGTAGGACTTCAGCATTGTACACTGGAAGGCATCCTAGACCCAGCACCAAGTAACTTATTGCCTGGTGGAATAAGTGAGTCCTGAGAGCTCATCCTTGGGGTGGGCTTACAAGACCTCATTATTATAACAGCCTCCTCAGTTCCAAATGGTTCCAATGCCTGCCGGAAGTACAAGATGTTTTATTTATTTAATACCATTTCTGTCTCTAACGGTTTGATTCCAATAAGGCTCATGGACATGCCACACTTCAGCATGTGAAAGACACCCCAAACTTAAGATCTATCAATCTGTTGCCATGTCTTTTGCAACCTGCCCTGCTACAGCTGGGCACAATAGTCAATAACAACAAGTAGCGCTGATCCACAACTACCACAACGAGCACATACAGAAAAAAAATGTAACCAGGGCCAGCTGGCTTTAGAAAGTTATTGGGAGCACTTGAAATCAAATTGCCACTTTACAGACTGCCAATGTAAAGAATGCAAGGGTGGGGGGGCATAACATGATCACAATAATTCAAACCAGCAATCAGCAGTGCTGGTTCATTAACTCCACCAGAAAAGCCACCACGCACAAATATTTTTCATATGAATGTATATATTCTAAGGAAGATCGCTGCACTAACACATTCAGAAACAAAGCAAGACATTTACGTTACACCCAGGAGGGCACACATCATTCCCTCTCTTGGCAGGGGATATAAAACCCCTATGGATTTCCTAATGACAGGCCCAGAACAAAGGGATGACTATTCTGCATCATCATTATAACTTACCCATTATCACTTCGTTCATGAGCTTTCTTCAGGGTCAGGATCTAACTAGGGGAAGGATTGCCAGGAACAAGTGGAATAGAAAACCTATATCATTCCACATACACCTGAACCATCTCGAGAAAAAGATGATATCCTAGCAGCGTGGAAATTTCAGAGATTATCATCCTGAAATGTGTTAGATCCAATGGACACCAGGGCAAAAGCATTTTGTATCAATTCTATAAGTGCTATGTATGCTTGAATCACTGGAAACACTCAGGGGGATTACTGCAAATTTTCATAGTTAAAGAGCCTATTAAAAACTGCAAAAACTGGTTGCGAAGCGCAGCCAAACAAAAAACGAAGAATGGTATAAAGTGAGTAGCCAGCATCAGCTAACAGGAATCTGTGCTAGTGAGTCACGAGGAGGAACAAGGAATTGATGAACTTGAGTCTATACCAACCAGATATTGAGATGGTGGGCAGTACCTGGAAAGTAACCATGTGTGGAGATTTGAATATGTATTTTACAATAGGATACCAACTTTACAGAGAGAAACAAAAACCTGCTTTGTGAAGGCAGGGCAGTCACTGATCAACACAGTCATTGTTGCTGAATTAAAATCAGTGCTGAATTAAAGCCAGACTTCCTATGGTGATCATAATCACAAGGGCCTACAGTGAAAACCAGAGTCTTACAAGAAAGGTACACAGGCCTTCTTTCAAAGATAACAGCCAAAAGACCCCTTTCAAAGATAGCCAAAAGTCCAAGACCTGAGTAGACGTCTCTCATTCTGTAGATCCCTCTCCAACCCAAGCCTATATAGCATAGCAGAGGTGAAAGGTAGAGTAAAAACTAGGAGGGGGGGGGTGGAGTCAGAATGATTTACATGGATCAACTTTTGACTTCATAGAGTCCCTAACTTTAAATGAAATCTCAGTGGATCCATTGGTTTAGAAGCTGAAACACCAGCTTACCCTGCATAGAGTAAGGGCATATTTCACCACAAGAGGAAAATTTCCACTCTGAAAAGTGCGGAATTGGAGTTCATCACAAAATATGAATCTTATGTTTTAAATTTACTCCAACTGGTAGGGGTCTGTTTTTCAAAAGTACAATGTATTTTTACCAGCCACCAAAGCAACCTGACATGTGTGATAATGTTTTCGATTGCATAATATTTATTAGTTTAAAGTTCACTAAAATGAACCATACCATCCTAAGCCTACAAACATTTATGATATTAGTAACTTTTCTCAGCTGAGTAGTTTCAGTAAAGTCAATGATCTTGCGAACAAAAAGAGCACTTTTACATGTGCTCTGGGGGTGGGGGAAGCGATGCTGTAATAAGAGAGGCTCCAAAAGCCCCTCTAATTAAAGTGCCTCAGCGTCTCATGTATCAGCATCCCTTCACTTAAAAATGGCAGAGAGGGTGCTTGAACTAAAGTCAATGAGATTTAGTTCAAGCACCCCTTTTGCCATTTGTAAGCAGAGGATGTTAATACACAAGATACAGGAGGATGCTGGAGCACGGTAATTACCACACTCCAGCAGATTCAGTTAATCAATGTAATCATGGGCGACTTGTGCTTGTCAAGTCTGAGGCAGGGCACCAGATCACCACTGGGGTGGGGGCAATTGCTGAGCCAGTGGCGAAACTCAAAGTGCATTTCTGGTTTTGCAGCTGGCATTTCCAGACGGTACAGGACCAATCTCAGGGGGTGCAAGTGCACCCGCATGTTCCCCCTGTGTGTCACCAATATATGTAATACAGAGCATCAGAGCAGCCTTTGTGCTCATGTACAGGCACCCAAAGATACTCCCATCTTCCAGGGATATACTGGATCAGACATAAATGTAATTATTCTATGTGACTAAATAGGTGCATCTCTACATGCATTAATGTGTCTTCTCTAACATGCATTAAATTTACCTCTAATGTGAGATACTAAATTAATGTGCAGTAGTGAATTTGCCTGCTTTTTTAGTGATGCTTAATGTGCAGTAGACCATTTTATTGTGCATTACCATAATGTCATTTTTTTATGTGATGCTTTAATGCACAGTAAAATGGTCTATTGCACAGTAAAGTGCACATGTAGATGTACCCAATGATGCCTACTGGCTTTTGTAAAGTGTCTATAAATGTAAAGTAGTAGTGGTGAAAACACCATGTACATGGGCTTAACTTTGAAGATGAACTACCTACTTTGATACCAAAAAGACTACCTGCTTGAGAAAAACTACTCGTATACCTGAGTGCTTCTGGAACTGGGGACACTTCTATAAAGGGCTAAATAGAAAGTTCTGTTAAACATTATTCACATACAACTAAATCCATGTTTTTGTACTGGCATGGGCAAAGCTGCCACTTACTAACAAACGTGTAAGTGAATTTTCTGCACCGTCTTCTCCTGAGGTGTAGGATTATGGCTGAGCCCCCTTAAGTTCCCTCAGCATTGTGCACTTTCAGCACTGTCATGAAGGAAGTTTCCAACTAAATAAAACACAACCCTTGACCTTCAATTACCCCTTCTGCTGTGAGACACAAGCTTTGCTTTTGCTAAATGCTGACCTGCTTTTGCTGACAAAACTATCTTTAGTGTACAATGAAAATGAAGGAAACTGTGCTGGGGGAAAAAAAACACATTTTCACCCTTTAGCAAAAGAGATAAAGTAGTAAAAATTTGCCTTTTTCTATACAGGCAAAACTTTATACACTGTACCATTAACCAGAAGCTAAATATATCGATGTTTTTTTACAACCTTGTGAGAAAAGAAATGCTGTATCTATCTTTTTGTCAATTTGACTTTTTTAAAGCTAGGTGTTTAGATTTGGGACTGTCAGGCACAAATGGAAGGGTAGGAAGCTTCTTTAAAGAACGCAGAAAACAACAATTATAACATTGTAACAGCTAATGCAAAAATGTTCCCATCTGTCTTACAGGTCTGAGAGAAAATGGGCATGAGTCTTACTATAAAAAACAAAAGCAATGATAAAAATGATTCAGGTTTAGAGAACTAAGGAAGAAAAGATTTTGAAATAAAGAATATGAAACATCTGAAGCAATCATTTCAGCCAATGTAAACACCGAATAAATGAGAAATTGATTACTAAGCCAATCTTCTATTATTATAACTATTACAAAATACAGTAATCATTTTCAGATAAGTACAGTGTAGCAAATACACTTTTTTAACAGAGATACTTTGTTCTTTCCCTGGAGAGGCACCAAAAGAGTAATAATATTTGTACTGCATATACTGGTATTTCACTTTCATGGAAAAATGTTTCATGTATTTAGAGTACAGATGGGTTTAAATTAGAGCTATGTCAAATATGGGATTCATTAGTTTTCAGGATGTTTTGGGAGGAATATTTGGAAATTTCAATTCTTGAATAAAGAAGAGAAGAGGAAGTATTTACCAGTTTTGGCTTTGATGCTCATGCACTCTCATGACAAAGGACATGGTTATGAGATTTTTGGTCCAAGATGGCAGAATGCTTCATAATGATAGCTAATCTCACAGTAATTTCACCTAGTGGGCTGCAACTTGAAAGACCAACTCACAAGGTATACCGTTAGAACTAGCCCTAAATCCCATACAGGGACAGGTGCTTATCAAAGTCATCATTACAGAGATGTTAGCACCCCTTCTGATTTATATACACAGAACCACACCTAAATCATATTCTGCTGAATACTTCACTACTTTAGGATGTGATTTTAAAGAGCACTTATGATATCTCATTGACTTCAGTGCCAGTAGAATTGTAGTAAAATTGAGTGCTTTGGCGAAGACACCTTTATCTTGTCTCTTCAGTTTGATTCAAGGAGAAGATCTCCCTGAATGACCAGGGAGTGAGTGAATGGGAGCAGCAAACAGGGAAATCAGTTTTCAGGCAGTTTCTGGAAGCAAGAGAAGGACGAGGAAGAGGAACCTGGCACTAGGTCTGGGGAGGGAGTGAGCCAGGGCCACCTGGCTTACTGAATCAATGCCATTTTGTTTGGGGGGCTGTGTGTGTTTTGGGCTTGTGCTCTGAGCAGCTGGGAGTGCTGCTAGCTGAGTGATTGCTGGGCGATTCCTTCCTGTGTCTGACAAAAACCTAACAACAGTGTGGAACCAGTCCAGCCAAGCAAGGTATAAAAAGGGGACTCCCTAAGCAACCATGGAGCAGGAGAACAGGGGCAACAAACAGAGAAAACAGTTTGCAAGTCAGTGTGCTACCCCAGTTTTTGAAAGGGGGCCTTTAAGGTAAATGCTTTCTTTTGATTAAGAGTGGCTAACCTACCTATATTTAGTGTAAGGAGATAAAACTCAGGAGTTAGATGAATACTGAAGCCCCTGGCCTAATCAGAATCCTGAGCAAGGGGGAGTTCACTAGGGAATTGTTCTGGAAACTCTTTCACACCTTTCTTCACTCTAAGCTGGGTGGGAGGAAGCAGGGATCCTTTCAGAACCAAGAAGCAGTGAACAGTTCAACTTACGGGGAAGTTTGAAAGGGAAGGTCTGCTTGTAAGGCAGCAGAAAGAGAAAGGGATCAGATTAAGAGACTCAGAGAAATGGCTGGTGGATGTTACAGTGCCAGAGCCAGAGCACTCTTCTTTCACCTGTGAGGTGACTGGTTACGCAGGACCACTCGCTGTCGACGTTTCCACCCAGGTCCTGTTTTTTTGCCTTGGAGACTGTGGATGGCAGGTTCCTTACAGTGACAGCCAGGTGGTGAGTGCCTGTGATGTGGGTAGTGTCTCCTCATGGTGTCCCTTAGGGAGCAGGCAAAACAGCTACAGGAGGAGGTGGCAAAGCTCTGAGATATCCTCTGCCATGATGAGTTCATTGATTCCAGTTTGAGAAGACCTCTAGGACTGTGAAGGAAGAAGTGCCAAAGGCAGCGCTAGACAAGGAAGAGGACATGGACTTCCAGGAAGCTGGAAGCTTATGCTCTCTGACAGCAAGCAGAAATCTTCATCTCCACCTGCAGCAGTTTGCCTGGAGAACAGATATGGAGCACTACAGAGGAGGAGGACAATGTTCTGTTGGTGGAGGAGGCCAGGCCAGGCCAAGCTAGGCATCCCCAAGATTGGAATGATAGAGATCACTGCTACCAAGAGGAAGTGATGGCTAGAGCCTCTCTTCTGTGGGGGATGGAGTCATCCATCTGCTGGCTTGACCTGTTGTCTTGGGAAGTCTGCTGCTTGCCCACATCTGACACGTCACAGAAGGATTACCATGACTCATCCGTCCTTTGATTACTATTGCTCAACCATGTGGACGCTAATGATACTGCCAGGGGAAACTCTGAGCAAATTAAAATTGAGTACACCACTCTGGGTGCAAGGGTGAAGGGGACAGAGGCTCAGGTGTTGTTCTCCTCAATCCTGGTTAAGAGGAACGGACTGAACAGGAGTGGATGCATCCTGCAGATCAATGCATGGCCACACAGATGGTGTCCCTGACAGGGCTTTGGCTTCTTTGACCATGGGATGTTGTTCCAAGAAGAAGGATTGTTTGGAAGAGATGGGATCCACCTGATGAACTGAAGGAAGAACATAATTTTCAGACAGGCTTCCTAACATAGTGAGAAGAGTTTTAAAAAATGTTGGCCAGGCAATGGGGACAGAAGCCCTGGGGTAAGTGGGAAAGTGGGTGACCTGGAGGAAAAGCAAGTTGGAGGGGGTGAGAGGGGAGGCCATCTCATTATTCCTGAGAAAGTAGGGCAGTTAGTTAGTTACCTTAGGTATCTATGTACCAATTCACAGAGCCTGGTAAACAAACAGGAAGAATTGGAAGTCCTTGCACTTACAGAACTATGATGCGATTGGAATAACATAGACTTGCTGGCATAGCTCACATGACTGTAGTACTGCCATGGATGGGCATAACCTGTCCAGGAAGGACAGGCAGGGGAGAAGAGGAAAAGGTGTTGCTCTTTGCATTAGTATGAGGGCTCAGAGCTCCAGTATGAAACTGAAGACAAGCTTGCCAAAAGTCTATTAGTTATAGCCTGAGGGGAGAGCAACAGAAGTCATGTCATGGTTGGTATCTGCTCTATACCACCAGACCAGGAAAATGAGGTATATGAGGCTTTCTTCAAATAGCTAGTTGAAATTACCTGATCACAGGCCCTGGTTCTCATGGGGGACTTCAATCACCTTGACATCTGCTGTGGGGCAATACAGCAATGAATGCATAGGCAATCCAGGAAGTTTTTGGTGAGTTTTGGGAACAACTTCATGGGGCAACTGCTAAAGAAGTCAAATAGGGACCATGCTCTTCTTAACCTCATGCTAATGAACAGGGATGAATTGGTGGGGAATGTAGTAGTGGATAGCAACTTGAGCATGAGTGACCATTAGATGATTGAGTTCAGTATCCTGAGGAAAGGAGGAAGGAAGAACAATGGCCTTCGACTCCCTCAGGGAACTCTTGAGCAGGATTCAGGAGGTCAGTCTGAGGAGGAAAGGAGACTAGGAGAGCTGGCTGTACTTTAAAGAATCTTTACTGAGGGCACATGACCAAACTATCTCAATGTGCAGGAAGACTAGCAAGTATGGGCAAAGATCAGATTGGCTTATCAGGGAACACTTCAGGCAGCTAAAACACAAAAAGGAAGCTTACAAAAAGTGGAAACTTGGACAAATTACTAAGGAGGAGTATAAGAGCATTGCTTAGGCATGCAGGAATGCAGTCAGGAAGGCCAAAGCACAATTGATGTTCCAGCTAACAAGAGACATAAAGCATAACAAGAAGAGTTTCTACAAGTATGTCATCAATAAGAGGAAGATGAGAGAAAATGTCAGTCCTTTGCTAAATGGAGAAGAGACCTATTGAGAGATAATTTTGAAAAGGATGAAGTACTCTATGCCTTTTCCTCTTCAATCTTCACAGAAAAGGTCAGCTCCCAAACTACTATACCTGGCAGCAGAGTTTGGGGAGGAGATGAGCAGGCAGTAGTGGTTAAAGAACAGATTAAGGACTATTTAAAAAACAGATTAGGGACCTCGCCTGATTGAAAAAGGCCAAAAATAATGCCCATATTTAAGAAAGAGAAAAAAGGAGGATCCAAGGAACTACAAACCAGTCAACCTCACCTAGATCCCTGGGTAAATCATGAAGCAGATCCTCAAGGAATCCATCTCTAAGCACTTGGAGGAGAAGAAGGTGATTAGAAGTCAGCCAGTCATGGATTCACCAAGAGCAAGTCATGCCTGACCAAACTGATTGCCTTCTATGATAAGATGACTGGCTCTGTGGATGGGGGAAAAGAACTGGATGTGATGTACCTTGACTTTAGCAAGGTTTTTGATACGGTCTTCCACAATATTCTCGCAAGCATTCAAAAGAAGTATGGATTGGATAAATGGGCTGTAAAGTAGAAAGAAAGCTGTCTGGATTGTCATACTCAGAGGTCTGTAGTCAATGGTTCAATGTCTGCTTAGCATCTGGTGTTAAGTGGAGTGTCCCAAGGGTAGTTCCTCAGGCTGGTTTTCATAGATTTCATAGACAATAGGGCTGGAAGGGACCTCAGAAGATCATTGAGTCCAACCCCCTGCTCCCTACGGTCAAAGGATCCCACCAAGATAAGTGTCCAAACATGTCTTGAAAGAGTCCAGAGTAGGTGTTTGCACTATCTCTGGAGGGAGTCTGTTCCAGGCCTTGGCAGCTCAGACCACAAATTTTTTTTTTCTTTATTTCCAGCCTAAAATGTTCTTGGAGGCATTTGTGACCATTGGACCTTGCCATCCCTTGGGGCACACTGGTGAACAGGCATACCTGCAGATCCTGATGCACACCTCTTATATACCTATAGGCTGCCACCAGGTCATCCATGAGCCTACAGTTTTCCAGGCTGAAGAGTCCCATGGCTCTCAGCCTCTTCATAAGGATTGTTCTCTTGCCCTCTGATCATGTGTATGGCTCTCCTCTGGACTCTCTCGAGCTACTCCACATCCTTCTTGAATTGTGGAGCACAGAACTGGATGCAGCACTTCAGCTGAAGCCTCACCGAGGCCAAGTACAGCGGAAGGATGACATCCTGAGATTTGGTTGAGAAGCATCTACAGATGCAACTAGAGTTTTGTTCACTTTATCAGCTGCAACATTGCATTGGTGGCTCATGTATATCTTGTGGTCAGTCATGACCCCCATGTCCTTTTTGGCCATTGTGCTAGTGAGTATAGCACTGCTGAGCCTATAAACATAATGCAGGTTCCCTCCCCTCCCCCCGAGGTAGAGTACTGTAGCAGGGCACTGTTTGTGCTTGCTACTTTAAGGGCCAGAAGGCAGCAGCTGGCAGGTGCCTGATGAGAGCAGCCATTTTGAGCCTAGGGCTGCCCATATAAGCAGGACAGTTCTGCTTCTAGAGGCCAGGCAACATCATTGCCTGGCCAGAGGGCTGCTGATATCATCTGGAGGTAAGGGAGGAGCTGTTGGGGATGGTCAAGAGGCTCCTGGTCCTTGGTACCACCTAAAACTGCCCCTGCCCAGAATGGGTGACCTGGTGGGGCTCTCAGTGGTACAGGAGCCCCCAGGAAATGTCAGGCCAGTTACCACCCCAGTGAAAGGTAGGTCAAAGCACCTTAACCCCTAGCCCCCATGAGCAGGTGGGTGACCCCTTTGTTTGGAGGGCCCAGAGGGTGGACCCTCAGAGAGTGAGAAAGGCCATAGACTCAAGCCTTTCTGAATTTCCCCTGACTAGCTCATGCTGGGGCCAAGAACAGAAGCACACCTTCAGCTAGTTTCCAGATGATACCAAGCTGCAGGCTGTAGTGAATATGCTGAAGAAGAAGTCTAGGACTCAGAAAGACCTTGACAAATTGGAGGATTGGATCAAAGAATATCTCATGAGCTTCAACAAGGACAAGTGCAAAGTTCTGCGCTTTGGAGAGAGAAATCCCATGCACTGGTACAGGCTGGGGATCAACTGGATAACCAGCAGCTCTGCAGAAAAGGATCGGGGGGGTTACAGTGGACAAGAAGCTGAAAGACCCAGCAGTGTGCCCTTGTTGTGAAGAAGGCTAATGGCTACTGGGCTGCATTAGTAGGAGTATTGTAAGCAGATCAAGGAAGTACATATTCCTTCTATTCAGCACTGGTAAGACCACATCTGGAGTAGTGTCCAGTTTTGGACCCTCTATCTCCAGTTGGATAAATTGGAGAGAATCCAGCAAAGGACAACAAAAATGGTTAGGCAGCTAGGGCACATGACTTATGAGGAGAGTCTGAGAGAACCAGGCTTATTTAGTCTGGAGAAGAAAAGATTGAAGGTTGGGGGGAGGGATTAATAGCAACCTTGAACTAACAGCTCAACTCTTCTCAGTAGTGGCAAATAAGGGAACAAGGAACAATGGTCCCAAGTTGCAGAAAGGGAAGGTTAAGTTAAATAGAAGGAAAAATGTTCTCATGAAGAGGATAATAAAGCACTGGAACAGGTTACCCAGAGAGGTGGTGGAATCTCTATTCTTGGAGGTTTTTAAGAACTAGCTAGACGAAGCCTTGGGTGTGATGATATAGTTAAGGACAATCCTGCTTTGTGCAGGGGATTGGATTTGATGACTTCCTGAGGTCCCTTCCAGCTCTAATTTTCTATGATTCTATGACCACTATTGCAGTAAGGACTCAGTATGATTGGGTGTAACAAGGCCAGATGAGAACCCTGTATCTGGGTGATCCCAATCAGGGTATCAAAAGAAGTCACCTCCTGAACTGGCAATACCTACAGCAAGTCTGGAGCTGTCTCCTGGTCCCAGCTGAGCTAAGTTAAGCATCTAATCTCTGAAGCCACAGACAGCGGGTCCCACCTGGTCCAACCCTTGAAAGCCAGGTACAGCCTGCAGCCTTCTCATCTGGACAAAGGTGAAAGTTCTTGCTTCTGATCTTCTTCGCACTTTCTTGATGGTTTTCTGGTTCTGGCTTCTGGTCATGACTCTGGCATCTGATTTTGCAAAGCCCCTTGTATTCTCTAATTCCAGTTCTCAACTCTTGATTCAACCTTTGGCTCCGGCTTTTGGTCCCTGGCTCTGGCCCTCTGCTAACCCTGTTGGCTTCCTTATGAGCTACAGCTTCTGAACTTAGCTTGTGTTGACTTTGGCTGCAGCTCCCAAATCCAGTTATGATGCCAGGCCCTTCCATACTGCCAACTCCCCAGGGAAATGAACTGGACTGCACATACGTTTTGGGTGTCTGTTCACTAAGCAAGACTGCCCACACTAGTGTCTCCTAACAGTGGCAGTGGGATTTTCAGGTAGATACTTTTTTTTAGTGATGGCAAACCTGTTTTACCATTTGCAAGACCACTTCCTAGATCTCCAAATTCTATATACATACTTCAGAATTTCTCAGGGGAAAACAGGGATATTTCAGCATATGTCAAATGCAGCCCTGTAGAGGTTTGGGTGGCACTACTGATGCCTTATAAAGGATCACATGGACCCATCTTTCTCTGAAAGAAACTAAATTTATTTTAGTTTAACTCTAATAAGGCCATAGGGATAAATCTGTTCCTGTTTTAAGACCATGGAAATCATTTAGGATGTGATTTCCTAAAAAAACCCCAAAAATGAGACACTCCAGCCCAGATCTCCCTCATTGATAGAATAAATCAATGAGTCATGTGCCTGTCCACCTTTGAGAACATATGCCTTGGCAACCTTTGGAATTAAAAGGAAGAGAAAGTTGAGTGTCTAAACCACAGAGAAATCTATCAAGGGATTTAGTGGCTTCTCTGTCGCTCTATATCAAGACAGATGGTCTTACTATAGTTCGGCTACAAGTTTTTGGTCTCAATGCAGGAAATCACTAGGTGAAATTCTCAGACTTTTGTTAGGCAGACTGTCAGACTAGATAATCTAATTGATCATTCTGGTCTAGGCGGGTACATCTACACATGTCACTATGGCAATGGTATTACTGTGACGCTACTCCAAAACAAAGTTCTGAATCAGTGCATAGTAACAGCCCGTGTATCACGTGTAGAGGCATACTTTTGAAAATTCCAGCTTTAGTGCCAATCCTGTTGTAAGCGCTGCATAGCTAGATACCCCACGTGGAACCTAAGTGACTTTGATAGGGCTCCCCATGGACATAGGAGTCAGCCTAGGTAATATTCGGGTCAGGAATAAAGTCTTAAATCATATGGTCTTTTGAGAATGCACTATGCCTTCTTTACCTGCAAATAAAGCACCTACTTTACTCCTCTGTAGTCCTAATAAAACCAGATTAAGCGTGTCCCATTGAGCTGATCAGTTATAAATACAGAAGAGGCCCAAACAACATGCTGAATGAAAAACAGTATTTCAATCTTGTTTTGCTGAAATGGTCCATGTTCCTTCCTCTCTCAAAGGGATCCTAACAGCTCTTTCTATTTATAATGGAAGTTCAAACTGTATGCCTAACAAAAGCTCAATTAAAACCTCCATCCCAAATAGAAATAAAAACTTCATCTTCTGTCACTCTGAAAATTAAAAATTGTTTTACCTTTAATTATATTTTGCATGACTGGTAGCATTCTCTGCTGAAATCTTTTACATAATTGTCCTCATGATGGCCTCCAAAGAATCAAAGTACTCACTCTAGGTGCATCTACACATGATGCTTTACTGTGCATTAGACTAATCTAATGCACAGTAAAGGATCACCATTTATACCTGCATAACAATTACTGTGCAGTTCATTAGTCTAATACATCATTTTCTACTACCTGTAGATGCAGGTACTAGAAATACATCTAATAAACTAATGAACTGAAGTTCATGTGTAAACTGCTCTCATTCAGTCTAGACAGCAACAGTTCTCAGGGGTGGGAAGACCTGTCTTGGCCATTATGCAGTTGCCTGCCAGCCACATGGAGATCAGGACTTGGGTCCCAATGCTAGGACAGCTCTCCACATCCTGCAGAGATTGGGACAGGTTTCAATCTCCACTTGGCTGTAGGACAGCTGTCCCCTGCTCCGCAGAGTTTGAGATGAGCCCCTGGTGCCCTCTGCCAGCCTGCAGCTGGCACCCAGGGGAGCCTGAAGCTCCCCGTGGATGCTGCAGAGGGGAAGAACAGGGCAGGAGAAGACCTTGATTGAAGTGCTCCTGTCAGCAGCAAATTTGTTACCAATGGGAGCATTTTCAGATGCATGTGGGGGGACAGTTTAAAGCACCTGAATGCTCTGCACAGCAAATTGTGTAGATGTTCCCTCTGAGAACTTAGTTTAATTCTCACCTCCATCTTCTCCGTTCTGACTTAAACAACAATGATTAAGTTAAAAGTTCCAATTTTGCTCCTTCTTAGGCTATTATAAGTATTTTACAAGCAATGGGGACTCATGTTACTGAGTTCCCCTTCAAACAACTCTATCCAGTAGAAGTGCTGATCCAGCCTCATCAATACTGAAGCAGATATGGTTTAATTTATCTTTGGGTTATTTGTTATTCAAATTTTAAATGTTGTGACTGAAGCACATAAGAACTAAAGGTGCAGGAAAACAAAGTTAATCTTACATTTTCTGATGAGGAATCTGAGATTAGGTGACCTATCACATGGAAATGCCTGGACGTGGGCAGAAATTGATCCACAG
>JAGPOW010003395.1:43415628-43466784 GCA_030014935.1 Caiman crocodilus | reverse complement strand
ACATGACTTCTATAGGATTTGATCACTGCATATTTATTTCTAATCTAATTTTTGCTCTTCTCAAGAGCATGTAATGTAGCTTCCCCAGGGGCCCTCAGTAGGCCAAATCAAATGAAACAGATAATAATGATACTAAAGAAGAAACTTTTTTTGAACCCTTGCTGTTGGAATACAAGATATAACAGGAATTACCCTATATGTCTTAAGTCTCGGCCACAAATAATATTCCATATCTTTTCGCTGAATGAATTCCTTTCCTAGAGTCTCTCAGTCCATGAACATCCCATAATACCTGTAAATAATCACGATTAGTATCACAAGTCTTTGCATTCCTGTGAGAAAGTAGCAATACATCTAGAAAGTCAAAGTCCTGGAAGCCAATCCAAAGAAAATGTTACTCTTGGGCCTCCACATCAGGGGTACATCATGCCCCAGCAGTCCACAAAATTTGAGACAGAGACCAGATAGCATGCAATGTAAGAAGCAAACAGGTGCGTCGGTACCCTTTCAATTCAGAAATAATCTTTTACTTTAGCTCAAACTTCTCCGGACTTGATTCTGCCAGCTTTTAGTCAAATGAGCCACACTAACTTCAGCAGGAGTCGCAAAATGTTCTGCTTTTTGGAATGACACCCTGGAACTTGACCAAGGTCACAGAGATGATCAGTGATAAAAATAGGACTAGAATCCAGGTTTCATGACTCCTAACCTCAGGCACATAGGTGGGAAAAACTTGACATTTATTTATTAAGCACAGTCCAAGACAATACAGAGGAATTAAAACTATATTATTTGCTAAAGAACAAGTAGATTTTCCTCCACCCAGCTCCCACAACTTCAAAGATGGAGTGTAGCAGAGGAGACAGTACTTCACTGTGAAAGCGTGGTTTGGATGCGAGGTAATCCTTGTGTGGAAGCCAACTGTGAAACAACAGTGCAGTGTTTGGCAGAGGGTATAAGAATACAGGAGATTTGCCTTTACAGATGCATCCCAACACTTGATCTACAAGAGAATACACTGAAGTGCCTTATGCCCAGGTGCCAAGATGGGTCTTTTCTGCAGCTTTTGTACTACATTCATTCCTGTGACCCCCCATCCAACCTGGCATGTCTTCAGTGCCTAGCCCAGCATTCTGGCTGAATTCTTGGACCTATTTCACCTTTGTATTCTTTTTCATACGCACAGAATTCATAAAGAGCAAGAAATTAGGAACTGAATTTTGATATTTTTCCCCTACAGGCATTTCTTCTGAAGCTGGCAAAACCCAAAAAAAAAAATGGAATTTATAATGTCCAGAGCAAAAACAAAACAGGAAAGGAGTGAAAGAAAGGAACAGTTCATTTGAAGGACTCACTGTAAGTATTTTGAGGGGGCATTTATATGTGCCTGTACAGCTCCATTGTTACTGCGCCGTCACTTAGTACTTCCTTTTGGGACAGCACAGTAACAGCCCATACTGTGTCATGCCAGTAGCACAGGTATTTTTCACTGCCACTTGGACTGCTGCCTGGGGTAGATATGCACCCTGGTTGAGTATATCTTTGGCTGCCTCAAGGGACACTGGTACTCCCTCACCACCTGCCTTGAAGTCACCGAGGAGAACCTCTCCTGGGTCATCATCACATCCTGTAAGAGCAGTTTTTGTTGGGGATTTTTGGTGAAAAACCTTTTTGGGTAACCCCAAAACACACATTAGCAGCACTGGGAGAATCTCCTGAGCAAGCATAGGCAGGCTTCTACCCAACCCAAAACTTGGTATTCAAGTGCTAGCCTGCCAGCTGACAGCCCCCAAAGGCCTGTATTCCATGTACATAACACTGAATAAGCAGCTGTGTTTGGGCTGGGATTATGGGTGCAATTGCATGTGTGTACGTGTGTGAATTGGTACCCAGGTGATTTGACAGTGACCATGTGACCCAGCAGTGCCCAAATTGGAGGCCAGGGTGATCTAGCGGATCACATTTATGTCACCTGGGCACTGCATCTGGGCACCTCTGTGTCATCCAGGCATCCACAGGCACTGCTGGCTCACCTGGACACTACTGGGTAACCAGGGCATCCCATCTGGGTGACCCACTGCTGGGTCACCAGATACCCAACCCAGGCAACATGGGGTCACCTGGGCATCCCATTTGGGCACAACTGGATCACCTGGGAACTCAACCTAGATAACATGGCGTCACCCAGGCACTGCTATGTCACCCAGGCATCCAACCTGGGCAACATGGGGTCACCCAGGCACTGCTGGGATACTCAGCACCCCACCCGAGCACCTCAAAATCAATCAGGCTCCCTTCCCAGGGACTACCAGGTTTGGTGTTGGTGTAAAACTGTGGTAGGAATAGATTTCAGATTAGATTAGTCTGACTGATCGTTTCATTTCCATTCATCTCACCCCTTAACTAAATGTAGTGCAATGAGCAGGGCTTGGCTCTCCACAGGTCACTAATGCCCAAGAGTATAGGGAGTACATTTGTGCGTATTTAAATTGTGCAGCCTGTTCTGAGTCACTGCACATTGTTAAGTACAGCGTCAAGCTTTTTAGTGTGAGGACTGGACAGGAGAACAATATTCTGCAGATCTTGCATCTCCCTGCTTGCTTGGGCATGCAGGCTGGGAAAGGAAGTACAGATTTTCCTCACTTTATGCTATACGTGCATTCCTGGAAAACAGTGCATAACTCGAATTTGCATAAAGGGAACCCACTTTAATGTATAACAAATAGGGATATGTTTCAAGACCTCAACTGTACTGACCCCCAGACCCATTTCTACCACTTTTTCAAGACAATTTTGGTATTAACCACCAGCAGACTGGACACACAAGCACAGGGCACTATCATAATGGGGATGGCAACTACAGAAACACAGCTGCAGACAACAGGCGAGGAGCACAGATTCACACCGGAGACTATATTTTGGTGCGCGTCACTCCTACAATGCACCACACAAAGTAGTTGACTGCAGGCTTCCACCACACCAATCACATAAGAATGAATTTACCTCGCAACGAATGAATTTTTGGTATAAAAAGGATCATCGCATATGAGCAAATTCACACGTACACAACCTGCATAAAGCGAAGCAAAACTGTATGTGCGAGTCACAATGGAAGGGCATTGGTGGAGTTGTGTCCCATGCCCAGAAGCCAATCAAAGGTTACTTGGACATTCAGCTGTGCTTGGGAGTCTTTGACAACCCAGAGCGCCCAGAGGCCATGCCAGGAGGTGTGCAAGAGCCCCCCTTACCTGTTGTGCTCAGCCTGTGTAGGCAGGCTCTGAGTCCTGCCCCACCAAAGGGCTAACTTCTGTTCTGTTTGCTCCTAACCTAAGCTTGGGCACTTAAAATAAAGCTCAAATGTAGAGCACTTCTGCCTCTGGCTTCTTGAACATCTGTGCTTAGCCTGTATGACCATGTCAATCACATAGAGTGCCTGTAGACATGAAGGGAGGCTGCTCCAACATGCTGTAATTAGAGCGCATTGGAGCAGACTTAATTAACTGAGTCTGCTGGAGTGTGTTAATTAGTGTTCCTCCAGCAGCCTCTGCATCTCATGTATCAGCAGCCCCACATTTCAAAATGATGCCAGAGGCACTTTAACTATAGCTTGTTTGATGAGCTTTAGTTAAAGCACCCCCACTGCCATTTTGAACTTCGGGGAAGCTGATACATGAGATGCTATGGCCACTTTAATTAGAGCAGCTCTTGGAGTGCCCGCTCCATACCCCCAGAGCACATGTGAAAACATCCATAGTCTGTTGGACTGAAACTCATTGTACACTTTCAAATTCCGAGTTGCCAGCCAATTCTCCTAATAAATAACCATATCCTTCTCCAGTGAGGATCTATCCTCTTGTATTAGTGTGTCTTTGGGAACACTCAAAGGACACATTACATATCTTTATTTTCACGCTAAGCTATTACCGTGTGCTTAGTGGTAGTTTTATTAAACAGCACAGTACAAGAATGGGTTTCAACGTTGTTCAGCTCCCATTTTTACCATAAACCCTGCTGTGTGCCCTTGAATAAGTCACTTATTCTCTCGGTCTCAGATTCCTGCCCACCCTTTTTCTTTTCTGATGGCAAACACTTTGCAATATAAACTCGTTCTCATTGTGTTTTCAGGTAGTGCCTAGTTCATTAGAACTTTAACCTCAATTGGTGTCTCTATTTGTGAACGTAAGCAATAACCAGAATAAGTTATTTGGGTAAAAGTATATAATCAATTATATCTACACAACATCACTGGATTTCACTGAGGTGCAGCGTGGGTGGAATTCAGCTTTAAGGTTTTCCTACCAGTTAAATGATTGTGGCTTATGAAAGAAAGGTTAAGGTTTAGCATACAGTTTCTCAATGGGGGAATGTCCTGGACACAGCTCTCTGGCTTCTAAGGAGTTACAGGTTTTTTTTAAAAAAGCATTAAAGGAGAAGTTATGATGGCTGGGATTTGGACAATTGGCCTAGATTCTTAAATACCACATCTAATCCTTTAATACACCTGTATGCCCTGTCACTTCCAATTCAACAATCCTAAATTCTAATTAGTTCTAATAACGAGACCAAATCTTCCTCAGTCTCAGGACAACAAACCCTTACTATTACAGTTTGTGCACCACAGAAAAAGCCTCTTGCAAGGGGATCTTAGCTCTACTGTGTCAATTCCTAAAAGAGAACCACTAATTCAAAGTGCAAGAAGATAGAATTCAGCAGAAACTCCCAGAAAAGAAATAGAACCTCCTAGCTCAGGGGTTTTCAACCTTTTTGGGTCAGTTCACCCCTGGCAGGCGGACACTGAGCAAGGGATAGGAGGGGCGGGGTGATGGGGGGTGGCCGAATGCGAAGCGGCAGCAGCCGTTGCATGCAACCTTCCCTGTTCCCTGCATCTAGCTGCGCAGGTGGTGCCTGCATAGGAAGGTGCATGGCAGCAGTCCATCCCCACCCACTCACACATACCCCCTAGGGCTTTCTCAAGTAACCCTGGGGGGAGGCGTACCCCCAGCTGACAACCCCTGTCCTAGCTAACCCAAGAATGAGTAATCTTAGGCAATTAAAAAGTGCCCTCAGATGAAATGCAAGTCTGTAGTTTGTTGCACAGATGGCTCTCTCACCTGCTGGTCCCCCTCGTCAAAAACTCACAGCCTTCCCCAGCAGGAGCATTTGAACTGGAATCAACTGTAGAAGCAGTGGCAAGAAACCAATCATCTTAGTACAGAACAAAATCTAATAAACATCTGCACTTGGCCACCACTCACAAGTTTTCCATATGTTCATGGGACACAGGCACGGCTAGCATCATAGACCTTTTCTCTGAAACATTTCCTGTCCTTTCTTTCTTTCTCTGGATGCTGGTGTTTCTATTCTAAACCTGAAACAGACAAGGACCTGTTCAGTACAGCTTCCACGTTGCACATTTTTAGGTTTACAGAAATCAAAGCTCTGCATATGGTATTTTGTATTAGTAGTAATCCCTCAATTAGGAAAAAAAACATAGCAAACTTAATCAGCAAAGCAAACTTGTGTGTATTATAGACAGAGTAAACATCACTTACGCATGATTAAAATAATGGCACTGAATGCAAAACCATTTTCTCTTTTTGCATAATGACTCTGCCACCAGGAATTCTAACACCTGCCTATTGACACAACAGAAGTCACCTTTAAAACAGGCCTTGTTTATTAGTTTTCATGATACATGTCTATCAGAGGCCGGCATCTCTGGAACATTCTTTATCAGAAATAATCCCAAGAGGGACTCATTTCCTATTGTTTTCTGTCTTAAGAGCACATTGAAGGAAGAAAACTCTCAAAAGGGCATCTTGAGCTATACTTCCATGAACAGTGAAGACACCAGAGATGCTTTGTGCATTTAAAATAGCTCTTAGGCACTTTGCTTTTCTTTGAACGGACTGCTGAAAGACTCCATAGTATGTTTATTTACAAAGACCATTTTAAACATTAGGGGTACGTACAGCCATTTGGGGAGGTTAGATCATGTTAAAAATGGCAACCTGAACTGAGGTAAGTTGGGATGGGAGAAGGAGAAGGGGAAATCAGGGGGCAAGCAGGCTCTGGAGGAGGGGATAAGGGGGAATAGTGGGGTATGTGGGGGGATCAGAGGGTTAGTAGGAGGGATTAGGGGGTAGGTGGAGGTCCAGTGGAGGGAGTGGGGGTAGCAAGTGGGGTCTGGTGGGATTGGAGGGGCAAGCAGGGTCTGCAGGAGAGAGTTAATGGAATCAGTGGGACTGGGGGACCTGTGGAGGGTTTTAGGGGACAGCATTTCTCATTGCCTTTCCCCTTGGGACCAGGGACTATTTTAGACTCCCTTTCTTCCCAATCCCACCTAACTCACTCCCCACTCTGACTTATTTCCTCAGTTCCTGTCATTGGCACCATTTTTAGGACCTGTACCAGATACAGGTGGGAATAGCTCCCCATCATCCCAGACAGCAAAGGGGCCACAACTGCTGCCTGGCTAAGTCCTGAGCTCTAGGAGGAGGGAGAGAGCTGTCCCCAGCTTCAGGGGCAACTCCAGTCATACAGGGGTTGGGGCTAACCCTGAGTGCCACGCAGCTGGGACAGCTCCCTCCCACCCCCATGGAACCCAGGCCTGACCCTTTGTACCCTGGTGCCCCTGCCAGCCTGGGGCTGGCACCTGAGGCAGCCTAGTGCTTCCCCTGGCTGCTGCAGGGGGGCAGAGTGGGGCAGGAGCAGTCCTGACCCTGGCTGCTTCTGTCAGGTTCAATTTGTTCCCAACGTGGGTGCATGTGCAGACATGCACCCAAGAGCAGTTTAATGCACCTGAATTTACTGCTCAGTAAAATTAAGCTCATTAATGAGATGTGCCCACTGAGTACAGGCCTATGGTTCAGACCTGAAAATGAGAGACTCTCAGCCTGGAGGTTCCAGTCCCCTGAAGGGTAACAAAAGAGATATAGTAAGTTGCAAACTTTCTGTTGGAAATTGTGGTCACGCTATGACAGAGAAGGTGATATACCACTGAGGTAAACTGACTCTCTATATAATGGAAAGAATTATAACAAGCCTCATGTGGGAGGCCCAATAAGGTAGGGGGTGTGTGTGTGTGTGTGTGTGTGTGTGTGTGTGTGTGTGTGCACGCGCGCACGTATGCATATGTAAAGGTTTTAATTATGTACTTATTCCACCCACTAGGACTTGCTAGAAAATTGGAAAATTTCACTGAAAAAAAAAATCAATCTTTCATATGGGTAAAACTAGTATTTCAGCACAATTACACTCTACAGCAGTGTTTTTTTTCCCCAGCCAGCTCTATTTCTAGAGAAAACCATTTTTTACTCTTTAAAGAAAACCCCAGGAAATGGATATACTTTAATTTTCATCGGGCCAACTGAGGACCTCCAGTTACTTTTATTGGTATAAATATTAAGTAGCTTTTCTAAAATCAGACCCCAATTACAAATGGCAATTCCCAACTTAGCAACAGTCCTTCTTTTCCATTTCTCTCTACTGCCTATCACAGTATAAGTTAAGCATCATAGGGCCAGATCGTATTTCACCTACTCAACACTCCTGAAAAAAAGTTAACCAATAGGTGAGGCGGATGGGTCTTCCTAGGGTAGACTGCATTTTGTAACGTAAGTCATAAGGCTAAAATGATGACACATTGTAAAAATAGATGCGTTAAAGTCCTTGCAGATATTTGAGCGGAAAAGGATAAGACCAAAGTTAGGCACTTAATCCCAATTAGGTGCCTAATAGATCAAATAGGATTGAAGCCATAGTGTACAACTTAGTGCTGCTTAGGTTTCCTGATGGAACATTTCATTGTCACAAAATGTTGATACATCAAAATATTCAAAGGGAATATTACAATTTTGATTTTTTTTGTAATGTAATGTTATCAGAATCAAGCATTTTAATAGGCTCAATAGATAAGTCTTCATTATTAAAACAGAGAACTTTGATGTTCCATTTTGAACTAATATTCATTTAGAAATTTTATATGATAACTTCTAATTTCAGTTTCAGCATTTTCTTCAGCTATCTTGTAATTTCCCATAGAATAGGAAAATCTGTTCCCTGACCAGCTCAAACTTCAATTATTCACAAGATCAACTTCTCACTTTTCATTATAAACCATTCTCTTTGTTGGAAGCCTATACCCAAGGACTTGAACCGAATATAAAATGTTAGCGCCATAGCACAATGGAATTTTGGGTGGCATTTTCAACATTACTTCAGATCCGTTTGCCCTCCCTTTGGATTTCAATGGAGATTTGCACTTAGGCTGACCACATCAAAAAATCCTACACTTGATATGTATACTTCATACGGAGCACATTTTTTCGCCTCTTTCATAATATATACCATACATCTATGAATGGCCTATTTAAAAGGTACTTCTGAATGCTTCCATTTTTCCTTAATGAAGCAGGGCTACCATTAGCATTACCTACAAATTGCCCCCAAGAATCCCATGCTAGCACTACTTCTGATACTTCCGCTTAAAAAACTACCTGATTATAGAATCACAGAAAATGAGGGTTGGAAGGGATATCAGGTGGTCATTTAGTTCAATCCCCTACTCAAAGTAGGACCATCCCCAACTATATCATCCCAGCCAAGGCTTTATCTAGCTGGGTCTTAAAAACCTCGAAGGATGGAGAGTCCACAACCTCTCTGGGTAACCCGTTCTAGTGCTTTACTATTTTCCTCATCAGAAAGTTTTTTTCCTAATATCTAACTTAAACTTCCCTTGCTGTGACTTGAAATCATTGCTCCTTGTTCTGACATCTGCCACCACTGAGAACAGTCCAGCTCCATCCTCTTTGGAATCCCCCTTCAGGTAGTTGAAGGCTGCTATTAAATCTCCTCTCCGTCTTTTCTTCTGCAGACTAAATAAGCCTAGTTCCTTCGCCTCTTCTCATAAGTTATGTCCCCCAGTCCCCCTCACCTTTTTTGCTCCCCTCTGCTGCACTCTCTCCAATTTGTCCACATCATTTTTATAGTGGGGGGCTCAAAACTGGATACAGTACTCCAGATGTGCTCTCACCAGTGCCGAACAGAGGGGAAGAATCATTTCCCTGATCTGCTGGCAGTGCTCCTACTAATGCAGCCCAGCAAGACTTATTTTTCCTGGCAGGAAGCGAAGATGACGGACATTTGGAAAGTCTTAACCTTTTCAGGTGATAGCCCTCTTCCCAAAGGGGGGCATAGCTTTTGGGCCCCCAAGTACTTGGCACCTCCGCAGTCCAGGCTGCTGTTAGCCATCTTTTCAAGAAGGTCACACTGTTGGCTCATATTCAGCTTAGTTTTCACTGTAACCCCCACAGTTGGTCCCCAGCTTGTACCAGGGTGTGGAACTAGATCTTATGCAAGGAAGCAGATAGCCTCATTTCCTTTCAAAGCCTCTCCTCTTTGCTTTGTGTCAGATATCACCAAACATAAGCGGTAAGGTTTTCATTTTCTTTTGGTACCTCAGCACTTTTCTCGAAGCAGAAATAAGGCAGTAAGCTCAGCAGCTGCTCTGTCTCGCCAATGAGCAAGCTCTGTCATTAGCTGGGACTGCTCATCTCATTCTGAGATATTGCCATAAAAGGGTTCATCTCGTGGATTTGTTGTAAAACCAGGCACTGAAAGCCACAATAACCATCAAAACATCATAACATCCCAGCCTGTGGGGGCTACACTGAGAAGCGGCGATTTCACCAGTGCCTTTGATCACATAACGTTTCCATTCACATATCTTACACATGCAAGGTAAATCTTAACAGACTTCAGCGCATCGCTGATCATATGTAAAGGTATCCGAACAAAGTTGGATAAAGGCTAGGAAATGTAAAAGGAGTTGTTTTAAAACGAATGGCAAGAGCTATGTAGCAGGGTTAACAAAATTATATTTGAATTAATTATCAAAGAGAAGATGAAAGGAAAGCCTGAATGAGGTATAAATGGCTTGATAAAAGGAACAGAATATCAATATTACAACGTTTTTGGAAAATTTAATAGGCTGTAATACCAGAAAGAGCCAGCTAAAATGACACTGATGTAACCTCAAGCAATATTTACTGGTAGCAGTGCCGTCACTGGGAGAGCATATTATACTAGTGAAAAACAGCCACTTGTGATGGAGGTGGGGGGGTCACGATACTCAAAATATGGTTGGAAAGAGAGAAGTATTAGCTTGGCTAGAGAGTCCCTTAACGTAGGAACTCTCCTCAAGAAGCTAAACTGAAAAAATAGATTAAAAAATTATAATGGACCAACTCAGACTTTTTTCAAGCCTTTTTTGGCAAGGAAATAAAAAATTATTTCACGTCAAAGAAAATGTTTCATCAAGCTCAAAACCAACAGCTTTGTCTTGCTCTTGGATATTTTCACAAAAGCACTATGGATTTCAAGAAGTGATGCCACCTTTACTACATTCTGTAATTCTAGTGGGCAGGGCTCACTAGGGATGTTGGAGACCGGGAGTCAAAATCCCCCTGTAATTCTGAGCATGGGTCTGAGTCTCAGTCTCCTACCTTTCAAAAGGGCCCTTATCATAGGGCTATAGTGTGTCCTAGGATGGGTAGCATGCAATATTTCTTATTGCTGTTGTACAAGTATACAAGCGTTCCTGTCTCTACTCCAATACGCTAGAGTAGAGACTGGAATCCTGGCTTTCCTCTCGCATGTGAGGGCACTAACCATTAAGCTAGAGTCATGGGGCATGTAGAGACAAAACAGGGGCGCTAAATTGAAGCGGTGGGTTTTACAAAGCACCACTTTAATTTAGGGCTGACTAAACCCTCATGTCGTGCACACACTCTGCTGACTTACCCGCCTCTCTGGCAGGGAGGAGAGGGCAAGCTGCCGGTGGGCGGCACAGTCCCTGAGCTGCGGTGTGGGTGCTGGTGCTTCCCTTTGTGGTGGCAGCAGGCCCCCCCAGGTGGCACCTGCCTGCAGACACCCAGCTTGGGTGGTCCCAGCGTGAACCACAACTGCAGAGGGAAGCACTGGGCCCCTGCACAGCTCAGGCAGGCAGACAGTTAGGCTCGTGGGGGAAAGGAAGCAGGCCTTCTCTTGGGTTGAGCCTGATTTCCTGGGCTGCTGCCAGGCTGGCTGCAGGGCTTCCTGCAGAGCCGTGTAGCTGCATGGAGCCCGGTACTTCACTACAAGGCTGTAGGGGCAGCAAACTAAAGCTATGCAAAGAACTTGTAGTTTGCTGTGCCCCAAGTCATTTAAGGTGCATTATGCTGCTGAATTTCCTGTGATGGCTGGAATTAATGCACAATACATCATTCAGGTATGCAAACACCAACACCATTAAAGTGGTGCAGAAGCATTTAGCCTGCTTTAAAGTGTCATGCACACACACCTCTTATTTTATCTACACATAAATGGCCATGGTCACTCTTTCTAGATAGAGTATGAAGAGAACAAGGCTTACATATAGATCACCAGATATGATGACCTCAGGGGCACCCACTGAGGACAGAGAATGAGGGCAAGAAGAGTCATGCCTGGTTTTCCAGGATCAGAGATGCCAGGAATGCACAAACTTTCCCAGAGGATAGAAATGGGCTATGGCCTAATGAATTTTAAAGTACATTTTTAAGCATTTTATACAAAGTGGGATAGTTCTAACACAAGAGAGACCCCCCCCCCAATATCCTATAGACTGGTGCACTCTCATAAAAAGGAGAGCTTGGTTCAAGACCCTGGTAAGTGTCAGCTAAGGAAGATACCTACAGCCAGTTCTCCTACATGCTAGGTGAGTATCCTACTGACTATCCTACCCAAGGTGAGCAGAGCAATACTCCAAGCCAGCAGAAGGGCAATTTAGAATACTTTCAAATGGATAAACTATTCAGATCGTCTCCCAGAGTTCTTACAATAAAGTGCATTGGTCATAAATTGGACATGCATTCCTATACATGCCAGGATAACCAACAACATAAATTAACCCTGAATTGGCCACATCTATCAGAAAAAAAATGATCTGCAAGTGTATTGGTTTACAGAACTTACTCTGTGTTAGAGTCTATGATCTAAAATAACTTCCATAAAACTTACACAGTAAGAAAGGCTAAAGCATTTGAATTGCAAACCTCTGCAGACATAGGAAATATGTAGATAATGATATACCCACCAAATTCTAACCTTATGACACTGCTATTTCAATATCAAAGACTAAACCTGACAGCAATGAAACAGTACAGCTCTCAAAAAAGGAAGAAAAAAAAGACAGACACAAGTTTAATTATCCACATTATCAGGACAGCCCAAGTCAAAGCATTTGTACTTTCCAGAGATTTCAGTGAAAGACTACAAAAAAGTCACTCTGGACTACAGTAAACTTCAGAATGAAGTACTAAGTTGGAAATGGGAGCTAAGTATTAAACTGATCAGGATCACAGGATAACAGTTGTTGATTACAACCAGCTAAGTACACTAATTAGTCCAGAAGGTGATAAACATTAGTCCATCATCACTAAATTGAAAGGTAGCAAGTAACTGAAGGACTTCTGGATTGCGAAAGAAATCACAGGTAGATGATAAGTAGAAAATTATTAGGCAGCAGGCAGGACAGAGTTGTACCTTACAAACTAATTAATTCAAAGATGCATAAACTTTCGCAAGCTTTCATTTTATTAGATGTAATGAAAGGACTTGCAGGGAGTTGTTGCTTATGAAAGCTTATCCATCTTTCAATTAGTTAGGCCAGGGGGTTCAAAGATGCAGACTGTGGGGCAAATCCAGCCTATGAAGCCCTATCATTTGGGCCATGGTACTGCCTGTAAGTCTTGGATCATCTCCATGCATAAGACTAGTCCAGTGCATGTGTTGCACACAGAGCATGGGGCTGGTCTGGGATGTGTACTATATGCAACATCTACACTGAACTGGCTCTGCATGCTGGATCTGGGATTGGTCCAGATCAGGCCCAAAGACCAATCCTTTGTGGTGGATCCAGTATGCAGGCCAGTCTGGTACAGGCACCACATGCAGCATGTGTCCCCCAACCTCATGCACCATGTGCAAAGTACACCCTGCAGGCTGTATGCAGTGACCCAGACCCATGCACCACATCCAGCATGTACGGCTGGTCTGTGGTGTGTGCTGCAGGCAGCACCTGCGCGACCAGTCTTGGATGCTGGCTCCAGTGTGTGGAGCCAGTCTGTGGGCCTGATGTAGCTAGATGATTTTAACACCTCAGTAAGATGCATCTCTGCCTGATTTCAGGCTAACAAAGCTAATAATGCATCTCTGATCATAGAACATGATTAATGAGTGTAAGTTATATCAGAAGTAAAAATTGCCTATTAAAATGTTCTGTCCATTGTTTTTGCTGGTTTAGGATTGTTTTCCATAAACATTTTTCTAGTGGTTTGTCAGATCCATTTCTCAAGCCACAGGGGTTTGACTACTTCACTTAGGAAGACTACTCCAAACTCAGGATGGCAAGGGGATAGAGGTTTTGTTTGTTTTCGGTTTTGTTTTTCTGAATGCATTATTCTGTTTCCTAATTAAGATACATACTTCAAGAGGCTTCCCTCCGTGTACAATAGAGCGATACAGAATAGATACACCAGTGGGTTATATCCAAGTCAGAATCCCTCAATGCTGCAGGCTTTATTCATAATATAAACATCTCCGGCCCCTTTTCCCCTATAGGGAAAACAGATTTCACAAATCCCTGGTGATAAGTAGAATTGCTCTCTTTCAACAGAAGATATTAGTGCAAACTGCTTTAACTCTAGTAGCGGGAATTCTGGAGCTCCTGGAACAAAGAATGCGTTTTCATTCTGTACCAGCCAGATCTGTTATCACCTAAGAACTAAACTCTGTAGGAAGCAGCTATTCTGAACCGTAGGACCAAAATCTGTAGTTGCTATATTTAGCAACTACCTAGAAGATCTTGGTAATGAATTCCATTTAGGATGGGAAATTAAACGCCGAGCACTTTCTTTCCTATTTGTAATTTTTTAAATTTGACCATTCATTTTCCAGAAAGAACAAAAGTATTAATAGTGGAAGCAAACAAGGGTAAAGAAACTAAATTACAGCACTGATATGCAGGACTGCATTTTAAGGAGAAGTTGATTTGAATACAGCGATGCCATTAACTATGTTTATGATAGTCACAGGTTTCCTTTGAGCATCATTCCTCATATCTACGATAGTTTTGTTTTTTGGTTTTGGGGGGGTCTTTTTACACCTATCAATAATATGTGCTTATAACACAATATGGCCAGATGCTCAATTTTTGTAAGTCAGCATTGTTCCACTAAGACTGTAAAGGAAAATCTAGCCCATAGCTAGACACGGAGGGAAACGTGTTACCACACAAAATTGGGTTACAAATTGCAACACAAATAATTAATTCTGTAAAATAGCCATTCCATTCAATGAGAAAACATTGACTTTACATGCAAAAGCAAATGTAGTATTGAACCTCACTAAAAATATTTTTAGTGAGGTTCAATAGCTCTGCGCTATTGAACATTGCTGTAATTCTGATACAAAACCCCCCACAAACTCTATCATTCTATGAACATATTCATCATTCTGGAGTCTTTTTTGACTAGAAGAGCACCAGTCTCCTTTGAGTTCATAGAGGAAACATTTAGGATCCAGTTGTTTGAATAGCTACAAATGCACTCTTATAATAGTACACCACCAGTATTCGTTGCAGTAGCCCCTTCATCTGTTTTAAGTTCTTATTTCTCAGAGGCTATATATTGTCACAGAAAAAAGTGCAAGAACAGAGATCCTGATCTAGTGTAATGTAAAATCTTCTAAACAATGACCCATTATGATGTCTTTTTTTATTTGAAATGAACTATGTATTTGCTTAAGGTTAGGCACATGCCTAAGGCTTAGCTTGGATCAGGACCACATCCATTTTTTTTTTTTAATTTAAACAAAAGTCTCTTTTGTAGTTGCTTTGCTGGCAAACACTAAACACACTTATTAGAAATGTCTTTACACCTTGCTCCACTGAACTTTACTGAATGCCTTATGTACTGAAGGGCAATATGAAACAGCAACAAGGTCAAAAATTTACAGGGGGCACCATCCTCCCAGAGAGCAAGTAGTTTGGAAATTCCTAACAGAAGTTAAGTCTAGTTATTCAAGAGAGAAAAATCTGTTCTTCAGAGGCATTTTTATATATCCAAAGAAGAAACCATGTCTGGCAGAAATCACTTATCAGCCACCAGAGAAGAGTAAGAGAAGTCACCTCAATAGTATTGTTCACCTGCTTGGTGTATTTTAAAAGAGAATTCCCTGAAGCTCTAAAACCATTTCCAGACTTCACGCTACTCTGCCTGCAAACCAATTCTCCCCTCCTTAGCTAGTTGGAAGCCTGATAACGCCATTATTAACATTTCAGTGCAAGCTAGTGTCTCTGGCTAAGATAAGGGACATATGACAGGTGTCAATTCAGGGCAGGGACTTAAAATTGGGTAGCTAACACCCTCAGCAAATAGCCCAACCACCAAATTATTGGTGGTTCTGGGATTTCTTGCCTCTCATTGCTCTTCATGAAGCATTTGGAAAGGTTTCCTTTGATTTCTACATTGCAATTTAAATAATTGTTGAAAATTTGCAAACTTTCCCTAAATAGCATGTTTGTCCTAGCTGCAAACCAGCTGCACCTTCAACTACTCAAGGAAAAGGTATCGCAAACAGCAGATGAAAACCATACTGTTTGTTGTGTTGAGTAGTGCGGTGGACTGATGTCCTGGCCTGGTAGTCAGGAGAGCCCATGCTCAGACTGGCTCTGCTGCTGACCTTTAGTGTGACCTTACTCTAGTCATTTTGCTTCTCCTGTGTCTATATTTTCGCGCTCCCTCTATGAAGCTTGTCAGCTGAAAAGTAGGAGACAGAGCCTGAAGTCACTGTTTAGGAGGAGAGGCTTGAGTTAGGAGGAAGACTTGTTCTTAACAAACTAGGTAAAAGGGCCTGACTACTAGGTTACAGAGTTACTCTCTTAGCTGATCTGTTTCATTTCAAGATACCTGAATAATCATTGGGCTAGTTCATTTCCATGAACTGTTTCAATGCATTGGCATTTTCCAATGAACCATTTTTAATCAGCTCAATTCACAATGTTGTTGAGGTATGATCATTTTTTCACTACTGCTATAAGGCAAAGCCAGTCATATACTCGGAGTGTGCTTTTCACCTCTCATATTCCTCTAAAGGGACATGCTTAGACTCCAAATAATTGTTTTACATAAATTGCTGACCTCATCCTGTTAATTTCGTTTTTATCTATTGATTAATATAATCAATCAATCGTTAGAGTGGCTCCCTAGAGGATGGTAACTTATGTTCCAGCTTGCTGTTTTTCATTAACGATATGCACTTCTGCTCCATTCTATTGACGTCCATTTGCTTTCTTGTCCAACTTCTGTACACATTTATTAGGCATTTGTGTTTGCTGTTCGGTTTGAATATGCTTAGATTTTGAGCTCTAAGACTATTGCTCTTGCAAATTGTTTATGTAATGGCATTCTGACTTAATTGCATTAAATGCCAGTAACTGCATTTAAAACAGCATTAGCAATATGACAGGCATGCAGGAAATTATCACTCAATAAGTGACATAGAGGGGACCCAGTGCAGGGAGGAAGCCCCCTAAATTTGCCCACTGAGGATTACTGCTGCAGTGCTGTATTACTTTGTATACAAGACCTCCTCCTTTCTCTGCTACATTGGACACCTTAAAATAGCTCTATGCCAAATTCTTCCCTTGCACAGGTTCACTGGAGTTTCGGTCTACTTATACCATGAGGGACAAGTGTGCTACATCATCATAATCCATGATTCCCCTGGGACTTATACAGACAGCCTGCAGCCTTCCAATGGAAGTAAAATCTGGCTTCTGCCTTGTCCCTAGATAATGTTGCATGAAATGAATCATTAGGCTTCTTATGCCCAACTGTATTATTTCACTGCTAGCAGACAGCTATATGCCCCAGGTTCTTGCATTCACTTCTTCCATTCACTTCCTGCTGTCAGCCCTGTGTTAGTCTGGAAGGGACATAGTCTTTCACAGTCCTGGTGGCTGAGCTCATTGGCCTACATTGTAAAGACAAAGGTCTCTGGGGCCCCTCTACAATATCTCTTGTATCATAATAATTCTCTAATGTCCCTGACTTGATATTGGGGCTGGATACACATATTGGAACACTATGGAAGAAATGTCCTAGTTTTGTTTTCCTGGTAGAAAAAATTACCTGCAGATGCCTAAACAAACATTTACATGCTGAGCCCCTGAAAAGCAGAGAGCTTGCAATGCTGATACTGTATAGTCAGGCAGCTCATGTGCAAACATTTCGCCATGCTTTACAGGCTCCTTCAGTCTGCTTGGAAACGGATGGGAGTAATGCACTGGGCAGCCCTGACTGACTGCCCCAGAGCGCTCAGGATCAGCCTTTATTTCCCTACAGAACAACGTGGAGACTGTGAAGAAGGCATACTCCATGATTAACTTGAGCAATAGAGTCTACCACATGACACCGTATCTCCCTGGGCAGGGTGGGAGCAAAGCACCCTGGGATGCTGAAGGGATGTGCTGTGGCTTTTTTCAGAAGAAAAGATGTGTAGACATTTGCTCTCTCAAAAGAAAGTCTCCCAGAAGTGATTTATACCGAGTTGTTCCCGAGTTATTTATCTCCCAGAGCAGCCATTTTTGTTCTTGGAGAAAAATCCTGAATATCTGTATACTTATGGTTCCTATGGGGAGAGCAACAACATTACCAAGAGAAACTGCATGTCTGCATGTGGCCTGAGTCAAGTGACATGGATGAAACCTAAGAGGTTCCAATACACAGACATTTTCTATAGATGGGTTACTAACCAAGTAATCTATAGCACAGTCCAAATCCAACCACTTGCATTTCCAAAGATCAGGCACATTTGGATGTCTTATATGTCTAATCAATTAGAAATATTTTTTACTCATAACTCCACCGAGAACAGAGTGAATAAAATGCCCCATGAAATTTTCTTTCAAATGTAAGGGAAGTCATATGAGAGAATAACCTTAAGAACACTGAAAATTGAAAAGCATCTGTCAATCTTAAATTGACTCCATATTGAAAAATTGTGATCAGTCTTAAAGAGATTATTTCCTGGTCATCTATATTAGCCACCACTAATAATGTAAAAACTTTGTTGTTAACTTCAATTAGATAGCGATATTTTGACCTAATTAAATCATCATTGTGTTACACACTAAGAAGTATTTAAATTACAATCTACTGGATCGTGGTCATGTGTAAGCAAGACACTTATTGTGCAGTAGCTTGTTACTACTGAACAGTAGCATCCTGGGGAATGAACCATGATGCAACACTATTGCACTGTAGTAACAAGCTACTGCGTAGTAGTAATGAGCTACTGCACAATCAGCATCACCACAGAGTCATGCAGGGATGCTACTGTGTAGTAACATCAGTTACTGCACAGTCATTTAGTATTTGGGTATGCAAGTACTAAATGACTGCACAGTAACAACTGTACAGTCAGTGTCTCGTATACATGAATCCAGTGATACCAAAAACTAAACTCCTGTACAGCTGTGAAGAGTCTGATTCATCAGTTCTAATAAACTCATGTTCTTTGTTTTTCACGTTACTACTATTTGCCCATGAAGCAAATGATAGTTCAGCTATCAGTGCTGTACTGAGGTTACCCATGCAAGAGTAGAGTGGTTTGTCTCAATAATTCTGTTTAATTGACTAATTAGCCCTCAAGTGACAAGATGCAGTATTGATCACCGACTGCACTAAACAGAGCAGAAGAACAGACTTAGCAGTCAGGAAGAAGTGTAAGGACCAGGAGGAGGTCATCAGTGGGTTAAAATTATCAGACTCATCAAAGGTTTTTTTCCTCTACCCTACCTGGGGCAGTATGAATCCTTGGTCAGTTTACAGACACTCCTGCTGGCTCGTCAAGGCTACAGGCAGCAAATCCTGTGCACGCTTGCTAAAGAGCTGCTCCACACACTGACCATCAGTTTTTGCTTTCATTCCTGGAGGTGTGTGTCATAGAAAAGACCTAGCACAGGGAAGAAGCTTCCCAAATTCACCCATTTAGGACACTTGCTGCAGAAGTGGTGTGCTTTGTTGTATTATATAAGTTCTTCAATTGCCATTTTATTCAGGGTAGAATACTAAAGAGCTGCCGAAGAGCTTTCCTATCCCTCCTTCCATTCAAATCAGTGGTTAAATTAAAAGGAATTAGGCCAAAGCTACGCACTCGGTGCTTTATTTATTTGACATGCAGTTTTAGGATAGGGACACATTTATTTTTTCCCTCCTTATTTACAAGAAATAAAATGTTAAAGGTGCTAGGAGGGTACTTGCACTGTGGGAAGCACAGCAAAGCTATGAAGTTTGGTTTGAATCTGGCTCAGGTTTATAGTAACAGAAAGACATCCTCTGAAGTCTGCTTGCTGAGCTAAGCACAGTCAAGCAGTGGTTCCAGTCCAGTTTCTAACAGACATAGGTCCATGTTACATAAACTGGCCATGACAACTGGGACTAATTAGCACCCTTTGTCATCTCAGCAGAAACCAAGGACTGTAGAAGTAGAGAACAGAAATCTATCCTTTCAACCATATAAGTGATCTTTCTGGGTCACTGTTTTAGCACCTTGGTGGGCTTCTATAGGAAAACCTATATGTTAAATGGAGAACTACAGCTGTCACGACTCTTAATGAGGAAAATACTTACTTCCTACTAAGGTATGAGGTTAGGAAGAGTTCTCCCGCGCACAGACGTATCTCAAGGGCCTTGGTTCTCTTGAGAAGCTGAGAGACAGAAAAAGACCTTAGATGACAAACGCTAATAATGTCACTTAATGCATCTTGTAAGGCTTACAGACACCTGAACAATGAAAAATGCATTCAGAATCAGGATAGGATAGGAAAAAGGAAACTGACGGTTGTGTTGAAAATATCCAATGCAGATTATTTGGGAACAATATATTTAGAAAATGGTAAGAAGAAAAAATGACTATGACCTATCCTAAATGTTTCATACCATGTGCTTGCACATGCATACCCATGCATGCTTAAGTTAGCTTGGTATTTGATAATGTGTTGGATGCTGATCTAATCAATCCTTGAGGGGAAACAAACAACAGGTGAGTGCCTGTAGATGTCCAGACATTGCTTCACCTATCCAGGGCTACTTTCTTTATAAGGAAGTTATAGGCTACAGAATGTTTCATATTTGTTCTGTGCCAAGGACAAATACTTTGCTTCATTTATCAAAGACTCGGTATTTCTGTTTGCTAGGGAGGGACATGAAACAGTGTGAACTTTGTCTCAGTGTCATGTCACCAAAAGAAAGAAAGAAACTAATTGAATCCCACAGAGAAAAAAAAAAGCAGTAACGATTAAAATGTATATTCAGGGTACAGTTAACATGGCAGAGCCCATTCATAGACATGCTAAACAGCAGAATTCATTCAGATGTCAAACACTCTGACCATTACTTAATGAAGATTATCACATGTATCATTCATTACAGATCGTTTGTACCTTCAACCCTTACGTCCTAAAAGGACATATTTTCTCCATCCCAAAGTCACATTTCATCTGCACACGAACTGTCAAGAGCAACTATTCCATTGTTAATGGATTAATTAATCTCAGGACATATTGGAAGTCTGAAGGCATGACTGTACCCTAGTTTTCTAAAGAATAAGATGTCCTTTTCAAACAGAAACATGCACATGTGAAAACAGAACTTGGCATCTCCACATGATGGGAAATGGGTTTGGGATGCCTCTTACCTTCATCCTGAGGTAGGCTTTTTACAGATAAAGGCATAAAGATACATAGTAAAGGTATGGCTACTTCAGGGAGTTCTGTGTTTCCTAGTTCCAATTGTGTTTCCTAGTTCATGACTTGTTATATAAAAGGGAAATCATGGCCTTTCGGAAGAAATTAGGTATTCCAGAAGTAGGAAAACAATGCAGGAATGATGGCAGTGAAAATAAATAAGTAAATAATACTAGCAAGACAAGAATGAAAAGTTTGGTTGAATCATATAAGGGTACAAACAAGTCTCATTTGTTTCCTGGTTATTCTGGTTTTCATCTTTTCTAGTTTGTTTTTTATTTATTATTGTCAGTGAGACATTCATAAACAGTCTTCTATGAAATATTCCCTTTAAAGAGAAGTTTTAATATAAAGGCCCTGGAGATGAGGGGCACAATGTAGGGATGATAGTCTACTCATATGGGGTCACATAGGGAAAACTGAGAAAGAGCCAGATGAGGAGTTAGACGTGCATGGGACTGAGTGATGCCGAAGGTAAAGCGAGGCTGGATATAACCACAGGTTGCATACGGTTAGTCAAAAGACTGGAAAATGAAATCTAAACACCAGAGGCCATCAGCTAGTTTCTGTTCACCAAATGCCGTTCACCAAACTGTCAGAAAAGAGAGTTATACTTAAGATTATAGTTCCCGAGTCACTCTTCTTGGTCCTTGCAATATTATAACTCATATCAACATAGACGGAATCCAGTCCTTCAATTCAGCTGAAGTTACTTTGTGTTGAGTCTATTACAGGTAAAACAAAACAGCCCGGTCATTGCTAATGCAAATACCAATTTGTTATCTAAAAAGCCTGTCAAATGCTTTGATGTTCAAATAAAAATGCTATAGAAGGTGAAGAAAATATAAGGGAAAAAGGGGGCTGGAGGGAATCACAATTGCAAAACTAAATTAAAGGAGCTAGGAAAAATGCCCAACTGTGGTGGTAGGCAGCATACCTGCTTTTATTTTGTTTGTTCAGTTTTTCTTCAATTAAGGGGCAGTTTTGCTTGATGTTTAAGTCTAGAATTTTAGGGTTCCTATTTGGGCTGCGCAAAATGGGATCGATTCGATTTAGATTCAGATTTAGCCTGAATCAGGGACAGTGATTTGATTTCTTGATTCAGATCACTGTCCCCGATTCAATTCGGCCAAATCCAAATCTGAAGATTCGATGCTGAAATCAGTGATTCAGACACAGGCACAGCTCTAAAAGGTTTTTTCTACATACCTTGAGGTAGCAGGCACTGCTCATGATTGCTGCAGTGCTGGGCAGATGAAGCATCCCACGGGAGCATGGGGGGGCTCTCCAGCAGACCTGGAAGTGGACCAGAACTGCTTCTGGTCCACTTCTGAATTTCCCAGGAAGAGTGCTGGGGTGGGGAGGCATGTCGCCCGGCTTGGTGATTGGCCACAGGGGACCCTGGGTGCCCACCCAGACCCAGAAGGTGCCAGTCACCAAACCAGGGTGAGTGTGTGGGGGTGGGTGGAGCCTGCGTGCTCCCCGGTGGACCAGGAAGTGGACCAGAAGTACTTCTAGTCCACTTACGGGTCTGCTGCCGAGCACACTGGGAAGCCCCCCATGCTTCTGTGGGAAGTTGCATCTGCCCCACCAGCACAGTGTTCAGAGCTCCTAGTATGTAGCGGTAAGCAGAAAAAAACATTTAAAGCTGTGTCTACGTCCAAATGTCTCCGAATTGATACAGGGGGGTTCCAAATCAATTTGGAGAGATTAAAGCTCCTCTGGGTAGATTCAGATTTGGAGATTCAGCCACTGAATTGGGCTAAATCTCCGCCGAACTGAACCAGGGACTGAAGCTTCACATAGCCCTAGTTTTTATAAAAGTGCAGGGAGCCTGCACCAAAATGCTGTGATCCCAGTGCGTCGGAGCAGACTCAATTAATCAAGTCTGCTGGAGTGTGAAAATTAACATGCTCCAGCAGCCTCCTGAGTCAGATATATCAGGGTCTCTGCACTGAAAAATGGTGGCAGGGCATCTTAAACCAGAGGTGGTTTGTTGAGTTCAAAGCATCCCACCACCATTTTTCAGCACAGATATGCTGATAAGGTGATACTCCAGGCACTTTTAATTAGTGCAGCCCTCAGAGGTGTACAAGTTAAAGCACACCCCCCACACACAACCTCCTGGAACACAAGTATAAATGCCCTTAGATTTTTATCTGAATGTTCAATCTCTTTGGATATATCAACTAGCATCGTTTTCCTAGTCCTGGAATACCTAACTTATTCCAACAGGTCATAATTTTCCTGCATCAAATAACAGACCCTCTGGGATGCAGGTTTCAGGAAACTCCTGCCCTCTCCAATGTCTACATGAGATAGGATTGGAGAAGTCAGAGGTCACGATTAAGAATAAAACCCTTTCCCAATATTGGGTTTTGCAAGCCAATGGATTGGTATGTTTGCCTTTCCAAATCTCTGTTTCTGTCTTCATGGGAGGAATTGTCCATACAATATCATTTGCCTGAATAGCAACTTCAAAATATCCCTTCTGGACTAAAAAAAAATCTAACCTTCTAATTGCTAAAACAACTCTGGACTGTAGTCCACAGACTATCTAGTTCCAGTTCCCTCTTCTAAGGTCTCTCTCAGTAGGACCTGAAATTACCCTTCTCATATCTTCACATGATGCACTGCCTTGTCTTTGTTGTCGTATACTTTTTCCAGGTTTCCATTCTGCTCCCAGACTCCAGCTACCTGTCCTAGCTTGGGCATTTTAATACTTTATTCTTGTTGTTCTTCAAACAGATTCTTTTAAAAAAAGTGTTTTTTGTTTTTTGGGGTTTTTTTGCATAAGTACCCTCTACTTGCCTGGTGCCATGACGGCTAGGAAAGAAAAAGCATACATGTTATCAGCTTTCATCCATTTATCTATGAGTCAGTGTTCAGAATTTAAACTGGCATATTTTTAGTGAATAGAAAATGCACTGAAAATGCAGTTTTGAGGAGACTGAAGCTTTAAAGGATTTAGGTTGAATTTGTTGGCAAAAACTATTCACAAATCAAAAAAAAGTTTGAAAAAATCAAATCCTTTTGAAGTTTTAATGTTTTTTTTAATTTAAAAACAAAAAAGGTCAAATTCATAACAGGTGGTTCAAATAACCTGAAAATTAAATATTGGGTTTCTCTTGGGGACAAACAAACTTTTTTGATCAACCCAAACTACATAATAATAATAATGGCAGAAGCAGCTGCAACAGTAACAATAATAAGAATGTTATTATTATGAATAATAACAATGAATTATCATAATCAACAGTATTCATGTAGTAGTAGCAGAATCAGGCTCAACCAATGAAATGAAAACCCCATTCTTTTCACAGTTGTATTCAGAGTTGGTGTTAGATTCCACCAACACTACGCTAAAGCTGGAAACAATTTAACTGAGACATACGAGTCCTTTCAAACCATTCTGCTCCAATCACCTTTGAACTATGACATCTGAATGATTTCAGCACATATCTAAATATATTCTCTCATCCCCACAAGCAACTGAACACTAACAGCTAAGCAGAGGCAATAGTATTGGACATCAGCTTTCATGTCTTTGGCCGTTGCCAGCTTGATAGGCACAGTAACGCTGTATTCCCTGGCTGCCCACTTAAGTGTCACTAATGGAAGACACTCAAGAGTGCTGTAGGTACCTTTAGAAGAATAAGCTAGACAAGAGTTCAAGGTCATGATGAAAAGTGATATTTTCCAGAGGAAGTGACATTATGAGAGGAGAAGGAGAACAGAAGAAAGATACTGAAAATGAAGTGGCTTTGTCTATGAACTCATTTGCGCTCATGCTCTTGCTTTCTTCTTCTTTCCTCATCGGGTTTACAAAGAGGCCACAGCACATTCAAGTGAAAAAAAAGTATTAAAATGAAGAGAATTATGATATAAAATAGGGCTGTGTGAAATTTCACCGCCAGGTTTGTTTTGACACTCTTTTGACTCATTTCAAGATTGAAACAGCAAAATCAAAATTAAGTCGATATCGTTGAAACAGCCTTGAAACAAAATGAGGCGAGTCAAAACGTTTCACCATTTCGCCATTTTGCTGCTGACAAGGGAAAAGTGACACTGTCAGTTGCACAAGCTCCCATGTCACGAGGTTTGCCTGTCAGCAGTTAGGGGTTCAGGGACCCAGAACCACCCTGCACTGATCTCCTTGACAGCTGGCAGGCTCCATGGCCGCAGCAGGGCCTAGCAGGCCTGCAGTTTTCACCTGCCTCTGCCCTGAGACAGACAGTCTCACAAGCACCCATGACGCGAGTTTTGCCTGTCAGCATCTAGAGGTGCAGGGCCCCAGAACCCAGAAGCCCCTGCACCGAGCTCCTTGACTGCTGGCCGGGGCTAGCAGGCCTGCAATTTTCACCCTGCTGCACCTTAACACATACAGTGTCACCCATGTCACGGGTTTTGCTTGTCCACAGTTTCAGGTAGTTTCCCTGGATCCCCTGCACCTATCTCCCTGAACCTTGGCATGCTCTGTGACCTCAGCAGGTCTGGCATGCCTGCAGTTTTGACCCCACTGTGGCTTAATATATACATGTGACATAAGGTTTGCTTTCAAGACTTTGGGGTGCAGTTTCCCCAACTCCCCTGCACCTATCTCCTTGAGACTTGGCAGGCGTCCTGCTTTCAGAAAGGGCTACCATTTCTGCAAGTTTCATCCAAACCAGGCCGCAAATGACAAAGCAATAGGCTGTTTCAAGCTTGCCCACTATAGCCTACAGGTGAAATGTCAAAACGGCAAAACTGTTTGGAGGAAACAGAACGGAACGGTTGTTTCAAATCGAAACAGAACTCCAAACAGGAAGCCGGTCCGATGAAACATTGAAACACTGGTCTTCCCACAGCCCTAGTGTGTAACTTTATAGACCTGCACAATCTGAGTGGTTCACATATCAAACATCCAGAGCACTAGGTAGTTTCTCCATATAACGCCGTATAATATAGATCCATTTTAAACCTGTTTTCCATTTTGAATGGTTAGGGCTTAAACATAGGGCTGGAAGAGACCTCAAGGGTCTCTAAGGACAGGCTTCTGCTTTTTCCAGGTGCCATGTCAGACAATCCTATTTTTAACCTGACCGAACCCCATTTTAAAACGCTTAACTGTTTGTTTGTATTCCCTTTGGAAAACTGATAAAGAACTTCAAACGCTGATGGTTAGAAACCTTGTAATTTCTAGCCTAAATTCATTTCTGGCTGTTTATGTCCATTGTTCCTGAGCCAACATTGTCCTGCAGCCTAATGCCTTGCCCTCTCCTCCCTGGTGTTTAACCTCTGATCTACTTAGACAGTAGCCATATTTCCTCTTGTCCAATGAAGCTAAACCAACCTTGAATATCAAGTCATGGTGGGTGAGGCAGGTTGACGACTGTGATAGTTCTCCGTTGAGATGAGAGAGGGGAAAAACCGCTAACCCCAGCAAGGAAACTTAAAAATAACATAGACACTGAGCTCAATGAGCAATTACACTTGAGGTGACACCAACTCAGTGACATTATTTGGTGCATTGGCTGGGAATGGCAAGCAGATAATAAGTTCACTTGCCTTTGCTAAATGAGAGGCAATAAATAACCTACTACTCATAAAAACATCATGGAGGCAGAGGAGCAGCAAGCCTGTAGGTAGAAGCAGCCCAGAGTGCTCTATTTGGCCAACAACAAACTCTAACTAGAAACTGTAAGGGAAACAAGGGATTAAAACTGGCCCCATGAAGGGATTTAGAAAGCCCAAAACGGATCAAGGTGATGATCCAGAAGCATATTTAGAAGCTTTTGAGAGACTGGCTTTAGCTGTGGGGTGGGCTCCAGAACACTGGGCCTATCAATTGGGGCCATGATAACTGGTTGGGCTCAGACAGCCTACAGAGGCCAAACAGATGTGATGGTGGAACAGTTTAATCAAATATTAAAAGGCATGTTACGGGCAGCTATACAAGGGAATCCAAAGAACTGGGATCTTATGTTAGACCCTCTTTAATTTGGTATCCAAGAGGCTCCACAAGAGTCTATGAGCTTCTCTCTATTTGAGTTAATGTACAGATACCAACCCTGAGGTTTGTTGGATATAGTCCATGGAGACTGGGAGAAAAAGGGAGCCTTGGACACATTACTGCCAGACCATATGGCAGAGGGTGGCTAAAAGAGTACGGTGAATATCCAGGGAGACTCTTGCTGAAGTGAAAGTCAAGCAGAAAGGTACATAAGATAAGACAACTAAAGCATGAGCGTTTACTGCTGAAGATAAAGTACTGCTGCTATTCCCTGATCATAACAACCAATTGTTGTATGAAATCACCTGAAAGGTAGGGCCTATAGACTATGAAATCCTTTGCCCTAGACAAAGATGGAAGAAGCAGGTATTTTTTATATAAATTTGCTAAAGGAGTCTTCTGAGGGATATGTGTTAGACGCAGGTATGAACTTGAAAGAGTTAGATCCCCAGGTAAAGGAATAACTCCAAGAAGAGAGGGGCTCTATACCACAGGTAGGGGAATATCTGTCACTGGAATAAAGAAAATAATGAATTCAAGTAAATGAAGACTATCGCAGCCTTTTCCAAGAAAAGCCAGGGTTAGCAAAGGGAGCATTCCGTTTTATACATACTCCTTGGGGAGGGATACAATGAGAGCATTGGAGACGCCTCCCTCAAGGACTCCAGGAAGCTGTACAACAAGAGGCGATGCAAATGTTAGCTCAAGGCATTATACAAGTCACAAAGCCAGTGGAGAAGCCCCTTAGTAGTGGCACATAAGCCAGATGGCATGTTGAGGTTATGCGTCGATTTTAGGAAAATTAATGAGATTACACAGGGCATGGGGAAAGTGTCAAACTTGGCAAAGGAAATGGTGGAGAAGATCGGACAGGTCCATTACATCTCAACACTGGATATGACAAAGGGATACTGGTAGGTACTTGTAGCCCTGGAAGACTGGGAGAATACTGCTTTGGGATACCCTGAGGCCTGTTTGAATTTCAATGGATGCCTTTTGCTTTACACAGGGTGGCTGCAACTTTTCAACACTTAATGGACCAGACACTGAACTCCTATCAAAATAGTGCAGCTGCATATCTAGACAATGTGATCATCGTTTCAAACACTTGGAAACAACATTTAAAGGATCTTCACAAGCTATTAGGGGCAATACAGAGAGCAGGCCTAACCACAAATCTGTGGAAATGTCACTTGGGCCAACAGGAGACCAAATAGGGTTTTGTGAAGGGCCAATGCCATGCAAGGCCTGTGTTGGGTAAAGTAGAGGTGTAGCAAAACCCACCGTTTTGTTTTTATTTATTTTAAAATGCATCCCTCCCCTTCCTCAACCATTTCTGACTTTTTCTCTCCTTCTCTATTACCTATAGATAAGTAAAAGTAAGCTAAGGTGTAGGATAATCTTTAACATTTTATTTTAGGTAGTAAGTTTTATTTTTCTCACCCCTCTTTGCAAATAAGTGCCCTGCTATTTTGATATAGTTCATTGTTTTATAAATGATAATTATGTCTGTACTGATTTTTTTTTTACTGCTTTTATATTGTGTGAGTACTATTTTAGGTCTATATGTGTAAGTTAGCATAAGTCATGTCAAGTTTCCATCTTGTACTGTCAAGCCTCCATCTTATCCCCATGCCGGGTTGTATAACCTATGACTCACACCTACCCCTCCTATATAACTCGGTTCCTGAATAAATGGGGATGAATGAGGGTACTTGAGAGACAACAGCAGTAAGTCTAAAAATAGCTCCTTCTGAATGACCAAGCCATTAACACCAACACCTGGACCAATGACCCAGCCTTTGCAACCCCCTCAGCTTTCAAGACACAAAAGATGAGGCAACCCACCATTGTGCCAGGCTGCACGTGCTCAGTAAGAACACCTGGAACCCTCTGGGACAGGACTGACCTTGCCTGAACAGGCCCTCCCCAGAGGAGATCAGAGGTAGTCTGCCCCATAAAACGGGGGAGTAAAGACTGATTCCTTGGGACGCCTTCTCCATCTGGACCAGCACAATGCCACAACACCTATCCACCCAGAGGCCCTGTCAGTGACCCCCCTCTGGACAACACCTACTGGACAAGGACCCCTTTCCAGCCTGGATAGGTAGCTATCATCCCAACCCCATCTTCAACCAAGGACTTTAACTCTGTTTCTCTTCCCTGCCAAGACTCCAGCCCTTCCTCTGAGTCTCTTTCTCCTGTTGCCATTGTGAGTGCGTGTGCGTGTGAACCAATAACTTCATGGGGCTACGTAGTGTGTTGTCTGTTTAATAAACCCATTATTTGGACCCCTAAGTTGGGTTTTTCTTTACTATGGTTTGGCCCTGCTCCAATTTCTGGTCCTCGCCCCTCTAACTTCTGTCTCATTTCTCCTTCTCTCGCTTCTGGCTCACTGCCACCTCCAACACCTGTCCTGAGCTCCTCTCTGCCTCCAACCCCCCTGTTTCTTTGCCACTGTCTTATCCCCATTGCCTTCCCTTTTCTCCTGAGCAACCAGGTTTCTTCCTCAGTTTCTTTCCTAGCTGTCTCCTCCTTGCCACCACTTATCTGCCCCGCTCTCCCATATTTCAGCTATCTACCTCAGTTTTCAGCCCCAAGCTCCCAGATTTCTGGCTCTCTCTCTTTCCTGGCTGTCTCCTCCTTGATACTAGGCTTTTTTTTTTTTCTCTTTCCATTGCACCAGTAACCTCAAGTAACCCTGGGGCCACATGACCTTAAGTAAACCCAAGCCTCAGTTCCTCAGCTAGCTTCTTTCTAGTCCACTGTTTCTAATCCTGGTTCTGGCAACTTTCACTCCCTACACTTTATCTCTCTCTCTCTCTCTCACTTTAACCTTCCTCCAAGTATCCCAGGTACCCCAAGCGCACACACACTGTACTATCCAAGTTAGGAACTTACCTGTGCGGATGTGTAGGTGGGTTGCATGTGTGTGAACTGGTGAGTGTATGTATATATGTCATTGTGTGCATGGTATATGAATTAGTGATCTGTATATGTGTGCTGAGTGTACGGGTATAGACAATTCATTTTTTGTCTAACTTTTGGGGTGTATAGTATATGTGCTTGAATTGGTAGTGTGTATGTGTATATGCATCTAATTGATGTATGTGTTTTTATATGTGCAATTGTGTCATATCTTCCTGTCTAACAGCATAATATTGAGATCCTGAGAGTTGGCCTGACCCCACAGGGCAACAGAGGCACTTCAAAATTATGTAGCCCTTAGTACTAAAAAAACAAATGAGGTCCTTTTTTGGCCTCGCTAATTATTATAGAAAATTCAGACTTCACTTTTTCAAAACAATGGCCTCCTGGTAGACCTAACAAAGGGATGCAACAAGTGGAGATTCAGTGGGCTGACAAGGCACAGAAGGCCTTTAAGACAGTTAAATATATCGGTGTGGAAAGCCAGTACTGTTTACTCCAGATTTCACCAAACAGTTCCTCCTGCAGACAGATGCATCTGGCCTGGCCTTAGCAGTAGTCCTGACACAAAGTGAATGGAGACAGTAGACTGGTGGCCTACACTAGCCATAGGCTCCTAAAGCACAAGACCCATTATGCCACTGTTAAGTGGGAGTGCTTGGCTATAAAATGGGGTATAAAACTCTTCAAGTATTACTTGATGGGTTGAGAGTTTACCTGTATCACAGAGCATGCGTCTCTTCAATGGTTACAGTCCGGTAAGATGAATAATGCCAGAATTGCGATGTGGGCCCTGTTGCTTTAACCTTATCATTTCAAAATTGAATATAGGCCAGCAAAGAAGAATACAGTAGCTGATTTCCACTCACATCACTATGAACCAACTGAGGCCAAGATGCAAGTACCTTGGAGACCTTCCACAATGAGGATCTGTGAGTTAAGCAATGAGGATAAGGGGGCTTATGGCTTGTGGGGGGGATGTGTGGCAGAGCTGGGGAGAAGAGAAGGGGGAAAACTCTGCTTGCTGGCCTGTCCAGGCTGTCTGGTGCTCCAAAACTTATCGGACATCCAGCCACAGCACCAGAGCCAGGACAGCATCTCCACTCATTCCCAGCAATACAGGGATGAGTAGAAAAGCAGGGAACCAGAAACAGAAGCGACTGACAGCTCAAGCCAGAAGTCTGGACAGGGGTGAGGCTGTGGCTCCTTCGATGCCTCTAAAGCGAGGCAGGAACCAGCAAGGACGAGTCAGTCTCCTTTATAGCTGAAGGGAACATCCCCAGCTATGTGATGGAAAAAGCTGGTGATTGGCTCCAGGGATCAGGAAGAGACCTTAAAAGCTTCCCAGAAACTGCATCCAGCAGTGAGATGCGGAGGCAGCACATCCGGTAGCAGACTGGTAAGAAGCAGCCTATCTGGTCACCTTTTCATATTTTAATAGTTGATGGTAGGCCTGGATGAAGCCACTAGTATTCACTTCAGATTCAGATTCAGCTGATTTGGGGGACAGTAGCTCAATTTGGTGATTCAAGTCACTCTCCCAAATCACTTTGGATGAATCTATGAATCATCCAGGCCCATCCCCCGCCCACTCTCCAAGCCCCAGCAATGGCTGCCCTGCTAGCCCCAGCTCCCAGCATTGTGAAAAAAAACCCCACTCAACTCACTGGGTGTTACTGGGCAGGGGGGACGATCCCTTCTGCCCCTACACTGTCCCATGCTGCATGGGGGACGCTGCATGAACTCCCCTCCCTCCTCCCCACTATCCTAGCCCCCCAAAACCAAAAAAACCCATACTTACCAGTTCCTGCCCAATGTGGGGGGGTGCCCCCTGGTGCCCCCTACCACCCAATGCTATGTGGGGGGTCTCTGCATGAGCCTGCCAAAGCCCTGAGGTAGCTGCAGGAGCTGGTGAGTCACAGGGTTGTTTCATTTTTGTTTTTTTCTTAAAGGGCTGGAACTGGGGTGGGTGGCATGGGGGAGTAGGGGGTTAGGGGGATCATGGAAAAGCCCCCACATGCACCGTGAAGCAGTAGGAAGCAGTGGGGATTGTCCCACCCCTGCACCTGGCAGCACCCAATGAGTTGGGGCTTTTTTTTTTTTTTAAAGCATTGGGAGCTGGTGTGGGCAGGGAATCCATGTGGGGGCTAAGGGAGCAGGCAGGGGATGGGGCCAGACAGGGGTGCCTTCATGGTCCCCTCCCCAATTGCCTATTTACCAGCTCCAAGCAAGCTCCAGTGCCCTGCTGCAGCAGGCAGGGACTACATGACTCAAAGCTCTCCACATCTTTTTTGAAGATTCAGAGAGCTTCAACCAATTAGGACCTTTTTATTGGTCCTCTGATTCTATTTGAATCTGGAGATTTGTCCATCAAATTGGACCAAATCTACTCTGAATCAAATCGGCACCTGAAGCTTTGCACAGCCCTAGTAGATGGACTACTGGGCATACCAGGAGCCAAGGCCACTGCTTACAGCAATGACACTGGAGAGCAGCTTTAACTGAGACTGGTTAAACACCTGGAGGGCAGAAAGAGGGGGGAAAAAACCTTAAACCTGGCAAGGGAACCTAAAAAGGACATAGACACCAAGCTTAGCAAGCATTACCCTTAGGGGGACACTAACTCAGTGACATGCAATTCTGCTGATGAATCATAAATGAAAAGGAAAAGGCTATAATGGTGTGGTCTAAATTGGGATTCTGAAAAGACACCTCTCCAGAACCCCTCAGTGATTTTCAGACAAATAGGGGCACGGGGCAGGGGTTTGGGGCACAACACAGGCACTTGCCTACTGAAATATGAAGTTCCCATGCAAATTAAGGTTTCAATGCACTCTGAAAATATTTACAAGGAAACAGTCTTCACTGTTCCAACATCCACTTTTTTTCAAATCTGGTAGATTAATAGTCTTATTTTCAGAGTTATTTACTCAACTCTTTCAGCCTGCTTTATTAACATGCAAATTGAATGAGAGATCTTGTGATTCAAAATGTAAAGCACCTTATTTGAATAGATGCACATGTAGCATATGCATGATATCTTTTATAACCTATAAGGAATTTAATAGATTCATAGATGTAGGGTTGGAAGAGACCTAAGCAGATCTTCAAGTCTGTCCCCCTACCCTGGGCAGGAGAGAATACTGGGCTCATATAGCCCCAACTAGGTAATTGTTAAGCCTCCTCTTAAAGACCCCCAAGGTAGGAGCCAGCACCACTTCCCTTGGAAGTTGATTCCAGATCCTAGCTGCCTTGACTGTGAAGTAGTGCCTTCTAATGCCCAGCCTAAACCTACTCTCTAACAACTTATGGCTGTTTTTCCTTGTTACTCTGAGACGTGCTCAGGTGAACAGGGTCTCTCCCACTCCCTGCTGGTTCCCCATGGTAATTTTATAGATGGCCACCAGGTACCCTCTCAGCCTTCTCTTGTGAAGGCTGCAGGTTCAGGTCTCATAGCCTCTCCTTGTAGGGTCTGCCCTGCTGTTCCCAGATCATGTGAATGGCCCTCCTCTGGACCCTCTCGATGCTGGCCCCATCTCTCCTAAAGTGTGGTGCCCAGAACTAGACATAGGATGGTAGAAGTTGTTGTGTAAGAACTTCTGTTACCAAACAAAGTATTGAGTGTTTCTTATATCCATGATGGTCCAGGTAATAAGCAAGAAGCAAAGGGCTTTTTTGTGATATCTAACAAATATATCAAAACTTATGGGCTAGGGACAGAAGTTATACATAAACCATTTTAAGTGATCAGAAACTGGTTTAAACCTGTAACAGAACATATGTTCAGTACACATAAACCAGTTTCAAAATGGCTGAAACTGGTTTTAGATAAACCTAATTGAATGTAGTATCAGATTTAACTGACTTGGTTCAAACCAGTTGTGGCACTTCTGTCCCAGACCCTTCCCAACATCCCTGGGCTGGGCTAGGCTGGGCTGAGCTGGACTGTCTGCTCCAGAGAGAAGGGCTGGCCCTGTCCCGCTCCTCCCTAGCTAGAGCAGTGAGGGCTGACTGAGAACTAGATGTAGACTGCAGATGCCTGGCTTCTCCCTGCCCCCTCATTGCTCAAGCAGGGATTCCCCCTGCCTTCCATCCCCACTCCCAGAGCATGGACTCCCGCCCCACAGACCCTACCCAGCATCTGGTTGCCATCACATCATTCCTATGCTAGCTAATGCTGAGGGGTGTCTTTGCGTGTGTCTCCAATTTCACTGGGACAGACAGACAACTACTTAAGGTTTTTTGGAGCTAATTAACAGGTCAGCTGATAATGTCCCTTGTTCCTTTCTTGGGAAAAAACTGTTTAAGAAGAGCTTGAACTAACGAGAGAGGCTTTTGTTTTCTTGATAGGCTGAACAATGCTGTGTTATCAGCCTCCTGCTGGATCCCTTGCCTGTCAGGTTTGCTGCAGGGAGTGCCTCAGAAGCAGGGAGTGCCTCAGAGTTCTCACCAGGGGTCAGGGTCTGGCAACACTCCCACCTCTTGAGCAGTCAGCTGTGAAAAGCCTGGTGAGGGCTACTTCCCCCTCCTCCTTCAAGCACACCCTGGCTGAGGACTGTGCAGACAGGGTGAGGATTTAAACCCCTCTCTAACCAGAGCATCCTGCCATGGCCTGGCCATGCCCCTGCCCCCAGCTCAGCCCTGTGGAAGGGAAGGGTGGGCTGCTCTAGTGCTCCCTGGATTCTAGCCTGAGCCAGCCACTATAGATATGCACCTACATCTCTTGATTTTGCAGTGAAGTCTATCTGCTTCCAAACTAGTTCAACCTCTGGAGGTTAGACTAACCCACAAAGATTAGATCAATTCAGGCTCAGGCTTTTTGAATGTCTGCCCCTAGCCATGTGGGTTTCAGACTGTTATTTTAATTATATGAACAATCCATGTGTGTTGCTACTTTCTCCTGTAAAGAGCATAGATTAAGCTAAAGAAGAATTTCTTCTGAACAAGCTAATTTTAATATCAATCCAAAAGGTAACATCAGAGACTTAGCTTGTTTTAAGTGGTTTAAATCTATTGATATCAAGAGAACAATTCTGATTTACAGCATTTGAGTACTGGCCCCTTTGAGCTTAAAAAATGGTTTTAAAAATGTCATTTTGTCAAAACCAGAAAGGATTCACTGGAACATATCTTTGAGAAAATTTCTCAAGTCTATGATGGCATTTCCAGTCAGAGAGGCTGTCTGTAGCCCAGGGATTAGGTTTAAGTCCCTTCTTCTGCATGATTTGAAGCAGTTTTCACCCCTAATTATTCTAAACTTCTACAGTAAGGACTTGAACCTGGGTTTCCTATATCCCAAAACATCCTCAAAACAACTGCCAATCACATTTCAAAACACTGTGGGGTGCTTTTTTTCCCCATTGGCTTATGGGGGGGGGAAAAAGTCAGAATATCAAAATATATTTATTAAGCATAATTATTCTCTGGCAAGCTTAGTTTAAAAATACCAATTCATAAGTAGATGCACTAATTGCATTATTCAACACTACTTTAAAGAGCTATCTGGTAATGTTCAGATTTATCTCCCTGAAATATTAAAAGCTACCTCATGAATATCTAAAAAACATTAATAGAATAGATAACAATTTATAATTGACATCAAAGTATTGGAACGTTCATTTTTGGATGATTTGCTGTGGTTTTATGGTATTCTCAGATAACTAACCAACCTGAAAAAGTATTTCATAGATTTCACAGACGTTAGGGCTGGAAGGAACCTTGAAGATCATCAAGTCCAGCCCCCTGCCCAAGGGGCAGGAAGTCAGCTAGGATCAGAGGATCTCAGCAAGTTAATCATCCAAACATTTCTTAAAAGAGTCCAGAGTAGGTGCTTGCACCACCACTGGAGGAAGTGTATTCCAGGCCTTGGGGGCTCAGACCATAAAAAAGTTTTTCCCTGTGTTCAGCCTAAGATGGTTTTAGAAGAGTTTATGACCATTGGTCCTTGTTTTTCCTTGGGGCGTTCTGGTGAACAGCTGTTCTCCCAGATCCTGATGTACCATCCTTATGTACTTATAAGAAGCCACCAGATCCCTTCTGACCCTGCGCTTTTCCAAGCTGAAGAGTTATTCATAATGAAAATGTATTTACTTTTTTGACTTAAAGTTAATTCTCCCCTTAGCTACCAAGGACTGGCCCTGGGACTTCTAGGATGTAAACAGGTTTAGGTAAGCCCAGATACCACAATAATAATATTATGTTATATGATGATAGCATAATTCTCTCTCTTGCCACCTACAGCCACCCAGAATGTGGGCAGTACAAACCATCTGTCATTCTCCTTTCAGGGGGCAGTTGTTTTGGGGCCTCCCCCAGATGATGATGGCAAAGAACCAAACCACTCTCTCAGCAGTATCATCCCTGCCATGTGCAATCCTGGTTTGGTGACCTGCTCTCAAGAATCCTTCACTGGTGATCATTTTGCCCAACAAGTTTAAAAAAGCTTCTTGAAATAGTTTACAAAAGTATTCCATTTCTTACAATATTTCCATTTATATAATTTTGTTCATAGGGATATGCTTTTACCCAAACTTCACTTTAATCAAGTATTGCCAACCACCAAAAAATCTTTTCACAAAAAAGAGGAAGTCACCTCCTTTGATTCCTTACCAGCTTTACACATATGGGAGTTCTGTGTGCTTTAGCAAAAACATTACTAAACAAAAGATTTACATTTTCAGACAAAAAATTAAACTGATTTCTGGATGTCTTATAATTTGCATTCAGAGGAAGGCCTAGGACAAAAAATCTTGGCTGTGGTGGCACTAAAGGACAACCTTATGACCACAAACATAACCAAGATTTCAGTTCTCTTACTGCTGAACCACTGTGGCCTTTGACATAGAAGACCATAAGGAACCATGAACAAGCCTAACCTAACTCAAGAAGAGTACATGGTCCAGGACTACAGTGGCTCTCCACTCATTTTCTTTTCAGCAGGGCTTAAAAAGTAATGACTACAATTCTATTCCCCTTCAAAATCCTTACACTGTAGGCTCCAAAGAAACTCATACAACTCCTCTTCTTAACGTGTTCAGGAAAACACTGGAAGTAATAGTGAGACTATAGATTTAGCTGCCAATAAAAAGCTGGTAACACTCAACCACTGTCTCATTCTCAGTTTAGAAAACCATTGCTACTGAAACGTAACAATGATTAGAAGTCATCTCTTTAATGGAGCACAGTTAGTTCAAGCTGAACACAGAAAAAAATAGTGTATTATTGAGCAAGAAATATTACGGGAAGAAAAAGAACCCCATAAAAACTTCTAAGGATGTTGTCGCCATTTTTCATGAAAGACATTCAGTCTTCCATTCAAAGTATGCAAAGCTCTGGGTTCATTTTTTACTTCTCATTAATCTGGTTGCGTGGCTAGCATGAGTTTCTAAAAGTACCTTCTTTCACTTGCATAAATTTGTCCTAGGCAAGGACCTGACCAAAACAGTCCATGCCAAGTTAATGCAACTCATATCTGAAGAAAAATATAAAGACAATGTACAAGATCCAGCTGATAAAGAACATGGCTTAGACAGAGATGGAGACTTCAGATCCATGATCAAATCCCTCCACCCTATCTGCTGCAGATTCTAGGCTATAGCTTTAGTCCTAATTTTCAAGTCAAGTTGTGAAGCAAGCTACATGAAAAACTGAGTATCAGAGAAGAGCACAGCTCTCACAATTTAGAACTGAGATTCTTGGCCAAAGTGTGAAATGTTTTGGAAACAGGTTACAATCTGCAGAAGAGATCTGTTTATGAAACAATCTTCTAGAGAAAATAGGGTGAATCCAGTCTGACCATCTTGAGGAAATTTTTAACAGAGAAAGAACATCTGTGCAAAAAAGCCAACAAAAAACCTCTCTCACACCTTTGCTCCCTATTCAAACTAACAATGTTAGCCCCAAACACATACCGATCAAAAGCATATACAACATTGTCCTCAATCATTTCCTCAGAAATGTTGTGACTCCAAAGAGGAAGGAGTGCTGGTGAGTCTGTAAAATTGACTAGGGAACTTCTTATTGCCGTAGGTTTTATATGAAAAGGATTCAGACTCTATGGGTTTGCCTGCGTGGCACTATGAAAAGCTGTTCAGAGACACAGAAGCTAAATAAGCTATGTTTGGTTTCTCTACAAATCTCTCAATTATGCCAAAAAGTTGACTGGAAAAAGTAAGGTCGTTATCGTGGATAAAATCTAAACTGGACAATTTTCTTCTGGCTACCTATAATTTTGCCATTTGGGTACATGTGACACAGATTGTTCTGTTTAAGTCTTATTACTCTCTAAAACAGTGGCTATGGCCAAACATGCTAGTCCAGGAAATACTGATGGAACTACGTCTTGTAAGTACATGCAATTCTGTCCAAAAAATGAAAACGGTTTGAAAACTTGTATTGATTTTGTCATAATGCCACTTCATTAACTTTAGAAGAAAACTGATAGAGGCTGACAATGTAAAAGTGATTTTTTGATATGATATTTTTATTTTTCTTATGAAAGTACTTTTGTTTTCAGTTTTAATTTACACTACATATAACATTTTAAATCAAGATCAAACCAATGTTTTAATCAAACCAAAGGAAAAAAAAAATCCTGGTACGTAGCTTCAGAAAACAACATTTTTTTGCTTTCTAAGTTTGAACCAAGCCAAATATAAATACTTTAAAATCCCTCATAAAAAGGGAACTTGCAACCACTAGACAACTCTGTCTATAAATCAATGCTACTGGAAGTAAATGGTTCCTGCATACTGAACATGCAGTCAGTTGTAAAATTAGGTCCTTTTGTAAGAAATTTAATAATTCTAAGGAAGGCATGTTATCAAAATAAGTGAGTATGTGTTCTGCATCACAAAAATTTAGACATAAATCATTATTTTTCACAGAACCATGTGACCCATTTAAACCTTAGTCAACATGCACTCATATTGCCTACCATTTGTAGAAAGATTTCAGAATTTAGTTTTATTCATATAGTCAAGTTCCGTGACATGATATGAATTCATTGTTACACAAAAACATCAATATTTAGCCTAATTCCTCATTGGCCAGCCAGCTCCACAGAGTGATATAATCACCTTTCATGTTTGCCTTGATTTATATTTAAAATGTGGTAATCAATACTTATACAATAATGTTAAGAGGTTGTTTAGCTGATGTCCTGTAAAGGAACCTCATGACTTCTTCCTTTAGCCTGGGAAGTCTGCTGCTTCCCAGGGGCTCACATCTGAGACATTGCGGAGAAGATCCCTAAGCTCCTCCAGCTCACAGACCACTATCCCATGATCCTTATTCATGTGGACACCAATGACATGGCTCGGAGCACTTCCAGGTGGGTCATGAGGTGCTACAGGGATTTGGGAGCAGGGTTAAAGGGTCCGGGAGCACAGGTAGTGTTCTCTTCAATCCTCCCAGTCTTGGGGTATGGGCTGAGGAGGATCCAGGTAGTTAACCAAAGACTGAGGCATTGGTGTCATCGGGAAGGCTTTGGTTTCTATGACCACAGCCAGCTCTTTAGTGAGAGAGGCAGAGAGCTGCTGGGAAGAAGTGGTCTACACCTCTCTCCGCTGGGGAGAAGGCTCTTCTCAGCCAGACTGGCTAACCTGCTCCACCAGGCTTTAAACTAAGCCTGCTATCAGGACAAGGGGGGGAACTACCATCACTGCTGGCCCACTGAGCAAACTCTGCAAAGAGGCCAAGGCACATAGGGGAGCCCACTCCTGCCCCAGCCCTGGTACAAACTGTAGGCAAAGCAAGAGCCCCCAAAGGGTCTCTTGCCTGCCTATACACAAATGCCAGGAGCTTAGGGAATAAGCAGGAGGAACTTGTCCACCTGCTTAACGCAAATAATTATGACATCATAGGGATAACAGAGACCTGGTGGGCCTTCATCCATGACTGGACCATGGGTATAGATGGCTATACCCTGTACAGGAGGGACTGAGGAGATAAAGGGGGCAGGGGTGTAGCTCTCTAGGTTAAGGAAAGCTACGTATCCCTGCAAGCTGATGTTGGTGACCAGGGTGGATGACCGGAGACCCTCTAGGTTAAAACCCATGGGGAACATGTCACAGGGAACACAATGATGGGAGTCTACTACAGACCACCCACCCAAAGTCAAGAGCTTGACCAAGAGTTTTCCCAGGAACTGGCTGAGGCCGTGTGCTCCAGGACCATGGTTGTCATGGGTGACTTCAATTATCCAGACATCTCATGGGAAGATCACTCAGCAAAATCCAAGCAGTTGCAAAGCTTCCTATCATGCATGGATGACCTCTACCTGAGTCAAGAAGTCTATGGGTCAACAAGAGGTAAAGCCTGCTTGATCTGGTAGTGGCACTGGGGTTGACCTAATTGGTGACCTAGATATCAAAGGGAAGCTGGGTGACAACAACCACAAGCTGATCACCTTCACCATCTGCCATAAAGCTGGCAAATGAGCCAGCAACACTGAAGTCCTTGATTTCAGGAAAGCCGACTTTGAAAAGATCAGGAGGGCCATCAGTAAGGCTCTAAGGGACCACAACCCCAGGGGGAGGGGAGTTCAGGAAGAATGGCAGTAGATGGGTCACTTTCAACCTGGAGGGATGTGGGCAGTGGGGTCCCCCAGGGCTCGGTCCTCGGATCCCATGCTGTTCAACATCTTCATCAGCAACTTGGACAAGGGGGTGAAAAGCACCCTATTCAAATTTGCTGATGATACTAAGATGTGTGGGGGGGGGATGTGGGCATGCTAGAAGGGAGGAATAGGCTGCAACTGAACCTAGACAGGTTAGAGGGGTGGGCAGATGAGAACAGGATAGGTTTCAACACTGACAAAGGCAAGGTGCTGCCTCTGGGGGGGGGGGGGAAGAACCAGCAGCATTCCTACAGGCTGGGCAACTCCCTTCTTGTTAGTGCAGAGACAGAAAAGGATCTTAGAGACATTATTGATTCCAAAATGAACATGGGCTGACACTGTGGGGATGCAGTCAGGAAGGCCAACCACACTTTGTCATGAATCCACAGATGCATTTCAAGGAGGTCCAAGGAGGTGATCCTCCCCCTCTATGCATCACTGGTCAGGCCGCAGTTGGAGTACTGTGTCCAGTTCTGGGTGCCACAATTCAGGAGAGATGAGGACAGCATTGAGAAGGTTTAGAGGAGGGCCACCCAGATGATCAGTGGGCAGCAGGACAGGCCCTACGAGGAAAGGCTAAGGAACCTGAACCTGTTCAGCCTCCACAAGAGAAGGCTGAGGGGGGATCTAGTGGCCTGTAACAAACTAGTCAGAGGGGACCAGCAGGTATTGGGGGAGTCCCTGTTCCCCCGAGCACTACCAAGACCGACTAGAAATAACGTTCACAAACTGGCGGAGGGTAGATTCAGACTAGACATTAGGAGGTTCTACTTCATAGTCAGGATGGCGAGAACCTGGAACCAACTTTCAAACAAAGTGGTACTGGCTCCTACCCTGGGGGTCTTTAAGAGGAGATTAGACAAAAACCTTGCAGGCCCTTCTGACCCTACCAACTATGAAACTGAACTCCAACTAGTATCGAGCATCAAGGACAATAAAAAGTCCTCTCTCAGATGTGTGGGGAGCCAGAGGAAAAGCAAGGGCAATGATGGACCCCTGCTGAATCAGTCGGGACAACTGACACCCAGGAAAAAGCCAATCTATTAAATAGGTACTTTGCATTGGTCTTTCATCAGTCCCATGGGATGCTCATGCCCACTACAGGACAGGGAGATCTGGGTGAGAGAGATCCCCTGTTCTCCATCAATGCTGACTGCATGAAGGAACACCTTGAGTGGTTGGATACCTTCAAGTCAGCCAGCCCTGACAATCTACACTCCAGGGTACCTAAGGAGCTGGCGAGCATCATAGCTCAGCCTCTGGCACCATCGATCTTTGAAAACTCCTGGTGCTCTGGTTTAGTGTCCGAAGACCACAAGAAAGCCAATGTGGTGCCTATCTTCAAGAAAGGGAGGAAAGTGGATCCAGCAAACTATAGGCCCATCAGCCTGACTTCTATCCCGGGGAAGATCATAGAATGTTGGCATCAGCCAAGCTATTAAGGATGGCCTCTTTAATAAACTTTTCTGAGGGATAGCCAGCATGGGTTTGTTGTGGATAGGTCTTGCTTGACCAATCTCATTTCCTTCTACAACCAGGTGACCTGTCACCTGGACAAGGGAGCAGAGATTGATGTCATATATCTTGACTTCAAAAAAGCCTTCAATCTGGTATCCCATGATCACCTCTTAGAGAAACTGGCCAATTGTGGCCTTGGGTCCACCACAATCCACTGGTTGGGGAATTGGTTCTGTGGTCAGATCCAGAGGGTAGTCATCAACAGAAGTCAATTCTCATGGTGCCCTGTGACCAGTGGGGGTCCCCCAAGGCTCTGTCCTTGGACCCATATTGTTCAATATCTTCATTAATGGTGTGGACATTGGAGTCAGAAGTGGACTGGCCAAGTTCGCCAATGACACCAAACTTTGGGGCAAAGCATCTACACCAGAAAACAAAAGAGTGATCCATGCTGACCTGGACAGGCTCAGCAAATGGGCGGATCAGAACCTGATGTTGTTTAACACTGAAAAATGCAAGGTTCTCCACCTTGGGAGGAAAAACCTGCTGCATCCTTATAGGCTTGGCAGTGCTATGTTGGCTAGCACTAAGGAAGAAAGAGACTTGGGGGTCATCATTGACCACAAGATGAACATGAGCCTTCAGTGCAATGCTGCGGCTAGTAAAGCGAGCAAAACGCTGGCTTGCATCCATAGATGCTTCTCAAGCAAATCCCAGGACGTCATTCTCCCCTTGTACTCGGCCTTGGTGAGGCCGCAGCTGGAGTATTGCATCCAGTTTTGGGCTCCACAATTCAAAAAGGATGTGGAGAAGCTTGAGAGTCCAGAGAACAGCCATGCGCGTGATTAGATGTCAGGAAAACAGACCTTATGACAACAGGCTGAGAGCCATAGGGCTCTTTAGCCTGGAAAAGCACAGACTCAGGGGTGATCTGATGGCCACCTATAAGTTTATCAGGGGTGACCATCAGTATCTGGGGGAATGTTTGTTCACCAGAGTGCCCCTAGAGATGATGAGGTCGAACAGTTATAAACTACCGCAAGACCGTTTCAGGCTGGACATAAGGAAGAATTTCTTCACTGTCCAAGCCCCCAAAGTCTGGAATAGCCTGCCACTGGAGGTGTTTCAAGCACCTACATTAAACACCTTCAAGGGTAAATTGGATACTTATTCTGCTGGGATCCTGCCCTTTGGGCAGGGGACTGGACTCGATCTTCTGAGGTCCCTTCCAGCCCTAATGTCTATGAAATCTATGAAGAGTAATTTGTTCCTCTCCTGAAAGTGGGTGGTGGTATTTCAAGATGGAAGAAATCCAAGCAGGCCATGCTCAGAAATGTCAATACAGCTTCTTTGGGCTCCTACACACATGCGAGAAGCCTGCTATGACATGCTGGAAACCCAGTGTGTCAGGACAGACTCAATTAATCGAGTCTACTAGAGCGCGGAAATTATATGCTATCCATCAGCCTTGCGTGTCGTGTTCCTCAACATTGCCACGTGTTTCCATGCTGACAAAATGATGGTGGAGTGCTTGGATATAAAACACATCTGATAAGCTTTAGTTCATAGTGCCCTGCTGCCATTTTTCCAGCACGGCAATTTGTGGTGATGCTGATACATAGGACACATGGGGGCTTTTAATTAGTGCGGTTCACTAATTAAAGCACCTGTAACCACATCCAAAAGCATATGTAAAAATGCCCTTTATGGCTGCCTCCTGTAACCATGTGTTGCAGGGTAGAGAAGAATGGAAGTCAGTTCTACAAACTACTCTCCCCCACCACCACTCCCAGTGGCATTATGTGTAGACAATCATCTCAATACAGGCAACCCCCACTTAATGCAGTTTCACTTAGCGCTATTTCAATATAGCGTACATTTAAAATTCATACCTGATTTCACTTAATGCTGAGCCAGTTTTGTTATAGCGCTCAAAGCAGCAGTGGTGGCAAGAAGCAGTGAGTGGCAGTGAATGGACAGCTGGGCATGAGCTCAGGGCCACACTGGTGCCACAGGGCCAGGGCCAGAAGGGACTCAGGGTAGGGCAGCAGGAGCAGGAGGCCCGGGCTGGCACATGCTAGGTTCCAGAGTGGCTGGCGGGCGGGGGGGGCTGTGGGGAGAAGCAGTGGCAGCAAGAAGTAGCAAGTGGGGGGGCAGGCATGAATGTGGGGCCCCTGCCAGTGCCGGCAGGGGTCCAGGGTGGGGCAGCAGGAGCACAGGGTCCGGGCTGGCATATGGTGCTGGAGCAGCTGGCAGGCAGTGGGGAGGGGAGAAGCGGTGGTGGGAAGAAGCAGTGAGTGTGGGGCCGCATGGTGTCAGAGCCAGCAGGAGTGTGCACTGTGGGCTGACACATGGGCCTGGAGCAGCTAGCAAGCAGGCGGAGGGGTGGGGAGAGGCGGCAGCTATGGTAAGAAGTGGCAGTAACCAATTATTCTATTTACATTAATGCCTATGAGGAAATGAGTTTCGCTTAATGCGGTTCCGCTTAACGCTCAATTTCCTTGGAACCAATTAAGAGTGTTAAGCGGGGGTTGCCTGTACTCTAAAATCCCATGGGCTCTGTTTCATTTCAAGAATCACCGGAATTCTGTCTTTTCTACAGGTCTTGTGTGTCAAGGTTATTCTAAGTTCATTCTGTGTAGTGTAAATTTAAGCCCTATGTTAACATATCAGAAATTATCCTGTTTAAAATATAGTAAGGTATTTTGACTGCATTTGTGCTGTATTTCACCATACCTCCTTTTATTCAACTATAAAATGTTTTCTATTTTTCAGGTTGTAAATATGACTCAAGGCCATATGAGATACCCATACCAGCTTCATCTAACAAGGCCCCATGAAGATAGACTAAAGGGCTTGAATGTATACAGCCTCCACAAGAGGAGACTGAGAGGGGATTCTGGTGGCCATCTATAAACTCACCAGGGGGGACCTGTGAAAAATAGGTGAAGCTCTGTTCCCCTGGGCGCCACCTGGGATAACAAGGAATAACAGTCACAAATTGATTGACAGCAGGTTCAGTCTTGATATCAGGAGGCATTGCTTTATGGTTAGGGCTGCCAGGCTCTGGAATGGGCTTCTAAGGGAGGTAGTGCTCTCCCCTACCTTGGGGGTGTTCAACAAGAGGTTGGATAGATATCTGGCTGGGGTATTATGATCCCAGCACTCGTTCCTGCCCAGGAAGGATGGCTTGTTCAAGTTCCTTCTGACCCTAAGAAACTGTGAAGGCAAGTAATAGTAACAGTGAAGGAGAGAAAACACAGTCCTTACATCATGTACTTATAATGTCAAGTTATGCCTATGCTGCCACTGTGGAGTACCCAAGTGAACTACCCAGAAGTTCAGCCCACCTATCTCCTTATGCTTGACATGGGCCAAACACTGAGTTAGTAAAGTTCTCCAGTTAGTAAAGTTCCCTGCAAACAACCTCAAGCATACTGGAGGGAGATAGAGCCTCCAGAGAGTCAGGGAGTGCCTCTAGTGTAGCTTCACTGTCTCATTTCTGAATTTGGAGTGTGAGGAGCAGGAGAAATTGGACATGGCTATGCTTTATGTTGGTACACGTAGAAGAAGAAACTTTAAGAGTAAAAGCATTTAGTTTCAACCCAATCAAAAATGGCGTGCATGATATAAAAATGTACCACTTACAACAAGGTAGAAATGGCCTCCAGTAGAAGTTCTACTGGACAAATGAATGCTTTACCTCTCCAATACAAGATGCCGTGCCACTCTGCTCATAACCCCTCCAGGGAGACACTCTGTGACTTGGCCAGCAGAGCTAGCATTTGGGGTGGGCAACCAGCAGGGTGCCATGGTCAGGGGAGTGCCATACATATACATACACACACACACAGTACCACTCCTTTCTTCCTGGAGCCTTTATGCCCCCAGCCAGGCATCCTTTGGGTGAGGGTGCCAGGTGTTAGAGAGGAAGGAGGACACCCATGCCCTTGCTACCTCCCTCCCATCTCTACAGGCTGTGAGCTTCCCTCCCTCCAGAACCAAGGTGGATACCATTGATAATTAATTACCTCCCAGCAGTGATAGTGAGAGACAGAAGCAATAAAAGAGGCAGGTGGGTGGGCAGGGGAGAGGAAGTAGCAGCAGCAGCAGAGGAACTGGAAGCAAGTTTGCCCAATGCAACATTTTCCCTAAGGCTGACTCTGTTGGCTAGACTGTTTCTGTGGCCAAGCACTCTGGAGGTGTGCAGCTGTCAATGCCCCCAACCATGAGCAGGTAGGGGAACCAACCTGCCAGCATGTATCCTCTAATCTGCCAGCGTCAAACACTGAGTGACCTTCCTCTGCCCCTGACACTCTCTTAGTCCCCAGACCTTCTCCACAACTGACCCAGACCAGCCCTGCATTCCCACCCCTTCTGTTCCCAGAGCCCCTGGCCCCTACCCTCCCCCCTCCCAGTGGAACCAGACTGAACGGATCTAGGCCTTGCCATTTCTACAGTCCCCAACCCACTTCCTGATGAACCTGCTGGAACCTACCTGAAAAACTGATTTTGGTCCAAGTCAGGGTGGTTTTGGCAGGTGCAGGTATAGAGGGTGTGGATGGGGCAAGGTATAGCTGGTCTGAATCCAGTAATAGAGAGCCTAGACCCAGCTCCTACAGGCTCTGGCTCTCTCAACCCAGACCTGCTAGACCCTGTGCACCTGGACCAGACCCAGGAGACTTTGGGCTCCCAGACCTCCCTGATCATGAGCCCCCAGAGCCTCCAGGCCCAGCAATATTCAACTTCAACCTGGTCGCAACCAACTAAACTTGCTAGCATCTAGCCTGGCAGTACCTGACCCTGACAAGAGTCCCCCAGTGTGCACTGGAATTGAGTCTATTGGCTGGTGCCAGAGGGGTAGGAATCCATTGTGGACTGCTGGGAAGAAAACTGACAGGCTTAAAAAGACAGTAGATACACTCTGGGTCTCTTGTCTTGAAGCCTGACAACTGGGATGGAGGAAAGAAGGGAAGAAGCGGGGGCTGGAGACAGTGGGGACATGGTCCCCTGTGATGGCCAGCCAATCAGTGCTTACCTGTGCTCTCTGCTGCAGTTGGCCATCTGTGGCACCAAGGGAGCTTGCAAAGTACGCTGGGATGTAAACACAGGTACACCCTGCCTGGATGGTCTGGCAGTGCAGGCTGTCTGTGGAGCATCTAGATAGTCCCTGTAATGTTTGTACAGTATTCCCCAGTATGTTTTGCTGTTGTGAGATCAAAACCAATAGAGTTCTCTTGGATCTTTTGAATGTTTATACACACTCAGAAACTCTTCAAAAGCTGTACAGACACCCTGAGAGAATGTAACCAGGGTCCTGGAGAGTTTGCACTCTAGTTGCTAGCACATATTAAAGCTTTGTGCCAGTGTCTTGTCTGTTATTGTTATTTGGGCTACCTTGACTTTGATCGAACTATTTCATGCTAAAACTACACTTTCAATTTATTGTATAAACATTCTCTCTTTAATGTCTGTAATTAACTTTACTTTGTCATAGGAGAGGGTTACAGAGGGTTAGATTTCTGCATTCCTGAAGCAAATAGAGAACAGTGGATACAATTCTCCTGACTGTCTAGTTACGCACATTATTCCTCCAGAAACAACATTAATGAGTGACAGGCATATCAAGGACAGATGAAAAATCCTCCTCCTCTCTCCTTGGGTTTATTAACGTATTGAAACAAACATAAACAGGTAATAAAGGAAAAAGTAACTGTCACTTTTATGTATTGTTGTATTTGTAGTGTTCAACCTACACGCAGCCCTAGTGAAGTCATGCTGAAGGTCTAGGATCTAAGCCTGTGAAACCCTCCAGTTGCTCCAGTGTGGCATGATGCCATCCCTTGGTGGTCTAAAACCACATCTGAGGATTAATGAATTGGCTACAACCTTGGCAAACAGACCGGAGGCTCAGCTCAGGTGGTAGAGGCTCATGAGCTAAGATTTAGAGCCTCAGATGACCAGGGGCATTGCATAACCACATGTTATACAAAGTCCAAATTAGTAACATTTTCTAAGATAACCCTCCACCCCCTGCATATATGACCAATAACAGCTTAGGAAAAACAGCTCGTTTCTAAACCTATAAAACATTCCTTGCAACTGCAAAGACAAAATCTGCCTGGAAGAATTTAGAATGACTCAAATCATTCAAAGACCTACTTGGAGCTACCTGGAAGACAGACACCTCATGCTCCAGGAAACTCAGAGCCATGGCTGCTCTTCCCCTAGCCTTGCACAACAGGTATGCATGCTCCCCTCCCCACACATGAGAAGGCTCCAATGGTGACACCAGAGGAGGAGGAAGGTAAGCAGCACGCTTTCACCCCCAAGAGGAGGCACAAAGTTGTGCTGGTGGGGAACTCCCATCTGAGGGGCACTGAGGGACCCATCTACCATCCAGACCTCCTAGCCCATGAGGTCTGCTGCCTTCCTGGGGCTTGCATTTGAGATGTTCTGGAGAGGATCCCCAGGCTCATACAGCCCTCTGATTAATACCCCATGCCCCTCATCCATGTGGGAACAAATGACATTGTTGCCCTGTGGGGTCAGGCCAACTCTTAGGATTGCAATATTACGCTGTTAGACAGGAGGATGTGACACAATTATACATATACTAACACACAAATCAGGTGCATGCCCGTGCATACTATCAGCACAGGCACATACACATCCAAACCAGCCTAGGCACATGCATACCTATCACCAATTTAAGCACATACACTATATACCCCAAAAGATAGACACAGATCTCTAATTCCTATATCATACACACAATGTTGTATATATACACATACACACACGCACACATTCATGCTAGCAACTTAGATACACGTACGTTCAAAATAACTAGTTTAAGTTCATGCACACCTATCACCAGTTTAAGCTACACACACCAAATTTATACAGACTGTTACCAACACCTGCACATCCAATACACATGTAGATTACGAATTCATATACTACACACACACACACACACGCACAATATCTATATATGTATATACATGTGTATTCACACACATACCACTTACCTACATATACAAACAAGTGAGTTCCTAAGTTGGGTGTTGTGTGTATGTATGTGTGTACTTAGACCTGGGGAAAGGTTAAGGTAAGAAAGTAGAAGTGTAGGGAGTTAAAGTTGCTGGGAGTGAAAGTCACCAGGACCAGGATTAGACCAGTAGACAAGAGGGACCTGTGCTGAAGAACTGAGAGAGGCTCTGGGTAAATTTAGGTTAATTGATTTTAGTTGATTAAAAGACAACACCCAAAGCCTACAGAACAGGGGAGCCATGCTGACACAGAGGCTGAGACTGGAGCCAGAGCTATGAGGGAGCTGAAAAGGTAGTTGGGAAGAGAGAAAAGTGGGACTAACAGAAAGTGTGGGTGTTAAAGAGGGGCTCTGCATATGAGGAGCCAGAGGATGGCTCTGGGGCAGCTAGAGAAGTTGCAGGGAGCAGCAGTAGGTGCTGAGAGCTGCAGAAAGGCTCCAGCTGCTGGAGAAAACTGCAGGACAGCCACAAGGAGCTGGGAAGCTGCAGGGGGGTGGGGTGTGACTACAGAAGGTGCAAGGGAAGCCGAAAAACAGAGAGAGGACAGCAGAAGATCATAGGAAAAACATCAGGAGAGACTGAAAGACAGCAGGAAAGCAGAAAAAGGCAGCAGAAAGTCACAGGGAAAAGGGAGTAGGAGCAGGGGGAGAACAGAAAATCACAGGAAAAGTGGCAGAAGAGACTGAAAGGTGGCAATGAGCCAGAAGCAGGAGAGGTAGAAATGAGACAGGAGTTAGAAGGATGAGGAGCAGATATTGGAGCAGGGTCAAACCATAGTAAAGCAAAACTCAACTTAGGGGCTCAAATAACAGTTTTGTTACATAGACAAGACACTATATAGCTCCATGAAGTTATTGGTTCACACACACACACACACACACACACACACACACACACACACACAAGCACTCATAATGGCAGCAAGAGAAAGAGACTCAGTGGAAGGGCTGAAGTCAAGGTGGACAAGAGACGTAGAGTCCAAGTCCTTGGTTGAAGAGGGGGTGCAGGGTGATAGCTACCTATCCAGGCTGGAAAGGGGTCCTTGTCCAGTAGGTGTTGTTCAGAGGGGGTTGACAGCAGGGCCTCTGGGTGGATAGGTGTTGTGGCATGGTGCTGGTCCAGATGGAGAGGGCATCCCACTGGGTCTGTCTTCACTGCCCCTTTTTGTAGGGGCAGACCTTGTATGACCCTAGTGACAGAAGGTATGCCCAGGCAAGGGTCAGCCCCTGGTATACTGAGCATGTGTGCTCCATGCAGGGATGTGCAGTTTCAGGTTTCTGTAATGGTGAGAGTTGCTGGTTCTGCAGGGTCTTTTGTGTTTCAAATGCTGGGTTCCAGTCTCTGCTCCTGGGTGAGGTCTGTGGTTCCTGGATGAATCAATGTGAGGTGATGTCCCCATCCTTAGAGGTTGTTCAGAAGAGGCCTGCTACCATTGTATTTCACTAATTCCCATTGTATTTCACTCATTCCCAATCACACTTATTCCTCAGGGAAACAATTTACATGGGAGGGGTACATGACTTATACAATTGCAACATGGGATGGCCAGGCAGAGGTCACAAGATGGAGGCTTGAGTCATATTTACAAACCTAATAATAATATAATATACAATAGTGGATATCCAAAACCAAAACCTGCTGCCAAAATAAAAATGTTTAAAGCTTATCGTAAGTGCGAGCTCACTTATACTTTGTTGGTTGCAGATAGGCTTTGCTTGACCAATCTCATTTCCTTATACAACCAGGTGACCTATCACCACTTCAAAAAAGCCTTCGATCTGGTTTCCCATGATCACCTCTTGGAGAAACTGGCCAGTTGCCGCCTTCAGTCTTCCATGATCCACTGGCTGGAAAATTGGCTCCGTGGTCGGACCCAGAGGGCAGTAATTGATGGAAGTCACTCATCATGGTGTCCTATGACCAGTGGGGTCCCCCAAGGCTCTGTCCTTGGACCCATACTGTTCAACATCCTCATTAATGATGTGGCCACTAGAGTCAGAAGCGGACTGGCCAAGTTCACCGATGACACCAAACTTTGGGGCAAAGCATCCACATGAGAATACAGGAAGGTGATCCAGGCTGACCTGGACATGCTCAGCAAGTGGGTGGATGAGAATCTGATGGTGTTCAACACCGTTAAATGAAAGGTTCTCCACCTTGGGAAGAAAAACCTGCTGCATCCTTATAGGCTTGGCAGTGCTATGTTAGCTAGCACTAAGGAAGAAAGAGACTTGGGGGTCATCATTGACCACAAGATGAACATGAGCCTGCAGTG
>JAGPOW010003395.1:43385979-43415528 GCA_030014935.1 Caiman crocodilus | reverse complement strand
ATTGCATTCCTGACCCATTTTGCCTATGCTCTCAGGAGCAGTAACGTGAACATCCTCTTGCCAGTGTAAGGAATACCCTTGAAAACCTCCACCCAAACACAATAAGGCGAAGAGACTGTTATGTAAAGAATGGCCATCTGTGATGATAAGGAGGTGGCATTGGTAACTGGGTAAGAGAGAGACTTGAAGGAATAAGAAAAGCCAGCTAATTAGGTCAAAGAACTCATTATAATACTAAAAAGCACACCTCTAGGTGGAGAGAAAATATGCTAATGAACATGCATGTATGTAAATGAAGTACATGGCTTAAACACAGGTATAGAGACATGATCAATAGAGAACTTCTTACATCATTCCCTTGTAACCAATTACTGAACAGCACGCTTGTGAAACCTTGTAAACTTCTGTATAAAAATACCCCAGAAATAATATTCAGGGTGCTTGCTTGCTTGTATTATTCTGCTTGCACCGTTTGTTGCTAGCAATAAACTTTTCTTTATACTTCCACCACCCAGTGTGTATATTGGCATCTGCATTCTGGGCGCGAACCCAGATTTGGGCTGGGGCTCAACACGATGATCTTCTGAGGTCCCTTCCAGCCTCACAATCTATGAATCTATAAAAGTCCATACCTAGATCAAAAGTGCAGCACTCGGTGGCACTGCTACTAGAATCGTGCCCAAACAGCTCTACTTGGAATTACCAATTTGAAGACAAAATTTTATTTAGCAACCACTGAACTTATAATTGTTGATGACATTCTCAGTCGCTTTTGGTTTAATATTGAGCTTGTTTTCCTTTTGCAGTACATTGGGTCAAGACAATGAGAAGCCTGACTCAAAGCCCACCTGGAGTCTTACTATATATAGCCAGGGTTCAGTTAACAAACTAACTGATTCAGAGATGAATCTCTGATGGAATTCATCTACAAGGTACATCTCTACCATGACTTCAGGCTAACTCTCTTTGCCAAACAAACCCAACATAAGGTCAAAGAGGTTTGACCTATTTTTCTATGAAAAAGCCCCTTTTAAAAGAACCTTTATTTTTTTTTAAGAACATAAAACATTCAAAATCAAAGTAAAAAAAAATTGCTCTGGGTTCAAGACAATTTGATCTGAAACAGTTCTTGACTTTTCAGAACTGCTGCAGAGCCAGGCGTAATATAACATAAGAATAATTACCACAATATTTTCTATTGACTTCACTTGAACGCCATTCAGAACTATATAAAAGGTAACACAATATGCAGTTATATGACTAATGGACACTTTTTTTTTCCTCTTTCAGAACAATTTTTTACAAGTAAATTATATGAAGGAAAGATGGCTTTGAAAGGCATCAGGCTAGGACTCAGGAGAGGTGATATTGATTTCTGGATGTGAAAGGACTTCCTGTGACTGAGGCCAGTTAATTAATCTCTTTTCTAAATAAATCTCTTCTCTTTAGTTTCCTATCTGAAAACAAAACAAACAAACAAAAAACCAGATTGTATTTGCTCTCTCTCCCACTTTTTATCTGTTGGCTGTTTAGAGTATAAATCTTTCAGTGAGAGGATTGTCTTCTTTTTGGCGGTGGCTTTAGGATCCCAAACCAAAGTGCTTCTACAACACAAATAGTAATCCACACAACACAGATAATAAACCAGAGATGAGGCAAATGGATTAGGGGAACAAAGCAAGAACAATTCCAAAACGAGACAATCCAGAAGAGTCCTTGTATATCGTGTGATAAGTTTTGCTCTTAATCATACTTCTGCAACTTCATAAACTATTTTTTAGATGCACTTTTGACGGCCTATGAATGTTATTTGCATTCAAGAGCATGTTTCCCTCCCACTCCCTACTCCAGCCTCAGTATCCTCCTTTGACAAAAACAGCTATAATGATTTTAAGTCTGAAAATTCAAAAATGTTTTTCATAACCCACTTGAGTTTAAGTGATTCCTTCCAGGGGTTTAGTCATCCTGGCCCTTATAAAGATAAAGCTTAGTGTTTTCCTATTAATTTCCCCAGGATATTTTTGGTCTCATAAGACACATTAATAATTACATACCTTGCTCCAACTGAACCTCTGAATTCCTGTGGAAAGTAAATATTTCTTTTTATTATAAATGAAGCATACCTTACTCCATTAGTGTTGAAAAACTGGATGATTTGTTCACATTATCATCACGTCCTTGAGGACTGCTGGAATTGGGGTCATTCAAACCTATACCTCTGGGAGAAAAAACAACATCTATTCTAGGTTTAGTGTTAACATAGTTGGGTTTGGTGATGCCACCTGAATTTAAAAAAAAAAATTCTAAGGAAAGGTACATATTAACAATTTTGACTGCAGACACTATAAAATGAACAAACCTGGCTTCCTATGAGAAAGAGAGAGAGAGAGAAAGAAGCAATGTTTATGGTGCGCATTTTTTGCCACACGGACAGGTCATTCTTTTGCAAATGGACTCTTTTTATAACGCAATCCTGCCTTGAATTAAGAAAACCACTGTAGTTCAGCCACAAGTCTTTGGAACTACTTGATTCAGGAATTGCTGGAGGCCGTTGAACTATATTAGTGAGATGACATCATCAGAAAGCTCCTTTTTACCTTAATCCCCTTGACATCATTGGAACCAAGTGTTTGCCTTCGGATCCTGAGTGGCTAAAATCTTTATAAAGAGGTACAACAGTATAGAATTTATTTCTTCAGAAATAAAGTATTTTACAAAATGTGGGTTTTATATTAGTTCTCAATACTCAGACTTACCAAGAGATTCCTTTCAAACTCTGAACCTTTTTGAGTTTGAGAAAGTTGCTACATGTTCTTTTAAACAACAGTAATTTTATTTTTCTTCAGAAACCCTTTGCAGTTGAGGATGATTGGTTTTCATAATTGTCTTATCTGTCTGTCCAAAGATAGCTGATGAAGCCTATCTGGGATCAACAGACTCTACTGCAGCTTACACATATGTTTCCATGTGAGGTGGGTGGTACTGGATTTTTGTATTTGATCCATGACACACTGTTTCTGTTTCTCCCATCTTTCCATCTCTGATTGTTGTTATGAGGTTTCAAAGTACTGAGACCCCTGAAGCAGACTCTTCCTCCTTTGAGGCAGTTCTGGGGAATAGTGTCCCAGGAGTTGACATAAATGTTGCATTTTTTTTAAGTTGGCCTTGAGGATGTCCCTGCAGCACTTTCTCAATCCTCTTCATGAGCATACACCTTGGCTGATCTGGGAAAATAAAACTTGCTTTAGGAGTCTGGAGACAGACATCCAGATGACATAGCTGGCCTAGCAATGTTGATGCCAGATGAACACTCATTCAATACTTGTGACATTTGTTGGAAGGATGATACTAATGTTGGTGTGCCTCTCTTCCCACTGGATTCAAAGGATCTTCCATAAGCATTGTTGATGGTACTTCTCCAACAACTGTAGATGTCTCCTGTACGTTGCCCATGTTTCCACACCATACAGAAAGGTGAGGATCATGACTGTTTGATAAACCATAAGCCTGGTTTTGGATCTGATGTCACAGTCTTTGAACACCCACTTCTTCATGTATCCAAGGTCTTCCCTTTCACATTTGCGGCAATGTTGGATTTCTTTGTTGATGTCAGCTTTTTGTGAGAGATAGTATCCAAGGTATGAGAAATACTCAGTATTCTCCAGAGTCTTGCCAGGGATGCGGATTTCCAGATTTGGGGACTGTTCATTAGGAGTTTGGTGGAGGATGCTAGTCTTCTAAATGTTAATCATCAGTCCCATTTTCTTGTATGCCTTGGTAAAGAGGTAGATGATTGCCTGAAGGTCTGCTTCTGAGTAAGCGTATACTATAGTATCATCAGTGTTGGAGAGATTCCAAGAACATCTCTGACTGGGTGTTGCGGGATGGAATTAAGAACACTCTCATCAACAACAGAATCTTGACTAAGAATGTCTTCAAAATGCTCCTTCCAATGGCCACTGATGGCCCCCTTTTCTTGATCAGGTATCTTCCAGAGGTCTCAAGGGGGTTGGTCCCCAAGTGCTTGGACCATAGATGGCTCTGGAGGCACTGAAGAAGCTGTGCATATTGTGGATGCCAGCTAGATGTTGAATCTCCTTTGCCTTGTCTTCTCACCATGTTCATCATATCATGCATCTGCCTTTGGACTTTAGCCTTGGCTTGTTGAAGATTCAGTTTCTTTGGTCTCAGAGTTGGTATCATTATGCCAAGCACAAAAGGCCTTGCACTTGTGATGGATCAGCTCTTGGATTTCCCAGTCATTCTCATCAAATACCAGTCTTGATGTTTTCTGGTGGAGAATCCAAGTATCTCTTCACAGGTGTTGATGACAGTGGCCTTGAGGGCACCTCACATGATGTTGACATTCTCCCATTGTTGTTGATAGTAATTCACCATTTTTTCATTGAGGCACTGCTGAAAGAGGTCTCGCTTGCCTAGGTCCTTCAGCCCTTTAACGCTGATCTTCAACTGACATTGCTTCTGCTGTAGCCATCATTTGGGAGTCAGTTTGAGTGACATAACTGAGTGAATGAGTAAGTGACCAATCCAGCAATTATCAGCTTCTAGTATAGCTTGGGTGATGTTGACATCTTTGTGATCCCAGGCATGGGTGAAGATATAGTCAATCAAGTGCTAATGCTTAGATCATGTGTGTTCCCATGATATCTTGTTCCTGTTTTGCCAGATGCTGGTAATGGTGATGGTGGTCCATGCTCCGTGCATTTGGTCAAAAGGAGAATGCCATTGGAGCTGACCTTTCCTACTCCTTCCTTGCCAATGGTTCCATTCCTGAGGTCTCTTCTGACTCGCATTGAAGTCACCGAGAAAAATAAGTCTGTCTGTCTCCAGAACATCAGAAAAGACTTGGTCATGGTTGACACAGTGGCATGGCATTGGTGGCATCAAGAGTTGGGGTATACATGCTGATGACAGTGGCATACAGACTCCCTACCTGTTTAAAATGGAAAATCAAGAGGTGCTCATTAATTCTGATAGGGAACTCAGTGAGCTGGTTTATGAGTTCAATCTTAATGACAAAACCAATTTCATAAAGTCAGTGTTTTTATTCCTGTTTACCCTTCCAGAAGAAAGTATAGCCACCTCCATGTTTTATAGTTTCATAGTAGTTTGGGGTCAGAAGGGACCTAAATAGATCATCTAGTCTAACCCCCCACCACTGGACTAAGCATATGCTGGATCACACAACCCCAGACAGGTGTTCATCCAACCTCTTTCTGAATTTACCCAAGGTAGGAGTGAGGACCACTTCCCTAGGAAGTTGGTTCCAGATCCTAGCCACCCTAACAGTGAAATAGAGACTCCTAATCTCTTACCTGAACCTATTCTCCAGCAGCTTCTGGCCATTGTTTCTCATCAACCCAGCTGCTGCTGATGGGGAATAGGACCCTTCCTATTTGCTGTTGATCTCCCCTAACAAATTTGTAGGCAGTCACCAAATCCCCCCTCAGCCTCCATTTGCTGAGGCTGAACGGGTTCAGGTCCCTCAGCTTCTCCTCATAGGGTCTGCCTTGTTGCCCTCCAACCAAGCAGGTGGCCCTCCTCTGAACCCTCTCAAGGCAGGCCACATCCTTCTTAAAGTGCAGTGCCCAGAACTGGACGTAGTACTTCAATTGAGGTTGGACCAATGTCGCGTAGAGGGGGAGTATCACCTCTCTGGACTGGCCTGAGATGCACCTTTGGATGCATGACAAGGTGCAGTTGGCTTTTCTGGCTGCATTCTGGCATTAGCAGCTCATGTTCATCTTGGAGTCAATAATGACTCCAAGATCCCTTTCTACTTCTGTGCTCTCAAAGGGAGAGCTCCCCAACTTATATGTATGCTGTGAATTCCTTCTCCCAAGGTACAGACCCTGCAGTTATCTATATTGAAGCCCATCCTATCACCATATGCCCACTTCTGTAGTCTGTCTAAATCTAATTGCAAGCTCTCTCTCCCTTCGAGTGTGCCTACCTCTCTCCAAATCTTGGTGTCATCAGCAAACTTTGACAATGTGTTTTCCACCCTCTTGTCCAAGTTGCTGATGAAGATGTTGAACAGTGTAGGCCCCAGGACCAAGCCCTGGGGGATGCCACTATTCACATCATATGACCCTTCCACCACCACTCGTTCTGAGTGTGCCCCATCAGCCAATTTTTGACCCATCCAACTGTGTAGGCATCAAAGCCACAGTTGCTCAATTTATTAATGAGAATGGGGTGAGAGACTGTGTCAAAGGCCTTCTTAAAGTCCAGAAAGATTACATCCACGGTGACACCATCATCCAGGGATTTAATTACCTGGTCATAAAAGGCCATCAGGTTGTCTGCCAGGACCTGCCTTTGATGAACCCATTTCCTCTGGGCATGATCTCCCCTGCTGGCCCCTCACAGATGTGATCCTTGATAATTTTTTTAAGGATTTTCCCCAAGATCGATGTGAGGCTTATGAACCTATAGTTTCCTGGGTCCTTCCTTCTCCCTTTTTTATAAATGGGGACCACACTAGCTGGTTTCCAATCTCCAGGCACCTGGCCCGTGGACCACGATTGCTCGTACAGCCGGGCCAAGGGCACAGCAATGACCCCACCCCCGCTAGCTTCCTCAACACCTGTGGGTGGAGGGCATCAGGGCCCGCAGATTTAAAAACATCCAGCCCTTCCAGAAGATCCCTAACTATTTCTGTGCAGACCCAAGGCCTGGCAGTGCTATCCCCAAGATTGCCCCTACCTCTGGTGAGAGAGCTGTCCTGGTCCCTGTCCAAGAAAACAGACGCAAAGAACTTGTTAAAAATTTTGGCTTTCTTATCTGGTGGTGCCACAAGATTAACATTTGAGTCTAACAGGGGACCTACATTACCCGGTGCCCTCTTTTTACTCCCAATGTATTTGAAGAAGGACTTTTTGTTGTCCTTAACCCTGGCCTTTGAGCTATCATTTTAATACTGCAATGAAAGACAAGAACAGGTATATATATTTTTTTTTTCCATCTGGGAACATAATCTAAATACTGCTAACCAAATATAATATAAAGCCGACAAATATTGAAACGTTCATTATTAGAAAAAAAAAATGTATCTTCCATCTCTACTAATTGATTTGGGTAACTCAGCTTTATCCCCACTACCTCCAGTCTATGAAGGCAATAAACAATCTGAAGCCTCAACAAGGCTGTCAGAGAAAAAAGAAACAGCAGTGGAGAAAAGTGAATTAGATAAGAGATGCTTAACATATAGGCTGCCGGCTCGATCTGTCCCATTGACCCATATCATGCAGCATTCAGGTCCACATGCAGGTGCAGAAATTTGGCAGTGAGGAAGCAGTGGCAGCTGTAACTGCTGTGAAGCCATGGCAATTAATGCTGACACTGCTCCTTTGCTGCCAATTTATAGACCTATGAGGAGCCCTGTGGGCCAATGACATGCCCCTCTGTACTAGATTGTGCCAGGGTGCAGGGTCAGTCTGCTGCCAAATCTAGTGAAAAGGGTCAGGTTGACTCACCAGACTGCACCAGTGGACTAGTTCCATGCACCAACCCCACGCTGGATCAGGCCCACAAGCTGACCCTGCATATAGGACCCAGCTTGCAAAATGGCCCCACTCCTTTCATTCAGTCCACAGGGCCAGATAGGCTGAGCACTATGACTTGGTGATCCTCAAGGTTCCTTCCAGCCTGATATTTTTTTGAAGTTGTAACTAGACTTTGCATCTTACAGCTGTGGGGGAAAGGGACATAGTACTGCAGTAGTGCCACCAGGAAGAAATGTCCAAAATTCTGTGATGTTTGAAGAGACAAAGCTCTCTCTCTCAATCTCCCGTCATTTCTCCTTTCTCAACATTGTATTTGATTGTTGAAATTAATGTTTACATTCTTATCTCTAAAATCACTGCAAAAAAGCAGAGGAGCGCTCTGTTATTTTCTTACACTTCTATGCTACTGTCATTTTAAGGGGGAGGGAAATCGATAAATATTGATAGCTTGATTATCAAAGGGGATGTGTAATCTGAACTCCTCTGTTTGATGCCTCTGAAACTCTAGCTGTGCATTATTTTAATACATCAAAATATCACAGGCAGGATAAACACTTGCCACTACAGATTATGTAGTTTTGCTTGGTGAAGAGTTTCAGCTAGGATGAATCGTCAACAGCTTAACAGGCTACTGTTGTCTGGAACAGACTTAGATGCAGTATTCCACCTGGATGATATCCCAATTGAGATCAGAAAAGAGGCTGAAATTGAACTCCATTGGGAAAAGGAAAGGAGCTTCAAAAGACCTGATATGCATTCACTGCTATGATCCAAATCTGACAGCATTCATTGCAAAACTTGTCTTTCCTCTCCTCTCTCATACCCCTGAGGCATTTTAAAAAGGAGCTAGTAGAGGAGTGGCTGTCTCAAACTCTAGGATTTGTGTTGAATTTTTAAGTCATATTAAAGGCCCAAGCAACACAGTAAATCCAGTTGAAATGGATTATTCCCAAGGGTCCGCTCCTTGTTCCCTTTTATCTTTTCACCATGTCACTAGACTTTCTCTAAGGATAATCAAGACTAGCAATTCCATATAAAAAGTCTACAGTAGCACTCTCTCTTTAACCTAACAAATGTGAAAATGACCTCTGAGAACTCATGACTGTATTAAAATAAAATGGTGTTAATGAAATCCAACCTAGCTTGTTTATAAATTAATATTTTCCTGATTAGATCAAAACACCCACTTCCCTTTCAAGAGTTTTAATGATAGGGATATTTTTTGCTTAAGGCTAAAGTTTTTAAAGGGACTGACCATTTCCCATTAACAGTACAGATGGTCCAAATTTTTAAAAATGCATTTTAAACCCATTTCTAGAGTTTAAAATGAATCCATCTGTCAAAATAGTTAGAATGAAGTTTTTCAGTTATCAGAGTCTAGGATGTTGAAAAATAAATGTCATTTCCTAAAAAAATGTTTATTTACCAGACAAAATATTTGAAAACTACCATAGTAAATGTCTAAAAATGTCAAAACATGTTTTAAAATGTATGCTTTAAAAAGTCAATTTTCCATGCAAACATTTGCTAAAGAAAAAGCACTGTTTACAAAGAAAATAATATTAGAAAACTTTCAACTAACTGGCATGGATAGACAGTGGAGTTGGCTACTTCTGACATTTCTATACAGCCTCCATGCTAACTTCCTGGAGGCACTGTCGCAAAGTAGTGTCTTGCCCCCTCACTCCAACGCTACACATACTGAATCCCAGAAATGAGGCAGTGTAACCATTTTAAAGCAGTCCTGAAAGGATACTGATAGCCACACTCAAACCTGAGAGCCTGAAAGCAATGTTGGGTGCAGGCTTCATTGTGCCTTTACTTATTTATTTTACAGTTTAGCATGTGCAGAATGTGAGCACATGGGTGGCATTCATCATAGTGTCATAGCAGCACTCCTGGTCCCAGCACAGAGGCAACATATGGCATGCCTTTAGTCCCAGATTCTCTAAAGGAATCCAGATGCCTTAGTCCTACTGAAATCAACAGTATTTAGGCATCTCTGAGGATACGGGACTTTAACCCCTTAAAAGTCTAAGCCAAGTTAAGTGAGAGCGGGGAGATTTACAAGCGCTCTGTAACAATCCTCTTCCTACAAATGCTAATGGGAATCAGTGTGCAGGGGAACAGAGATAAACTTCAGCTATGTTACACACTACTGGAATCCTGCTGGTGTGCTTCCCATGGGTGGCCAGGATCAGGATTATTACCATGTACTTTCTATTCTCAAAGTGCTTTACACACATTAGCTTATGACCTCTTAAAGTCACCAACCAGATGGTCTTGCAAGAAAAGGTGTTAGTTGGTAGAGGCAGAAACCTTATGCAAATGCCCATGTAAGGCATGCAAAGCTCCTGTCCACATGTATCAGAGGCACAGGTTTTTCACCATAATAAATGGCAGAAGAAGCAATTGTGCCCAACTCATCTGCCAATAGTAGGAGACAGAGAATAGGAATGCTCATACCTAAGATGCAATCACTGTTGCAGTGGGTATATGATTCAGCAGTTAACTTGTTTTGTGGCTCTAGGGTTGCTGCCCTTCTTCCTTCTGTTAGATGCTGTCTGCAGACTGATGAAGCCATTCTTGAATCATAAATACGTGCAAATTTTCATTTCTCCCCCATCCCCAATTTTTCTGAAATCTCTGAGGGCCAGAAAGATTATTCTTAAATGAAATTTTAGATTCTGACATAACCATTCCATTCAGGGATGTGGGGCTACAAGCACGCATCTCCGATACCTATGTCTTAGTCAAGTCCCATACAGGTCATAGTTTAGAGCTAGCTACTGGAGTTTTCACACATTCTGCAATATTTTGCCACAGAGGAAAAATTTGGGGGAAAAATCCAAAACCAGCTATTTTACTGCAAGTTAGGTCATTCCAAAAACAGAATATTTTAGTTTGTCAAGTCTGTGGCCCCCTTTACAGGTTATGTGAATCATACAATTACTGGGTTAATTGTGCAATTAATTTAGACTGGCTACACGTGCAAACTAATTATTGCATTATAAAACTGTCCAATGAATTATAAAGTTATTGCTGGAATTGTGTAATACCTTTATAGCTGGTTTCTATCCAGCTTTAATTTGCACATGTAGCAGGGACTGCCCCTGCAACTGGAAGCCCTATCAGCTGCAGGACTCTCCCTCCCAGCAGTCATTGGGGCACTGCTGGAGTTCAGGCTCCCCTCAGCTGATAGGGCTCCCAGCCGTAGGGGGACAACATGTACCACTGGGCTGGGAGTTAGGGTTATGCCAAATTTCACTAGCTATTTTGTTTCAATGCTGTTCAACTCATTTCAAGCTTGAAACAGTGAAATCAAAATGAAACAAAGGGATTCAAAACAGCCTGGAAACATTTTGGAAGTTTCAAAACATTTTGAGTTTTGAAGCTGAAGCTGGACTTGCCTGCAGGGAAACAGAAAGGAAGAAGAGGAAGGGGGAAGAATGGGGAAGGACTACTCTCATATTGACTGTGTAGCTGGCCAGTGACTGTGATCCTTCTCCGAGTTCCCTTCCAATCCCTGGGAGGGATGAAAAAACAGCATAAAAAGCAGTATTGTTTGAGCCGCCTCCTTTTTGCATTGGGATCAGTTACTAAACTATCTTCCAGAAGTGCAGCAGAGTTAGACAACAAAAACTTCTACCATTGATTTACTACTTGCTAGCCTAGTAAGTGGGATTCCGCAATAACTTTTGCTTTCTGTCTAGACCCTTTTATTTTATTATTATATTCATTGATTGATTTTTTTCAATTTCATATTTATATTCCATATTATACTATAGAATTTATATAGGAAGGCAGATATACAGTTATATATTTTTATAAAGACAAGACACTATGAAACACACCATGAAGCATGCTGGAAAGGCAGCTGGCAAGCCTTTATGAGGAGGGAGGGGCAGACGAGAGGGTAGAGGGAGAGGTGTAAGTTCCCCACCCCTCAAAATGAGAGACAGCCACTTTGCTAGAACAAGCAGACATGAGGCTTCCACTAGTACAGACAGCAAGGAGAGGGAAGCAGTGCCAGTGCCACTGCCTCTACCTGAGTCTGCATCCCCTCCAGCAATAACCCCCCACCACAACCGTGACAACAAGTGGCAGCACCAGCATGAGTCTCCTCTACTCCGATTTCACTTCCCATCCTGAGCCTTCCAGTGCCAGAGGAAGAGCTGGCTCTGGCTCTGAGTGCCATAGGAAGGGAAATTCTGGGGAAGGAGGGGGATTCATCTGAGTCTGTGCTATTCACCCCTCAAGTTTCTACTAGAGCCAGGTCTCCTTCCCCAGAAAGCACTTCAAAGAAGCATGAGGTAAAGGTTGTGGAGGCAAGCAGCTCAGCTGAGTCTGCTCCTCCTGTTGCTGTGCGTCTGCCTGCTGAGGAGGGGGAAACTGCAGAATCTATACATGCACCTGCACCCCAGAAGTGAGTGGGTAGCGTGATCTGGGATCATTCTGAGCTGGCAGTTGAACTCACATATGCTATCTGCCTGCACTGCCAAGGCAAAACCAGTGGGGGTAAAGGAAAAAAAATACATGAGCACTATGGGGATGTTGATGTATCTCTGCAGGTACCACCCTTTGCCCTTGCTCCTCCTCAGCCTGGCACCAGTGGAAGCATGCCAAAAGGGAAGTCCCCCTCTTGCTCCAAAGCCCCCATCTCCTCAAAGCAGAGGCAGGCCACCCTCGAACAGTGGAGGGAAAGTGGATGGAAAGTGGGACATGTTGCAATAGGGATGTGGACAACATTGAGAGGGTCCAGAGGAGGGTCACCCGCATGATCCAGGGACAGCAGGGCAGACCCTACAATGAGAGGCTATGGGACCTGAACCTGTTCAGCCTTCACAAGAGAAGGTCAAGGGAGGGACCTTGTGACTGTCTGTAAACTCACTGGGGGGGGACCAGAAGGGTTTGGGGGAGACCTTGTTTTCCCTAGCGCCCCCAGAATAACAACATATAATGGCCACAAGTTGTCAGAGAGTAGGTTCTGATTAGACATCCGTAGGAACTACTTCACAGTTATGGTGGCTAGGATCTGGAACAAACTTCCAAAGGAAGTTGTGCTGGCTCCTACCCTGGGGGTCTTTAAGAAGTGGCTTGATGCCTACCTGGCTGGGGTCACATGAGCCCAGTTTCCCTCCTGCCCAGGCAGGGGGTCAGACTAGAAGATCTACAAGGTCCCTTCTGACCCTACTTCTATGATTCTATGATAAGGGCAAGTGAGACCACCCAGAACACTGAGGAGATGCTTGCTGTGGATGGCCAGCCCGTCTCCTTAGTTGAGCAGCCAGGGTTCAGGCAGTTCATGGTGCTTGTGGCCCTACCATACCAAGTGCTAAAATGTGCCATCTTCAGCAGGATGGCGGTACTTTCCCTGGGAGTACTTGAACGAGGAGCTGTGCAAGGCAGGTCTGCAGGTGGCCTTACACCTAACCTTGGATATCTGGGGCAGCTGGGGTGGAAATCATGCATACCTCACCCTTACAAGGCACTGGTACAACTAGACAAGCCATTGGTGGGCTCTCCTTCAAGACGAGGTGATGGATGAGTCCCACATGGCAACAGAGATCATGGGAGCCATGAATCACTTGGTGCAGGGGTGGCTCATTGGGCAGAGCAAGCTCACCCACAGGTTCATGGTCACCGACAATGGGGCCAATATGGTCAAGGCAGTACGTGTTGCTGTGTGGCACACAAGTTCCACCTCATAGTCAGGGTTGCCTTGGAGGGAGTCAGGGCTGCTGGTGATGGACCAGCAAGCTCATTTCCAAATTGAGGAAGGTGGCAGGCTACTGTCCATCAAGGCAGGCAAGATGCTGTGGGCAAACAAGCAGAGCTAAACATTGTGCAGCACAAAATCATGAAGGATGTGGAGACTCAGTGGAGCTCCACATACGTGATGCTCGACAAGCTGGTGGAGCAACAGAAGGTCATCCATGAGATAGCTCTGTTAAGGGGGGCCACTGATCCCAATCTCCCTGAGCAAGGCCGAGTGGGATACCATCTCTCAGATCTTGGTGATTCTCAAGTCCTTCCATGAGGCTATCAAGACCCTCAGCATTGGCGATGCCTTCCTTAGCCAGGGGATGCCTGTAGTAAAGGAACCTCAGAGCCAAATGGAGAAGTTCCAAGGGATTTATGTTCCTGGCTGCTGCCACCAGATGTGTAGGCACTGGTGAGGTGGCTGAAAGAGGTCATCAGGAAATGGCTTGATCACTTGCAGTCCAGCACAGTCCACGTGCTGGCTGCCATGTATGACCTGAGGGTGAAGGGCAGCATATGTATCAGACAAAGCCTGAATCAGTGGACAGAGGTGCTGGTGACGAGAGTCAGGGAGGCAGAATGGTGGAGGAAGGGGGACATGGAAGAGGGGGATCCATTGTCCCATGCACTCACGCCATCCACCAGCCAGTCTTCTCCTCCACCAGAGGTGCTGCCAATGTGGGCCAAGGGCGTGCCTTCCGTGGTGGGGTCCAGAGGCACCAGACTCCATCATCAGGCACATAGTGCTCAGGGCTTGCTGGCTGCTTCTCTTACCAAGGATATGGAGCCACTGCTGTGCAACCCCTTGGTCTACTGGGCAAGCTGCAGCCAGATGTGTCCAGATCTGGCCATGGTTGCCTGGGAACACGTGCCCTGTCTACTGACCAGTGTTTTGAGAGAGTGTGCTCAGCATTGCTGGGAATGCAGTGACACCCCACTGTACCTGCTTGGATTCTGGTTTGGTGGAGCGGCCACTATTCCTCAAGGTGAACCTCCCACTGCTGGGGTTCCCCAAGCTCCAGGTGTAGATAAAGTGAATGCCACCTTCCTCACTCTGTCCATACTTATTTCCTTTTTTTCATTTTTTAAAAACTACTTAATGTCCTGCTTTCAGAGTGGGAAGGGACACTCACTGTATCAGCAGTCAGCAGGGAAAGAACATGTCCCTGCTGAGATTCCATGCTAGGATGAACTTGGAAATATGGGCTGGAGCTATGGGTAATGAGGAAGCCCTGGGTCCAGGGCATGATTACTAAAACTGCACTCTGCCAGGGTCAGGATGCCTGGTGGGACTTCTGGCAGTGTGACAGTCCCAGGAAATGCCAGGACCAAGGATGGCCGTGGTGAAAGGTGAGTAGGAGGTACCATAACCTCCAGCCACCACACACATGCACACAATCCTGGTGAGGAAAAACACAGAGCTGTCATGTCTTTGAAAGGACTGAGGCTTGCTGGTTGCAGTGGAGTTGTGAGGCTTCAGGAGAGCTCAGCTTAGCTGCCTGGGATACCAGCTTTTAGATTCAAAAACCCTTCGTTAGGCTATGAAAGCACCTGCAGTTAACGTGCATGCTGTTCCTGGATGGAAGGAATAGTGAAGAAGCCAGAGGCTGGCATACAATTCAGGCAAGTACTCCAGTCGACGAAAATGGAAATGGAGGCATCAGGGGTTGAGGAACAGGCTGGGGTGAGGAAGGAGGGGAGATGTAGCAGCTCAAGTAAAAGTGGAGAGGTATCTGGGAAGTCAGATGTCCGACAGGTTGTAGCGTGTCAGAATTCCACTGTCTACATTGAGTCAATCAGTTTCTGTACCTACTGCCTAGGAGGTTGATGAAGTGTAGTTCATAGGTTCATCTGTGAAAAAAAGTGGTTTCTAAATTCCCTTTGATGATCAGGCCTGAGAGATTGGAGACAGGTGGTGTTCTGTTGTCGTCTTTAAGCACACACCAAAAATCTATCAAAAATCCATCATTATGGTGCATAGTTGTTGCTTGGTGTCTCCACAAATTTTTCGTCAGAGCACTTGGTGTCCTGATGGAGATGTGTATTGTATTGTGAAGATATCTCCATACTGGAGATATTTTTGGCAGGATTGGCATGTCTTTTCATGGCATGGCCTGGATATATTCAGTGTGTTTTGGACTGTAGGAAGTTGGCTTCTTGTGATGAGGTTAGTGAGGCCCAGCGCTTGTTTGAATTTACAAACTACTTTTCACAGACAAGCCTATGAACTGCACTTCATCAACCTCCTAGGTACAGAAAGTCATGGACTCAATGTAGACATTGGAATTGACACACTACAACCTGCCGGACATCTGACTCCCCAGGTACCTCTCCATTTTTACCTGTGCTGCTACATTCTCCCCTCCCCCTTCCCACCAGCCTGTCCCTCACCCCCTGATGCCTTCATTTCCATTTTCACTGGCTGGCTTTTTTGCCTGCATTGCATACCAGTCTCTGGCTTCTTTACTATTCCTTCCATCCAGGAACAGCACACACACCAACTGCAGGAGCTTCCTCAGCCCAACCAAGTTTTTTTCAACCCGAAATCTGGCTAAGATATATTTCTGTAACTATTCAGTTGGACTGCTAAAAGATACCATATTGACCCAAAGAACCTTTTCTGCCAGTGCCATGTCCTTAGACCTACACCCCTAGCACCTGACCGGAAGGACACAGAGCCCTGGGCACATCTAAGCCCCAGGGCTGGGGCTGGCAGCGAGAGTTCTCTGACAGCTGTTGGGAAAGAAGCTCCTGCAGGAGAAGAAAGAAAGACTCTGTTACAGTTTGGCTGCCTGAGATGCTGCCGCTACTGTATTGCTGCTCACTAAATTATTATTTTACCTGTTGTTATATAAAGTGAGGCTGTAGAGGAAGAGGAGGCCTTATTGGAGCACACTACCATGTCATGTAGAGGCCCCAGAACCAGTGAGGGCATGCCCACACACACACACACACACACACACACCCACCCACCCACCCACCCACCCCCATGAGTTTTGTTTGCCAGCAGCTTGAGGTGCAGATTCTCAGAAAACCCTCCACCTATCTCCTTGAAACCTGGCAGGCTTCATGGCATCAGAAGGGGCTACCGCACCTCCTGTTTGCACCCCTCTGTGCCGTCACACTTACAAGTGACGTGAGTTTTGCTTTCAAGAATCTGAGGTGCAGTTTCACAGAATCCCCTGCACCTATCTCCTTGAAACTTGACAGGCTTCATACCCTCCCAAAAGGCTTCCATCTCTGCTGTTTTCATCCAAAACTGCCAAAAACAGACAAAGTTATAGGCAGTTTCATGCTTCCCCATTATAGCCGATGGGCAAAATGTCAAAATGGCATCGAAACAGTGTTGAAACAGCGAAACAGTTTTGACAATGCGAAACGCAACAGTGCTTTTGAAATTAAACGAAACTCAAAATGAAACACTGTCCCACTGAAATGGCAAAATGGAAGTCGAAACAAAATGGTGCTGTTTCGCACAGCCCTACTGGGGGTTCCACAGCTGGAGGGACTCTCAGCCCTGGCAGTGCCCCACAGCTGCCAGGAAGGAGAATCCTGTAGCTGATGAGTCACAGCAACTCTCAGTCCCAGTAACCATAGGACGATGCCATGGCTGCAAATCCTGTCAGCTATAGGACTCACAGCTATGAGTGTGTTAGCTGCTGGTACAGGGGGAACTCATGATGACAACTCTGGGCAACTCCTGTACCAGAAATAAGGCACAATAGGAGCTGATGCTGAATCCCATAATTGAGAGTTCTGCCATGCACTCATCTGATCCTATCACATCTTTACCTGAATGTCCACAGGAGCCCCAAGGGTCATTTTCAGTAAAAGCTACAGTATGATCTTTTGGATAGAGAGCACTGACTTGGAAATCAGGAAACCAGAGTCCAATTCTTGGCATTTGTTGGGTGCCCTTGGTTAAGTCACTTTACACTAAGGTTTTATTTACCTATTCTTAAACCAGGGACAAGGTTACCCTCCCCAGAAAAGCTTTTTGAAATCTGGTAAACATGAGGCACAGAAGAGCTCGGCATAAAGATAATTTCAGTGCTGAGCTCACAAAGCACGTTAGAGAAGTTGAATCCAGGCAACAGCCCAACACCTGTAAAAGAATGTAAGCCTTGTTAACAAGATGTGTATACTTCAATATTCAATCAAAACAAGATGTTTTCTTTCAGGAATGTCAAAACATTTCATCTCAATCACAATCACAGATAGCAAAGCCAACTGCTGACATCTGAGAAGTTTTGGTATTTTGACTTTGGCCCAAATTGGATCTGAACTCTCAAAACATTAGAATTCATCATGGGATAGAAATTCCAGTTTCTGATCATTCCTCTTACTAATCTTTCTTCTTAAAATATGATGCAGCAATGACCAAGAGCTTCATTAGCAACCCATTAGAAGGAGGGCAGTAAGTTCTAGTTCTGTGGCTCAGGTCCAGCCAGGTAATTCCATTTCGTCTAACTTCCTCACCTGTTTCACTTAACTTGGTATTCTTCGGCTCCTGGCCCTCATTCTCCACTGCTGTAACTCCCATAGAGCACCGCTGAAGTCAGTGTAGTCCATTGGAGTAAAACTGCTGCAGTACAAAAGAGAAGCAGGGTCACAACCTGAACTAGCAAGCAACACTACTACAAGAGGTCAACCTCTTCCTTCCCGTACTCACACACTAGGCCTACTGCTTGGGATGGATGAGCAATTTATAAAATCTTCCCCAGACTCAGATGCCTCTAATTTAAGAGCCCACCTCTGATGACAGGGTGCATAGCATTCCCCGGTGTTCTTTTAAAAAGAGCACCTGTAGTGAAAGCACGAATGAAGCCATTTTCCTAAAAGGTACCTAAGAGCCTTCAAACATTCTGTTTTAGGTCCAATGTTGGGGGGTTCTTTTGTGATAAACTTGTCCTGGCAATATATGCCAGTTGCTAGTAATCATGGTTAGAAATAACTGTTAAATCTTTAAACCGATCAGCCAAGTGAATGATAAATAAAGTTAGGCAAGGGAAAATTTTCCATTTGAAAAAACAACTGAAGAAGATAAAAGAATCAAAGGTAGGGAAACTGACTTTCAAACAATAAAGAGAAAGGGCTGTGTAGAGTGCTTTCACCTACACTACAGCATTCAAACTGGATCCAGGAACTGAGCGTAGCATGGTGAGTTACTAACTGTATTTCAGACTGGTGCTCCATCACTAGCTGAAGAAAGGTAAATGGAACTCAGCATCCACAAGTATTCAGTTTTATTGCATCTTTCCCATTTACTGATGTAATTTGGAAGTATGTTTCTTGGGAATCAAAGTTAGGAGGCAAATGTATCAAAGTAATGGAAGTAGAAATGATAAATACAAAAATATTGTTTTTATTGCTCATAACATCAGATCTGATTGGATTTTAATGTTTTTTTTGATTCATTGCCACTGGCAAAAATGGAAACTTCGTAGGGGGTGGGGAAAACAATCTGCACAATAAAGTTTCATTAAAATCAAATTCATATTAGACTCCCAAGAGCTATATGATCATCTTAACAACCTGTGTATTGCCTTTCAACACATATTGTGCAGTTTGGGCTTCTTCCAAATTAATAGGTTTCTCCTGCATAGCGTAAGAGTTTCTTCCAAATAAACTGTATGAAGCATTGCATTGTCTTTAAACAATATACACACAATAGCAGAGAGAAGTCTTATGTATTTCTCTACATTGTACATCAATACCATACAACAGATACCCGTTCTCTACTCAACTAAGTGATGTACTCTCAGTAAGGAAATACATCTAGGTGCCTTAATGAGTTGTTTACAAAATGAAACATTTTTCTTTGGGGGGTTGTTTTAGAGCCTGGATCTAGACAACAATTCTAATTCTTCCCCCTGGATTTGTTACAGACTATAGGCATGCTTATTTAACCTGTTAGAGCGCCTTAGTTCACATATTGTGGGGTTTTTTTGTTTTTTGTTTTTTGCAGATGCTGGATTGTAGCTGATGGATGGCAGTGTTGTGCTTTATCTGTTTTTTATAAACAACATTTTCTGATAATGAGCTTTTGATTTGAAATTACAAACATAATTAAAAGTCTCAAGAGTGGTTTTGCAGAAAACTCCATAAAGGGAACTGGTGCACTCTAGAATCTGGATTATAATGGAGCTACATTTCTTCTTTAAGAGCAAAAAATAATCAAGTTAGCCCTTAACTTGTTGCATATTACTTCCTTTAGGGCACTGGGTCAGCTGTGCTGTTCTTTAGCAACACTCGTTGCCATCTCTCCTTTGACAAGTTGCTTGCTTACTTCACAATTCCTGTATTAAATCCACCATCCTCTCCAGCTGAACGAGCAGTCTATGATCAAATGTGTTGCAGAAGTCCATGAATATTAAATCACTTGTACTTCCCTGCTAGTGAACTCAGACTGGCCCTTAATCACTCAGCAAGCCTCAGGTCTGAGTCACATGGTCCATTAGGTGACTTCCTGGGATCATTCCCTTCATCTGGGAAAGCGAGCCAAGCCTAGCTCAAGTGCACCTCAGCCCAGACTCTTGAAGGGCCAGCTTGTCCAGTGACAATCATTTTTTCTTAAGGAGAAGCTTATTTTCTTCCAGTGCCCCTCCCCGCCAACCCATGCATCTGTTTCTGCAGTCTGCTCAGGATATAGTTATTTCTGTAATTACCATTGGCAAAGGAAAACTATAAATGTCACACACTCATTGAAACATACTACAAGATGTAAAAGAGGACTCAATGGCAACAATCAATTTTAATTTAATATTCCTTTCATTATTGAGACACTGTAGTCTATCACATATTCTGTGCAACAGGTTTATGATCAAGTTGCAATCCAACTTTAGAAGGTTTAATCTATTACAACTGCAGCATAAAACCTCCTGAGTCAATGTACATGGTTTTCTTTCACAGTACAACTTAATAATATGGAAATCACTTGCTCTCTCAGTCAAACAGGTACCTAAATACTGTATTTACTCAAATTCAAGACAAGGATTTTTCCCCCCATTCATCCTGGGAAAAACAGTTTCTTGTCTTAGTTTTTTAGTACAAGGTAGAGGAACAGATGGCTGCTGTGACTTGGGCTCCAGTCCTGACTCAGACACAAGATCGGTCAGAGCCATAGGCACTGCTTCCCTGCCCCCCGCCCAGCCCCCAAACTCCTGCTACTGTGGCTTACTCTCAGTTGCAGGTCCAGCCCTGCTCCAGCCTAGGACATGAAGCACATGGCAGCTCCAACCTGCACCTGTCCCAGCTGCCAGCAGGAGGGTTTGGGATTGAAAGAGTGGTTGGGAGTGAAAAGGTAAGAAAGGTTTATTGACTTAAACACATAACTACACATAGTATAATAAGACAACAATGATGGACAATAACAATTCACATTGGCAACTTATTTGGCAGTCCTTTCTGGTGCCTGGTGCACGACAAGTTCCTCTTCTATAAAGCTCAGCAAAGTCAAGCGTCCCTGATCTGTGCTTTCCGAGGGTAACGGGAAGGACCCTGGTATTCAGTCCTCAGGCTTCATGAGATCCCCTGGCCCACCAAACCCAGGTCGGCAGTTAATTTTTAAATTAGCAGCTTCTCTCATAATGCTGCATTTTCCTTCTGCTGATTTCCGGTTGTGCTAGCTACTGTATAACTTCTGAGCTACACTGTTGACTCAGAGCCACTCACACTCTTACACTATGAACTTTCCTTATACTGATCAATAGCAGTACAAGCCTTTGCATTTTCCTGATAAGGTTAATTTTAGCTGTGTCACTACATACAAGGCCTCACTAATCTTTTACTTTAATTAAACTCTTAGCGGCAACATACAGCTCACAATGCATGAACAAACACCAAGAAACACCTGGTCTAATCCTCACAGAGCATACAGCAAACACCTTCACCATAAGGATACAACTCTCAACTGTCATGTACACCTAGTCCAGAAGCAGCTGTGGCAGTGGTAGCAGCGCCAGCCCCAGCTAAGGCTCTGACTCTGATCCCAGTCCTGGGTATGGAGTTGCCATTGCTACAACCACTAATCCCTGTCCAGGCAAGGGCTATATCAGGAACGGAGGCAAAGCCAGAGCCCTGACTGAAGGTAAATAGCAACAGGAGGGGAAAGGAGGGGCAAACAACTGGCGGAGGGGGCGAAGACATCAGGGGAGTGCTGGTAGAGGAGGTGATGTATAAAGAGTTAAGAGGCAGGGGAAGACTGGCTGCCCCCCCCCGCCCACATACACTGCTTGCTAGGCCTGTGCAAAGTGGCTAGTATTCACTTCGGATTTGGCTGATTCAGGGGACAGTGATTCGATTCGGTGGTTCAAATCACTGTCCCAATTCAATTCAGCCAAATCTGATTTGGAGATTCAGATGCTGCTGAATGTCTGAATCAGCCAGGCCAGGCCCATCCCCTGTTCACTCTCCCAGCTCAGCAATGGCTGCCCTACATGCCTCAGCTCCCCGCACTTATTTAAAAAAAAGCCCTGGCTCACCAGGTGCTACCAGGTGGGGGGCAATCCCCGCTGCCCCCACTACCTCACACTGCATGGGGAGCTCTACACAAGCAGAGCACCAGGGCTTTTCTTCTACTGAGCTGGGGCAGGCAGGGGGGCTGGGAGGGCGGGGGGGTCAGGAGGCTGGCAAGGGTCCCCCCCATGATCCCGTCCACCCTTCCCAAGCCCCTCCCATCCCCCCTGGTACTTACCAGCTTGAGTCAGCTACAGCTCCCTGTTGCAGCCACCAGGGATTGCCCAAATCATCAAAGGTCTCCAAATCTTTTCCAAAGGTTCAAAGAGCTTTGAATCAATTTGGACCTTTAAATTGCCCATCTGATTCAATTCAGATTCAGAGATTTGGCCACCGAATCAGGCTGAATTTCCTCTGAATCGAATCACCACCCGAAGCTTCACACAGCCCTACTGCTTGCCTCCCTGCTGCAGCAATGGCCGGGTGGGGGAGAGCGGGGACACAACAAGTATAAGATAACGATCCCATAATTATTGGGGGGTTGTCCTAAGTTCAAAGTCATTTTAGATTTTGGTAAATATAGTATAACTTAACAAGTTATAAAAGTAGCCATTTCTAAAGGAAGAAAAGCAGCTAAATTAACATTTGTAGAGTGTGAAGGTATTCTTAGAAATAGGGAAACATAGATTTTAACCCTTCTTGTTTCACATCAAGTTTGAAATTGCAAGAGACTAATTCCCAGTCACACTGCTCCTACACATGGGGTAGGAATGGTAGATAGGTGGTATGTTACACAGGCCTGGACAAATCTAGACCTTCCAGGAGAAGTGCTTCCTAGTGTGACCCCAAAATAATTTATTTTTGCCACAATGTTTCTGTTTTCATGGAAGATGTAGTATGGCCTGGAAACTGGCCCACAGTAGAGAACGGGAACATGAGACACAAACTACAACTGCCTTCAAACACCATCACAGCTCAGGAAGGCAGAGTTAGCCTTTCAATGTTTCCAAATCAAAATTTTTTCAGACCTTCCTATTGCACTAAATGTATTGATGCTTCATCCAAATTTACAATGAAACACGTTTTGAAATCCATGGGGTGACAATTCTGATGTTTTATCAGCTCTAGTTCATTCACTTTAGAAAGCATTACATGATATCAAACCCATGGGTACTATATTCCTAAACCTGGATTTAAGTTACATTAAGAAATTCCAGTCACCATCACAGAGATAGTATCAAGTAGCTGCTCAGCAGATGAATACCTACACATAACACAAAGAAACATACCCCTAAATACTCTTAAATGTCTTGTACACAAAATCTCTATGACCATCCCAGAGGAATCACATAATGGCTGTGCATCCTTTCCCATTTTCAATCTTTCCTCACCTCAAGATGATTTTATTTAGCTGCATCTTGAGCCTGGCACATTATGACAAGCTGTATACTTATTGTATTTAATTTTTGAAGTACATGATTCATATAGATGCCCACTCGTGAAAACCTGGGTACATGTCACCCCACAGTATGTTTTGCGAAGCCTTTGTAAAACAATAAGGAGAGATCTCTTATTGAAGCATAACTTCCTGTAATATAGAAAACACCTGCTAAGTCTTCCCCAGCTCATGAAAAGAACTATTATGGAACCTTAAAGTGTCATCCTGGGTGAGGATACACAACTCCAGTTCTGAGAATACACATGGCACTCCTGAATCAGATGTTGTACATGAGAAAAAGGGGTTATCGGTGAAATATACAAAGGATCAGGATCCTTTTTGTACATAAGCAACTTGAATATCATCACAAAAAGGAGCTTAAGTTTGTAGATGACACCGTATTAGGACGAACAAAGCCAAGATGAAGAAGAATGCAGGTGTCAAGGTTTAGATCAGTAGGCTACTTGAGATTAAAGGGAAGACAAATGAAGAACAGTGTGGCCACCTAAACTCAAGTAACTGTTCCTAAGCAGCTTGGGGATGGGTCATTCTGGCTCAGATTATGTCCTTCTTGGGCACCCACATTTGCCATGCATCACCTCCCAAGGGAAGCCCCCGATACTCTCCTGCCATGTCTTGAACTCATGTTCAAGTGCAGGAGGTTCCCCTTGGGCTAGGACTTGATTGGAGATGTCACCTGTGGATGTTCTTTGGACTCTGCCTCCCCTATATCCCTTCCATGCACCAGCCTGATGGACTCGGCCATATGGCAAATGATTTGTACTCTTTTGGATGCCAATCTTTGTTGTGTGGCCCCAATCTGGTCTTTAATGTATTCTTATGGGCACAGCTTCTGGATGCATGCTGGTTGCAGGACATTCCTCCTTGCTACCAGGTTTCGCCTATACAGTGTTCAGTGTACCCAGGAGGTCACTCTCCCTCCCTACAGCTGTGTTTTTTTACAGCCAATGGATAGGCCTGTTGGGCCATTCTGATCCTCTACCTGGGGTCCCTGAGGGCCCCATGTCCCTCAGCATCAGGAGCAATAAATATGGCCACAGCCTCTGGCCCCAGGGGCAAAGCAAAATTACAAAGAGAACAGAAAAAGAAATGAATCAGGGAGGTAAAAATCTCTCCTTCCTACTCACGTGTTGCTGCATGTGCATCAAAGGTTAGCTCCTCAGTGTCCCTCCCTGGTCCAGCACTGGGTGCCGCTCAGCCAGAAGGTCAGCTCCCGTTCAGGACTCTTCTCTATGTCCCTGACTTGAGGCAATGCCAGTCGTACCAACAGGGAGCAAAGAGCCACCTCCAAGCTGTTACTCCCCAGCTCCTTCCTGACAGCCAGCTTTTAAAGCTGACTGCCGGTGTTGCTGGATACCATCATCGTCCCACGCTGGGCACAGTCACACCAATAAATGGCTAATGAAGTGCACGGGTGGCTCCTCCTGCAGCTGCCTGCTCTTCATCGCTATGCCTGCACCAGGTAAGCGTTTCCCCATTATGAGGACTTTGGGGACATTCCCCCAGGGCCATCAAGTTCTCCCAATGTTGTTCAGGTCCTGGGAAAGGGCTCTACACCCCTTTACTTTCATCGCTCCAAGAACGAGAGGAGAAACAAGCAGGAGAAACACAGTAATTATAAAGTGATGAGAGTTGCTGTGCAAAAAACCTAAAAATAAATAAATGCACCAAAGTAAAAGAGCTGTAACACACTGATTGAGGTAGCCATAAAAATCATTTATATCAATCTCTAGATAGCTTCAGAGATTAAAGCAAGCTGGCTAGAAGAACATGGCTAAAAACACACTTGGGATTTTCAAAAATGACTAGGAATACTAGGCACATCTACATGAGACACTATTGTTCAGTTGTTACTGTGCATTTATTTAGTGTTTGCATTAGCAAGTACTAAATGAACATGCAGTAACTGGAGTTACTATGCAGTAGCACCAACAAAAGTATTTTATGTGACCCTACTGTGCAGTACCTAAATAATACGGTGCAGTAGCATTTTAGCACTGTCCATGCTATGGTTCATTACTGGTCAGTATTATTTGGCTACTGCACAGTCAGTGTCTCATGTAGACATGCCCACTGTCTCTACCAAGCCCACGATTATTGCTGAGAAGCAAGCCAGTCCCACCCACTCACTCCAGTTCCTTATGCAATAGTCTAGCAATTAAGCGGCATGTATGGCTTAGATTAGACCTCAACATAAACCCCACTCTCAAGCTGTCATTAGACCAACCCTCCAGAAGCTAGGTTCCTAGCACATTTAAGGTGTATTTAATATGTATATCACACCATAAATAGTAAGAGTGCCACATGCTGAGCCACTTCAAAGTGGTAAAACATAAAGTGGTAAAACAGCCACAAATATATTCCATATAAAATGTGGAAAATCTTTGGGTGCCTACACACATGGAAGGAGGCTGCTTCAATGCACTGTAAATCCACTGTATTGGGGCAGACTCAATTAATCAAGTCTGCTGGAGCGCAGAAATTAACATGCTCCAGCAGCCTCCAGTGTCATGTGCACCATTGCCCCCATGCTGAAAAATGGAGGCAGGATGCTTTGAATGAGCTTTAATTCAAAGTGTCCCACCACAATTTTTTTAAGACTGGGGACACTGATACATGGGATGATCACGCACTTATTTAGCAAGCTATGCTAATTAAAACACCCCTCCTCCCCCATACGCATCCAGAACCCCCTTCTGTGGTTGGTTTTCATGGCATCATAAAGTGAATGTGTGGCATGTCCCTATCCAATGCTGATACGCAGCTGACGTTATCATCAGCATCAAGACAATTGCTGGCATCAGGACAGGACAGCACCAGTCCTGTTTCCAAAACCAGAGTGCTGGGTAAGTGGGTTGCAAGGTTTGCATCCAAGACCCAGCATTTCAAAGAGCCTTGCCCTGCAGCTCCTGTAGGAGCTCCTTCAGCTCCTCAACCAAGAACTTTGTAAATGATTAGTTTGCAAAGTCTCCATTTAAAGAATGGCATGATGAGGATTGGTCCCCGATTCCAAAAATTGCACATCCTCCCATACATAATTCCCAGGCCTGTCAGGGAGGCAGTTCAGAGGTGGCCTAAGGTTTGTAGCTAGAACACCATCTTCCACTGAATATTGCTGGCAGTTGGGTCCTGAACTCCAGGATGAAAGTAAAAAGTAAAAGCAACACAGAAATAGCCTGCAAGTGTGCAAGTCAAGGTTCCAGTAGCACAGCTGGGCCCGCCATGGGGTTTAGGCTAAGATCAAGATATAACAACACCAACAGTAATTGAAACAGCTACTAGAACCAGTGAAAGCTTCTAGTAGAAGTAGGGTTTAACCTACTGCTGCTCTCACTGAAATTAAATGGATCCCAGTGGCTGAAAAAATAGGCCGATACTGAGCACCTCTGAAAATCCCACCCTTACATTTGCATTTCCAAGGAGTCAAAATCCACCCTCAGTTACCCCAGACATCCCCTTTCACTCACAGGTACTATGTTATTAGTTTTGCTTTAAACTACTTTCCCCTCGCCATTCAAACCCCTTCTGAAAACTAACATCTGATGTATAACTTATTTGAATTAAGCCATCAGGATGTGCCTATGATCTATTAACCAAACAATCTCATTTTAATTGCCTTTCTCCTCTCTTCTAACCTCCCTTCAAGTGTTTCATTTTATCCCTTACCTGCTGGGTCACATACAGATTTAGATTTTTATTTTTTGGAGGGGGAGAAAAGCTGGGTTTATACTTCTCTCTATATTAAGAGAATTAGGTGTCAGTAAATCTTCAGTTGTCAAAGGTGCTGGAAAAGAATAACTGAAAAATACAATGATAAGGAATTATTAGGATATAAAGAGATAATATAAGACATTGTTTGACCTCTCTCTATTTTTGTGCTGCTTTTGCAGTATGTTAGTGGTAATACTATCATAAACAAAACGGAACAAAAAAGAACTAAAGCTAACAAGTGGGTTAGTCTGGGTGTACATGTGTGTTTACATGTATAAAAATGTAACCCACCAGTCCCGCGGGTGCTCTCCCTCTCTCTCTGCCTCACAGAGGGTATCAGTCTGTTAACGACTCGCAGAAGCCAGCTCTTTAGCTCGATTAGGAAAGAGCCATGCTTTCAGCTCTAGCTTTAGTTCGGTCCTCAGCAGCAGCTGTTGCGTATATTATGAATTCAATCTCTTGATTTGTGTGTTTACTAGTAGTTGAAATACATATTTTTGGCTTACTAGGTTTTTCATGGAACAGTATTCCTTGGGTCCATAGGAAAGGATTACTTGGCTGAAGATGGTCTTTAAACTAAACTTTCATCGCTTTCAGTCCTTCAAGAGACAGTTAAATATCCATCATTTTAAAGTGATATGCAGCACTATTTCAATACATTTCTCTATGCGATTCTAATTACTTTTCTAAGATTACGATTTTTTTTTTAGATAAAACATCACATTTGTTTCATGGAACAAGCTGTTCCATTTCCTGTGGGTAGCTCCTCGGACCGTGAACAAACATTCTTTACGTCTGCCTCTCTCCTCATTTTTTCTTCATGCTGATGGTCACAGCACTTATAAATGCTTTCTTTCTAATATGGAGGGATTTGGGTTTTCCATTTCCCATGGAAAAATGGAGAAAAATCCGCATTTCTCCCTTAAAATTAGAAATTCATGGATTCCTCAGGTAAAAGGAGAAACCCACAGATTCTGTACTTTTTCAAAGAGCTCTCTGCAGAGTGGCAGAGTTTCAGCCTGCAAAGGGAGGGGAGGCAGAAGGTGCCATGTGCATGTATATGCCCATCATGACCAGGCAGCCTAGAGAGCAGCTACCACAGGTAAGTCTAGGGCAGGGGCATTGAGGCCCACACAGAGAGAGGGAGAGAGCTGGGCAGGGTTGGGGCTGGGGCTGCTGTCCAGCTGAGGGGTAAATGGGGCTTGGGGCCCAGGCACAGACTGCATGGTTGCAGGGCTCCAGCAGGGAGTGAGACAGGGCTGCAGGTGGCTCAGCCAGGCGGCGGAGGAGTGGGGCTGGCTCCCCACCACTGCGCACATTCCTCCCAGATCTGTGCACAGGCCAGGGGTGGGTGCAGACTGCCCGCTGCAGGCTCAGGCTCCCTGCCTTGCTGCCCTCTCCGAGGGCCCCTGCAGCCCAGTGGGCGAGACCTGGCGCTGCAGGGCAGAGTAGGGCCACGCGGAGAAACTCCTTGCTGTTGTGAGCTGTGCACTGACCTGGCAAGATGCCGTCTGCCTGTGCAGCAGCATTGCTGGGGGGCTGTGACTTAGGAGTGAGGGGCTGGGACCTGCATTCTGTGAGCTAAAGGGGAAAGGGGAGCTCTAATTTTCCACAAAAAAAACCCCAAATCAAATACCCAAATCTATAGGTAATTAGAATTTATTTTATTATACTGATTGGGGCACTGGTAGGCTTCCAAATTGCTTTAAAATTGTAAATGCATCAAGAAAACATTGTGTTCACCATATACCTATATATACAGTGGCCTTTCATTTTAAATCACAGATTTTGGGGTGTCAGAGAATTTGCAATTTTGTATCAGGGAAAAACTAGGATCCCTGCTAATGGGTTATCTTAGTCCTTTTTTTCATTTTTACAATAGGGAGGGAAAAGACAACCATTCATTTATTAGTGACTCTTCCCTTGTGATTCTGCACAAATTAATTTTAGTTCATTATTTCTGGGCAGTAGTCTTTGTTAACCTGGAGTTAAGGTTGTCGATACAAATCAATAACTGCAAGGGAAAAACTCCTTGCTAGATCATTGTACTATTACAAAAACAAACATACATCCAAGCAGTTGAATTAAACATTGAAGAGTACGATATGGAGTTAGATGACCCAAATAATCTTAGTCTGTGACTTCACATACCCTCCAGCCTGAGAACTGGCCCATATATATAGGTCTGCATTCTTTAGTTACCATGTAGGCCTTGAATACTTTTGCCAATTCATCCAGCTACCCATGTGACTTAAAGCTATTCTTCAACTGTACATACAGACATTTTTCAGCATGCCAGTGATGGTTTATTGAGCATAATATATGCCAAAATGCAAGGATTTTCAGGATTTAATATGTCTGCAGCTGTAGGGAGTTAAATGTAGAGAACATAAGCAAATAACAATTTAAAAAAGTGAGTGGTCATGATTCAGCAAAGAATTTAAGTGCATGTTTAACCTCTATGGGACTTTAAATATGTGGTCAAATGCTTTGGTGAACCAGGCCCTGTCTGATTAGGAAGGTGGACTAGGACAGAGAGAAGGTAATATTTTGCCTATAATGTGCATTTCTGCAGCATCTTTCATTGAAGGAAATGAATGTGCTTTATAAAACAGGCCACTGAGTCTCCC